>BSUD01000008.1:78429632-78547138 GCA_033239045.1 Fagopyrum esculentum
TTCCCCCCCCCCCCCCCGAATAGAGAGGGTTTTAATTAGTTTCTTTTTAAATTTCGTTTCATTTATATGTTAGTGGAACATCACGTTTTAAGGAGACAATTTTAAATATATTAAACACGTTTTATACGTTTGGTTCCTTCTACTTTGGAGTGTTGCAATTTTGAGAGTTCTCGTGTGTATTATAGCTTAGCGTGTTTTGTCTATGTGTCAATCGATATACAAAAGATGGTGCTAATGATTCACTCACAAGCCCCCCCTTCTTGTGCTTCCTAGGCCGTATCTAAGCGTGTGTAAGATTGTAGCGGGAGGGTTTCTTGGCCATTACTAGTGTTGTCTTAGGGTACAAATATCTAGGGTTGCTCTAGCCATTGCAAGGAGTTTGAACTTGATCTATCCAGTGTTTCTTCCATACATATGCCCTCTCTCTATTCATTCGATCCATTTATTAAAGACGAGTTTTTGGTTTTTAAGATCAAGACATCCTACGGCATCCCCGTATCAAATTGGTTTCAAGTTGCTTTGAAAATACCCCCCAAAAACATATCATAAAATCATAACAAAATCACCGGAGCAATCACCGTTTCGGTTAGTCTACTTTTCTCATTGGTGAACCCTCACTATTGGAAACCACAATTGAAATTCCACATTGGAAACCACAATTGAAATCCCTCTTTTGAAACTTGTCAATCCCTAACGTTTCTCGATTTTTTTGGAGTCCCTCTTTTGGTGTTAAAGATCAAGACATCCTACGACATCCCCGCATCAAATCTCTCTTTTGAATCTTGCCAATCCTTAATGTTTCTCGATTTTTTTAAATCAAATTCATTGGAAACCACAACTGAAATCCCACATAAATTGTCAGTGAGCCCTCTTTGTTGTCATCACCCTACACACTACCACCGGTACACCAATGTCGTCGCACCACCACTCCCTGGCCGACTCAACGCTACTAACCGTACTTGTCTAACATCCACCACCATTTGCAACCCTAACATAGTATCCAGCCGCACCCCAACCTGTTGTTAAAACCCTACCGCAAACCTTAAACCCAGTTTCACCTCTTTAAACCCTCAACCAACACAAATCCGAACCCGTTTCATTGAACCCATTTCCAGACCGATCCGGTAAACCCAAACCCGGTCCAACCAATCTCATATGGTTATTTCATGTGAAGAAGTAAGACGAACCCGATTTAAGTGAAGGACATTTTTGTCATTTTTTGTAATTTTCATATCTATACTATACTAAAAGTGTGAGTTAGCCTAATGAATAGTCTCTTTCCCATTATACCCTTGTACTTGATTATATGACTATTTTACTGTCAACATTTTATATAATTACATATCCTTACCTCAATTGTGTGTTTCACGTTTCTAAAAGAGATTCACCACCTCTGTACATCTTCACCGTTTTTGTCTCCTCTTCTCTCCTCAACTTCTCTCAATTCAAATGTTTGTCTCACACCACCAAATATGAGCCACCAACGGATATAATCTTTCACCGTCGCCACTGTCCACATCCCTTGGCCTCAAAACCTTCAAATACGTCTCCAGCTTCACCCCTTTCCTCATCTCTTCTAAATACCTAATGTCGCTGTTTTTTACCCTTTTGTATCCGGATCTTCTACCCGGATTTGTTCTTACCATGCCGCTAGAATCGGTGTTCGCTAGGCTGGGGGTTCTTCTACTCTTCATTTGTCTTCATTGTGAGTGTTTGATTTTTTGAACTGTTGTTGATTGTTGAAATTGCAGAAATTGGTTCATAATGGCTTCTTCAAGTAGTTCACAAGATGATGCTATATCTAGCACTGTAAGTATTTGTTCTCCCATTTGGAAGTATGTTCTTCTGTTGTTCAAGCTCTCAATTTCGCTTCTCAATCTCCTTCTCTAACCTTCTTGGAGAACTTATGTGATGCGCCCTTGACCCCTATGTCCCAAGATGAGGAAGACGAGGCATTCCGGGTTCGCTCCGATGGACCGCTCACCCGTTCCCGTGCTAAGGCCATCGCCCAAGCTACCGGCTCCATCATTATCCGCACCGTTGCTTGTCACATGCCCATTGTTTGCAAACCGTGCCGCTACGCTACCATGGAATGAAGCTTGTCAAGCCGGCACTGTTCCAGCGCATTTTCCGTATTTTAGCGTTTTGTAATAATAAGTGTTTTTATTTTTGGAATATTAATTTCCGGGACTTTATTCCCGGAACTTAGTTTTCCGAAATTAAGATTAGGCTTTTGGTTTCGGAATTTAATTCGAAAAGTTAATTCCAAACTTAGTACTCAACCTTTCATATTTTCAGGTTTTTCATTTTCGGAACTTTAATTCCGACTTTATTTCCGTCATTTAAGTTCCGTCTCTTTGTATGGCCTTAATCCACTATATAAAGGGATGCTTGACTCTTTGTAAAGCATGTTCAATATGATTAAGTATTTGAGAAGTATTTTCCTCCTACTTACTTGAGCATCAATCTCTCTTCCATCCTCTCAAAGTTCTTCTTTTCGATCTTCGATCCAAACTCATCCACATTCGAGGATTCTTCAAGAATCAACTCAACCGATCCACTTCAAGGCTTGATTGATCAATCTAGATCGACCCAACCATTCAACTTCCGCCTCCATCTCTAAGCTTCCGCAACCCACCTTCAAACGCATCCGCACTTCAACTAAGGAGTAGTTGAGCTTCAGCTTGATCTAGTCCGGAATCTTTCATTGACGTGTCCAAGGACGCATCAAATTGGCATCAGAGCAAAGGGATCTAAGCTAAGTTATCTTTACTCTTGTTTTTGTGCGTTATCACATTCATCCTTTTTGCCTTTTGTTCATCATCATCTTCATCTTGTTCTTCGCATCTTCATCTACGTTCTTGAAAATTTTTTTTCTCGATCCATTTCGCAAAGAAAATTTAGGAGAGTGTTGGTTTTCCATCAAACCATAAATTAAAAAAGCGTTTTTTCTCACCCAATCCGACAACTTTGTTAATCGATTTCACCAATCTCTTGGAATCTTTTGTTGACAAAATCGAATATCGCATCTTTTGATATTCCAAAACCCAAAAACAAGCAAAAACTCTTCAAAAAAAACGGATTTATTTCAAAAGAAGAAGTGGATTCATCTCTTGCATTCCAAAGGTTGCATTCCAAAGTTTCAAAAAGAAACAATTCCACAAAAACAAAGTTAAAAGACGTCCGACAAACCGGTCCATCCGAAAAATCGGATTTTTCAAAAAGGTCAAAGACCAAAGCAAGTAAAACTTGCCGTTAGACAATCCGTCCATTTCCTATCTCTCCATTTTCTTACATGTTGCAAATTATGTCTTGATTTTGTGTGCATTTTGCCTCATATTTGTTGGATTTGCCTTCCTTGCCTAACCGCCACACGGCCTTCCCAAAGGTAGAACCCTAACGCACTTGAACTTGGGTAACGTTGACTGAACTTGTCACCTTGCTCATTTGATTGCTTGCAATTGTGTGTCTTAAATTGGAGTTATGACTAAAGTAGAAATAGAAAATTCTCAAGAATCTCATGAAAGGCAAGAGCTCATTACCTTAACCAAAGAAAATGCCTCTCTTAGGCAAGAACTTGAAGCTTTGAGGGCACAAATGCTTACTCTTACGACCGCTCCACCGAATCTAAATGGAACCTTGGTCGATGCTTTCACGTCCGATGGACGTCGCAAAGGTATCTTGGGAGCCGAACCATCTAACGGTTGACGGCTTGCCTCCGTCATTGAAAATCAAAGGCCTTTACAAGATGATTGTAATGAGTCCCACAATGAAGGTAACATGAACCTTGACCCTTCTCCGAATGATTTGCTATATGTGGACACGAAGAATCGGCACAAGCATTATGAGCACAACCGACGTAGGTATGGCAATTCCCCTCCTCCATCTAGTGCCCAACGTACCAACCGTCCCTCTCGGGTTGAGGACCGGTACAAACATTAAACAAACGATCGCTCTCAACGTCCCGAGAATGATCGGTCTAGACACCACCGCCAACGGCATAGCCGGCAACCAATATACCATGATTATGAAGAGTATGACGAGAGATGACTTTAACGAGTTCTCCGACGATGTTTCGGACTTGGAACGGGCGGCACATGTCCGTCCATGGCACCCACCCATCCGAGAGCCTTTTGAGAACCAAGATCGAGGAGAAGAATGGTTGCCTCCTCCTAACCCACCAAGGCATGCACAAACTAATCATGGGCGCCAACGGCATAACGATGGCCACCGGCGAACCCATCAAGAAGAGGCCTACATGACACCACCCCGACCGGATCCCTACCGAGCTCGTAGGGAAGGTAAGGCTAAATTTCCTATTTTTTATGGTGAATACGACCCTTGTGCATTTCTTGATTGGGCACAAGATATGAAAAGAGCTCTAAAACATTGCCATTATGAGGAGTATGAGAAAATCGAAGCAACAACCCTTTATTTGAAGGTGATGCCAAATCTTGGTGGAACCGGTACGAGACCAACCGTGAGAATCGAGGATGGGCACCGGTTGCGACATTTGATCAATTGATCTATGTCATGACTAAGAAGTACGTGCCCGTTAACTTTAAAAACGACATGCGATTACAAATTGCCGAATTCCAACAAGGAAGTCTTACCCCGGTGGCTTACTTAGCCAAAATTGAGGACATGCATATGAAGGCCGGCATCTCGACCTCCGCCTCCACCCTTCAAACCAAATTCATGAGCGGCCTTAATCCATCAATCCGGCGCCTCTTCGAGATAATCCCATACAAGGATTTGGGAGCCTTATGTCATGCCGCCATGAAACTTCACAAGCAACACCTCACAACGCCGCGATATTCAAGGTATAATTCTTCCACTAGTCAATATTCTTATACCACTAATTCCCCTTCTTGAGATGCTTCTAGTCCTCAAGATTCCGGTGCTGCTAAAGGATCACCACAGATGAATCAACCCACATGACAAGCTGCTACCGAGAAGACACCGTACCGTGGCACCGTTGCTCCTCCACAAACGCCTCCGGGTCGAGCCCAACAAGGATCTCAAACGGCAGCTCGCCCAAGAGAACCCATGTGCTACAAATGTAGCGGGTTTGGTCATGTCCAACGTGATTGCCCGAGCACAAAGCGGGTGATGTTTGCAAACCCATCATATGATGATGGGAAAGATGAAGATAATGGTGATATCCTCATGAAATATGACCACGATGCCGACCACTACTATGGCATGGAGCCTTGCGACGACCAACTTGCTTGAGGTCCGGCACAACCAGGTAAGTTTGCTCTAATCTCTCGTCGTATTTTGGCTATAAAAGAGCATCTCCCTATTGACCAACGCGAGAATCTCTTCCACTCTCATTGCTTGGTCAATAACACTAGTCTCTCTCTTATCATCGATGGGGTTCGTATTGTAATATTGTCAACGAAAAACTGGTGAAACACTTTAAGTTGCCTACAACCCTCCACCCACAACCTTACGGACTCCAATGGATTTCCGATAAGGCGTGTGACACCGTCACACAACAAGCGTGGGTGACGTTTTCTATTGGCGCCTATGTTGATAAGGTCCTTTGTGATGTTATCAAGATGGACGTCACACATGTATTGTTGGGACGACAATGGCAATCTGACCGTAAAACTTTTCATGATGGTTATCTCAACCGGTAGATATTCCAATATAATGGAAAACGGATCACACTTTTTCCTATGACTCCTCAAGAAATTTTAGTTCACTATGAAGAATGAAAAAAACAACAAGTTATCGATGACACAACTAAAGCGCAGGCAACATCGGACCCTCCTCGAATCTCTCCCGATGTTGTGGATGCTCATACTTCCGGATCCCGTACCTCCGGTGTTCGCTCAAAAGGTGTGCAAATAAGTTTTAAATTTATAAAACTAGAATAAAAGCAAGCGAACCCGAAGTGTACGGATCGGCGTAGTTAAGCAAGTATTCCAGAGTATCGAACTCAAGGATTTGGGGGATCAAATTCAGTTCACAAATTATCGAGCAATGAAAATAGAAGCTTTTGCAAATATTGGGGGAAAACAACAACCCTAAAGATCCGGATGTCAAATTGTGGCAATCGATTCAAGATATACTATAGATATAAGGACAGAGTTGAGGTTTGCAAAGGTATACTAAGGTAAGGTAATGTACGGCGAAGTTCCAAAACCCTATATGTCTAACCCAAAGACTCTCTATAAAGGTTGTTGAGGCTGCAATATAGAAACGATCTAAGGACAAGAATTGATCTCAAATACCCAAACTTGTAACCCAATGATCAAAACTAACTAAACCGATTAAGGTTGCGACACTCGAAATCGAAGTAGAGGTTGTTGAGGCTTCACTACTACCTAGAAAAGGCAAACCTAGACTAGATTAAAGCTAATCTTTAACCTTGGATCAAAGTAAAAGCAAAATTCGTAAACTGGGGTAAATCACGCCTAGATCTTAAGAATCACGGCCGTGGAAACCTAAGAACAGGCCGTGATTTTGGGTGTCAACTATATTTCTCACACTCTCAGGGTCCAATCAAATTACGATCGATCTATCATTATCTAAGCCACAATTATTAACCCTTCACCTTAGAATTGTTAAAGGGTTTTAGCCAATAACCACCATCATCAATTCAATAATCAAGTTTAAAGAGAAAATGGACGAAAACCTCAAAAACTCAATGGCTATCAAATAACCAATCTCAAATCCAATAACAAATGTTTGTATTGAATGAATGCAGAAAAAGGAATAGAAATCCTCACAACAATCTTAAGGAACAATGAAGAACGGGGTGTCAATCCGTCTCCAAAGATAAACCCTAAGATAATCTCGAAGTACACAATCTCCAAAATGCCTCCTTCTCTGAATCTTCCCTGTACGCAATAAAATCTTCAAGCCTCCCTCTCTTTGGGGATCCAAATCCTAGGGCTGTCACCGTTCTCCTTCAATGTTGAAGGCTATCCAATATATGTAGGGATAAATCTAGGGTTTAAAGGTAAAACCCTAGAAATCTGGGCTGAAAAGAAGTCAAGTGCGCTGGTATCAGAAGATACTCTGGGCCGCGTCATAAGGTATCAGAAAATACTTTGGCGCGTCAGACGGTATGAGAGAATACTTTGGGCAGCGTCCGAAGGTATCAGAAAATACTTTGGGCCGCGTCCGAAGGTATCAGAAAATACTTTGGCGCGTCAGACGGTATCAGAAGATACTTTGGCGTGTCCTAAATTTCTTTTATGCTTCTTTTTGTATCGCTTCAAGGCTTAATCCTTAAATGTGCCATTTTTGCTCCATAATTCGCCAAATTACCTACAAATGCAATAAAACTCTGTGTAGACCTCTATTCTTGCAAAGTAGGTGAATATAACCATAATTGCCATGAATGTATGTCTATGCATGCAAAATAAAGGGAAAATCTATATAAATACATGCATAAAAATAGGTCATAATTCATGTCATCAAAATACCCCATACTTGCCTCTTGCTTGTCCCCAAGCAAGGTTCAAACTTAAAATAAAAGATGATATGGATTATGAAATGCAAAAATAAAGAAAAACCACAATATTTTGGTTGTGCTTCTATTCATAGATCACTCTCAAATGGTTGCTTAATAGCTAATGAAAATCATCATATGATCAAAAGGAATTATATCATGGAAATGATAATCACACTTTGGAAGAAAATCATAACATGCATCATAATTTGCAATATATCAAAATCAATCATTAGGAATCCAATTTAGACCACAAAGCCAAACAACATACTCAAAGATCTTAAGGTCTTTCAAGCAAAGGTCAAGAAACGTGAATAGGTGGGAAACTTATAAAGGAATGTGGTGTATGAATCCGGGAAAAAGGAACAACACAAACTCTTTTTCTTTTTACTATTTGAACTAACCACCATTGAGAGCTTTGCTCTCCCTTTTCAACACAAAATTCTTTTTCGACTTTACTTTTTGGAAATATGGACAGCGGTGCACAAAAACCGAAGCCTAGGAGATTGGCGTTTCTCAATTTTGAGATGCCTCAAACCCTTGATGCACATACCATAATCCGTTAGGAATATCGCTCAATCCGACTTTGGCAAGACACAAACACCCGGCTATGTGAATGGTGCCGAGTTACTCATCATCAAGATTGACTTCCCCAAACCTACAATTTTCTATACTTGTGAATGCAAGCATTTGCTTTCATGGCCCTCCCACATCAAACATGCCAAAACTCAACTCTTCCTAGTTCCCGGATAGGTAGGGAAGGCAATTATTTTATTGAGGGGCTAAATGAATAAGGAAAGAAGCAAGGAAAATCGAGGTGCCTTAATCATATCAATAAGAAGTGTAAGAACTTATCATGCGGTTTCAACCTTCAATACTCAACATGATTTAGAATGAAAGCAAATTATAAAACATGCATGAAATTCTAACAAAGTATTCAAATCCCACATATGTCATAAATCAATTCAAGCATATCAAAATCATCATAGCTATTCCACAAAACAAATGTTATCATAGAGATCATATCCATCCTAGAAGCACAAAATTTTTTTAAAATTTTTCAAAATTTTCAAATCATATGATGCAAGACATAAAACATGCAAATGGTATTGGAAATACCTCCACCCCATACTTAAAACTCACATTGTCCCCAATGTGAAGAAAAGAAAAGGAAGAAAAGGATACTCACAATGTAAGATGGCGAATCAGGCATGGCGAATCGTTCATTGAGTGGTGATGGTGGGAGTCTATATAAGCTCAATAGGGAACTCCGGATATTCCAATCGGTGTCGAAGAATGAAGAAGGGGAACGTCTTTTGGCCGAACAAAAAAATTTTCCGAAAAAAAAAAAAAAAATTTTTTAATTTTTTTTTTTTTGAAAAAATCGACCTATTTTTTGAAAAAATCGGCCGAGTTTTCTGCCCGATTTTTCGTCAGCCCGATTTTTCCTGAGGGGGTCGATCTCTGGGTCGATTTTTCTTTCTGTTGTAAAAAATCGACTTGTTCTGAAGCCTAAATCGACCGATCTTCTTTTGGTAAGTCAATTTCTTGCCTTTTGTTCCTTGAAAACGTCCTTAGGCACATTTGTATTGCCTTTTTCATTCAATTCCTCAAGATTATTCCTAGTTCCTGCGATCCATGACACAAACAAACCGAGAGCGCATCGAGAAAAACAAAAACAAAGCAACTACACTAAACTATCCTAAGAAAAAGAAAAAGAAAAACATGAATGCATTACCTTGGGTTGCCTCCCAAGAAGCGCTTTGTTTAAGGTCGTTAGCTGGACCTATCTCAATAGATGATTCAATGCACCTTGAACATCTTGGATTGCTCATCAAACTCATCATAAAATTCCTCAAAAAAGATTCCGGTTCCTAATTTCACCGGTAAATGGTAAGATCTCCCACGTACAAGCTTGTACGGTTTGATTCTCACCGGAATCCTTCTAGCTTTCATATGCTTTAATGGGACATAATTCAGCCTTGCGTCCCATCCTTTCCTGGATCGAGAAATCAGTTTCTCGAGAATCCTCCTAGCTTCCCCATCTCCAGATTGGGGATGATGTATGGTGTTCGTCATGTGAATGACCCCATACTTGAACAAAAGACACTTCATCGCCTTAACGGTGAAGTGCTTGCTAACTCAACTCCTTGTAGTCCAAGGAGTATCTACTTCCAGCAGTTTTAATGGAGGTTTCATCTTCACCTTAGGAGGTTCTTTTGGAAGAGACCTCAAACTCTCCAGTGCATTCCTGAAAAAGTTAGAAATTTTAATAGGAATTTCAAAAGAAGTAAGAGAATGTACCTTGTAAAGTTCATCAAGGCTTGGGACAAGTTTCATGTTGGGATGATGATCCACACATGAAATATCTCCCAACTTAGCAGGATCCTCTTCAACGTTGGCCACAGTTTCAGTGATTTGGCCAAGGTTCTCCACTTCTTCCTCTTCTTCAATGAGGACTTCAAGAGGGGTTTCAAGCTCAATAGGAGGAAGGCTTAAAACTTGGAATTCTTCCTCGCAGGAAAAATGATTTTCCAAGGATTTTTGAGCTTCAGAAATAGCCTTCATTTTGTCTTCCATCTTGTCCAACACTTTTAACATCTTTTCTAGCATTGTCTGTGTCCCATCCTCGGATGGTTGTTGTGGAGGCTGCACTTGAGGAGGTTGCTCATAAAAGTTATGAGGGGGATTGAGCTCATCCCAATAGGCAAGCTCATCCTCAATAACTTCATCTCTTTCTCTTTCACTGTCGAACCAATGAAAGGCGTATTTCTCTTCCAAGTATTCATAATGGTCCGCCCTAGCACCTTGCCATGCAAACCAGGCTGGATCAAATGCAGGTTCATAGCTACATGCAGCCATTGGTGAACCTGAAAACTCAAAAACTCATACCGAAAAGATTAAAAGCAAAAACAAAAGCTCCCAAGCCAGACAACCGAAAACCAAAATTGGTCTAGACCAAATCCCCGGCAACGGCGCCAAAAACTTGTTCGCTCAAAAGGTGTGCAAATAAGTTTTAAATTTATAAAACTAGAATAAAAGCAAGCGAACCCGCAGTGTACGGATCGGCGTAGTTAAGCAAGTATTCCAAAGTATCGAACTCAGGGATTTGAGGGATCAAATTCAGTTCACAAATTATCAAGCAATGAAAATAGAAGCTTTTGCAAATATTGGGGGAAAACAGCAACCCTAAAGATCCGGATGTCAAATTGTGGCAATCGATTCAAGATATACTATAGATATAAGGACAGAGTTGAGGTTTGCAAAGGTATACTAAGGTAAGGTAATGTACGGCGAAGTTCCAAAACCCTATATGTCTAACCCAAAGACTATCTCTATAAAGGTTGTTGAGGCTGCAATATAGAAACAATCTAAGGACAAGAATTGATCTCAAATACCCAAACTTGTAACCCAATGATCAAAACTAACTAAACCGATTAAGGTTGCGACACTCGAAATCGAAGTAGAGGTTGTTGAGGCTTCACTACTACCTAGAAAAGGCAAACCTAGACTAGATTAAAGCTAATCTTTAACCTTGGATCAAAGTAAAAGCAAAATTCGTAAACTGGGGTAAATCACGCCTAGATCTTAAGAATCACGGCCGTGGAAACCTAAGAACAGGCCGTGATTTTGGGTGTCAACGATATTTCTCACACTCTCAGGATCCAATCAAATTACGATCGATCTATCATTATCTAAGCCACAATTATTAACCCTTCACCTTAGAATTGCTAAAGGGTTTTAGCCAATAACCACCATCATCAATTCAATAATCAAGTTTAAAGAGAAAATGGACGAAAACCTCAAAAACTCAATGACTATCAAATAACCAATCTCAAATCCAATAACAAATGTTTGTATTGAATGAATGCAGAAAAAGGAATAGAAATCCTCACAACAATTTTAAGGAACAATGAAGAACGGGGTGTCAATCCGTCTCCAAAGATAAACCCTAAGATAATCTCGAAATACACAATCTCCAAAATGCCTCCTTCTCCGAATCTTTCCTGTACGCAATAAAATCTTCAAGCCTCCCTCTCTTTGGGGATCCAAATCCTAGGGCTGTCACCGTTCTACTTCAATGTTGAAGGCTATCCAATATATGTAGGGATAAATCTAGGGTTTAAAGGTAAAAAACCCTAGAAATCTGGGCTGAAAAGAAGTCAAGTGCGCTGGTATCAGAAGATACTCTGGGCCGCGTCATAAGGTATCAGAAAATACTTTGGCGCGTCAGACGGTATCAGAGAATACTTTAGGCCGCGTCCGAAGGTATCAGAAGATACTTTGGCGTGTCCTAAATTCCTTTTATGCTCCTTTTTGTATCGCTTCAAGGCTTAATCCTTAAATGTGTCATTTTTGCTCCATAATTTGCCAAATTACCTACAAATGCAATAAAACTCTGTGTAGACCTCTATTCTTGCAAAGTAGGTGAATATAACCATAATTGCCATGAATGTATGTCTATGCATGCAAAATAAAGGGAAAATCTATATAAATACATGCCTAAAAATATGTCATAATTCATATCATCATCCGGCCCCAAGGTTCATGCTACAAAAGCAAGAGGTAGTAAGAGTATTGTCCCTACAAATGCATCTCCGGCTCCTACCATTTAAGGGTGATCTGAGCCACGAATCCTATTGGCCCGACGACATGATTTGACACCGGTCATGGAAGGTAAGTTTCCTTGTTTCTTACTTGTCCCTTTTTGTTTATCCATTTCTCATGACCCGAGTAACGTGCAACACGAGGTGTCCTTGTTGTTGTCCGAATTTCAAGACATTTTGACCGACAAACTACCACTCGACTTGCCACCTATTCGAGGAATTGAGCACCAAATCGACTTGGTGCCCAGCGCGTCTTTGCCCAACCGTGCCGCATACCGTGCATGTCCGGAAGAGACCAAGGAGCTACAACGCCAAGTCCAAGAGCTCCTAGACCGGGGATATGCCCGTGAGTCCTTATCTCCGTTTGCGGTACCGATCATACTTGTGCCCAAGAAAGACGGATCTTGGCGGATGTGCATAGATTGCCGAGCCATCAATCAAATAATTGTCAAGTACCGTCATCCGATCCCGCGCTTAAATGACATGTTGGACGAGCTTCATGGTGCCACCATCTTCTCAAATATTGACCTCCGAAGCGGGTACCATCAAATCCGCATGACCAAAGGTGATGAATGGAAAACGGCTTTCAAGACGAATCACGGCCTCTACGAGTGGCTTGTCATGCCATTTGGCATCTCCAACACACCATCCACCTTCATGCGTCTCATGAATCATGTCATGCGCAATTTTTTGGGTACTTTCTTAATAGTTTATTTTTATGATATTTTAGTATTTTGCAAGTCTTTGGATGAACACATCGAGCATCTTCACCACGTGCTCGAGTGCCTTAGACAAGAGCAATTGTATGTGAATTTAGAGAAATGTGTCTTTTGCTCGGACACCACAATTTTTCTTGGCTATGTCATGTCTAAGAACGGACTACGAGTGGACGAATCAAAAGTTCGCGCCATTTGGGAGTGGCCTACTCCTACTACGGCCACCATGGTTCGAGCCTTTCTCGGCTTAGCGGGCTTCTATCGACGAATTTTCAAGGACTTTAGCTCGATAGCGGCACCGTTACATGAGCTTACTAATAAAGGTGCCATATTTGAGTGGCGTGACACCCATGCTCGAACGTTTGAGTCGCTCAAAGACCGTCTTTGTAATGCACCACTACTTCAACTACCAAAATTTTCGAAAACCTTCGGGGTGGAGTGAGATGCATCTAATGTGGGCATTGGGGGGGGGATCTCCTACAAGATAATCAACCCATTGCTTACTTTAGCAAAAAACTTTCGGGTCCCTCACTCAACTATTCAACTTATGACAAGGAACTATATGCTTTAGTTCATTGTCTAAAAACATGGCAACATTACTTGTGGCCGAAGGAGTTCGTGATTCATTCGGATCATGCGGCTCTTTTGTATCTCAAGGATCAAACTACTTTGAGTCGGCGCCATGCAAGTTGGGTAGAATTTCTTGAGACCTTTCCTTATGTCATTTGACATAAGAATGGTAAAGAGAATGTGGTAGCCGACGCCCTTTCTCGACGATATATCCTTCTTGTGCATATGAACGCCAAGATCCATGGATTTGCTCTTATCAAAGAGTTATATGTCACGGATCTTGACTTCAAGGATATATTCGCTCAACGCCTTGACCTCTGAGAGCATGATCTTTCTTTATTAACGATGGCTACTTATTCCATGCGGGCAAGCTTTGTATCCCACGCTCGAGTATTCATTATTTGTTGATAAAGGAGGCCCATGAGGATCGTGGTTACTTTGGTTCTACCAAGACTCTCGTCGCTCTACAAGAGCACTTCTTTTGACCCCGAATGCGCAAGCATGTGACACGGTTTTGCAAAAGTTGCATCACATGTCACCATGCAAAATCGCACCAAGGTCCGGATGGAATGTATTCTCCTTTACCTATACCAATGGGACCTTGGGAGGATCTTTCTATGGACTTTGTGGTTGGCCTACCAATGTCAAAGCGATGCAAAGACTCCATTTTCGTGGTAGTCGACCATTTCTCAAAAATGGCCCATTTTATCGCATGTATGAGCACACAATATACTAGCGAAGTCGTTACACTTTTCTTTGACAACGTTGTGCGCTTACATGGGATACCACGTTTGTTAGCATGAAATATTGTGATATTTTAGGCACGTTTTCTAAGTGTATTTCATCTATATTGGTGTACATTGATAAAGCATTGAAGCAATTGTGAGTTAGTTTATCTATATTGTCGATATAGAGGTCTACATAAGCTTTGTGTTGATTGTAGGCAATTAAGAGCTAAAACCGGACGAATCAAGGGAGAATGGAGATAGATTGAGCATGTCCAAGAATTGAGGACATCACTAGGAGCTAAGGAAGATGCTAGGATGAAGAATGACACAAGACTAAGGAGAATTACGAGCTACATGTGTTCCACGCCCTAAAATACGGCCGTACTAGAGTCCACGCTCTAAACCACGGCCGTGGAACTTTGGCAACACAAGCGTGGAGCATTCCAGAGGGTTACACGGTGTTAGCATGAAATATTGTGATATTCTAGGCACGTTTTCTAAGTGCATTTCATCCATTATGATAGTCTTTGATTAAGCATTGATGCATTTGTGAGGTATTTTACCTATATTGTCGATATGGATGTCTACACATGCTTCGTGTTGATTATAGGTGATTGAGAGCCATTTCCGAACGGAATTAAGCAAGGATAGAGATGTTTGAGCATGTCCATGGATTGAGGACATTCGTAGGAGCAAAAGGAGTGCCAACTTGAGGAATGCACGAGGCTAGGGAAGAATCACGTTCTTGCCCTAAACCACGCTCTAAAATACGGCCGTACCACATTCCACGTTCAAGTACACGGCCGTGGAACCATGCAAGGAAAGCGTGGTTCATTCCAGTAGCTTCTACGGTCGTGGAATCATTGGTTCAAACCGTGTTGATTTCCACGATCTAAATTACGGTCGTGGAACCTTCCACGACCGTGATCTTGACGATCTTTTTCGCCACACTTTAAGCCACGATCTTTTAGAAGATTGGGCCGGGCCGATATTTTATCTTGCCCTATAAAAGGACGGACAAAGACAGATTCCGTCACCTCTGCTTAGACCTTGGCTTACACCTTCGCTTACGCATAGACGCACCTCCGCTTAGAGACTTTTGCGACCTCGCTTTACACTTTCGCCTACGCCGCGACTTGGAGATTTTTGCGATTCTTGCAAAAGACGTATTTTGCGCTCATCCTTGGAGTTGCCCTAATCTCGCACTTTGGTGGAGATTGTGATTGAGATTTCCGGATTGACGGAAGATCAAAGATTCGGAAGATTGTTCGCAAGAAGATTTCTCTTCTTGTTTAGGTTTGATTTAGAAGACGGATTGACATCCCGTTCTTCCTTCTTATCTAAGATTGTGTTTATTTGTTCTATTCCAAATCTAGTGACGATAATTGTTCTTGATTGTGACTTTGAGATTGGTTTGAAGTTTATTGAAAGTTTTCGGAAGTTTTCATCTTTCAATCTTTTAATTCTTGAATTTGATATCAATATGACTATTGTTGGCTAAAAACCCTTAACAATTCTAAGGTGAAGGGTTGATAGTTGTGGCTTAGATGATGATAGATCGATCGTAAATAGATTGGATCATGAGAGTTAAAAAGAATCGCCGACGAACCCTAAATTACGGCCTGTTCTTGAGTCCACGACCGTGGAACCTCAAGAACTAACCGTGATTTCCCTTAAGTTTACGAACCTGTTTTTACTTTAATCCAAAGTTAAAGATTTGCTTTAACTTAGTCTTGGCTTGCCTTTTCTAGGTGGTAGTGAAGCCTCAACAACCTCTACCTCGATTGTGAGTGTCACAACCTTAATCGGTTTAGTTAGTCTTGATCCTTGGATTATAAGTTTGGGTATTTGACATTAATTTTTACCTTTAGACCCTTTCTATATTGAAGCCTCAACAACCTGTATAGAGAGTGTCTTGTAGGTGAGTCATATAAGGTTTTTGGAACTTCATTGTACGATTACCTTACATTAGTATACCTTTACATATCTTAACTCTGTCCTTATATCATTAGTATATCTTGAATCGATTGCCACAGTTGGATTCCTGGATCTTTAGGATTGTTGTTTTCCCAATACTTGCAAAGCTTCTTACATTTATTCGCTTGATAATCTGCAATTGAATTTGTTCCCACCCAAATCCCTGAGTTCGATACTCTGGAATTCTTGCTTAACTATATCGATCCGTACACTGCGGGTTTGCTTGCTTGATTTCTAGTTTTATATTTAAAGCTTATTTGCACGCACGCTAAGTGGCGAACACATGGTCGTGGAAGTTGTGACAAACTGTGATGAGTTTCCACGCTCTAAACCACGCTCTAAACCACGGGCATGGAATCTTAGGAAACCGTGATTCTGAAGATCTTTTAACGTACAAATTGAAGCCATGATCTTTTACGCAATGGGTTGGGCTCATATTTTATCTTGCCCTATAAAAGGACGAAAAGAGAGAGATTCCGTCACCTTCGCTTAGACGTTCGCATAGAGAGTTTTGCTTAGAGCATCATCGCTTGAAGATTTGCTTCCGCGCATTGAGGGTTTCATTGGACGTACGGAGATTACGTCTTTTTCCTTAGGTTTGATTAGAAGACGGACTGATATCCCGTTCTTCGTTCTTATCAAGGATTGTGATTGTTAGTGTTATTCTGAATCTACTTACATCATTGTTCTTGTTTGTGGATTTGAGATTGATTTGAGATTTATTCAAGGTTTTCGAAGGTTTTCATCTTTCATTCTTTTAAATCTTGAATTTGATATCAATATGACTGTTATTGGCTAAAACCCTTTAGAAATTCTAAGGTGAAGGGTTGATAGTTGTGGCTTAGATGATGATAGATCGATCGTAAACAGATTGGATCCTGAGAGTTAGAGAGAATCGCCGACGAACCTAATCCACGGTCTGTTCTTGAGCTTCCACGGCCGTGGAACTCAAGAACTACCCGTAATTTTGTGTCAGTTACGAACCTTGCTTTTACTTTAATCCAAAGTTAAAGATTTGCTTTAACTTAGTCTTGGCTTGCCTTTTCTAGGTGGTAGTGAAGCCTCAACAACCTCTACCTCGATTTCGAGTATCACAACCTTAATCGGTTTAGTTAGTCTTGATCCTTGGATTACAAGTTTGGGTATTTGACATTAATTCTTACCTTTAGAACCTTTCTATACTGAAGCCTCAACAACCTTTATAGAGAGTATCTTTAGGTGGGTCATATAAGGTTTTTGGAACTTCACCGTACAATTACTTTACATTCGTATACCTTTGCATACCTCAATTTGTCCTTATATCTTTAGTATATCTTGAATCGATAGCCACAGCTGGATTCCTGGATCTTTAGGATTGTTGTTTTCCCAATTTCTACAAAAGCTCATACATTTACTCGCTTGACAATTCTATAATTGGATTTAACCCCCCAAATCCCTGTGTTCGATACTTTGGAATTCTTGCTTAACTATATCGATCCGTACACTGAGGGTTCGCTTGCTTGATTTCTAGTTTTATAAATTTAAGACTTATTTGCACGCACGCTAAGTGGCGAACAAGTTTTTGGCGCCGTTGCCGGGGATTTGGTCTAGGCCGAATTCGGTTATCGGTTGTCAAGCTTGGGAGCTTCTCCCTTGTTATTTGATATCTTTTCGAGTGTATGCGCAGGTCTAGGAATAACGAAGACCTCTTACCTCTTGATCAAGAGCTTGAGAGGACTTTGAGGAGTAAGCTTAAGGAAAGAAAAATGGCTGAGGAAAGAGAACGTGATTACCATACAGAGTTGGCGGAGAAAGAAGCTCAACTCCAATGGAGTGAGAAAACTCGTAGGGAAGAGATGGATCGTCATCAAACAGAGGCTGATGATCTATTAGACATGATGTTCCAAATGAGTTTGGAAATAAACAACCTCAAGGAGAAAAAGAAAAGAAGGAGACCGGGAAGATCGGTTAGAGCCAACTCATCCAATGAGGATAGTGACTCCTCCATGCCACCACTAGAGGAAATTGATCCAACGATCAACGTGAATCCATTCTTTCCACGGCCAACTGCAAATCGCTGTGTTCCACCTAGGGGTGCGAGGGTCGAACGTGTAGATGAGGAGCCAAGAACTCTTGGCCAAAGGATGGATCCAACGCAGTAACCACGCCGTTTAGGTGTGAACTTTGATGCTGATGATGCACAAGGGTTTAGCTTCAACCCTCAAGTTATTACTATTATCCGCCAAAATCAATTTGGAGGGACAAGCGCTGAATCTCCATGTAACACCCCAAATTCTGAGAACTCGGGGAGCTACTGGTTAGGACCTCACAATGGGTCCCGACCTTAGTTTGACAACAATTTAACTTGGATCTTACAACAAGACACAAAAGTATTTAAAACATTTGAAAACTTTAAACAATATATACATGAAGAATATGTATCAGCCTTACAAAGCAAAGGTACTAAAATGACACATAAGAAGAATAGAAGACATCCCGTCCCCAACTAAATATGTACGTGGACCCGGCTGACCATTCCCTCCGGATCTCTTTACAACTGTTTTAACCTGCAAGACATCTACAAGCGGTATAAAACCGTTAGCTAACATTCTATGCATAAGTATAAAGGTAAAAGCACAAACACACAACATACACAAACAACATGCAACACTCAATCCTTTTATTATCTGTAATTAGGTGATACGTTATTACTAATGATACTTATTTTCTGACACGAGGGATTCCCAAACCTCGCCCCTGTCCCCGTTTACCAACGCAGAATGGTACTAATGCATCTGACCGTCTACCGGACTGGGCTGGTCGCAGGGAACCTCCTAGACTCTCGTAAGAGCTAGGCAGATGATGTCACGACCCGTTATCATACACTTGGGTCAATTACGTAAATAATAAAGTCGGCCTAATCCGGTTTCGTTGTTTAACATAACTAGCAAACACCACTCATACACATTACACTCATACAAGAAAGCCAGCTAAGTAAGTCCGTGGACTTACCTGAATCAGATCTCGACTCTCTTAATCAAAACTCAATCTGTAACTGTATAACTCGGTTGCCTGTCAAAGGAGGCAAGTGTGTCAGCACACTTTCTAGGTAATTAGAAGTCTAAGACTTCTAAGGTAGAAGATCATATTAGAACAAAATTTAATACAGTACCAATTTATGGTAAAATGACTATTTTACCCTTGATCCCGAAACTTCTAAAAATTCCATAGTTCATGCCTAAACTCTTATTTGAGACTAAAGAGTCATATTCTAACTCCTAAAGATGAGTTTGGTTACAAACTGGCAATGCAACCATTTTCTTATTTTCGAAAACATCGTTAAGGTCCAACTTCGGCTTCAAATATAAAATTCTAATAATGTTATAAAAATTCCGAAATAAATCCCTAGATCATGTATGCTATCTCATCTACTCCTAGGAACAAGAATTTCTTAAAACAGTTAAAGCATCACTTCTACAAAAATATCTAAAGTTGGTTAGAACACTTAACAAACCGCACACTGTCTTAACTTTGAAAAATCATAACTCCTAAACTACTCCCTGGATTTATCCCAAAATTTGATATGTTCTACTATAAAATCTTATCTATAATATATCCGAAATTCAGCCGTAAAGGAGATCAAAATCCTATTTAAAACTATCTCACAAAACCGAATTTCAGCACAACAGAAAAAACTACTTACGACTCAATCTTTGAAAAATCATAAATTCCAAACCATTCGCTGGATTCCTCTCAAATTTTAATATGTTCTACAATAATATGTCAACTATATCATATCCAAAATTCAGCCAAAAAGAATGAGTTTAGCATACCTAAATCTGGTCACAAAGTTGGCTGCTCGCCAATATAGAAAACTGAGAAACTGCAACAGCTCAACTACTCTACTTTGGGACCTTATAACTTTTAATCCAACCGTTCGTTTGTTCTCAAATTTGGACACAGTAAACTACATATATTCATCTATGACCTATTAAAATTTCAACGGTGGATCTTCGCTGTAACTCCTTAACATTGGTCGACAAGATGGGCAGTTTCTAACTTCAAAACTGAAGGAAAAAGATATGTATTTACAACAGTCCTTATTTCTACCATTATGTTAATATAACTCAGCAGCTACCCTTTACCGACCTAACTGATTACTAATCCAAGTTCCTAAGATCATCACCAACACAACAACCTACTCTAACCCATTCCACAACAGAGTTATGTAATCAAGGAGGGAGAGAAGATTCACTTACCCCTACTAAGGTCTTTGGATGTAATTTAACGAAGATTTTGGGCGACAAAAAGGCTCTTGATCTGTAATACAGTAGGAAGGGAAAATCAAGTTTTTGCCTTTGGTGTGACTGAACAGAAAGAGAGAAACTAGGGAGTGAAAAGAGTGAGAGACCATTACTACTTGACTCCCCAGGTTAAGTCGTGTGCAGAACTAAAGAATTGGGATAATCCGAGCGTGTGCAGGAGTCGAAGACTTGTTGGAGTCTAGTCCAGAAATAGATGAGAAGAGTGAGGTTGAGTTGTCTGCACTGGCTGGACGTGAAGAGTGGAGCGATGTCAAAGGTTCGGCTACAGAGGGAAGGTAATGTAACGACAGAAAGAGATATGTAGAACCGTACTCACCTTGGCTAGAGTCTGTTGTCTGATCAAGGGTAACTTCGAGCCTTATGTGCAGAGGGTCGTGTGCAGACTAGTCTCCCGGTTGCGCTGAAAACCGCTGTTGAAGGCTGTGGTCGCGTTGATGGTTGCTGCTGCGCTGAAGACCTTTGCTGAAGTCGATCGATGGATCTCAGTACCGAAAAGGAAGAGTTTCGAAGTCGGTGAGCAGCAGCAGTTGGTGAGCAGCAGTCCCAGGGGACCGGTGCAGAAGCCGGTGAGCAGCAGTCCCAGGCGGCCTGTGCAGAAGCCGGTGATCAGCAGTCCCAGGCGGCTTGTGCAGAAGCCGGTGAGTAGTAGTCTCAGGCGGCAGATCAGCGTGAGAATGGAGGCAGCGGCGGAAGTAGTTAGCGTAGAATAGGATTAAAGATGCTGATTAGATTAGGTTAAGGTTAATTAGGGTTTAGGTTAATTTAGATTATGGGCTGGCTGATGTGTCTTTAGGCCGGGTCCGTTGGGCCTGCTCATCTAACTACGATGGGCTTATAAATAAATCGTTACACGCACGGAACCGCTCATTGGTTTTCGGTTTTTAATTTATGTAACAATTTTATTCGGTTACCATATTTATCGTTTTGGGTGAAATAGAGTCACATAAAATGATAAAATTTGATAATGCTTTATTTTATTTAAAAGAATAAAGGTCGGCGGATCGGCATCCGATTTGATCGGGTATTAAACGGAATTTAACTTTTCTGGGTATTACAGTCACGAATTTGTCATGGCCTCGTCATAACTCGTCTTGGGCTCACCTTGATCTTGTCACTAGAACGTCATGACTTTGTCAAAGACAAGTCATGATATACTCTAGGGTTTGATTAGGGTTTGCTACTAATAAAATCTTATCATTTTATGTGAAGTGATAATACATAAAATGATAAAATTTTGAGATATAGTGTCCAACTACGTAGACAACTAAGGATCAAAAGATTAAAATCCGGTTTGCTACGGAAAACGGGGAAAAAAAAAATTTCGGATATTACACTCCACATCAACATCTACAAAACTTTGAGATTATGATGGAGACAATGAAGCCGAAGAACGCAACTACCAACAACTACAAACTCAAGCCTTTCTTCTTCTCCTTGAAGGGGAAAGCATTATCTTGGTATCTAGCTCTTCCAAGTGGGAAACTTGAGACATGGGAGGATCTTTCTGCGGAGTTCACCATCCAAAACGGCGGAATTGAGAGGTAAGATTAATGCATTTTCTATGAGATCTAACGAAAGTTTGTTTCAATCTTGGGAAAGATTTCAGGATTTGCTATTGGATTGCCCTCATCATGGCATATCCAAGCTTGCACTATTGGAGATATACTATAAGGGGCTGGATGTGAAGACACAATTCAAGCTCCAATCCCTCTCATGTGGTACATTCATGGACATGAGGGAAGATGACGCTTGGGACTTCATTGAGAAGCAAGCGCGAGTCATAGAGAAGTATTCTCACCGGAAAGTAGAGGTGAATCGTGTGGAGCAAGGAGCAAAACTAACACACGAAGCTCAAACTCAAATCTTTTCTCTCAACAACGAGATTAAAGAGTTGAAGGAAGCTATCAAAACTAACTTTCCAAAGCAACAAGGAAAAGATGTTGGTTATTTGGGCAACAACAATAACCACAACGGTGGTGAGAATACAAACCGCAACAACTACAACAACCGGAACAACAACCAGAACAATTGGAACAACAACAACAATAACCGGAACAACAATTGGAACAACAATAGGGGTTCAAACAACAACAGTTGGCGTCCCAATCAACAAAATTCCGGTAATTCTTATTCTTCCAATTCAGGAAATTCACTAACTCCACCTTCCTCTTCTTCCACTCCTTTGAAAAGCCAGGGGCAAACATCTAATGGTGGAAGTACTTCGGGGAAAGAGAAGCCCGATCCCATTTTGGAGACAATTTTGGTCAAGCTTCAAGGGTTGGAGACTCGCATCATCAAGGTTGATGATCATATAACAAAGGTTGATAAAGCCCAAAAGGTTTTAGAAAACCAAATGTTTAGTCATGCGGAGGAAGTTCCTAGGAATCAAGGGAAACTTCCAGGAAAAACGGAGGACAACCCAAAAGGAAGGGTGATGGCAATTACAACTAGGAGCGGAGTAACAACTACCGACCCGCAACCCAAGTTTATATAAGTCCCCGTTGAGAAAGAGAAAGAAAAGGGGAAGGAGAAGGAAGATGTCTATGTTCCTCCTCCAGCTTACAAACCTCCCCTACCATTCCCTCAATCTAGAGCGAGAGCGCGTCTAGATAAACAATTCGGTAAGTTTATAGAACTCATGAGCAAATTGCATATTAATATACCTTTCATTGATGCCATTGTAGGTATGCCAGCTTATGGTAAGTTCCTAAAGGAGATCCTCTCTAACAAGAGAAAGCTAGAGGATTTTGGAGAGGTTAAGATGAGTTCGGATTCTTCGGATCTCATCAAAACCATGAAAGAGAAGATGCCCCCAAAGCTAAAGGATCCGGGGTCATTTTGTATTCCCATAGGAGTGGGAGATGTCACATATGATGCATTATGTGACTTAGGAGCAAGTGTGAGCATCATCCCACTTTCCTTAATGCAGGAAGATCGGTTTAGGCGACCCTAAACCGGTGAAGATGACGTTGTAAATGGCGGACCGATCCATAACTCGTCCCGTCGGTATAGTTGAAGACGTCCCAGTCAAGCTAGGTAAATTCTATGTTCCTATAGATTTTGTTGTGCTTGACATTCCTGCAGATAGTCTGGTCCCGATCATTCTCGGAAGACCGTTTCTTGCAACATCCGGCTGCATAGTCGATTGCAAGAATGCTAGACTCGCCTTTGACATAGGAGAAGAGAAGGTAGAGTTCGTTCTTTCCACTCTAGTGAAGGAACCAATCTTTGATGAGGATATATTCAATATCCAAGATGAAGAAGGGCTATCTATAGAAGAGGTAAGTGCTATTCTCTTCAAAGATCCTTTGCAAAAGGTTATTTCTATGAGCCTAATGAATATAGGGGAAGAAGAGGAGTGCAATGAGGCAATTGAAGCCTTAAAAGTACAAGAAGAAGTGTGTGAAGAAGAGTTCGAGAAACTCCACGACGAGGCAGAAAACGTACGGATCCACGGTCATACACTTTATTCCACGGCTGTGGATTTCACCAACAAAAGCGTGGAGCACTCCAGAGGCTTACACGGTCGTGGAGAGAACAGAGCAACCGTAAATATTTTCGACGCCCAAAATCACGGCCGTGGAGGATGCAGAGAGGCCGTAATTTTGGGTGATTCCGAAGGCAATTATGTCTCTTCCTCAACTTCTCTTGATTCTTCTCCAACACCTTCTACATCCTTAGACACTTCTAAGGAAGCATAGGATACTCCTCAAGAGCCATTGGAGGCTCCTATAGCTATGGAATTGAAACCACTTCCTACACATCTAAGGTACGCATTTCTTGGATCTAATTCTACCTTTCCGGTAATTGTTATTTCCGATTTAAGCATAGATGAACATAGTAAGCTTATGGTTATCCTTAGAAAACATAGGAAAGCCTTAGGATATACTATAGAGGATTTAGTTGGAATCAAACCTTCCCTATGCATGCATAAGATCTTAATGGAAGAGGACTTTAGGACTTCGCGACAACCTCAAAGGCGGTTAAATCCGACCATGAAGGAGGTTGTCAAGAAGGAAATTCTTAAATTTCTTGATGCATGTATCATCTACCCTATCTCCGATAGCAAGTGGGTGAGTCCCGTACAAGTGGTTCCAAAGAAGGGAGGAATGACGGTCATCACCAACAAAAATAACGAACTCATTCCTACTCGAACCGTAACAGGATGTCGGATGTGCATAGACTACCGCAAGCTAAACAACGTGACGAGGAAGGATCACTTCCCACTACACTTCATCGATCAAATGCTTGAAAGGTTAGCACAACATTCGCACTTTTGCTATCTTGACGGTTATAGTGGTTTCTTTCAGATTCCGATACACCCGGATGATCAAGAGAAGACCACATTCACGTGCCCGTGGGGTACGTTTGCCTATAGGAGAATGCCGTTCGGGCTTTGCAACGCCCCAGCCACCTTTCAAAGGTGCATGATGGCCATCTTCTCGGAATATATAGAGGAAATCATGGAGGTTTTTATGGATGACTTCTCCGTTTATGGTTCCTCTTTTGACAATTGTCTTTCTAACCTTGCTCTTGTGTTATAAAGGTGTGAAGACACTAACCTAGTTCTTAATTGGGAGAAGTGTCAATTCATGGTGAAAGAAGGCATTGTATTAGGACACTTAATCTCTAGTAGAGGGATTGAGGTGGATAAAGCTAAGATAGAGACAATAGAAAAGTTTCCTCCCCCAACTTCGGTGAAAGGGATAAGAAGTTTTCTAGGACATGCTGGATTCTATAGGCGTTTCATAAAAGATTTCTCTAAGATATCAAAGCCGCTAACTAATCTATTGATGAAGGATGCAATTTTTGATTTTTCGCAAGAATGCCTAGATGCGTTTAATAGGATTCGGGAAGCTCTAATTTCAGCCCCGATTATCCAACCTCCGGATTGGAATCTTCCCTTTGAGGTTATGTGTGATGCAAGTGACGTAGCTATAGGAGCTGTCCTTGGACAAAGAAAGGAAGGGCGAACCCATGCTATCTACTACGCTAGCAAAAACGCTAGATGAAGCGCAGCTCAACTACGCCACTACGGAAAAAGAATTTCTAGCTATTGTATATGCAATTGATAAATTTCGCTCTTATCTTGTAGGTGCAAAGGTGATTGTATACACGGATCATGCTGCGATCCGGTATCTCCTTGCAAAGAAGGATGCAAAGCCAAGGCTAATTAGATGGATTCTTCTCCTACAAGAATTTGATCTAGAGATCCGCGACAAGAAAGGTTCGGAAAATTCTGTTGCGGATCATTTAAGTCGTCTAACACATCTAGAGGACGACCATTTACCTATAGATGACTCCTTTCCGGACGAACACTTACATATCATAGAGGAGTGCATCGATGTGATCACGAAAGGTAACGAACCATGGTTTGCTGATTTTGTTAACTATTTGGTTTGTCAGGAATTACCGCCCGGATTATCCTACGCACAAAGAAAGAAGTTCTTTAAGGATGTTCGGGAATACTTTTGGAATGAACCTCTCGTCTTTAAGAGAGGTCCGGATGGAATTATTCGGTGATGTGTGCCGGAAGATGAGATGCAAAGCGTCATCCGCCATTGTCATTCACTACCTTGTGGAGGACACGCTAGTTCAAACAAGATTAGCGCTAAGGTATTGCAATCTGGATTCTTTTGGCCTACTCTATTTAAAGATGTGCAAACCTTTGTTTCCTGCTGCGATGCTTGTCAAAGAACAGGAAATATATCTAGGAGGAATGAGATGCCTCTCAACAACATCCAAGAGGTGGAGATCTTTGACGTTTGGGGAGTAGACTTCATGAGACCTTTCCCATCATCTTGTAGTAACCAATACATACTTTTAGCGGTTGATTATGTTTCAAGATGGGTTAAAGCGATTGCCTCTCCCACCAATGATGCCATGGCAGTGGTTAAGTTCTTTAACAAAACCATCTTCCCACGATTTGGGACACCACGGATTATCATTAGTGATGGAGGCTCTCACTTCATTGCCCGGCGCTTTGAAGCTCTCTTAGCTAAGTATGGGGTGACTCACAAGATCTCCACCCCTTATCATCCACAAACTAGTGGACAAGTGGAGATCTCAAACCGGGAGATCAAAGGAATCCTAGAGAAGACGGTTTCAAGGACTAGGAAGGATTGGTCTTTGAAGCTAGATGATGCATTGTGGGCGTACCGAACTGCATATAAGACTCCCATCGGAACTACACCATACAACCTTGTGTATGGGAAGTCTTGTCACTTACCGGTAGAGTTGGAGCACAAGGCGTTTTGGGCAATCAAGTGGTTGAATTTCAGTATGAAGGAAGCGGGAGAGAAACGTCTCTTGGACCTAAATGAACTTGAAGAACTTCTCTTGAACGTTTACGAAAACGCCAAGATCTACAAAGAAAGAGCGAAGCGTTGACATGATAAGCATATCATTCCAAAGGACCTCAAAGAAGTAGATCAAGTTCTCCTCTTCAATTCAAGGCTTCGTCTGTTTCCAGGTAAGCTTAAATCTCGTTGGACCGGACCTTTTCTAATCAAACATATTTTTCCCCATGGTGTAGTTGAAGTATAGGGTGAAACGGGCGGAAGCTTTAAGGTGAACGGTCAACGACTCAATAAGTATACTCCGGAACTCCAAGCTGAAGAGTTCGCGCCCACCACACTCGTATAAGTGCGAATTTGGTCTAGCTACGGACCTTAAACAAAGCGCTTCTTGGGAGGCAACCCAAGGTATTGCATTTACGTTTTTGCTTTTGATTCATAGATTAGTTTAGTTTAGACGTTTTTGCTTTGTTTTGCCTTCGATACCTTCCGGTATATTCGTGTTTTTGGATGTAGGAACAGTGGAAAAGGAAAGGGGAAGAGAAAGTTTGAAGAAAAGTGACGAAACTTGGACTTTGGAGCATTACAGAGAGTTCCACGGCCTAAACCACGGCCGTGACAACTACATTGACCGTAATTTTCAAAAGCCTGAGAAAAATCACCAAAACCACGGTTCCATACAATTCCACGGCCGTGGAACCCCCCGACAGACCGTGATTTTCAAAAATTTTTACGGTCACTATATAAACCACGTTTCTTCACAAAACACATAACAAAAAACCCATTCCACGCCCCAAAATCGCCGATTTCACTCCCCCTTCCTCAAATCTTCGTTCGTTAATCGTTTTTAACGATTCTTTGACCTAAACTGAAGCAAATCCAATCACCAACAAGATCCAAGCAACGATTCGAGCGGCAAATCATCGGAGAAGCCATAATTCGGATTCCAAAATCCGAAAACCTAGGTTTTTGGTTCTTTCTCTATCTTTGTCGATTTGGCTTCGTTTTTGCTAGTATTTTTAGGAGAACTGATTGGAATTGGACTGGAATTAGTTTAGGACTGCTTGCTGCTGAGTTTGGTGAATTTCTTTTGGATTTTGAGAAATCACGTGCCGAACCACGGTTTCTAGACATTCCAGGCCGTGGAACCCTTAGAACAGACCGTGGTTTTTGTCAGAAATGGATTTTGTGAGAAGAGTGTCCGGTAGGAATAAGAACAAGAAGAGGAAAGGCAATGATGCTTCCTCTTCTAGAGCACCACCCACTGAGCCTCCATCACCTCCTTCATCACCATCACCTCCTCCCCCTAGGATCCCTACTATCCATAAGGATCATTTACATGCCTTAGAGAGGATAGAGGAGAGGACGGTCATAGGACCTCGATACTTGCTGCATGAGGAGCTAGCACCCTTGCATGTGATAAGAGGCCTTACTTGGCTTTTAGATAGAGCCGACTTAGTCATCTTCTCCGCTATTCGGGAAGATGCTTATGAGGAGATCACTAGGGAGTTTGTGGTTTCCTTCGAGCATAGCCATGTTGACAAGACAGTTTCTTTCCGGCTGATGGAAAGAAACTATGATTTTTCGATTAGAGAGTTTGGAGCCTTCTTTGGGTTCCAGGAGACCTTCAATGGTCGTTTCCCTAGTGGCATGTACGCCAAGGATTTCTGGGAGGAGATAGCGATGATTTACGCCAGCGAGGACCGCTGGCAGCCTGTTGATACCAAGGCTAGATTGATCTATCATCTAGCCTTAAAGATTGCCCATAGAGTGCTTTTTGAGTGTCTCTTTCCTAGGACGGAGACACCTCAGAAGATTAAGACAGATGAACTGTTTCTTCTTTACAGCATGTTGTATGGCAGGCCAGCTGACTACGCCACCCTCTTAGCTGCTACTATGAGCAAGCTAAAGAATAAGAGGGCTGGCAACATTAGATATGGTGGGATGGTCACCCACCTTGCTTGACAGTTAGGGGTAGACTTCTCAGCTTGCACCCGCATCGCAGCTAGACCCCTAGGACTTCAGGCCCTTATGACTAGATGCCTTATCTTCCCCACTCATAGAGGTCCACCATATGCTGCTATGCCTTGGGAGAGTAGGACAGGGAGAGGTATTGAGTGGCTTCCTGAGTATTCCATTATGGCTAGACGCCATAACTGGAAGGAGACGTTCGTTTCCATGCATGCGAACAGATTAGTAGCCCCTCCCTATGTTCCACCACCACCAGTTGTCGAGGAGGATATGAGAGGAGGAGATGATTATGAGGGAGGAGGAAGAGCTGATTAGGACTTTGGTACATTCCCGGATCAGCCGGATGCAGTTCCCGACATGCCTAGACGTTCTCCCCGTCCAGCTAGAGCTTCGGGATCATCCTCTCGCCGTGCTAATGTGAGCGAGAGGCCTACTTGGATGGTGGATCCGCCTTCATGGTATAACACTCAGCCGGAGTGGATGAGAGCTCCACCGCCTTGGCACGCACAACCACCACCTGCACCAACACCCTCAGATGCACCGGCGTGGTACAACCAGCCGCCTGGTTAGTACGAGCAGCTGCCAGAGTGGGCTACCGACCTTTTCGATAGGGTTGGAGCTTTGGAGATTCGTGCTGATGCTAGGGATGCACGAGCCGACGATCTTGACCACATGATGAGAGATGTCTACCGCCAGCAGTTCGGGCGGTACTATGATCCTAACTTCTCCCCGTTTCCACCACCGCCTCCACCGCAGTGAGGACCTTTGATGATCGACCGTTTTAGCCGCTCCACCACCATTTTGTGAGTTCTTTTTCTTTCTTTCTTTTCTTCTTTTTCTTTTGAACATTAGGGACAATGTTTGTTCCAAGTATGGGGTGGGGTGTGACTAATAGTTTGTAATAACTCTTACTCACTTTTGTATGCTTTTATCGAGACTACCTTGCATGTTCATTCTATTGTTACACGTTTCATTATTGCATTGCATGAAAAAGAGTTTGAAAAACCCATAAAAATTGAAATTTTTTTAAAATTTTGTACTTCTAAGGATAGAGATGATTTCTATGATAATCACCACTTGTGAATTGAGTTTTGATGACAATCGCATGCTTAAACAAATAGTGAATTGAAAAGAAATTGAATGAGTTGATTATTCTTCTTTTGCAAATTTCATAATGTGATGAATGTTACTTAAATCATGTTGAGAAATTAAGGTTGAAATCACATAATAAGTTCTTATGCTTCTTTTTGAGATGATTAAGGCAATTCGATTTTCTTTCTTCTTTCTTTGATCATTTAGCCCCTCATTGAAATAATGGCCTCCTTTACCTATCCGGGAATTTGGAGGAGTTGATATTTGGCATGTTTGATGTGGGAGGGCCATGAAAGCAATATTTTGCATTCAAAAGAATAGAAAGAAATTATAGGTTTGGGGAAGTCAATCATGACGATGAGTAACTCGGCACCATTCACATAGCCGGGTGTTTGTGTCTTGCCAAAGTCGGATTGAGCGATATTCCTAGCGGATTATGGTATGTGCATCAAGGGTTTGAGACATCTCGTAAAAATGAGAAACGCCAATCTCCTAGGCTTCGGTTTTTGTGCACCTCTATCCATAACTCCAAAAGTAAAGTCAAAAAATGAATTGAAAAAAAAAGAGAGCGAAGCTCTAAGTTGAAAGTGTTGCGGAAACCGCAAAAAAAAAAGAAAAGAGTTAGTTATCCACTTTCCCGGATTCATGCACCACATTCCTTAAAGTTTTCCTTCCCTTTCCGCATTCTAGACCTTGTTTGAAAGTCCTTAAGATCAAGAGAATGTTATATGACTTGGTGATTTAAATTGAAGTTTCTTATGATTGATTTTGATAATGTTTGAAGGTTATGATGTTTACATGGAAGTTTGATTAATTCATGAGCTTTCTTTACTCTTTACTCTTCGATTATGTGTATGAAAGTCTTATAAACGAATGAAGCAAGATTTGAGAATGATCTATTGATTAGAAAGCACATTCATCTAAAAGAAGTTTTGGTTTTGAGAGTATATCCATATTTCATCCTAACTTGAGTTTTAAAACTTTTGAAAGACCTTGCTTGGGGACAAGCAAGTGGCAAGTATGGGGTTATTTGTTAGCATGAAATATTGTGATATTTTAGGCACGTTTTCTAAGTGTATTTCATCTATATTGGTGTACATTGATAAAGCATTGAAGCAATTGTGAGTTAGTTTATCTATATTGTCGATATAGAGGTCTACATAAGCTTTGTGTTGATTGTAGGCAATTAAGAGCTAAAACCGGACGAATCGAGGGAGAATGGAGATAGATTGAGCATGTCCAAGAATTGAGGACATCACTAGGAGCTAAGGAAGATGCTAGGATGAAGAATGACACAAGACTAAGGAGAATTACGAGCTACATGTGTTCCACGCCCTAAAATACGGCCGTACTAGAGTCCACGCTCTAAACCACGGCCGTGGAACTTTGGCAACACAAGCGTGGAGCATTCCAGAGGGTAACACGGTCGTGGAAGTTGTGACAAACCGTGATGAGTTTCCACGCTCTAAACCACGCTCTAAACCACGGGCGTGGAATCTTAGGAAACCGTGATTCTGAAGATCTTTTAACGTACAACTTGAAGCCATGATCTTTTACGCAATGGGCTGGGCTCATATTTTATCTTGCCCTATAAAAGGACGAAAAGAGAGAGATTCCGTCACCTTCGCTTAGACGTTCGCATAGAGAGTTTTGCTTAGAGCATCATCGCTTGAAGATTTGCTTCCGCGCATTGAGGGTTTCATTGGACGTACGGAGATTACGTCTTTTTCCTTAGGTTTGATTAGAAGACGGACTGACATCCCGTTCTTCGTTCTTATCAAGGATTGTGATTGTTAGTGTTATTCTGAATCTACTTACATCATTGTTCTTGTTTGTGGATTTGAGATTGATTTGAGATTTATTCAAGGTTTTCGAAGGTTTTCATCTTTCATTCTTTTAAATCTTGAATTTCATATCAATATGACTGTTGTTGGCTAAAACCCTTTAGCAATTCTAAGGTGAAGGGTTGATAGTTGTGGCTTAGATGATGATAGATCGATCTAACCAGATTGGATCCTGAGAGTTAGAGAGAATCGCCGACGAACCTAATCCACGGTCTGTTTTTGAGCTTCCACGGCCGTGGAACTCAAGAACTACCCGTAATTTTGTGTCAGTTACGAACTATGCTTTTACTTTAATCCAAAGTTAAAGATTTGCTTTAACTTAGTCTTGGCTTGCCTTTTCTAGGTGGTAGTGAAGCCTCAGCAACCTCTACCTCGATTTCGAGTATCACAACCTTAATCGGTTTAGTTAGTCTTGATCCTTGGATTACAAGGTTGGGTATTTGACATTAATTCTTACCTTTAGAACCTTTCTATACTGAAGCCTCAACAACCTTTATAGAGAGTATCTTTAGGTGGGTCATATAAGGTTTTTGGAACTTCACCGTACAATTACTTTACATTCGTATACCTTTGCATACCTCAACTCTGTCCTTATATCTTTAGTATATCTTGAATCGATAGCCACAACTGGATTCATGGATCTTTAGGATTGTTGTTTTCCCAATTTCTACAAAAGCTCATACATTTACTCGCTTGACAATTCTATAATTGGATTTAACCCCCCAAATCCCTGTGTTCGATACTCTGGAATTCTTGCTTAACTATATCGATCCGTACACTGCGGGTTCGCTTGCTTGATTTCTAGTTTTATAAATTTAAGACTTATTTGCACGCACGCTAAGTGGCGAACAACGTTCCATCCTTAGTGATCGGGACGTGAAGTTTGTGAGTCATTTTTGGAGAACATTATGGGGAAAACTTGGAACCAACTTGTTGTTTTCAAGTAGCTATCATCCCCAAACCGATGGTCAAACGGAGGTGACCAATCGGACTCTCGGGCTCTACTTAGAGTGACCCTTAGGATCAATCCACTTGTTCCCTCAAGTGTGCGTCACTAGTTTTAAATTTATAAAAACTGAAATCAAAGCAAAGTGAACCCGCAGTGTACAGATTGGCGTAGTAAAGCAAGAATTCCAGAGTATCGAACTCAGGGATTTGGGGGGAACAAATTCAGTTCACAAATTGTCAAGCAAACAACAAAGCTTTTGTAAGAAAATTGGGAAAACAACGCTTCTAAAGATTTAGGTATCCAATTGTGGCAATTGATTCAAGATATTCTAAGGATATAAGGACAGAGTCGGGATTGCAAAGGTATATCTAAGGTAGGGTAATGTACGGTGAAGTTCCAATCCCATATGTCTCACCCAAAGGCTCTCTCTATAAAGGTTGTTGAGGCTGCAGTATAGAAAGGATCAAAGGATAAGAATTAAACTCTCAAAAACCCATGCCCAAACCCAAGGGAATCAAAGATAATCCAAAACGGTTACGGTTGTGACACTCAAAACCGAAGTAGAGGATGTTGAGTCTCACTACTACCTAGAAAAGGTAAGCCAAGGCTAGGATAAAGCAAATCTTTAACTTTGGATTAAAGCAAAAGCAAAGAACGTACGATATAGGAAAACCACGGCCGGATCTTGAAGAACCACGGCCGTGGAACTCAAGAACAGGCCGTGGAACCCTCGATACGAGGTTTCTCGCAACTCTCAGGGTCCAATCTGTTTTGGTTCAATCTATCATCATCTATGATACAGCTATCAACCCATCACCTTAGAATTGCTTAAGGGTTTTAGCCAAGAATCATATTCATCAAATCAATAATCAAATATGAAAGGGAGAAAAGGTAAAACCTTGAATTCTCAATAATAAACTCAAAACAAATGTCAATCAAACACAATAATCGCAACTTGTGTTCAATGGATGTAAAATAAGGTAAGAATCTCTCACAAATCTCAAGGAACAAAGAAGAACGGGATGTCAATCTGCCTTCAAGGTGAAACCCTAAGATATTTTCCGAGTACGCAATCTTCAAATGCGTACTTCTTTAAATCTTCCATGTCCGCAAAAATCTTCCAAAATCTCTAAGCAATGCCTCCGAAATGCAGCCTTAGCCAATGATGATATTTCTCTTTTTTTTAAGCCTTCTTATAGGAGAAAAGTAGGGTTACAAAATCCCAATAACCGTTGCTGACATGGCAAATATGACACGTGGCGACCGTTATAAGAACCATAGCCAAGAGAAACTTTCCACGCCCGTGGAACCACCGTGGAATGGATTCCTTGCTCTCGACATGATTTTCCACGACCTCAATAAGTAAACCACGGCTGTGGTTCCTTCATGTTTGGCCGTGGAAACTCCAAATTCTTCGTAAAAGCCTTTGTTTCGTAAAGCTTTCAAATCATGCTCTTTCCTTAGCTTCTCCAATGCATCCTCTTGATGCCTAGCATGATCAAATACTCCTACTTATTCCATATATGCTCCAATCCAAGCCTTTATTCACCTAAAAATACAACAAAGCTTGTGTAGATCTCTATACCAACATAATAGGTAATTGTGCTCATAAATGCTTCAAACTCATATCCATATACACAAAAGAAGGGGGAAAACAACCAAAACATCTGGCTAAAATATGGTCATATTTCATGCTATCACCACGCAAGTGGGAGGACTTACTTTATATCGTGGAGTTTTCTTATAACAGGTCTCAACACTCGGCAACAAAGCTTTACCTTTTGAAGTTGTCTACGGCCTTAATCCACACACCCGATGGACTTCACTCCACGCCCACTCAAAGACGGAGAACACATCACCGGAGCAAGTCGTGCCTCTTACATCATTGAGCTTCATGAGCGGACTAGGACACAACTCCAATGGCATTCCGATCAACTTGCCTCACAATGCAACAATGGCCGACGTCAAATCTCATTCGAGCCCGGTGATCTTGTTTGGCTCCACTTAAGGAAGGAGCGTTTCCCATCTTGCCGCAAAGGCAAGCTCTTGGACCACGGTGATGGACCATTCTGCATCTTATCCCTCCATGGCCCGAATGCATACAAGTTGGAGCTTCCGGACGACTATGGCGTGCTCCCGACGTTCAATGTCAAGGATCTTGCACCATACATTGAGCCCCTATTTGACGAAGGTGAAACGGGGACGTTTCACATCCAAGATGGGGGGACTGATGTGCCCTTGACCCCTATGTCCCAAGATGAGGAAGACGAGGCATTCCGGGTTCGCTCCGATGGACCGCTCCCCTATTCCCGTGCTAAGGCCATCGCCCAAGCTACCGGCTCCATCATTGCCCGCACCGTTGCTTGTCACGGGCCCATTGGTTGCAAATCGTGCCTCTACGCCACAATGACATGAATCTTGTCAAGTCAGCACCGTTCCGGCGCATTTTCTGTATTTTAGCGTTTTGTAATAATAAGTCTTTTTATTTTCAGAATATTAATTTCCGGTACTTTATTTCCGGAACTTAATTTTCCGAATTTAAGATTAGACTTTTGGTTTCGGAATTTAATTCGGAAACTTAATTCCGAACTTAAATTCCCAACCTTTTATATTTTTAGGCTTTTCATTTTCGGAACTTTAATTCCGATTTTATTTCCATCATTTAAGTTCTGTCTCTTTGTATGACCTTCATCCACCATATAAGGGGATGCTTGGCTCATTTGTAAAGAATGTTCAATTTGATTAAGTATTTGAAAAGTATTTTCCTCCTACTTACTTGAGCATCAATCTCTCTTCCATCCTCTCAAAGTTATTTTGGATCTTTGATCCAAACTCATCCACATTCGAGGATTCTTCAAGAATCAACTCAACCGATCCCCTTCAAGGCTTGATCGATCAATCTAGATCGACCCAACCATTCAACTTCTGCCTCCATCTCTAAGCTTCCGCAACCCACCTTCAAACGCATCCGCACTTCAACTAAGGAGTAGTTGAGCTTCAACTTGATCTAGATCCGGAATCTTTCATTGACGTGTCCAAGGACGCATCATCATGGCTATTTGGACCACCTAACTTTCTTCTACTGGTATTGGCTTTGTTTTTAGGCATTATAGTATACTTTCACATATGGATCATTGGTTACAAGTTCTCCTCCAATGATGTGGAGATTATGAGGTTTCTCTCTCACTATGCAAACTGTTAAAAAAATTTTTTTGATGACAGATGGAAGATTTAGTTTGTCTATCAAGGATGTAACAATTCAATAGAAAAAATTAATTATATGTACAAGTTTAAAATTGTGAGTTGTTTGATCATTCTAATTCAACAATGTGTATGTTAAGAATCTTTCTAAATCTATAACAAATGAAGATTTGACGAGGATTTTTGGCGAATTTGGCCCAATAACAAGCGCGGTTGTAATGAACGATGTAGAAGGATAATCAAAATGCTTTAATTTAATCAATGATAATTCCACCTTGGTTATATATTTTTATATGTGATGATGGAAGACTTAACATTATGAGCAGTTTATACACTAACAAATATCGATTATATTTTAAGATTGGTTGATTTGGTTTTGTTTTTGTTAAATGTATGTAGACCTTGAAAAGCATTTTAAAGGATAAACGGAAGCCTTGAAACATGATACAAGGGACAAACACAAAGATTGAAAAGTAGTTCAAGGGTTCAACACGGAGGCCTTGAATACCATTTCAAGGGATCAAAGCCGAAGCCTTGAAAAGCGATACAAGGGATATATCGGCTGGAAGCATTTCAAAATCACGATTCAATCTCAATAGCCAAATCTACCAAGGATCAAGGGAAGATCTTCAAATAAGATATCAAGAGAAGATCTCGGCCAGCTCAAACGAATTTTGTAGAAGAGATATCGGCCCAACAAAAAGGATCTTGGAAAGATCTTAACCGATGCAAGATTGAAGATTTCATCCAACGGATCTCACAAAGTTCTCGTATCCAATGAAGATATTCAACAGCTATCAAAGAGAGATATCTTCAACCGAAGATCCTCAACAACTTGGAAGATCTCGGATCTTGAAACAAGGACTTCAACGACAAGATTTGCAAAGGCTCTTTCAAGAGAAAATCTCGAAGAAGAAGATTCTCAACGTACGTCAAGGAGATGAAGATCTTACAACGGCTACTTCATCTCAATCTAACACCATCTTTCAAGGAGAAAGAAGAACCTCCCACGGTCATCTCTACAACGGCTAGAAGTTCTCCATCAAATACTATAAATGAATATGGCGATTGAAGAGAACAACAACAAGATTACACGGAAACATCTAAGTCTTCAAGGGATCAAAGCATCTTCATTTCGTTCCAAAAGTTTTTTTCCTCCTAGTTTACAAAAGCTTACATCCCTAGAGAGAGAAAAGCACGAGAACCTCATTGGAATATCTAGAGAGTGTTATACTCGAGTGTGTATTACTCTGCGAAGTAACTAGGCTATTATTGCTAGGTTAAGATTTGGAACTAGATTGTAGCATGGCTACAATGAGAGAAGAAGGAGATTTCTTCTAGGTTGTATCTAGGACTCTTTGAAGCAGATAATAGATTGTTAGATCCTACGGGTAAAGAAGCCGTAGGACGTAGATGTAGGTTGTTAGAGCTGAACTTCGCAATCATATCACCGTGTCGATCTTTTTCTTCTGCATTATATCGTGTTTAATTGTGACTAACGTTGTTTTGCAGGTTTTCGGAGTCAAGGTCTTGAAATCATTTTCAAAGCCCTTGAAAACCAGTTGTATCACAAAGAGCATAGATCAACATCAAGGCTTTGAAATTAGTTTCAAAGCCTTGAGATAGATTTTTGCGAAAATTTCTCATACTCTATTCAATCCCCTCCCCCCTTTAGAGTATTTATATCCTTTATATTCACTTATACGGTTCTTTAATCAATTTTGAAAAAACATTCAACACTTCAAATGTTGTTGAGGCTTTGAATGGGAAGAAAATTGATGATAAGGAATGGTATGTTGGGAGAGCTCAAAAGAAGCCTGAAAAAGAAGCTGAATTGAAGGTTCGGTATGAGCAACATTTGAGGGAGGCAATTGATAAGTATAAAGGTACAAACCTGTAAATTAAAAACTTAGATGACTGTATTGATGATGAACAACTCAGGGAATTATTCTCACCATTTGGTGTTATCACTTCTTGCAAGGTATGCTACATTCTATACTACAAAGTATTTACGGCATCTGTGGTGTTAAAATGAATGAGTTGTTATCATGTCAGGTCATGAGAGACCATAATGGTAAAGCAAAGGATCAACATTTGTTGCTTTTACAACTGTTGAAGAGGCATCTCCTCCTGCAAGTTTTTATGTACTTCTTAAATATATAGTAAATTGTTGTACTTGGGTGTATCTTTTAACGACAAGGTATTGAGTCTTTGCATATGAGCTCAAAGTTTATACTATGTAGCAAACTGATACTTGGGCATTTTCGACAATTTAGGAAAGTTGCTCCTGGTCTCTTAAAGGATTATGATGTGCCTCACCTATTGCGTGAAGATTTCTTGAATGTTTTGAAGAGAGACGAGCGTCCCCCATTTAGGTGACTTTTATGTGGTCAGAAAAGGTACAAACCTGCATTTCTCTTTGTTGCTTTCCAATCTTTCAGTGTATAGAAGGTAACAAAAGATTGATACCAGTTTATTGAAAAGGCACCAAAATGTTGTAGGCTGAACTTTTGCTTTCTTTATGTAGCTCTTTCCTATACACAAACTTTATGTGGTTTAGATGGTGTACATAAGACATATAGTTATCATTGGTAAATATCTGAAGATAATTAAGGAAGTTTAATTTTACTTTTCTTTTAGGTAAGTTTTCAAATGGACATGATATAGCTGTCAAAAGACTCTCTCCAAGCTCCAGTCAGGACGTGTCTAAATTCAAGTATCCTACTAGATGTGAGGAATGACGAGGAGTTGAGTAAGTTGTTTGGGTCCGTTTTAATTGCTAATGTGGGTGTTATGCCAAATACTCGCCAGACTTTGTTGCCTAAAAAGTTGGGCAAGGGTAGCGCGGAGATTGGGTTTGGTTCTCAGGAGTTGTAGGGTTTTCATTTAGTAAATCATACGCAGTAGGTTTCGGTTTCTATGGATTGTCTTTTTTTGTCGGATCTTTTAGGATTTGTTTTCTACTTCCGCAATCTCTACATTACACATAAAGAAAATGAAACTTCATTGTTCTATTAATCACATTATGAATCTTGTTCGCCTGTATTTTGAACTAACGTCACCTTGAAATTACACTTGCCTCATATCTGTGTTGCAATATGATTTTGAAGTTGATACCCATTAGAAAAAGAAAACCATCCATTTATGGATACCATTTGAATTTGATAAATCACAACTTTATTTAGAAGCCGCCAATATGGGCAATAGAGGTTTGTAGGTAATACGGTAAGGCCATGTGCATCATTGTTATTAAGGTATGAACGAATCATTTCCCGTACTCAATTTTTGACGCGCTACAAGTTCTTCGTAATAGTATACCAACCACGTGCATTGTATTAAATTATTGAAATCGATTCACAAAGCGCGTGCTACGCACGCGATGCGACTAGTCTAGTAAAACAAATTGTGATACTCAAATTATTATTTAGTTAAAAAAATAGTGCCAAACAAGTTCATTTGTGTTCTAGTTACTACTATTGTTCTATGATGCACGGACACGGATACGGAAAACGGACACGGACACAACGAGAAATGGGGAAGCGACAATCTTCAAAAGCATAGGAAACGGGGACACGGCGAAAAAAAACAAATAATATACATTTTAAAGTTATTGAAATGTAGATTCATATATATAATGAGATACATATATATGAAAAACTAAATGGTTTATGAGTAGATAAAAATATTAACAAAACAACAAAATAACCGAAATAAAAGTTTAGAAACAAACATTTTCAGTCTTACAAAACATAGATATAAACATATTAGTCTTACAATCTCAAATAAACATAATTAGTTTCAAAATTAAAGAACGAACCATCCATATTATGAATCATCAACAACCGAACAACATGATCAACCAAGTAAAACAACAATAAAAGTTTGTTAATTAAAGAAAGTGAAATAATTAGAATAACACACTCAACATTCAACAAATAAAAATTACACAATAAATTAGTAATCAAAGATTTAAAATTAATTTATGAAATCATAAGAAGAATGAAAGAATTTGGTCAAATAGGTCATTTTCTATTTTCATTAGGTTTGTGTACCCCTTCAATTTTTACCACTTTCATAAAATTGAAGTTGGAAGGTAAGATGTTTGATTAGGCGTACATTTACTAAACATATTTATACCATGGGCCTAGTTACTAGAGAGAAATCTCAAAAAGGCTTACTTAGCTAATTTGGCCGAGAAGAATGCAGAAAAGAGTCGGCCGGCGGAATAACATTAGAATAGAAGAACATCAATGTCTTGCTTCCGGCAACCACAATCTCGCAGGTATTCATGTGTTGGCTAGGTTTAGTCGGATAAAAAATGGGAGAAGAAAAAAATAATAGTACGGTAAATAAGTTTTTCTTAAGTTTTTAAAAAGAAATTTTCTTTTATTTTATCCTTAAGCAATAGGGTAAACTCACCGTATCTTGACCGGACACAATCCGTGTCATCTCCGTGCCCTAGACGTGTCCTCCCCGTGTCCTACCTCTGAAATGTGTCTTGACCATGTCGGGTCATATTTGACCGTGTCTGAGGCTTGTCCTTGCGTGTCCCTGTGTCCGACACTACAGGACACGAAACACTCCGTCTTCTAGATGTTTCCGTGCATCATAGCTTTTGTTCATTTGGGTTTTAAGATTGTGTGTTGAGTTTGGACTACATTGGATATGATATTTTCCTATCCTTTCTTGCCTATCATTGACCTCTTTTAAGGTTATATATTGTCTTGATTGAGTGCTTGTTATTGGTTGAGAAAATATGCAAAATTAGTTGTTTTTTGGCCTATAACTCCACATATATTACCTTCTTTTAATTTCATTTCTTGTGAATCATTTTTGTTTAGTATATATCCCTGAACACATTGGTTTTGAGTTGTTGATACATATTTTCTTACTACATTGGTATTGATCCATTTAAAGCACAACACGAGGAGTTTAATAGACATTGAGGAGAGTGTAAACACAAGTGAGATACACTTGTGAGGTGTTTTCACTAACGTAATGTGTTTGAGTGTTGTCTTTAAGTGTGTTGTCTTGTATCCGAAATTATCATTATAGGACGCATGCCCACATATCAAAGATGGACTAGATTGCATCACTTCTTTACTAGAGTAATTTATGAATGCAGTAAGTGCTGAAGAAGACTTGGAACATCTTAGGGATGTAATATCCGGAAATTTTTGTTCCGCATAATACCGGGTTAAACCGGATTCCGATCCACTAACCTTTCTTCACTTTAGATGACTTTACACAATTCTAAATTCTATCATTTTATGTAACCTTAATTCACATAAAATGATAAATATGTAGCCCGAATAGTAGTTCCGTGCGTTTAAAAAACAAAAAACTCGAAGAGTAGTTCCGTACCATTTCATGACTCACTTGTAGCCCAGCATCTAGTTGGATGAGCAGGCCCATCGGATAAGGCCTAGTAGATATCAATTTCCGGCCCAACCTTTAACCTTTACCCTAATCACGATTAATTAACCTAAACCTAATTTCCCTAACCTTGCTGCTGCGTATTCTCGTCAAATCCTCTCTACCGCACAACCACCTCACGCTTTCTGTAAACCGATACCATCTCCCACCTCTCTTCTGCTCAGCCGCCAACACCACCGAGTCGAGGACGTCGCTGTGAATGCCACCTCACCTTCGCCGGGAACCTAGGAGAATCACGCAACCTTCTGCAACAGCAACCACCCGCCTGGTGTTGTCACGCCCAACGCCGCATCCAACCCTCTGCAAACAGCAAACACCCCGGGACCTTACCTCAACCTTCTGCACTCGACGCGGGATCTTCGCATATGCGCTCCAAGCGGCTGCACGCCTCTAGCGGGTACGAGACAGAAGCGGACCGGTTGCTTAGCCTGCTGCAATCGAAGAACGGGTAAGCCACTTCTCTTGCTGTCCACTCCCCTCTCCTCCTGATTAGACAGTAACCATCCCCTCCTGTAATCTAATGCAGCCCCTGTCGCAACCTACATCCAACCGAGATTCAGCGCCGGGTTTGCTAGTCCGTTGATCAACCGCAAACTGTGGCCTTCACCGCTGCGGGTGAGTAGAAGCGAACCTTTAACCTCAGTACCATATTGTTGTCTAGGGAGTGCTGCTGTTGTTTGATGAGTTTGAGATGGGAGTAATGTAGATGATTGTGTAAGTTGGACCTAGAATAGGCTAAGAGAGTTTTGAACATAAGCTGATGGGTTAAGGTTCATGCATAACTTATGATCGGTGAGTTCCGAACCTTGGACCATTTGCACGTTCAGTTTGAATTCCAGAAACTGTGAAGAACAGTCAACTTTGGCTCCAGTTTTGGGTAGGTTAGACTCCACCTTTACTGCTGATTTTCGGATATGTTTTCGTCGATATTGTATAGTATAACATACTAAAATTTGAGAGGAATTGGAGCTACGGCTGAGAGTTATTGTGTTCCAAAGTTGACGCCTAATGCAGTTTTTATATATGTGCTGAGTGTTGGGGAAAACAGCAAGTGATGCTGTTTTGTGAGATGGTTTTGAATAAGCTCTTGATCTCTTTTGGGCTTGAATTTTGGATATGATATAGTTGATATATTGTTATAGAACATATTAAAATTTGAGAGGAATCCAGCGAGTGGTTTGGGATTTATGATTTTTCAAAGATTGAGTCGTAAGCAGTTTTTCTGTTGTGCTGAAATTCGGTTTTGTGAGATAGTTTTAAATAGGATTTTGATCTCCTTTGCGGCTGAATTTTTTATATATTATAGATAAGATTTTATAGTAGAACATATCAAAATTTGGGATAAAACCGGCGAGTAGTATAGGAGTTATGATTTTTCAAAGTTAAGACAGTGTGTTGTTTGTTAAATGTTGTAACCAACTTTAGAAATTTTTGTAGAAGTGATGCTTTAACAGTTTTAAGAAATTCTTTCTCCTATGAGTAGATGGGATATCATAGATGATATAGGGAATTATTTCGAAATTTTTATAAGACTATTCGAATTTCATATTTGAAGCCGAAGTTGGACCTTAACGATCTTTCGGAAAATAAGAAGAAGGTGTAAATTGCTAGTTTGTAACCAAACTCATCTTTATGAGTTAGAATATGACATTTTAGTCTCAAATAAGAGTTTAGACATAAATTATGGAATTTTTAGAAGTTTCGGAACCAAGGGTAAAATAGTCATTTTACCATAAATTATTACTGTAATCAATTCCTTTCTATTAAGACCTACTATCTTAGAAGTCTTAGACTTCTAATCACCTAGAAAATGTGCTGACACACTTGCCTCCTTCGACAGGCCACTGAATTCCTACTGCACAGATTGATTTGCGAATTAGAAAGTCGAGATCTGATTCAGGTAAGTCCACAGACTTACTTAGTTGGCTTCTTGTATGAGTGTAATGTGTATGAGTGGTGTTTGTTAGTTATGATAAACAACGAAACCGGATTAGGCCGACTTTATTATTTACGTAATTAACCCAAATGTATGATAACGGGTCGTGACATCATCTGCCTAGCTCTTGCGAGAGTCTAGGAGGTTCCCTGCAACCAGCCCAGTCCGGTAGACGGTCAGATGCATTAGTACCATTCCGCGTTGGTAAACGGGGACATGGGGTGAGGTTTGGGAATCCCTCGTGTCACAAAATAAGTATCATTAGTAATGACCTATCACCTAATTAAAGATAATAAAAGGATTGAGTGTTGCATGTTGATTGTGTATGTTGTGTGTTTGTGCTTTTACCTTTATACTTATGCATAGAATGTTAGCTAACGGTTTTATACCGCTTGTAGATGCCTTGCAGGTTAAGACAGTTGTAGAGAGATCCGGAGGGAATGGTCAGCCGGGTCCACGTACTCATTTAGTTGGGGACGGGGATGTCTTCTGTTCTTCATATGCATCATTTTAGTAGCTTTTCTTGTAAGGTTGATACAGATTCTCCATGTATATATTGTTTACAGTTTTCAAATATTTTAAATACTTTTGTGCCTTGTTGTAAGATCCAAGTAAAATTGTTGTCAAACTATGGTCGGGACCCATTGTGAGGTCCTAACCAGTAGCTCCCCGAGTTCTCAGAATTTGGGGTGTTACAATATGATGTGAAGTGAAGAGACCCCTCAATTATCACACAAGTATATGGTCATTGTCAATGTAAGTATATGATGTTTTTATCAAGGTCGTTTTCCAAGATAACTTTATATAGTTTTGAAGTGTTTCAAGTTCAAGAGCAAGGTCTAAGTGTGCAAAAGAAAGCAAAATGAGTGATAAAATATTTAGGTTTGGGTAACAAGTACGTAAGTAACACAATCAAGTATAAAGTATGAAGAAAACACTACGTTTGGGGCTATTACTCCCAAACCATATCTAGTAGTACGATCAATGAATGAAGGGATATATGAAGGTAGCATCTATAATTAGGTGAGCTTTGTCACAACATATGATTTTATTTCAACTAGTATGCATCACATGATGTTTTCTATTTGCATACTAGTTAATTAAGTTTGGTTCACAATTATGATGATACTAGATAACGTAAGCATCACATGGTGTTTGCTATTTGCTTACATTATCCAATATCACCATAATTTAGCCAATAACATCACAAGTAGGATGATAATCCTTTCGTCCATAACCTTTCTACTCTAGCCTAATAAGTATCTCAACATTGTACAATCATCTTCATATTACTTTTAAATCTCAACTTGGATGATCAATCTAAACATCATTCATCCATGCTTGGAAGTATACAATGTACTAGGGGGAACAATCTAAACTAGTGATAATCTAGCATCCGACATCCAAAATAAATCAAAAATAAATTAATAACAAGTAGATTTCGATCCGTCCTATATGCTACTAACATGTGGGCATGGTAACAATACAAACAAGTGACATCGTTGCAAAGTAGACAACAAATAAGGAATATAGATAGAAGAATGCGAATTTGGACTTACCAATACAAAGTTATGAGCAAAACAAGTTGGGAATATGATCTAGCAAGAACAATAATGAAGAACATCAATGCTTTTCCTTTGATTGAATCCAAATTCGGGTAATTCAAACTCCAAATTATTGTTTCTACAACCAACTATTAACCAAGAGAGTATATGAGAGAGCTCTATGTGAATGGTACAATTATAAACAACCAAATGAGCCTTATATAGGCCTAGAAGTCGTGGTCCCCCTTGGAAGCAAGTAGATCAAGTTGCAAGAGTTAGTTAGACGAGTTGCAGTTCACTCGATGTTGGGCTACCTCAAGTGGCATGTCTTCCTTGGTCGAGTGGGCTCCTTTGAGCATCGAGTGGTTACACCGACTTAACATTGTCTTCCTTTCTCGAGTGTCATGTCTTCTTCTCTCGAGTTTTTGAGTCTTCCTTGCTCGAGTGATGTTTTAAAATCAAGAGACGTTGACATTTTGGATTTCTGGTTTCTTTGGTCGAGTGAACATGGGAGAAATGCCACTTCATGGAAAGTGAAGGCATCGTGTTGGGACACTTGGTGTCCAACCGTGGCATTGAGGTTGATAGGGCTAAGATAGAGACGATAGAGAAGTTGCCACCACCTACCTCGGTGAAGGGGGTAAGGAGTTTTCTAGGGCATGCCGGTTTTTACCGGAGATTCATTAAAGATTTCTCTAAAACTTCTAAGCCTCTTACTAACCTACTAATGAAAGATGTTGAGTTTGTTTTCTCCAAGGATTGCCTTGAGGCTTTTTGTAGGTTGAAGGATGCTTTGATCACCACCCCCATCATGCAACCTCCAGATTGGAGCTTACCATTTGAAGTGATGTGTGATGCAAGTGACGTGACCGTTGGGGCTGTTTTAGGACAAAATAAAGATGGGCGCACACATGCCATCTATTATGCTAGCAAGACGCTAGATGATGCCCAACTTAACTATGCCACAACCGAGAAGGAGTTGCTAGCGGTGGTGTATGCCTTTGAGAAATTCCGGTCTTATCTTGTTGGAGCAAAGCTCATTGTGTATACGGATCATGCTGCGATCCGTTACCTCCTCACAAGGAAAGATGCCAAGCCTCGCCTCATTCGGTGGATCCTTCTTCTTCAAGATTTTGACTTGGAAATCTGGGATAAGAAAGGTTCCGAAAACTCTGTGGCGGACCATCTTAGTAGGCTCCCACCATTGGAGCTTGAGAGAGACGACATCCTGATTGATGACTCATTCCGGGATGAGCAATTTCAAATGGTGGAAGAATGCTTGTTTCAAGTTTCAAGAGGTAATGAGTCATGGTATGCCGATATTGTGAACTACCTTGTATGTGAGGAGGTGCCACCCGGTTTATCCTATGCCCAAAGGAAGAAGTTCTTCAAGGATGTGAGGCATTACTATTGGAGTGAACCGCTTTTGTTTAAGAGAGGGCCGGATGGAGTCTTTAAGAGATGCATACCGGAGGATGAGGTGGAGAGTGTGATCCGCCATTGTCGCTCCTTGCCATGTGGAGGCCATGCTAGCTCACACAAGACGTGTGCAAAGGTATTGCAATCCGGTTTTTATTGGCCTAACTTATTTAGAGATGTGCAGAATTTTGTAGTGGCATGTGATGCTTGCCAAAGGACGGGCAACATCTCAAGGAGGAATGAGATGCCCTTGAACAACATACAAGAGGTGGAGATATTTGATGTGTGGGGTGTGGACTTCATGGGACCATTCCCTTCTTCATGTGGCAACCTCTACATCCTATTGGCGGTGGATTATGTGTCGAGATGGGTGGAAGCAATCGCTTCTCCCACAAATGATGCCAAGGTTGTGGTGCGGTTCTTCAACCGAGTGATCTTTCCTAGGTTTGGGACACCGAAGGTGATCATAAGTGATGGAGGAAAGCAGTTCACTAATAGGAACTTTGGAACACTTTTGGCCAAGTATGGGGTGACTCATAAGGTGGCAACACCTTACCATCCCCAAACTAGTGGCCAAGTGGAGATCTCCAACCGGGAGATAAAAGGAATCCTTGAGAAGACGGTTTCTAGAACAAGAAAGGATTGGGCTATGAAGCTCGATGATGCTTTGTGGGTTTATAGAACCGCTTTCAAGACACCAATTGGCACTACTCCCTACAAGCTAGTTTATGGCAAGTCTTGCCACCTTCCGGTAGAGATGGAGCATAGGGCATATTGGGCCATAAGGTGGCTGAATTTTGACCTCAAGGAGGCCGGTGAGAAGAGGTTGCTAGACATGAACGCCCTTGAGGAGATCCGGTTGGATGCTTATGAAAATGCCCGGATCTACAAGGAGAGGACCAAGCGTTGGTATGACAAGCGCCTCATCCCAAAGCAGTTGAGTGAGGGTGACTTAGTGCTTCTCTTCAACTCAAGGCTGCGGCTCTTCCCCGGAAAGCTCATGTCAAGATGGACGGGTCCTTATGTTGTTAAGAAGATCTTTCCTCATGGAGCGGTGGAGATAGGAGGAGATCATTGTGGTAACTTTAAGGTGAATGGGCACCGTTTGAAGAGATACATCCCGGAAGCCCCGGTGGAAGTGATTGCCCCACTTCACCTTGAGTGAAACACTCCTGAATTTGGTCAAGCTAATGACCTTAAAGAAGCGCTTAATGGGAGGCAACCCATTGGTACATATTTTTCCCTTTCATTTTTCTTGTTTTTGTTTGATTTTGCTCTTGGTGTGCTTTGTTTTTCTTTTGTGTTTTTTGAGTGCTAGATCTTGTTGATTGTCATGTGTGATGAGATGTTGGAGGTCATGTGAAAACCTCATGGAACTGGTGAAGATACAAGATCCAAGCACATGGACGAGGAAGAAAGCACCCAGGAAAATCGGACTGTTCTTCAGGGAAATCGGCCGATTTTCCTGGGTTATGGTCCGATTTTTCCTTCTGTCAAGGAAAGTGATGATCTCCAATCAAGCATGGGTGGAGCGGACGTGGAACTTGGACGGCTTGCGGTGCCAAGCGCGGGTTCCGACACCACAATGAACATCAAGAGCTCTCTACCATCCTTGATCGATCATCCACCATCATCATTCGATGAGAACCGAAATACCAAAGCATCACCAATTTTACATTGTGAGAACTCTCTTTCGCTTCTTTATTTAGTTTCCACATTGAGGACAATGTGTTTCTAAGTATGGGGGTGGGATTTTCATGATCACTTGCATGATTAGCATCTAGGATAGTTTCTTTTAGTCACATGTTTCATTACGTCTTGCATTGTACATACATACTTCGAAAAATCCAAAAAAATCAGAAAATTTTAAAAAATTTTTAGTGCTTCTAAGCTTGGGTATGACACTTATGATGAAATTGTCTTGTGAATGGGCTATGGATGGCCTTATGTGTTAAATTGATGTATGCATATGTGGACTTGAAGTACTTATCTTGAATCCCGTGTGTGAATTGTGATCATGAATGTTTGCCTTGATTGGATTGAGGATTGATAGTCGAAATTACATGCTAGTTCTTGCACATCATTTAGGAGTGATTAAGGCAATTCATCTTTCTCTACTTCTCATCTTGATCATGTTGTTTGAGCACCTCAATTGATGAAAAATTTGACCTCTTTTGACCCATCCGGGAATAGGAGCATGCTAGTGTGTTGATGTGTGTGAAAAGCAAGTGTGGGGTGAAGTTGTTGATGAATGAATGATGTGAATGAAGTGCTGAATTTGTTGTGAAAACTGTAGAAAAACAATATAGGTTTGGGGACGTTGGTTTAAATGACGAGTAACTCGGCACCATTCACATTAGCGGGTGTTTGTGTCTTGCCAAAGTCAAATAAACCGATAGTCCTAATGAGCTTTGGTATGTGTGCCCGGTGTGGATGCACCTCGAAAAATAAAAAAAACCCGAGGACGGCTAATCACCAAGGTTTCGGCTTTTGTACGCCAATTCCATTGTCTCAAAAATAAGTGAAAAAGAAAAGAAAACAAAGAAAAGATGGAGAAAATTATACACTTGTTGGGAAGTTGAGAAAAAACGGATTTGTGGAGTTAGTTCCTTTCCCGGATTAGCATCACATGACCTAAAAATTCCCACCTAATCACAACGTTTCTTAGCCTCTTCTTTCCTAAGTCCTTGTGACCTAAATGCATGTGTGTAAGACTTAGTAATCTAGATTGGACATACTCATGATCATGTTGACTTCTTCATTTTCACCTCTCATGCATGCTTTCTAGTTAAGTATAATTGTCTTTCCATGCCTTCATTCATTTTATGCATGATTGCTTGTCCATTGCTATGAAACATGACTATGAAGGTGATCCAATGTTAGAAGCACGATTCCAAAAAGATTTTGTTGTTTTTCTGCATGCATAAATCATGTCATCTCTTAGTCTATAGTTGGGTCTTGCTCGGTGACGAGCAAATCTTAAGTATGGGGTATTTTGTAACGTGATTTATGACGTTAGTATAGGCATACATTTAGATAGTTTTTCCCGTTATTCATGCACGGTTTGGCATTAGTTCACGACGTTTACACTCATTTCGTGCATATTTCTAGAAAAGACGTCTACACATGCTTTTGTCGGTTTTGTAGGTATTTCGGGAATCTTTTGGACATTAATCGATACATTCGAGGGTCAAGCTTCATGGTGGTACACATCCAAGGCTTTGAAGGAACATAATTGGAGCAATGAAGGACACAAGGACCCTTATTGGAGCAAGCAATGGAGCAACTCATGGCTAAACGATCATAACAAGCCTCTGTTGAAGAAAATCGGACCAGCACTCAGGAAAATCGGCCGATTTATCTGACTGAGTCGATTTTCTGGCCTTTGACATCTTAAGCCACGTGTCCCACGATCTCTTTGTCCGGCCTTGCTCTTGATGGAGAATATAAGTGGTCCTGCAAGCTGTTGCTGAGGGGCTCTCCCACATTCTTTCACACACATCTCATTCCAATTGGAGGATAGATTTGGGGGAAAAGAAGAAAACTCTCTCATTTTTTTGGGAAGAAGAAGAACACCAAAACTTGGAGTGAAAGTGAGATTTTGAGTGATTTTGAGTGATTTTGGTTGAAGAACTATTGGAAGGATTGTTAGGAACGTTTTGGAACTTCTTTTGAGGGGTTGTAAGTCTTGCTTAAACTTATATTCAGCTGAGATTTATTGATTTTAGTTGCTTATCTTTCATCATCTACCTATGAAAACCATGTATGCTTGTGTGATGATTTTGGATCTTGAAATGCATGTTATTGGCTAGTTTATTGTGATTCTGGAATGATGGATTGAAGGTTATGGCTTGGGTGATGATAGAATGGACTTATATGTTAGTTTAGGATGATTCGTATGCACAAAACCTAACCCAGGAAGAAAAATCGACCTGTTCTTCAGGCAGATCGTCCGATTTTGCTATGATCCACCCGATTTTTCTCTCTGTTGCTCTTTAATTGATGAATCTGTAGGTTAGGATGATAGGTTGTTGGAATCCTAGTGTTTATTAAGCATAATTTAGCCTAGGATCACCTAATGCTAGCAACCTAAGAGAGGGAAGAGACCTTCCCGGTGATTTCCGACCTTAGATACCTACGATGATGAACTCTTGGTAGTAGTGAGCCTCACAAGCCGCTATTGGATTGAGTGTGCTAGGATTATTGCTTAAGACTTCTCTTTTCCGAGACTTATCCGGTAAGGAGAGGGTTGCCCCTTAAGTAGAGTCCGGTTTGCGTAGAATTCCCTACTTTAACCCCTTGAGACCTACCCGGTAATAGGAGTTTGATGCGGGATTAGTGAAGCGAGAGACTTACCCGGTAATTGCTTCCACTAGAGAAACACCCTTTCCCAAGACCACAACTTTATCCTTAGAATCTTTAGAAGCTTGAGTCCAATGCCATAACTGGAAATCTTGACCTCTAGAATCCACTTTTCTCTCTTTGATCACATACCTTGTGCTTGTGTTACTTGTTTGTTTTGACTAGCTTGAATTGTTAGTTTGGTTTATCATCTTGCTTGATTTGTGATCTTTGTTTGATCACCACAAAAACCCAATCAAAAATATCATGATTTTCATTTCTTTGTTTCTTTCTCTTTTTTAGACTAGATTCACACTATCTATGGTCACTTGTTGATTCAATTTCACCTTAGTCTTCGTGTTCGACCTCGGAATACTATCCTTGCTACAAAACGACCCATACACTATGGGTTCGCTAAGAGTTAGGAAATTATATCGAGTTTATAAATTGTAAGACTTTTTCGTGTCACAATCTTAGCGTAACACAAACCAACCACTAGATGGCATTCTCATAAACCCTAGGTCCATCCTAAGCATGCTTCTAACTATAAACATCAAGGATCTAAGGAAGGAACGAAAGGAAAGGAAGGGAGGAACCTACTGGTGAAGAAAACGCAGCCGCGGAAGCAAGCTGACGCCCCGGCGGAAAACTTGTAGCCGCCCCTGCGCCCTTGGGAGCCGCCTCTGCGGTGGTTCAGGCCGTCCTTGCGGTGGTCCAGGCCGCCCCTGCGCCTCTGGCAATCCGCCCCCGCGGTCGAACATCAGAAGGTTCGTCTTCTTCGTTTCTTCTACTAGTTCTTCGCTCCTATCGTCTTCTTCTCTTTTTGGGCGTCCTCTAAACCTTCACCACAGGTCTTAGGCTCCTCAACTCGACCTAAAAGATCTAGGGAAAGGGACATGCAAAGGCTTTACAAGATATCTCTTCAAAGCTTCCTCCATACCCATGGAGGTGAAGAGAAAGGAAAGAAGGGAGTACAAGCAGCAAGAGGAAGAGGAGATAGAATCACTTACCACTATAGATCCGGAAAGCTCAAGCTGCAACTCCACACACCACTCCTCCAAGGTGTGAGAGAAGAGAAGTCCAAAGGAAGAAGAAAGGGCCGTGGAAGGGAAAGAGCGTAAAAGAGGAGAAAGAAAAGAAAGAAGGGAAGAAAAGGGCTGACAAGGAGGTGGGATATCCCAAGGGTCAGCCTCCTTGTCCCCTCACTCGACTTCCCAAGGTCGGAAAGTAGAACGGGCATCTCTCTTCTCGCGTTACAAACTCGTACTCAGCAACGTGCCTGCTGGAAATAAGCCGCCGACGCGGGAAAGATCGAAAACACCTCAACTTCCGGAAGTAAAATTTCCGGATGTTACATTTTAGATCTCTATATCGACAAAGTGGGTGAACTAGCTCACAATTGCTTCAAACTCATATGTAAGAACACGATAAAGAGGGAAAAACATCTAAAACAAGTGCCTAAAGTATAGTCATATTTCATGCTAACACAATGATAGGTTAAAGCCAATCTTTAACTTTGGATCAAAGCAAAAGCAAATAACGTACGAGAGAGGAAAAGCACGGTCAGATCGTGAAGAACCATGGCCGTGGACCTGAAGAACAGGCTGTGGAAAACCTCGACGACGAGGTATCTCGCAACTCTCAAGGCCCAATCTGTTTTGGTTCAATCTATCATCATCTATGCCACAACTATCAACCCTTCACTTTAGAATCGCTTAAGGGTTTTAGCCAACAATCATCATAATGAAATCCAAAATCAAATATAAAGTGAGAAAAAGTAAAACCTTGAAATCTCAATAACAAACACAAAACCAATGTCGATAAAACACAAAATCCGTAACTTGCGTTCAATGAATGTCGAATAGGGTAAGAATCTCTCACAATCTTAAAGAACAAAGAAAAACGGGATGCCAATTTGCCTTCAAAGTGAAACCCTAAGATCTTTTCCGAGTATGCAATCTCCAAGTGCGTACTTCTCCAAATATTTTTCTTCACACAATGAAATCTCCAAGTGCCTAAAATATAGTCATATTTCATGCTAACAAAATACCCCATACTTGCCACTTGCTTGTCCCCAAAAAAGATTTTCAAAAGCTTAGAACATAAGGTAGAATGAAATATGAATGCAAAACAAAACAAAACAATCTTTTTGGTTAATGTGCTTCTAATCAATAGATCATTCTCAAACCTTGCTTCATTCATCCCTGAAAACGTTCATATACATAAACCAAAATATGCAAAGCAAAAGAACTTCATAAATTGCCTAAACTTCAAGACAAACATCATAACCTTCAAGCATTGTCAAAATCAAGCAAGTGAAACTTCAATTTAGATCACCAAGTCAAATAACACTCTTATGATCTAAAGGACTTCCAAATAAGGCCAAGAATGCGGAAAAGGTGGGAAACTTGTAAAGGAATGTGGTGTATGAATCCGGGAAGAAGGAACAACACAACTCTTTTTTTATTTTCACTATTTGAACCAACCACCAACTTAGAGCTTTGCTCTAGACTTTTTGCACTTAATTTTACGACTTTACTTTTGGAGTTATGGACAATGGTGCACAAAAACCGAAGCCTAGGAGATTGGCATTTCTCAATTTCGAGATGCCTCAAACCCTTGATGCACATACCATAATCCGTTAGGAATATCACTCAATCCGACTTTGACAAGACACAAACACCCGACTATGTGAATGGTGTCGAGTTACTCATCGTCATGATTGACTTCCCCAAACCTATATTTTCCTACACTTTGAATTCAAACTATTGCTTTCATGGCCCTCTCACATCAAACATGCCAAAATCAAATCTTCCTAATTCCCGGATCGGTAAAGGAGGCAATTATTTTCATTGAGGGGCTAAATGATCAAAGAAAGAGGTAAGCAAATCGAGGTGCCTTAATCATTTCATAAAGAAGTATAAGAACTTATATTGTGATTTCAACCTTTGTTTCTTAGTATGATTTAGATAAAAACCTTCACATTATGAAACTTGCAAGAAAGGATAAACAACATACTCAACCTCTTCACAATTCATAATTCAATTCAAGCATACAATTGTCATGAAAAATTCATTCCACAAGTAGTTTTTATCATAGAAATCATCTCTAATCTTAGAAGCACAAAATATTTTCAAATTTTCAAATTTTTAAGGGTTTTTCAAATCCTTTTTCGTGCAATGCAATAAAGAAACGTGTGACAATGAAAGGAAACATGCAACTGTTCATAGACATGCAAAGCAAAGTGAGTAGAGTTATTACAAACGATAGTCACACCCCACCCCATACTTGAAACATACATTGTCCTCAATGTTCAAAAGAAAAAAGAAAAGAAAAGAAAAGAAAAAAAAACTCACTAATGGCGGTGGAGCGGCTCTAACCGGAGGTCATCTCAATGTCATCATCATTGTGGAGGAGGCGGTGGTGGATATGGAAAGAAATCCGAGCTAAAAGGCCGCCCAAACTGTTGGCGGTAGACGTCCCTCAAGATGCGGTAGTTCTCCTGGCTCCGTGCGTCATGAGTCTCCTGTCAGATCTCTATATCTTCCACTCTCCTCGAAAGATCGGTAGCCCATCCCGGAAGCTACGAATACCAATCCGTCGGCTGTCCATACCATGTTGGAGCGTCCTGAGGAGGAGGAGTCGGTGCCGCTGGTGCATGCTCATACCATGGAGGATGAGCTCCCATCCATGACGGCTGCTCTCCATACCAAGCGGGTGGAGTCTCCATCCAAGTCGGCCTCTCACTCACGCTAGCCTTGTGTGAAGAAGAGGAACCGGAAGATCTAGAGGGTCGGGGAGATCGTCTAGGTGGGTCCGGGAAGGCGGCCGGCTGGTCCGGAAATGTACCAAAATCATGCTCAACACCTCCTACATCATGATCATCTCCTCCTCCCATCTCCTCATCATCGTCCCCAGCTGGGACCTCATCCGGCACATATGGAGGAGCTACAAGTCTATTCGCATGCATGGTTGCGAAGGTCGTCTTCCAGTTATGGCGGCCTAGCATAATGGAGTATTCGGTAAGATATGGGATACCTCTACCACCTCTCTCCTCCCATGGCATGACTGCGGTAGGTGGAGCTTGGTAGCTGGGAAAGATAATACCTCTAGTCATAAGCCCGTTGAGACCCAAAGGTCTCGCCACTATCCTAGTACAAGCGGAGTAGTCTATCCCCAAGTGAGTGGCTTTGTGAGTCACCATACCCCCATAACCTATGTTCCCGGCCTTCTTGTTCTTCAATTTACTCATGGTGGAGGCAAGGAGGGTGGCACAATCGGCGGGTTTACCGGTAAACATGCAATAGAGGAGGAATAGCTCATCGGTTTTTATCTTTTGTGGGGTCTCGGTTCTAGGGAAAAGACACTCCGAAAGGACCATATGAGCTATCTTCAAGGCTAAATGGTAGATGAGCTTAGCCTTGGTGTCGGCTGGTTGCCAACGATCCTCACTAGCATATATCATGGCAATGTCCTCCCAAAAATCCTTAGCATATACTCCACTAGGAAACCTACCATTGAAGCTCTCATGGAACCCAAAGAATGCTCCAAATTGAATGATGGAGAACTCATAGTTCTCCTCCATCAACCTAAAAGAGACCGTGCGGTTCACATGGCTATGTTCAAAGGAAGTCACAAACTCCCTTGTTATCTCCTCATAGGCGTCCTCTCTAATAGCGGAGAAGACGATCAATCCAGCTCTATCCAAGAGCCATGTCAAGTCGTTCACAACATTGAGCGGCTCAAGCGCCTCTAGGAGAAGGTATCGAGGTCCTATGATTGCCCTCTTCTCAATCCTTTCTAAGGCTCCTAGGTAATCTTCATGGATAATTGGGATTCTAGGAGGTGGTGGTGATGGTGGTTCACTAGGAGGGGGTTGGGAAGAGGAAGAACTATCATCTTTCCTCTTCTTGTTCCTGCTAGACTTTCTCTTAAACATTTTTCTCAGCAACAGTGAAAATTACGGTCTGTTCTTGGTAAACCACGGCCGTGGAATGTATAGAGACCGTGGTTTTGGTCTATTTCTCTTAAATCACAACGATTTCACACCAAACTCAGCAATCACTGTCCTAGACTAATTCCAATTCCATATTCATTCAGTTCTTGCGAAGAAATTGAACCAAATTGACAAAGTAGAGAAAAGGGAGAAAAATCTAGGGTTTGGATATTTCAAATTCAAATTCCTACTCCAGCGTGGATTGTTCACTCAGTTTGTTGCTTGGATCTTGTAGATGATCGAAAATGCTCCACGTTAGGCTCAAGAATCGCTCGAATCGGACTCCGAAAGAAAATCACAGGTTGAGGAAGGGTGGCGGCGTTTTTGGGCGTGGATCTTGGCGTGGATTTGGATTTTTGTTGTGTTTTTGTGAAAGAAAGTGGTTTATATAGTGGCCGTAAAATTTTTGAAAATCACGGTCACTCGGGGCATTCCACGGCCGTGGAAATGTACGGAGCCCGTGGTTTTGCTGATTTGTGTCAGATTTTGAAGAATTACGGCCACCTGTTACTTCCACGACCGTGGTTTAGGGCGTGGAACTCTCTGTTGTATGCCAAAATCCAGGTTTCGTCAATTCCTTCCAATTTTTGCTTCTTTCCCTTTCCCATTCCTTATTCCTACATCCAAAAACATAACATATCAGGACGTGTCGAGGGGAAGATAAAACAAAAACAACTAAACTAATCTAAGAAAGAAAAACAAAAATGTAAGTGCAATACCTTGGGTTGCCTCCCAAGAAGCGCTTGTTTTGGGTCCATAGCTAAACCGTTCCAGAGTTTATTCGAGGACAATCGGAGCGATTTACTCAACCGGGAGTTCCGGTGAATATTTCTTAAGACGTTGGCCATTCACCTTGAAACTTCCTCTTTTTTCACCCCATACTTTAACTGCGCCATGGGGAAAACACGTTTGATTAGATAAGGTCCAGTCCAACGAGATTTAAGCTTACCTGGAAAGAGAAGAAGTCTTGAATTAAAGAGGAGAACTTGATCTTCTTCTTTGAGATCCTTTGGAATGATATGCTTATCATGCCAACGCTTCGCCCTTTCTTTGTAAATCTTGGCGTTTTCATAGGTGTTCAAGCGGAGTTCTTCAAGCTCCTTAAGGTCCAAGAGGGCTTCTCGCCCACTTCCTTCATGCCGAAGTTCAACCACTTCACAGCCCAATACGCCTTGTGATCTAGCTCAACTGGGAGATGACAAGACTTCCTATACACAATGTTGTATGGTGTTGTACCTATGGGAGTCTTGTATGCAGTCCTATATGCGCATAATGCATCATCCAGTTTCAAAGATCAATCCTTCCTTATCTTTGAGACCGTTTTCTCAAGGATGCCCTTGATCTCTTTGTTCGAGATCTCCACTTGTCCACTTGTTTGTGGGTGGTAGGGAGTGGCAATCTTGTGAGTCACCCCATACTTAGCTAGTAGAGCTTTGAATCGTCGGGCAATGAAGTGTGAACCTCCGTCACTAATGATGGTCCGTGGTGTCCCAAACCTTGGGAAAATAGTTCTATTAAAGAACTTGACAACAAACATGGCATCATAAGTTGGGGAGGCAATAGCTTCAACCCATCTTGAAACATAATCTACAGCTAGAAGTATGTATTGGTTTCGACAAGATGATGGGAAAGGTCACATGAAGTCGACTCCCAAACGTCAAAGATTTGCACCTCCTGAATGTTGTTGAGGGACATCTCGTGTCTCCTAGAGATGTTTCCTGTTCTTTGGCAAGCATCGCAACAAGAAACAAAGGTTTGCACATCCTTAAATAAAGTAGGCCAAAAGAATCCGGATTGTAATACCTTAGCACTCGTTTTATTGGAACTAGCGTGTCCTCCACAAGGTAGTGAATGACAATGACGAATGACGCTTTGCATTTCGTCTTCCGGCATACATCTCCTAATGATGTCGTCCGGACCTCTCTTGAAGGGTACATGTTCATTCCAAAAGTATTGCCGGAAATCCCTAAAGAACTTCTTCTTTTGTGCATAGGATAATCCGGGAGGTATATCCTGACAAACCAAATAATTTACAAAATCAGCAAACCAAGGTTCGTTACCTCTAGATATTTTGTCGATGCACTCCTCTATGATGTGTAAGTGCTCATCTGAGAAGGAGTCATCTATAGGTAAATCGTCGTCTTCAATGTGTGGTAGACGACTCAAATGATCCGCAATAGAATTTTCCGAGCCTTTCTTGTCGCGGATCTCTAGATCGAATTCTTGTAGGAGAAGAATCCATCTAATCAGCCTTGGTTTCGCGTCCTTCTTGGCCAGTAAATACTGGATCGCCGAATGGTCCGTGTATACAATTACCTTCGCACCTACAAGATAAGAACAAAACTTTTCAAATGCATATACAATAGCTAAAAAAATCTTTCTCAGTTGTGCCGTAGTTGAGCTGTACTTCATCTAGCGTCTTGCTAGCATAATAGATAGCATGGGTTAGGCCTTCCTCCTTTTTCCCCAGCACAGCTCCAACGGCTATGTCACTTGCATCGCACATGACCTCGAACGGAAGATTCCAGTCCGGAGTTTGGATAATCGGGGCTGATATGAGAGCTTCCCGGATCTTATAGAAAGCATCTAAACAATCCTGCGAAAAATAAAAAACTGCATCCTTGATCAATAGATTAGTTAGCGGTTTTGAAATCTTAGAAAAGTCTTTGATAAAACGTCTATAAAATCCAGCATGTCCTAGAAAACTTCTTATCCCCTTCACCGAAGATGGAGGAGGAAGTTTCTCTATTGTCTCTATCTTAGCCTTGTCTACCTCAATCTCTCTACTAGAGATCTAGTGTCCTAAGACAATGCCTTCCTTAACCATGAATTGACACTTCTCCCAATTAAGAACTAGGTTAGTGTCTTCACACCTTTGCAATACAAGAGAGAGGTTAGAAAGACAGTTATTTAATGAGGAACCATAAACAGAAAAATCATCCATAAAAACCTCCATTATTTCCTCAATGTACTCCGAGAAGATGGCCATCATGCACCTTTGAAAGGTGGATGGGGCGTTGCAAAGCCCGAATGGCATCCTTTTATATGCAAACGTCCCCCACGGGCACATGAATGTGGTCTTCTCTTTATCGTCCGGATGGATCGGAATCTGAAAGAAACCACTATAACCGTCAAGATAGCAAAAATAGGAGTGTTGTGCTAACCTCTCAAGCATTTGATCAACGAATTGTAGCGGGAAGTGATCCTTCCTAGTTGCATTGTTCTTCTTGCGGTAATCAATGCACATTCTCCATCCCGTCACGGTTCTTGTAGGAATGAGCTCATTGTTCTTGTTGGTAATAACTGTCATTCCTCCTTTCTTTGGGACAACTTGAACGGGGCTCACCCACTTGCTATCGGAGATAGGATAGATGATACCTGCGTCAAGTAACTTAAGAATTTCTTTCGTCACAACCTCCTTCATGATCGGATTTAACCGTCTTTGAGGTTGTCGAGAAGGCTTAAAATCTTCCTCCATTAGAATCTTGTGCATGCATAATGATGGTTTAATTCCTACAAGATCCTCTATGGTATAACCTAAGGCTTTGCTATGTTTCCTTAGAACATCCATTAGGTTCTCATGTTCATCTTCATTTTAAGTCGGAACTAACAATTACGGGAAAAGTAGAATTAGTTCCAAGAAATACATACCGAAGATGTGTGGGAAGTGGCTTCAATTCCATTGCTATTGATGCCTTTGTTGAGTCTTGAGGTGTGTCCGACGCTTCCTTAGAGGTCTCTAAGGGTTTAGGAGTGATGGAATAAGACTCAAGAGCATTTGTGGAAAGAACGGAATTGTTCTCAGAAATATCCAAAATTACGGCACCACTGTTACTTCCACGACCGTTGTTTAAGGCGTGGAACTTAATTATGACATCACTAAAAGTTCCACGGCCGTGGTTTTGGCCGTGTAACTTATTGTTGCTCTCAAAATAGCTGGTTACGGTCATCTTGGGTGAAATCACGGCCGTGGAATAGCACGACTGACCGTGATTCCTCACGTTTTCTGACCCATCGTAAAGATTTTCAAACTCTTGCTCTTGCACTTCCTTTAGCTCTTCCAAGGCTGCAATCTCATCATTACAATCCTCTTCTTCTCCCTTTTCCATGATGCTCATGGTTATGACCTTTTGCAATGGATCTTTGAATAGAATCGAGCTCACTTCTTCTCTAGACGCTTCTTCGTCATAGATATTGAACATGTCCTCTCCAAGAGCTGGCTCTTTCACCAAAGTTGAGAGAACAAATTCAACCTTTTCTTCTCCTATGTCGAAAGCTAATCTAGCATTCTTGCAATCCACCATACAACCATATGTTGCAAGAAACGGTCTTCCGAGTATGATCGGGACTGGACAATCTGCAGGAATGTCAAGCACAACAAAATCAATTGGAATGTAAAACTTACCGAGCTTGGCTGAGACGTCTTCAATGATACCGACGGGACGAGTTATGGATCGATCCGCCATGTATAACGTCATCTTCACTGGTTTAGGTTCACCTAAACCGATCTTCCTACACAAGGCAAGCGGGATGATCCTTACGCTTGCTCCCAAGTCACAAAGGGCGTCACATGTGACTTCTACTCCAATTGGAATGCAAAATGACCCCGGATCTCTCAGCTTTGGGGGAATCTTTTCAGTCATTGTTTTGATGAGCTCCGAAGATTCCGAACTCATCTTGACTTCTCCAAAGTCTTCTAGCTTCCTCTTGTTAGAGAGGAGCTCTTTCAAGAACTTCCCATAAGTAGGCATACCTACAATAGCATCAATGAAACGTATATTAATGTGCATTTTGCTCATTAGTTCAATGAACTTACCGAATTGCTTGTCTAGACGCGCTCTTGCTCTAGATTGCAGGAATGGTAGAGGAGGTTTAAAAGCTAGAGGAGGAACATAGACATCTTCCTTCTCCTTCTCCTTTTCCTTTCCTTTCACAGTTGGGACTTCTAAAAACTTGGGATGCGGGTCGGTGGTTGTCGCACCACTCCTAGTAGTGATAGCCATCAACCTTCCCTTTGGGTTATCCTCCGTCTTCCCGGGAAGCTTTCCTTGATCTCTAGGAACTTCTCTGGTCTTGCTGAACATATCGTTTTCTAAAGCTTTGTGAGCTTTATCACCCGAAGTTATGCAACTCTCCAACTCTTGGAGCTTTCCTAGGATCGTCTCCAACATAGGATCGGGCTTCTCCTTCTCCTTATTGTTCGAACCATTTGATGTTTGCCCCTGGCTTTTCAAAGGGGTAGAAGAAGAAGGAGATGTTAGTGAATTTCCAGAATTTGGATAGGAATTACCGGAATTTTGTTATTGGTTTGACCGCCAATTGTTGTTGGAATTTCGGTTGTTGTTGTAATTCCAATTGTTGTTCCGGTTGTTGTTCCTATTCCCTTGGTGGTTGTTGTTTCTTAAGTAGCCAACATCTTGCTCCTTTGGCTTTTGAAGGCCAGCTCTAATGATTTCTTTCAACTCCTTGATTCCCTTGTAACACCCCGAATTCTCAGAACTCGGGACATTACTGGTTAGGACCTCACAATGGGTCCCGAACTTAGTTTGACAACAATATTACTAGGATCTTGCAACAAGACACAAATAAGAAAAACCGAAATTCATAAAAATGTATTTTTAAAAGGATGAATGCAACAGAGTCTAACAGCTTGTAGAACTCAACAACGGAAAAGACTAATTGTCTTAACAAAAGGAAAGGACAACAAAGAAACAGTCCACACCCCCACTCTAAGGAGTACGGAGACCCGGCTGACCACTACTTCCGGATTACTCAGCTGCTGCTCTAACCTGTGGTAAATCTAAAGACACAACAAAAGAAACCATTAGCTAGTGATCTAAACATTAGAAGAATAATAACAGCACACACACACAAAAGAATAAACACTCATCAGTCTTTCAAACAAGTCCATTTATTATCTTCATTTAAGTTATTCACTCTCACTAACGATACTTATTTTGTGACACGAGGGATTCCCAAACCTCGCCTCCACCCCCGTGTAACCATCAGGAATTGATCCGATGCATCTCACCTTGTACCTGCCTGGTCTGGGTATAGAGAGCCTCCCAGTCTCCTGTCAGAGTTGGGCAGTGATGTCACGGCCTGTTATACATACACTTGGGCCTTAAACATAATAACAACGGTCGTCCTAACATGGGGTTATTATTATAATCACGCACATCACACACACACAACCATTATCACTCAACTAATATCCAGAAACTGGCTAAGTAAGTCGCAAGGACTGACCTGAATCAAAGATCACTCTTTCCAATCCCAACTCGGTCCGTACCCGTGGTAACTCAAGCACCTGTTAAACAAGGCATGTGTATCAAAATCACATCCAGATTTACAACCTCAAGCGGAGGAATTACGGAAAAAGGTTTTCTTACGGTAAAAGACCATTTTACCCTTAGTGCCGAAAATTCTCAAAGTTTATTCGTAATTCCAACTAATTTCTTTTAAACTTGTTTTCCCTAAATTGTGTCTCTCGGATAGTTACTTATAGGTTATAAGGTCAAAACTCGAGTCAACTTGTCAAAGAGTACAACACTCCTCCTCCTTTCCGGTTACTACTCTAATCTTATACATATATATATATATATATATATATATATATATATATATATATATATATATATATATATATATATATATATATATATATATATATATATATATATATATATATATATATATGCTTACATACATACCTTAACCTTTCCTTCGACTTATATAATTATGTAACTACTCGATAAACATATATATATATATATATATATATATATATATATATCTATCTACATATATTTATCTCCCATCTCGTGCGGATATATGTACTCTTACATATATGAATATATATATTCTTATATGTATACCTATATATATGCACAAACTCCAACCTATATAAATATATATTTATATCTCCACTCACGTCTTACAGTAAAACACCGCAGTACATATCTATGTATACATTTACATCTCCTTACTGTACATCTTAACACATATACACAATTACGATTAGGAATTCATGAATTGCTAGATTACCCATACTTAATTTTTACATTCACTACTACTCAGCCACCATTTTAACCCCTTCAGCCCGATCATGCCTCAGTGGGAAGGAGCTTCGGCGCCACCGGTGACTTCCAAAGCAACAAGGAGACGGAACTGAATAAAAAGACGGAACGGCTTACCGGCACTCGCTTGACTGCAGTCTCGGTCAGTGGTCACGCTCGGGAGGTACGGCTCGACGCGATGTCTTCCACCTGGGCTCTCCACGTTCTACCGGTTCGAGTTGACGGTTGGGTAAGGCGGCGGCGCTCTGGCTGGTGGGAGAGGCAGAAGGTTGACGTCGGCTGCCGGAGGTCATGGGAAGAGGCGTCACACAGGGGGGTAGGTTAGTGGTGCGCCGGCAGATAGAAGAGGAGGTTACAGAAGGAAAAAAAAGAAAACAGCAACACTGCTTACCGGAATGCCTCCTACGGCCGGCTGGGCGGTGCTCTAGGTGGTTCACAGAGACGGCGGCAGGACTCGGTGGCGGCTCCGATGCAGGGCGAAGAGGCAGTGGTGTACGTTCTTCAGGATGAGAGTTACGATAGGATGGAGGTTGTGATGAGCAGCAGCAATTGTGGAAAGTTGCAGGTTAGGTTTAGGAGTATACTAGTTTAGGATTAAGGTTAAGTTTAAGAAGTGGGCCGGTGGGTCTTTGGGCCAGCTGTTGGGCCTTCTCATTAAATAGAACAATTGCTGGAATAATAATTACTATTCGCCCGGAACCGTTATAAGTACGGGATTATTTCCGGTTGCAAAAATTATCATTTTTTGTGAAATAAGGTCACATAAAATGATAGAGATTAATTCTCGTTTATTATTTATTTATTTATTTATAATTTTTTTAAAGGGTACAAGTTGGCGGATCGGAATACGGTTTAATTCAGTATTAAACGGAGTTTAAAATATTCGGTTATTACATCAGTGCCCTCTTAAAAGAAGTTTCGTCCCGAAACTTAGGATAATATATTTAACACATGATTTTCTTGGTATAACTTAGTTTTCGAAATTTTCCGCTTTCTATCCTGCAACTACTCAATCATCATACTCAGACACGCATCACATTAAAACACAACTACTCAATCCCATATAAAACATGAATGGTCAAACAACACAATAACCGAGTACTAACTCGTCGATACAAAAGCGATATCTAACCCCGCAAAGAACTCGGGATAATTACGTCTAATACTCTCCTCGGTCTCCCAAGTAGCCTCATCAACTCCTCGTCTAGACCACTGGATCCTCCGTATCGGTATCTCCTTGGACCGCAGACGTCTAGTACTACGCTCTAGGACAACTACTTGGTACTCTACAAATGTGTGATCGGGCTCAACTATCAGATCCTCATGGCTGATGACGTGTCTCGGATCCGGGATGTACTCTCTCAACTGAGATACATGGAAGACCGGATAGACACCCTCTAGTCTCGGCGGTAATGCTAATCTGTAGGCCACCTCTCCAACTCTCTCCAAGATCTCAAAAGGTCCGACATATCGGGGACTCAATTTCCCCTTAATGCCGAAACGCCGGACTCCTCTCGTCGGTGATACTCTCAACCACACCTGAGCACCCACTCTAAACTCCAAGGGTCGACGCCTCTTGTCGGCGTAGGACTTCTGACGACTTTGAGCTGCTAACATACGCTCTCGAACTAGGGCAATCCGAGCAATGTCATCCTGTATCTGATCTGGAGCTACTCCATCAGCTCTGCTAGGCTCATCCCAACATAATGGCATGCGACATCTCCGCCCGTACAAAGCCTCATAAGGGGCCATCCCAATAGATGCGTGCCAGCTGTTATTATACGAAAACTCTACCAGTGGAAGATGATCTGGCCATACCTGTCCCCAATCTAGTACACAAGCCCGCAGCATGTCCTCTAATGTCTGGATGGTCCTCTTAGACTGACCGTCCGTGTGTGGGTGATAGGCGGTGGTAAAGTGGAGACTCGTTCCCAAAGCAGTATGTACCTGCTGCCAAAACCTCGAGGTGAAACGTCCATCTCTGTCGGAGACTATAGTACTCGGTACTCCATGAAATCTCACAATGTGCCTGGTGAACTCCTCAACTAGACGACTTACCGGCCACGTTTCCTTAATCGGAATGAAACGTGTGGTCCTCGTTAGACGGTCTACCACTACCCAAATAGCATCAAAACCTCTGCTGAGTCTCAATCCTGTGACAAAATCCATAGATATATCCTCCCACTTCCACTGTGGTACTGGAAGTGGGTAGAGCTCTCCTCCGGACTTACGATGCTCAATCTTGACCTGCTGGCAGGTCGCGCACTAAGCTACATACCGAGCCACATCGGGCTTCAAACCACCCCACCAGAAGGACCGTCTCACATCCTTGTACATCTTACTCGCTCCAGGATGTATTGAGTATGGTGTAGCATGAGCCTCACCTAGTATCCTTTGCCTCAACTCCCTGTGTGATAGTACACAAACGCGGTCCTGACGTCTTATCACTCCATCAGCACCAATAGTGAACTGTGGGGCCTCATCTCGAGACATCCTGTCTCGGATCCTGATCAAAGTCGGGCAAGTCTCCTGCTTCTGTCGGATCTCATCCAACAAATCACGAAGTAACTCCAAAGTAGCCAACTGACTATCTGTATCGGGAAACAAAATCTCTATCTCCAACCAAGCCAAGTCTCTCTGCAATTGTGGCTGTACTGTTAACCAGGCTATCGCCCTCTCCCTAGGCGTCTTCCGGCTCAAAGCGTCAGCTACCACATTCGCCTTTCCGGGGTGGTAAAGAATCTCAAGGTCGAAGTCCTTGATCAACTCTAACTACCGCCTCTGGCGGTTATTCAACTCCCTCTGAGTGAATATATACTTCAGACTCTTATGGTCTGTGAAGATCTGACATGTCGCCCCATAGAGATAGTGACGCCAGATCTTAAGAGCATGGACTACTGCAGCCAACTCTAGATCATGTGTGGGGTAGTTCTCCTCATACGTCTTCAACTGTCGAGACGCATAGGCTATGACCTTACCCCTCTGCATCAAAACACACCCCAAGCCTAGCTTGGATGCGTCACTGTATATCACAAAGTCCTCGGTACCCTCAAGCTGTGCTAAAATCGAAGCAGACGTCAATCTCCTCTTCAGCTCCTCAAAACTCTGCTGACACGGCTCAAACCAGACAAACCGAGTAGTCTTCCTCAGAAGACAAGTAAGTGGTCGGGCAATCAAGGAGAACCCTTCCACAAACTGGCAGTAACAACCTGCCAAACCTAGAAAGCTGCAAACCTCCTTAACATTCTTAGGAGGTTGCAAGAAGATACTGACTCGATCTTCGCAGGATCGACTTTAATACCCTCAGCAGTCACCATGTGGCCTAGAAAAGCCACCTCTCACATCCAAAACTCACACTTGGATAGCTTAGCATACAGTTGGCTATCCTGCAGAATTTGCAATACTGTCCTCAAGTCTCCGGCATGCTCCTCTCGACTCCTAGAGTAAACTAGGATGTCGTCAATGAAGACCACTACAAACTGGTCTAAGAAGTCAATAAATATCCCATTCATCAACTCCATGAACACCGCTGGTGCATTAGTGAGCCCAAAAGGTATCACTACGAACTCATAATGACCATACCTAGTCCGGAATGCCGTCTTAGGTATGTCCTGATCTCTCACCCGCAGCTGGTGATAACCGGACCTCAAGTCTATCCTCGAAAACACGGACGCTCCATGCAACTGGTCCAACAGATCATCTATGCGCGGTAGTGGATACTTGTTCTTGATGATTACTTTGTTCAACTCTTTGTAGTCTATGCACAGCCTCATCGATCCGTCCTTCTTCTTCACAAATAATACTGACACGCCCCAAGGAGACACACTAGGGCGTATGAAACCCTTCTCTACTAACTCCTCTAACTACTTCTTCAGCTCAAGAAGCTCTATCGGTGCCATACGGTACGGAGCCTTCGAGATCGGTCTCGTGCCCGGCTCTAACTCAATGCTGAAGTAAAAGCTCCTCTATGGGGGTTGTCCTGGCAGGTCGTCACTGAATACCTCTGCAAACTCACATGCAACGGGTATCTCCTCTATGGCCAGGCTCTTGCTTTCCTTCATGGCATAACACCAGAAGGCCTCCCAACCCTGTGCTATCAGTCTCGCTGCTCTCACTGCACTGATAACTGTGCCGGACTTTCCGAGGTCCCAACCTCGGATTATCACTCTATGACCCTCCTCAGTGGCAACGGTCATTGACCTCCTACCAATGTCTAAGACTGCTCCGTGTCTCTTCATCCAATCTATCCCTAAAATCACATCCTCATGAGGTAAGGGCATGACTAGAAAATTTACTAGCCAGTCTCGATCTCCCATGCGAATAGGAAATCCATAGATCTCTCTAGTCCCTCTTACCTTACTCCCATCAGGTAAGCCTATCATAAAAGGTATCCACTCTACAGTAGCTAAGGACAACCTATCTACGCATGCATCAGATATGAAGGAGTGTGTAGCACTCGTATCAAATAAAACTCGTACGGGTAAGTCATGGATTTGGATCGTATCTGTGGCAGTCGGTGCCTCTAGCTGATCAACACTCCTCAGCTCAAATACCCGTGCCTGAGCTCCTCTAGTATCACCTACACTGCCACACCCTCTGTCCTGACCTGATCCTTGCATAGAGCTCTGTGAAGATGTGTGTCCTGGAGCTCTGTAAGACTGCTGCTGACCTAGGGCTCGGTACTGCTGCTGCTGACTCGGAGTTCGGTACTGTGGTTGTCTTTGTACACTCCCTGATAGACCTGCAGGGGAAGAACCCTGTTGAGATGGAGCCTTGCCCTGGCGGCAGAATACAACCCTATGTCCAACCTTGCCGCACTGGAAGCAAGTCACTAACGGCTTCGTGCAGTTCGATCGGATGTGTCCATAGCGACTACAGTTGTGGCACTGTAAACTCCCAACTGAAGTCTGACCAGTAGCGGTATGGCTATGTCGCCCCTGAGTCTGTCCCCGTCCAAAAACAGCTACTCCTGTACTACCACTAGCATATCCTTTCCTCTGCCGCTTATCCGGCCTGTCTGACTGAGTAGCTCTCCTCTGGACTGGTCTGTCTCTCTCATATGCAGACGCTCTATCGTGATAGTCTGACAGAGTCTCACAGCGAAATCCTGCCAGATAGGAACGAGTGCTCTCTCTCAATCTCCGTGAAAAGAGATACACATGCTGCTCCTTAGGAGGTGCAGCTGGTTCAAGTAGTGTTAGTTCCTTCTAGAACTTCTTGATGGCAGCAGCAATTGGAATGTCCTCAAATCCTGCCTCAATGAAGTCCTGAAACCTCTCTTTCCTCAACGAGACAGGGCAGTATATGTCTCTAACAATGCTCCTCATCTGCTCCCAATTGGTGACTCGACTACGTATGGTCCACCACCAGGAATGAGCATCCTCAGTGAAACATGTCTGCACCAAATCCACCTGCCGATCCTCTGGGCAACGTATCGCCTCTAGTGCAGTCTCTACCTGTCCAATCCAGTGCTCCACCTCCAACCCTATCTCTCCACTGAATGAGGGGACCTTCTGAGAGTTGAAAGCCTTCAACCACTCATCCGGCCTCGGTGCTCTAGACCCAGTAGGAGCTCTATCAGCCACCACTCTCCTCTCAGGTACAACCGGTACCTGAGGCACTCCCTGTGTCACCTGAACGGACCTAGCCGGTACTGGTGGTACCTGGGTAAGTCTCTCTGTTCTAGCAGCCTCCTCCATATGCTGGACGTATGCTCGGTACTCTTTGTACTCAGATGCTCCAATAGAAACGCGTCCTGACTCCGTCGAACGTGTTCTCTGCGCTCCAGATCTAGCAACGGTCTCATTCCTGACTTCGGGACCTACACTCTCAGCCACCTCCTCCACTCCAGCATTTGGCATGATCATTGCCGGTGGATCCTCTCGAGGAGTTCGACCTCGACCTCGTGCTAGTGGAGGTCTACCTCCACGGCCGCGTCCTCTAACTATAGGGGTCCCATCTCCCCTACCTGGTCCAGCTAGAGGGAGAGGTGGACGACCTCTACCTCGACTAGTAGCTAGCGTAGCTCTAGTACGTGCCATCTGCGGGAGGAATAACAACTATAATTATAAACTAGCTAATAAGTCCAACTACGGTAAAAACCTAAAGTCCATACTAAGCATACTGAGATCCGCGGTAGTAGTGGTGGTCAGCCGTACTTTTCTATTCCCAACCAGACTATGCATGCATTTGAAAACCATAAAGTTCCCTTTTTAAAACTTACATCCCTTTCGGATTCTGCTTAATACTTAGTCGGTCTTTTAGAAGATTTCAAGTGCCATTGTTGCCAACCTAGAGCTCTGATACCATGTTGTAACACCCCGAATTCTCAAAACTCGGGACATTAGTGGTTAGGACCTCACAATGGGTCCCGACCTTAGTTTGACAACAATATTACTAGGATCTTGCAACAAGACACAAATAAGAAAAACCGAAATTCATAAAAATGTATTTTTTAAAGGATGAATGCAACAGAGTCTAACAACCTGTAGAACTCAACAACGGAAAAGACTAACTGTCTTAACAAAAGGAAAGGACAACAAAGAAACAACCCACACCCCCACTCTTAGGAGTACGGAGACCCGGCTGACCACTACTTCCGGATCACTCAACTGCTGCTCTAACCTGCGGTAAATCTAAAGACACAACAAAAGAAACCATTAGCTAGTTATCTAAACATTAGAAGAATAATAACAGCACACACACACACAAAAGAATAAACACTCATCATGCTTTCAAACAAGTCCATTTATTATCTTCATTTAAGTTATTCACTCTTACTAATGATACTTATTTTGTGACACGAGGGATTCACAAACCTCGCCTCCGCCCCCGTGTAACCATCAGGAATGGATCCGATGCATCTCACCTTGTACCTGCCTGGTCTGGGTATAGAGAACCTCCCAGTCTCCTGTCAGAGCTGGGCAGTGATGTCACGGCCCGTTATACATACACTTGGGCCTTAAACATAATAACAACGGTCGTCCTAACAGGGGGTTATTATTATAATTGATGACATGAATTATGTACCATCATATTCATGCATATTGTAGAAGATTGTCTCAGTTTACCTTGCATTTAGAGAGATTTTGTGTGACTTTTATTCAATCATTTGTCGGAAATAGAGCTCTACACGAGTTTTTGGTGAATTATAGGTAAATGGAGTGGAATTGAAAGCAAAAGCGGAGCAAGGAGCATCGAAGGATGTTAAGGAAGCTAAAGGAGTCTTAAAGGGATCACAAAGAGCTAAGAAATTGCAAAGGAGAAGCATAGAAGACGAGCCAAAATAAGAGCACTTTCTGTTGAAGAAAATCGTGCTAATATGCATATAAATCGGACGATTTTCTACCCTAGAAATCGAACGGTTTTGTGTATAAATCGATGGGGTCGATTTCCTTTGTTTTTCGGCCAAATGAAAAGACGACACAAAGCCCAATTCTTTTGGGCTAGAGGAGAGTTTTGCCAAACGACCCATTTGCAAGAAACTATAGAGGAGAACCCTAGGAACGAAAACCGGAGGTCGCAGGCGGAAATCTTTACACGTTTGAGAGAGATTGGAGATTCTTGGAGAAGGATTGAAGGACTTTTGCCGGGAAGCCAATCTTGATTCTTGTTTGTGAGATTTCTTTATCCATTGAAGCAATTGTGCTTTTTGAACACGTAATTCAGTTACTTAAGAGATACATTGATCAGTTTTGACGATTGTTTACAGATTTGAAGGTTATTGAATTTTTATTCAAGATTCGGTTTTCTTTGCGATTTTTCACTCAATCTTTAATTTGATTCGATTTTGAAAATGGTTGGCTAAAATCCTTGTGATTCTGGGGAGAATAGTTGATGATTAAGGCTTAGATGATGATAGACTGAACTCATTAAAACATTAGGACCCTGAGAGTTTAGATTTTAGTTTTGCGACAATAGGAAAATCGGTGTGTTCTTGAAGTAAATCGGCCGATTTTCTTATGAACAGCCCGATTTATTCTTCTGACGAACTTTAATTGAATCAATCTTTAACCAAAACTAACCCTTGCCTAAATCCCAACATTGATTAACCTTATTAACCTCTAATAGAGTGTATGAAGAGACTTCAAACTTGATTCTACATTTAATAGATTAAGGTTATAAGATTTGGGTAATAAAGAGACTCAACATCCTTTATTAAGATTCTAAGTGTGTTTTCTAATCTTTACTTTGGAGAGTCATATCCTGGAGTTTTAGATAGTTAGTTTGAACATAATTCTTGTCTTTAGATCTTTCTATATTGCAGCCTCAATAACCCTTATAGAGAGAACCTTTAGATTAGTTATATAGGTTTCGGAACTTCACCGTACGATATCTACCTTAGAACATTTAATCTTGGCAATATAAACTCTGTCCTATATCTATAGAAGTGTCTTGACTCAAAAGCCGAAATCGGATACTTGAATCCTTGGAATCATTTTACCCTTATTTGATCACAAAAGCTTTTCACACTTTTCGCTAGATAATTGATATTGATTTTACTCTCACCAAATCCCTGAGTTCGACTCTGGAATTCTTACCTCACTACAGCCGATCCGTACACTACGGGTTCGCTTTGCTTTGAGTTCTAGATATAAATTTAAGACTTTGACGCACACACTTTTTGAGCGAACAAGTTTTTGGCGCCGTTGCCGGAGATTTGGTCTAGACCAAATTCGGTTTTCGGTTGTCTAGCTCGAGAGCTCTTGCTCTTGTGATTTGATTTGTCTACTTGAGTTATCTTTGCAGGTTCTTTAGGTATATGCGAAAGACTAGATCCACTAAAGATCTAGTTCCTTTCGATCCCAAATTGGAGAGAACTTTGAGGAGAAAGTTGAAGGAAAAGAAAATGGCTGAGAACGACGAGAGAAACTACCAAGCTGAACTGAATGAAGCTCAACGCCAACTTCAGTTGAGTGAGAAAGCTCGAAAACATGCTGAAACGAGTCATCAATTTCATATTGATGAACTAAGAGCTATGATGTTGGACATGAAGTTGCAATTGAACGAATCCAGGAAGAAGAAGAAAGTCAAGACACCAACTAAATCCATTAGAAATGACTCATCCGATGATGAAGAGATTAATCCAGACATGCCGGAACTTGAGGAGATCGATCCATTACTTCGTCCTGTTCGAAACACCCCAAAACCACGGGTTGTTCCTCGCCTCCCAACTAGGGACGTGAGAGCTGCTAATGACGGTGATAGACCCCGAACTTTGGGGCAACGGATGGACCCAATTCAGCAACCACGCCGTCTAGGTGTGGATTTCGGAGTTGAAGACATCCAAGAGTTTAGCTTCTCACCACAAGTCATCACCATGGTTCGCCAAAGTCAATATGGCGGAGCAAGTACTGAATCTCCACACCAACACTTGCAGAATTTTGAGATTCTCATGGAGACTATGAAGCCAAAGAAGGCCACTACAAGCAATTACAAGATCAAACCGTTCTTCTTTTCTTTGAAGGACAAGGCTCTAGCTTGGTACCAAACACTTCCAGCTGCAAAGCTGGCTACATGGGAGGAATTGTCTTCGGAATTCCTCACCAAATTCTTTCCGCCATCCAAAACGGCGGAATTGAGAGGTAAAATAAATGCTTTTTCTATGAAACCTAATGAAAGCTTGTTTCAATCTTGGAAAAGGTTTCAAGATCTCTTGTTGGATTGCCCACACCATGGCATCTCCAAGCTGGAATTATTGGAGATCTACTACAAAGGATTGGATGTGGAAACACAATTCAACCTCCAATCTCTCTCTTGTGGCACATTCATGGACATGAGAGAGGATGATGCTTGGGACTTCATTGAGAAGCAAGCCCAAGTGATTGAGAAGTATTCCCACCGGAAGGTGGATTCAAATAGCCGGAATCAAGGCGATCCAGGAGCCAAGTTGACCCAAGCTGCTCAAACACAAATATTCTCCCTCAACAATGAGATCAAAGAGTTGAAGGAAGTGCTCAAAACGAGTCTTCAAAAGACTAAGGAGCAAGAAGCCAACTACATGGGGAGGGACAACAATCAAAGGAATGATAACCGGAACTCCAATTGGAACAACAACAACAATAACAACCGGAACTCCAATTGAAACAACAACAATAGGAACTCAAATAACAACAATTGGAGGTCAAATCAGCAAAATCCAGGTAATCCTTACTCTCATGCTGAAAAGGCTCTAACATCTCCATCTTCTTTTACTCCTTTAACAAGCCAGGGACAATCAAGCGGATCAAACAAACCCGATCCCATGCTAGAGACGATCCTAGGCAAGCTACAAGGGTTGGAGAGTTATATAACTTCGGTTGACAAAGCTCACAAAGCTTTAGAAAACCATGTATTCAACAAGGCCGGAGAAGTTCCAAGAGACCAAGGGAAACTTCCCAGGAAGACGGAAGATAACCCAAAGGGAAGGGTTATGGCAATAACTACTAGGAGTGGCAAAACGACTACCGACCCTCAACCTAAAGTAGTCGAAACCACCACAAAAGAAGGAGAGGTAAAAGAGAAGGAAGAAGTTTATGTTCCTCCTCCCGCTTACAAACCACCTCTACCTTTCCCTCAATCTAGAGCGCGTGCACGCCTAGATAAACATTTTGGTAAGTTTGTTGAACTTATGAGTAAACTGCATATTAATATACCTTTTATGGATGCAATTTTAGGTATGCCAGCTTATGGGAAATTCCTCAAGGAGATCCTCTCTAACAAGAGGAAATTGGAAGACATAGGAGAAGTTAAGATGAGTATGGAGTCATCCGAACTCATCAAGACTATGACGGAGAATATGCCACCTAAGCTCCGTGATCCAGGATCCTTTTGCATACCCATCACTTTGGGAGAAGCTACCTATGATGCACTTTGTGATCTTGGAGCAAGTGTGAGTATCATACCACTTGCTCTATGCAAAGCAGTTGGTCTAGGAGAGCCTAGACCGGTGAAGATCACACTCTACATGGCTGATCGTTCCACCACTAAGCCGGTGGGGATATTAGAAGACATTCCGGTAAAGATCGGTAAGTTTTACATCCCTATAGATTTTGTCGTTCTTGACATCCCTGCAGATTATCCGGTTCCCATCATTCTTGGGAGACCATTCCTTGCAACATCCGGATGCATGGTAGATTGCAAGAATGGCCAGTTGTCTTTCCATATAGGTGAAGAAAAGGTAGAATTCACACTCTCTTCCTTGATCAAGGAGCCAGCCTTGAGAGACGATGTTTTTTGATATTTTTGATGAAGATGAGTCTAGAGAGGTAGTAAGTTCAATCTTGATGAAAGACCCTCTTCAAAAGGTTCTTAGTATGAGCATCATGGAGGAAGGAGTGGAACATGATTGCAATGAGGATGTGAAAGCATTAAATGATGTGGAGGAAGAAATAGGAACAAGAATTGAAGAACTAGAATTAACTCCGGAAACTGTGAAGAAAATCAACCTGCATGAAACAAATCGTCCGATTTGTGAAATGGCAACCCGATTTTTGTCAACAGAAAGAAAAATCGACCTGACTAAACTAAATCGTCCGATTTGTGAAAAGGCAACCCGATTTTTTTCAAAAGAAAGAAAAATCGTGCCTCAGATCGACCAATTTACTTCAGGGGAGGTCGATCCAGTGGGAAATTTTCTGGATTCTCCAAACTTCACCGCAGCTGCTCTCGAATCTAATGATGAAGTACCCCCTCCTCTAGAAGCCTCTCCCACAACATCCTAAGGCCACGATTCATCATCAATCAAGGTACCTCCATCATTAGAATTGAAGCCACTCCCACACATTTAAGGTACGCATTCCTTGGCACTAATTCCACATATCCGGTCATAGTTAATGCGAATTTGAATGATGCTGAACTAGAGAAACTTATGCATGTTTTGAAGCAACATAGGAGAGCATTAGGCTATACTATTGATGATTTAGTAGGAATACAGCCTTCCCTATGTATGCACAAAATTCTAATGGAAGAGGATTACAAACCTTCACGCCAACCTCAAAGACGGTTAAATCCGGCAATGAAAGAGGTCGTGAAGAAAGAAATCCTTAAGCTACTTGATGCAGGTATCATCTTCCCTATTTCCGATAACAAATGGGCGAGTCCAGTACAAGTAGTACCCAAGAAAGGAGGCATTACCGTTGTTGCCAACAAAAACAACGAACTTATCCCCACACGGACAGTTACAAGGTGGCGAATGTGCATCGACTACCGCAAACTGAACGTGGCCACTAGGAAGGACCACTTCCCCCTTCCTTTTATCGATCAAATGTTGGAAAGGTTAGCCCAACATTCTTACTTTTGTTATCTAGATGGATATAGTGGTTTCTTTCAGATTCCAATTCATCCGGATGATCAAGAGAAGACGACTTTTACGTGCCCATGGGGTACGTTTGTGATAGCATGAATTATAATCTATATTTTGGGGTTTGTTTGGACGTTTTATCTTTCATAATCTGCATGTTTGTATGTACATTATGTGATTTTACTACCATTTCATCTACCTTTGCGGGAATCGAGGTCTACACCTAGTTTCGTTGTAATTGCAGGTAATATGGTACGTTTTGCATCAAAAAGGAGCAAAAGGAGTCAAGAGTCATTTGGAGCTACATCCAGGAAGCATAGCCATGGATTGAAGATTTGCTTTGGACCAGTTTTGAGAGAGTCTACATTCAGTCGTGAGTCACCTCGGTTGACCAGAGGTTCACCTCGACCGAGGCGATCCAGAGACGCCGACTCGACCGAGGCGAATACCTAGGACGCGGCGAGAATATTTTATTCTTGGCTGAGATCTTTTAAACTTGGAAAGTGATCTTATATTTTTGGGCTGAGCTTCTGGAAGGAAAGAGATATGCAGAATCATATATTTTACCTATATTTATGGGATTATATCTTCTTAAGATTTATTATCTTTGGAGGTTTATTTTCCTATAAAAAGGGTTGGATTTCCACAATTTGAGGAGGCGGCTATCATCCCGCATACGACGCAGTATCCCCCACACGCGCAGCAGCCGCAGTATACTCCAATTTTGGGAGTTCTTGAAGAACCTTTTTGAAGGTTGAAGAAAGATTGAAGTCCATAGCTTTTATAGCTTTTTGGAGGGTTTTGTAAGATTATCTTCAATTCCTTTCCTTGTTGTCTTGCTTGTTGGATTTATATCCAAGGAACGCTTTGTGTGATATTTGATTCAGTTATTGAAGTCTTTTTATTAAATTCTTCTTTGTTCAAATATTCACCTTCTTCCCATATATTTAATACTTTCATAATGATGATGAGTGGCTAATTTCCTTGTGTGATTCTAGGGTGATTGGCTGAAGGTTGTGGGAAAAACAATGATAGAATAATCTTAGATTCCAGTAGGATCCTGAAAGTTCGAGTCTTTAACCTTAACCCTAAGCATCTCGTTCGGTTGATGAACATCTCGGCCGGGGTGGGATTCTTCTGACCGAGGTGACTTATTTGATCCGTAACTGAGAGTTAAGTGTTAGAGTTTGCTAAATCCTATTCTTATTACACCTTCCTGGTTCAATGCAAGCTTAGGATGAGACTTACCCGGTAATTCCTTAGTTTGTGTATTAACGATCATAAGTGTAGGTAATAAAGGTTTATCCTTTATTGGGGTTTGAGTGTGCTTCCATCCCATATTTGTGAGTTAGCTTGAGACTTACCCGGTAAAGGTTGATTCTATTCCCTTAGATGGTATGTTAGTTTGAGGTTATAGTTCTTTATCTTGATTCCTTGAGACTTACCCGGTAATAGGAGTTACGGTTTAGGATTAGTGTGTAGTGAGACTTACCCGGTGATCTACTCCACTTTAGTAACACCTTCCCCACGCAAAAATCTCAGCTTTGTCCGCTTATCTATAGATCTTGAGTTGGAACCACAACTAGATGCCTTAATCCCTAGAATTGCATGTTTGCTTATTTGACATCTTATTCATCTTTGATTGTGTTAATCGCTCTTGTGGTTAGAATTAACGTAGCATACCGTTTTGACTTTGTTTCACCAAGTCCCTGTGATCGACCCCTGGAATTTTCTTGCTTTTACTACGATTGACCCGTACACTGCGGGTTCGCATCCTTGTTTTAAGCTTAAGTCTAGGGTTATAAATTTAAAGCTTGCACACACCATTTGGAGCGAACAAGTTTTTGGCGCCGTTGCCGGGGACTTGGTCTAGACCGAGCCGGGACGGTTTGCTCTTGGGGCGCTTGCCCCGTTTTGTCTAACCACTCTACTTGAGTGACTTTTGCAGGTTCTTTCTTAGGTATATGCGAAGAACCCGCGCTGGAAAGGAAATCGTTCCTTACGATCCCGAACCAGAAAAGACATACAAGAGACGCTTAAGAGAAGCGAAGATGGCCCAACAAGACGATCACGATCTTGCGGCCCAATTGAGAGAGACGCAGGAGCTGCTACGTCTCAGTAAAGAAGAGCTAAGGCAAGAGAAAGAAGAGAATCATGCCAGGACTGCAGCAATCGAAGCTGAGATTGCAACCATTCGGAACCAGATTCTACTTCGACCGATGCAGGATCCAGTAGTTGATCCTCGACCGAGGCAGATTCCAGTACCTGACGCCCCGGTCGATGTACATCCACCTCGGATACCAGTCCGAGATATTCTTCTTGCAGGAATCCCACAAACCCTAGGTCAAAGGATGGACCCTAATCAACAGCTGAGGCGTCCAGGAGTGAACCTAGGAGATCCAGCGGATCATGACTACGAACTTCGACCGCAAGTTCTAGCCATGATTCGCCAATGTCAATTCGGAGGGCTAGAGAACGAGTCGCGCATCAACATCTTCAAAACTACGAGATCTTGATGGAGACCTTGCGACCTCCCAGAATTGAAAATAACAACTACAAGCTAAGACCTTTTTACTTTTCTTTAAAAGATAGAGCTCTTACTTGGTATCAATCTCTTCCTCCAAGAAAAATTAGCACATGGGAGGAGTTGACTACGGAATTCTTAACCAAATTCTTTCCACCTTCAAAGACCGCTGAAATGAGGGGGAAGATCAATGCTTTCATCATGAAGGACAAGGAGAGCTTGTCCAAGTCTTGGGAGCGGTTCAAGGATATCCTTTTGGATTGCCCACATCATGGGATTCCAAAGATCGAGTTGTTGGAGATCTACTTCAAAGGGCTGGACGGAAGTACCCAGTTCAATCTCCAACTACTCTCCGCCGGTACCTTCATGGACATGGCGATTGATGAGGCTTGGGACTTCATTGAGAAGCAAGCCTTACATATGGAGAAGTATACCCACCAAGGAGCTGAAGGTGGAGTTAAAAGAGTCAACTTTCAAGAGACTCAACCCAACAACAATCAACTCACATCATTGAAGAATGACGTGAAGGAATTGAAGGAGCTCTTGATGGCTCAAACTAAGAAGGAAGAGCAAGGGCAAAGGAACAACAACAACAACGGGTACCGTAACAACAATAACGGTCCCCGAAACAACAACTACAACAACAATAGAGGATCCAATAGCAACAACTGGAGGGCGAATAATCAAAACCACGGTAACAATTATTCGAACTCGAACTCCAATGATTCCTCTAATCCTTTCCTCTCTTCGCCTTCTTCTTCTTCTACTCCATTGAAAAGCCAAGGGCAAGGATCAAGTTCGTCTCAGCCGGAAAAGAAGGACGCAGTTTTGGAGGCAATCTTGATCAAGCTTGGCGCTATGGAGAATTCTATGACTTCATTTTCGAGGGCCCAAAATTCCCTTGAACAACAACTTGCTAATAGGGCGAATGAAGCGCCAAGAGATCCAGGGAAGCTTCCAGCAAAGACGGAAACTAACCCTAAGGGCCAGTGCATGGCCATCACGACGAGGAGTGGACTTAAAACTGCAGATCCAGTACCTCGCTCGACGCAGACCACCTCGGTCCAGATCCAGTCGAAGAACACCTCGACCGAGATGCCAACCGAGGCGGCGCAACAGAAAGCAGGAGGAACGATAGAAGCTTATGTTCCACCTCCTGCATATAAACCACCACTTCCATTCCCTCAATCCAGAGCCAGAGCACATCTAGACAAGCACTTTGGTAAGTTCCTTGACTTGATGAATAAGCTACATATTAACATTCCCTTCCTTGATGCCATTCTAGGTATGCCCGCCTATGGGAAGTTCTTAAAAGAAATCTTATCAAGGAAGAGGAAACTGGAGGATGTTGGTGAAGTTAGGATGACATCTAAATCTTCGGAGCTCATAAAGATTATGAAGGAAAAGATGCCACCTAAATTGAGAGATCCCGGCTCATTTTGCATTCCCATTCAAGTTGGGGATGTCACTTGTGAAGCCCTTTGCGATCTAGGAGCCAGCGTAAGCATCATCCCGCTGGAGTTATGCACTAAGATCGGTCTTGGAGAGCCCAAGCCGGTCAAGATTCGACTTTACATGGCGGATCGTTCCATTACCCATCCAGTGGGCATTTTGGAAGACGTTCCGGTCAAGCTAGGTAACTTCTATCTACCTATAGATTTTGTCGTACTTGACATTCCCGCAGATTATCCTATTCCTATCATTCTCGGGAGGCCATTTCTAGCAACTTCGGGTTGCAATGTGGATTGCAAGAACGCCAAGTTGAAATTCAACGTTGGTGGCGATGAGGTGGAGTTCGCACTACTTGCAGCCATGAAAGGGGAGCAACTAACTGATGATATCTTCAACATCTACGATGAAGAAGAATTAAGAGAATTTGTGAGCTCTATCCTTATTAACGATCCACTCGAAAGAGTTATTAGCTTCAGTTTAATGGAGGAAGGTATAAATGCTTCTTGTGATGCAGATATACGGAGCTTGAAGGCACTGGAAGAGGATCCAGGAGCTAAAACTGAGAAGCTAGTCCAGGAGACGAAGATCTCCAGTCTCGGATCCAGTAGCAGTACCTCGACCGAGGCACTTTCTGGACAGAGCGAGGCGTTTGAAGAACACCTCGGTCAACGCCTTTGCGCCTCGACCGAAGTCGACAGCGAGACGATTCAAACTGAGATTGCTGAGAATAACAAATTTTCTACTCCCCTCTCTGACATTCACCCACAGTTGGCGGATCATTCCCTCCACCAACTTTTTGATAATAAAGGTCCTTGGTATGCTGATATTGTGAATTATCTTGTTTGCCAGGAAATACCGCCAGGATTGACGTACTCTCAAAAGAAGAGATTCTTCAAGGAAGTACGACATTACTACTGGGATGAGCCGCTGCTATTCAAGCGCGGACCGGATGGGATGCTTCGACGGTGCATTCCGGAAGATGAAGTTAATAGCGTCATTAAGGCATTGTCATTCACTTCCTTGCGGAGGACATGCTAGCACCGATAAAACATGCGCTAAGGTATTGCGTTCCGGTTTCTTTTGGCCTACATTGTTTAAGGACGTACAATCTTTTGTTGTTTCTTGTGATGCATGCCAAAGAACAGGGAACCTATCAAGGAGGAACGAGATGCCACTTAATAACATCCAAGAAGTGGAAATCTTTGATGTATGGGGATTGACTTCATGGGACCTTTCCCATCCTCCGGAGGAAACCTCTACATTCTCCTTGCAGTTGATTACGTCTCTAGATGGGTTGAAGCCATTGCTTCTCCCACTAACGACGCCAAGGTGGTTGTGAAGTTCTTGAATAGAACTATCTTTCCACGATTTGGAACTCCACGCATAATCATCAGCGATGGAGGAACGCATTTCATCAACCGGAAGTTTAAAGCACTTCTATCGAAGTATGGGGTAACCCACAAGGTATCAACCGCTTATCACCCTCAAACTAGTGGACAGGTCGAGATCTCGAATAGAGAAATCAAGGCAATTTTGGAGAAGACTGTCTCTAGAACGAGGAAGGATTGGTCCATGAAATTGGACGATGCTCTTTGGGCGTACAGGACCGCATTCAAGACTCCCATAGGTACCACCCCTTATAATTTGGTATATGGGAAGTCTTGCCACTTGCCCGTTGAGTTGGAGCACAAGGCGTATTGGGCTATCAAATGGTTGAACTTTGACATTAAAGATGCTGGTGAGAAGCGACTATTGGAACTTAACGAGCTGGAGGAGCTGCGTTTGAACGCCTATGAGAATGCCAAAATCTACAAGGAAAGGACGAAGAGATGGCATGACAAGCGTATCGTTCCAAAGGAGCTTAACGAGGGAGATTTAGTTCTACTCTTCAACTCCCGCCTCCGTCTTTTTCCAGGTAAGTTGAAATCTAGATGGACCGGACCTTACGTTGTGAAACATGTTTTCCCTCATGGTGCAGTTGAGATATGGGGCGAAACTAGCGGAAGCTTCAAGGTCAACGGTCATAGACTTAAGAAGTACCAACCGGAAACGCCGGTTGAGGAGGTTGCACCGATCTACCTCGTTTGAGACGCATCATGGTCCAGCTAGCGACCTTAACTCAAGCGCTTCTTGGGAGGCAACCCAAGGTATTGCTCTTCTTTCCCGTTTTCTAGTCTAGCTTAGATAGTTTTTGTTTTTGCTTTGCTTTGCTTTGTTTTTGGCGTTCTGGATAGACAACAGGGAGGAGCACATCTGGAAGGACAGAAGTTCGAGAATCTGAGAAGACAGAAACACCTCGGTCAACGCCTTTGCTCCTCGACCGCGGCGACAACTATACCTCGCTTCCTTCGTTTCTCGCTCGTTTTCGAAGATTTCTGCTTCCAAACTGCAATTGCGGGGTAGAAGAATCGATTGCAACTACAGATCTGCAAGAAATTTGAGCGTTTCGACCGAAACGAGGTAAAAACGTTCGAAAACCCTAACTCGCTCGTTTACTGCAATTTGGGCTTTGGTTGCCCTTGATTCTGTTGAGGAACCCTTTAAGTACCCCTTAGGAAGCATTTGTAGTGATTTTAGGGGGAAAAGAACTGAATTTCTGAGAGTTGGAATCGCGACTGTCTTCGCCTCGGTCCAGTCGTTCTGCACCTCGGTCGAGGTGATTCTTGGTATTTGTAAGCCGATCGAGGTAGTCTGATAGTGTGTTTTGAAAATGAGTTCAGATCGCCGTTTAGCTCTTAGAGATAGATCCTCCCCTTCCCCTTCTCCTTCCTCATCCCGTCCCTACCGCCCGGCTATCCACGAGAGATGCCGGGTAGATTATGAGAGGATAGTTGGCCGTCCAGTCATCGCACCACGATTTCTGGATGTGTCAGCTTTTGACTGCCTAGGGTTAGATGCTGACCTTAGGAGGATGATTGCTACCGTCGGGCTGGATCAGTTTACTGAGATCCGAGCCCCAGCTTACCTAGAGCCGACACTCGAGTTTGTTAGCTCCTTCTCCTAACTTCCCACAGAGCGGTCTGTGAAGTACCGGTTGATGAGCCGGAACTTCATAGTTCCTTTAGAGATCTGGAGAGAGATCTTTGGCTTTCCTACCCCCACTGTTGTAGACTTCCCCTCCCGATCCGTAGCTAGGGAGTTCTGGGGACAGATAGCCCACATTACTACTCATGCAGACAGATGGCGCCCTGGAGATTCCAGGGAGAAGGTCATCTTTCACCCAGCCTTCAGACTTGCCCACAAGATCTTCAGTGAGACACTTCTGGCGCGTACTGAGACGCCCCAGAAGATCAGACAGGGTGAGCTCTTCAGCCTCTACTGCATGGTTACAGGAGGCTTCCCAGACTTTGGCTTGCTCCTAGCAGAGGATCTGCATAGGATCAAAGCCAAAGCGAAGGGAGATATTTGTTGTGGAGGTCTAGTCACCCACATCGCTGCTTACCACGGGATGGACCTCAGCGTTTGCACATTGGCGGCGGCTCCGAAGCCGCTGGGATTGCAGGAGATGATCACGCGGAGGATTCTAGTTCCCCGTGGGTTGACCACTCCATACGTCGCCATGCCTTGGGAGCGGACTGCACCTCAGGGCATCAGATGGTCTGCACTGTTCTCTGTCTCCGACCCACATTTCTGGCAGACAGCATGGGCTCCACTTATGGAGGATTACAGAGAGGGAGCAGCTGCCCCTGCGGAGGAGGCTGAGGAGGCTGATGAGGATGATGATGATGATGAGACAGTGGATGAGAGAGGAGGCGGCGTCCCGATGGACACATGTACAGATACAGCTGGGACGAGCGCGCCTCCCATCATTGATTTGGATGAGGATGAGGAGGATACTGAGCCTGCACCTGCTGTACCTCCTGCTAGATCTGCTAGGCGTCGGACACGCCGTCATAGAGATGTAGAGGCTCATCGTCGGATCGACGATTTGACAGAGCAGATGATAGACTCATATGCTGCCCTTACAGTGGACATCCATGAGAGGTTTGCCGCCCAGCACCGACACCTTGACAGCTGGACTCAGCAGATGTTGGAGGGGCAGCACTATCAGCGTAGGATGATGGAGCTACAGTTCCAGCAGACTATGGGCTATCCGTTTGATCCGACCCAGCATCCTTATGTACCACCACCCCCACCGCCGGATCAGGACTACTGAGGAGCTGCAGGGTTTTATTTATTATATTTTTATGCAGTTCGGCTCTTTATCCGGTGAGTCCTCTTTCATTTAGACTTTTATTATACCCACTGGGACAGTGTGTCTCAAGTATGGGGTATTTGTCTATATTATTTGACTACGTGACTACTTGATGTATTCGATACTTTTGATGTATTATATTCATCGGATATTTTCATATTTATGCTTCATTTGCCTTTATATGATTATCTGATATTACATGCATACCTACAGATTATTTGATTGAGAAAAACGTCAAAACCGAACCGAAAAGAATAAAAAAATTGGTTTTAAAAAAAAAAAATTTTTGACCTCGACCGGGGAGATTCTGGCGAAACGAGGTATTTCACCTCGGTTGAACCAAGAACATCTCGACCGAGGTGGGTTAACTGAGAGTTTTCGAAAACGATTTTGTGTTACTTATCTGGATATGATCTCAGTGAAGATTTTGTTTACCTACTGGTTTTAAATTCTTTATGTGTTTGAAAGGTTTTATAATATGTTTAAGTTGCTAAATGCTTTGTTTGAAATTATTGGCATGTTTAATACTTTGTTTTTATCCAAATTATGTTGAATTTGAAGGTTGACACCGCAGGTTAAGTTCTCTCACTTTCTTCTTGGAAAGATCAAGGCAATTCATCTTCTTCTTCTTCTTCTTCTTCTTGATCATGCTTAGCCCCTCATATACATTTTGCCTCCCTTTACCTATCCGGGAATTTGGAAGCAAGCGAAGTGGTGAAAGCAAATTAAAGTTGAAGAGTTGGCTGGAAGTGAAACGCTAGAAAGTAATTTTAGGTTTGGGGAAGTCAATCATGAAGATGAGTAACTCGGCACCATTCACATATCCGGGTGTTTGTGTCTTGCCAAAGTCGGATTGAGCGATATTCCTAACGGGTCATGGTATGTGCATCAAGGGTTTGATGCATCTCGAGAAATTGATGATTGCAGATTTCCTAGGCTTCGGTTATTGTGCACCTCTGTCCATGCATCCCAAAAAGTAAAGTAAAAAGAAAAAGTGTGAAATAAGCAAAGCTTATTGGTGAAAGATGTTGCAAGTCAAAGTGAAAGTGAAGTTCATCCTTTTCCCGGATTCTAGCACCACATTACCTTACATACATCCCTACCCTACACGTTTCTTGACCTTTTCTTTTGGGAAGCCCTTGAGACCTTGAGCTTGTTGATTGACTTAGCGGTTTAAATCGGATTATACATGATTAATTTTGATAATTATGATTTATTATGCATTCTATGATTTTATGCAAAGATGAACAACTTTTCTATGTTATGAAATGTTTTGATCATATTTGAGTTTTTAATTCCAGGAAGTATTCTCTTAGAGTGATCTATGATAGTTGCACACCATAAAATGTTTTTGAAAGACTTTTTATTGATTTTCTTGACTTATAATCCATTCTATCTTGTCTTTTATATGAGGAACTTGCTTGGGGACAAGCAAGGGCTAAGTATGGGGTATTTTGATAGCATGAATTATAATCTATATTTTGGGGTTTGTTTGGACGTTTTATCTTTCATAATCTGCATGTTTGTATGTACATTATGTGATTTTACTATCATTTCATCTACCTTTGCGGGAATCGAGGTCTACACCTAGTTTCGTTGTAATTGCAGGTAATATGGTACGTTTTGCATCAAAAAGGAGCAAAAGGAGTCAAGAGTCATTTGGAGCTACATCCAGGAAGCATAGCCATGGATTGAAGATTTGCTTTGGACCAGTTTTGAGAGAGTCTACATTCAGTCGTGAGTCACCTCGGTTGACCAGAGGTTCACCTCGACCGAGGCGATCCAGAGACGCCGACTCGACCGAGGCGAATACCTAGGACGCGGCGAGAATATTTTATTCTTGGCTGAGATCTTTTAAAATTGGAAAGTGATCTTATATTTTTGGGCTGAGCTTCTGGAAGGAAAGAGATATGCAGAATTATATATTTTACCTATATTTATGGGATTATATCTTCTTAAGATTTATTATCTTTGGAGGTTTATTTTCCTATAAAAAGGGTTGAATTTCCACAATTTGAGGAGGCGGCTATCATCCCGCATACGACGCAGTATACCCCACATGCGCAGCAGCCGCAGTATACTCCAATTTTGGGAGTTCTTGAAGAACCTTTTTGAAGGTTGAAGAAAGATTGAAGTCCATAGCTTTTATAGCTTTTTGGAGGGTTTTGTAAGATTATCTTCAATTCCTTTCCTTGTTGTCTTGCTTGTTGGATTTATATCCAAGGAACGCTTTGTGTGATATTTGATTCAGTTATTGAAGTCTTTTTATTAAATTCTTCTTTGTTCAAATATTCACCTTCTTCCCATATATTTAATACTTTCATAATGATGATGAGTGGCTAATTTCCTTGTGTGATTCTAGGGTGATTGGCTAAAGGTTGTGGGAAAAACAATGATAGAATAATCTTAGATTCCAGTAGGATCCTGAAAGTTCGAGTCTTTAACCTTAACCCTAAGCATCTCGTTCGGTTGATGAACATCTCGGCCGGGGTGGGATTCTTCTGACCGAGGTGACTTATTTGATCCGTAACTGAGAGTTAAGTGTTAGAGTTTGCTAAATCCTATTCTTATTACACCTTCCTGGTTCAATGCAAGCTTAGGATGAGACTTACCCGGTAATTCCTTAGTTTGTGTATTAACGATCATAAGTGTAGGTAATAAAGGTTTATCCTTTATTGGGGTTTGAGTGTGCTTCCATCCCATCTTTGTGAGTTAGCCTGAGACTTACCCGGTAAAGGTTGATTCTATTCCCTTAGATGGTATGTTAGTTTGATGTTATAGTTCTTTATCTTGATTCCTTGAGACTTACCCGGTAATAGGAGTTACGGTTTAGGATTAGTGTGTAGTGAGACTTACCCGGTGATCTACTCCACTTTAGTAACACCATCCCCACGCAAAAATCTCAGCTTTGTCCGCTTATCTATAGATCTTGAGTTGGAACCACAACTAGATGCCTTAATCCCTAGAATTGCATGTTTGCTTATTTGACATCTTATTCATCTTTGATTGTGTTAATCGCTCTTGTGGTTAGAATTAACGTAGCATACCGTTTTGACTTTGTTTCACCAAGTCCTTGTGATCGACCCCTGGAATTTTCTTGCTTTTACTACGATTGACCCCTGCACTGCGGGTTCGCATCCTTGTTTTAAGCTTAAGTCTAGGGTTATAAATTTAAAGCTTGCACACACCATTTGGAGGAACAGTTTGCTTATAGAAGAATGCCATTCAGTCTATGCAACGCTCCAGCCACCTTCCAAAGGTGTATGATGGCAATCTTCTCTGAATACGTAGAGAATATCATAGAAGTCTTCATGGATGATTTTTCGGTATATGGTTCTTCCTTTGATAACTGTCTCTATAACCTTTCACTAGTTCTTAAGAGATGTGAAGACACTAACTTAGTCTTAAACTGGGAAAAGTGTCATTTCATGGTCACCGAAGGGATTGTGTTAGGTCATCTAGTATCACAAAGGGGAATAGAGGTTGATAGAGCAAAGATAGAAACCATTGAGAAGTTACCTCCCCCTTCTTCGGTGAAAGGAATTAGAAGTTTCTTAGGACATGCAGGCTTCTATAGGAGATTCATAAAGGATTTTTCTAAGATTTCAAAACCCTTAACTAATCTTTTGATGAAAGACGCAACTTTCAAATTTTCGAAGGATTGTTTAGATGCGTTTTGCAGGATTAAAGAAGCTTTGATTTCAGCACCAATCATTCAACCACCCGATTGGACTCTTCCTTTCGAGGTCATGTGCGACGCAAGCGACGTCGCTATAGGAGCCGTTCTTGGACAGAAGAAAGATGGTCGCACTCATGCCATCTAATATGCTAGAAAAACGCTAGATGAGGCTCAATATAATTATGCAACCACAGAAAAAGAACTTTTAGCCATAGTATACGCTTTTGAGAAATTTCGTTCCTATCTTGTAGGTGCGAAGGTGATAGTCTATACGGACCATTCCGCAATTCGATACTTATTCACGAAGAAGGATGCAAAGTCAAGGCTTCTAAGATGGATCTTACTCTTACAAGAGTTCGATTTGGAGATTCGTGATAAGAAAGGATCGGAAAACTCCGTTGCCGATCATCTTAGTCGTCTTCCGTAACTCACCGGCGAGACGGATGAACTTCCTATAGACGACTCATTCCCTGACGAGCAGCTACACGAGATTGAAGAGTGTCTTCAACACATCTCTAAAGGTAATGATCCATGGTTTGCTGACATTGTGAATTACCTTGTTTGTCAGGAGATTCCACCCGGACTTTCATATGCTCAAAAGAAGAAGTTCTTTAGTGACGTCCGGCAATTCTATTGGAACGAACCTCTTCTATTCAAAAGAGGTCCCGATGGAATTTACAGGAGATGTATCCCCAAAGATGAGGTGGATAGTGTCATCCGCCATTGCCATTCTCTACCATGTGGCGGGCATGCTAGTTCCCACAAGACTTGTGCTAAGGTACTTCGCTCCGGCTTTTATTGGCCTACACTTTTCAAAGATGTACAAAAGTTTGTTGTTGCTTGTGATGCTTGTCAAAGGACAGGTAATATATCAAGGAGGAATGAGATGCCTCTCAACAACATACAAGAAGTAGAGATCTTTGACGTATGGGGCATCGATTTTATGGGAGCTTTCTCATCTTCATGCGGTAACCAATATATACTTCTTGCCGTAGACTATGTCTCAAGATGGGTAGAGGCAATCGCTTCTCCTACTAATGATGCAATGGTAGTGGTGAAGTTCTTCAATAGAACGATCTTCCCAGGGTTCGGAACTCCCTGAACCATCATTAGTGACGGAGGAACACATTTCACAGCCCGTCGATTTGAGACTCTATTGGCTAAGTATGGGGTGACCCATAATAAGATAGCTACACCTTACCATCCGCAAACCAGCGGACAAGTCGAAATATCCAATAGAGAGATTAAGGGAATTTTAGAGAAAACCGTCTCTAAAACAAGAAAAGATTGGTCAATGAAGCTTGACGATGCACTATGGGCGTACAGGACGGCCTTCAAGACACCAATAGGTACGACTCCCTATAATCTTGTCTATGGTAAATCCTGTCATCTTCCTGTAGAGCTAGAGCATAAAGCCTATTGGGCTATCAAGTGGCTCAATTTCGACATGAAAGAAGCCGGAGAGAAGCAGCTCTTAGACATCAATGAGCTAGATGAGATCCGGCTAAATGCGTATGAGAACGCAAAGATCTACAAGGAACGGACAAAGCGTTGGCATGATAAGCACATCATTCCAAAAGATTTGAAGGAGGGAGACCAAGTCCTTCTATTCAACTCAAGGCTTCGTCTATTTCCAAGTAAGCTTAAATCCCGTTGGACAAGACCTTATGTAATTAAACGAATTTTTCCCCATGGTGCAGTTGAAGTATGGGGTGAACAAAGCGGAAGTTTCAAGGTTAATGGCCAACGGTTGAAGAAATACACACCGGAAGCTCCGGTCGAGGAGATAGCTCCTATCCTCCTCCTTTGAACACAAACCATACACCGTCTAGCTAAAGACGATAAATCAAGCGCTTCTTGGGAGGCAACCCATGATAGTATAGTTTTTCCCTCCTTCCATCACTTAGTTAGAGTAGATTAGTTGCTTTGTTTCTTTGTTTTTTTGCTTTTTATTTGTTCCTCGATGCACTCTTGGTTTGTCGTGTCATTAATCGCAGGAAATCAAGTCCAAATTGAGAGATCCATGGAGAAAGGGAGCATAAATCAGTTAAATCTTCAATGTCCATGAAGAATAAGGAAGGAAATCGAGCTGCACTAAGTTAATCGTCCGATTCAGGAGCAGAGCAAGTCGATTTTTGCCAACAGAAAGAAAAATCGACATGGAGATCGACCTGCCAAGAAAAATCGTCCAATTTTCAAGTGTTCAGAGAAAAATCGAGTTACCTAAAGTAAATCGTCCGATTTAGTAACAGAGCAAGGCGATTTTTGACAACAGGAAGAAAAATCGACCTGGAGATCGACCTACCAAAGTAAATCGTCCGATTTTCTTTGACTTCAGAGAAAAATCGTCCCGACGATTAAATCGACCTTATAAATCGGCCGATTTTCTTCACAGTTTCTCGACCCTATATAAAGACTCAAACACTCGATCTTCCTCATTTCACAACCTTCCACTCTCGATTTCCCTCTCTCAAGAACTCCGAAAATCGCCCATACCCTACAATCCTCATTCCTTAATCATTTTGAGTGATTCTTGGCTCCAAACTGAAGCATTTTCAACAAGGAACAAGAATCTACCAACAACAAGCACGGCAATCGACTCCTCCATACGGAATTCAGGTTTTTCTTTCCAAAACCTAAGTTTCTTGTTCGAAATTGAAGTTTGCTTAGGAAGTGTTTGTTTGCTGAAATTGATTGAGGAATCTGCTTAGGAATCACATTAGGAAACTGTGTGTGGTGATTGTTGGAATAGAACTTTACAGAATTGTGAGAATCTTTGAAATCGAGAGAAAAATCGACCCAACCCAGAAAAATCGTCCGATTTTTGTGAAGAACAGGCCGATTTTTTGCTGCAGAAATGGACATTGTGAAGAGAATAACTAGAAACACGGGGAAGAAGAAGGGATCTTCTTCCAAAGCCCGTCCCCCACCTCCATCACCACCTCAAAACATTCCTAAGCTTCCCCCTCCCCTTTCCAAGCACAAGAAACGATATGAACGCATCTTAGATCGCCCATTCACCCCTCCTCGCTACATTGTGTTAGATGATCTAGATTCCTTGTTTGTTCGAGAGGATGTAGATATGATGCTTGACAAGGCTGGGCTGAGACAGTTTGCTACGATTAGGGAGGATGCTTATACCGAGATTATCCTAGAGTTCCTAGTACATTCGAGCATGATCCTAGGGAAAGGATGGTCACCTTCCGCCTTATGAGCCAAGATCACACTATGTCTATTGACACATTTGGGTACTTGTTCGGCTTTTCTTATTCAGATGCAGGCACATTTGCTAGAGGTGTTAGTGCTAGTGACTTTTGGGAGGCTATTTCAGTGGGTGAATATGGAGGAGATAAGTGGCGACCCGGAAATTCTAAGGAGACTAGTATGTACAACCTCTCCTTCAAGGTAGTACATAGGATTCTTAGTGAGAGCCTATTTGCACGGACAGAGACTCCACAGAAGCTCAAGGCTGATGAGCTTTTCATTCTTTATTGTATGACATCCACCACCATTCCCGACATCTCTACCATGCTTGCTGACTATCTAGGAAAGATAGCCAACAAAGCTAAGGGCGATATTTGTGCAGGAGGTCTTGTCACTCATGTGGCTAAGACAATGGGATTAGACTTCTCCGGATGCACTCTAGCTAAGAGTGCCCTTCCATTAGGCTCACAGCGGTTGGTTGTTCGACAGGTTTTGATTCCTCGAGGGAGAGGAACCCTTCATGTGCCCATGCCATGGCACAGGGATCCGAAGAAACCATCCGAGATCATTTGGAAATCCGAATACACTATTCGGAACAAGAGGAACTAGAAGGAGACGTTCGAGTCGATGCTTGAGGAGTTCTCTCCTCCTACTTACTATGATGATGATGCAGGTGACTCTGAGGAGGAGGATGGAGGACAGGGGACCATGCTCGAGTTTGAGAGTGACAGTCATAGCGGTCCTGCTACGGATGCCATGGACACCGATACTCATGGTGCAGGACCTAGCCGGACTAGTAGAGGCGATGAGGAGACGGAGGATGACATGCAGCCACCTCGCCGCTCATTTACACGTGCCCCAAGACATGGACGAGGATGTCGCCTTCCCCGTCACTTTAGGGAGCTAGTCTCTAGTTTCCAGAGCCTCAGCACCAACTATCACGCTCTCCACACCGACTACGACACCCTGAACACTCAGTTCAGGAACTACAGGCAGGAGACGGACGCTAGGCATTCATCCTATGATGGCCAGATGAGAGACTTATACTTCCATCAGTTCGGCCACTTCTACGATCCTAGTGCACCGATGTATCCTTATCCACCGCCTCCACCACCGACAGAGGATTGAGCTTCCACTTCTTTTACATTGTAAGTATTTTTCTTCATCTCATGCTTGATTTTCACATTGGGGACAATGTAGATGTTAAGTATGGGGTGGGGGTACTTACAATACCTTTTGTTTCATCTTAGCACTTTATGAACTTTGCACTACTCTTGATGATTTGGCTTGTAATAACTCTTGCACTACTTGCTTTCCACTATGACACTTGCATTTGCATGATCTTTTTCAATTCCTATGAATTTTCAAAACTTTTGTGCTTCTTATGATGGAAATGACCTCTATGATGAGAAATGTGTATGTGGATAGGCAAAAAGATGGCTTAGTTGTGTTGAGATGTTAATCATAGCATGAATGAGTTTACTTTTGTTACTTGAACACGTGAATAAGTTATATGATTTAGTTGTTTTGATAGGAGAATGAAATAATAGTCGAAGCTATATTGCAAGTTCTTTTACATCATATAAGGATGACTAAGGCAATTCACTTCTTTTCTCTTCTCATATCTTGATCATGCTAGCCCCTCAATGAAATATGTAACCCTCCTTTTACCATCCGGGAATTAGGATAAGTGATAGAAAAAGGCATGTTTGATGTAGGAGGGCCAAGAAAAATGTTTTAAATGAAAGTGTAGAAATTCATAAGTTTGGGGACGTTGAACATGAGGATGAGTGACTCGGCACCATTCACATAGCCGGGTGTTTGTGTCTTGCCAAAGTCCAATTGAACGACAAGTCCTAACGGGATATGGTATGTGCATCAAGGGTTTGAGGCATCTCGAAATTGAGAAACGCCGATCTCCTAGGCTTCGGTTTTTGTGCACCGCTGTCCATACTCTCAAAAAGTAAAGTATAATGGAAGCAAAGCTTTCTACATGCGAAGCATGTGCGGTGAAGAAAATTTTTGAAGGCATTATGTGTTCCTCTTTCCCGGATTAGCACCACAATTACCAAAAAGAATACCTTCCCTTAATACGTTTCTTGGACCTTTCCTTTGATTAGAAGACCTTGAGACTTTTATGCATGTGTTTAAGACTTCATGGCTTAGATTTGTTTGACTTTGATTACCTCTACACCTTTATCATGTCCTTTATTTGTGTTTTCAAGAAAGAAAAGGAAGTTAGTTCATCTTATAGTTATCATTGATACATACTTTGCCTTTTTGTGCCTTGAAATATCACTTTGAGGGTGATCCAATAAGAAGAAGCACTACCAAAAGAAAAGTTTTTGAGTTTTCATACATATATAATCCATGACATCTTGTATTCTAAATTTGAGTCTTGCTTAGGGACAAGCAAGGAGCAAGTATGGGGTATTTTGATGACATGAATTATGTACCATCATATTCATGCATATTGTAGAAGATTGTCTCAGTTTACCTTGCATTTAGAGAGATTTTGTGTAACTTTTATGTTCTATTCAATCATTTGTCGGAAATAGAGGTCTACACGAGTTTTTGGTGAATTATAGGTAAATGGAGTGGAATTGAAAGCAAAAGCGGAGCAAGGAGCATCTAAGGATGTTAAGGAAGCTAAAGGAGTCTTAAAGGGATCACAAAGAGCTAAGAAATTGCAAAGGAGATGCATAGAAGACGAACGAAAGAAGAGCACTTTCTGTTAAAGAAAATCGTGCTAATATGCATATAAATCGGACGATTTTCTACCCTAGAAATCGAACATTTTTGTGTATAAATCGATGGGGTCGATTTCCTTTGTTTTTCGGCCAAATGAAAAGACGACACAAAGCCCAATTCTTTTGGGCTAGAGGAGAGTTTTGCCAAACGGCCCATTTGCAAGAAACTATAGAGGAGAACCCTAGGAACGAAAACGGGAGGTCGCAGGGGGAAATCTTTACACGTTTGAGAGAGATTGGAGATTCTTGGAGAAGGATTGAAGGACTTTTGTCGGGAAGCCAATCTTGATTCTTGTTTGTGAGATTTCTTTATCCATTGAAGCAATTGTGCTTTTTGAACACGTAATTCAGTTACTTAAGAGATACATTGATCAGTTTGACGATTGTTTACAGATTTGAAGGTTATTGAATTTTTATTCAAGATTCGGTTTACTTTGCGATTTTTCACTCAATCTTTAATTTGATTCGATTTTGAAAATGGTTGGCTAAAATCCTTGTGATTCTGGGGAGAATAGTTGATGATTAAGGCTTAGATGAAGATAGACTGAACTCATTCAAACATTAGGACCCTGAGAGTTTAGATTTTAGTTTTGCGACAACAGGAAAATCGATGTGTTCTTGAAGTAAATCGGCCGATTTTCTTATGAACTGCCCGATTTATTCTTCTGACGAACTTTAATTGAATCAATCTTTAACCAAAACTAATCCTTGCCTAAATCCCAACATTGATTAACCTTATTAACCTCTAATAGAGTGTATGAAGAGACTTCAAACTTGATTCTACATTTAATAGATTAAGGTTATAAGATTTGGGTAATAAAGAGACTCAACATCCTTTATTAAGATTCTAAGTGTGTTTTCTAATCTTTACTTTGGAGAGTCATATCGTGGAGTTTTAGATAGTTAGTTTGAACATAATTCTTGTCTTTAGATCTTTCTATATTGCAGCCTCAATAACCCTTATAGAGAGAACCTTTAGATTAGTTATATAGGTTTCGGAACTTCACCGTACGATATCTACCTTAGAACATTTAATCTTGGCAATATAAACTCTGTCCTATATCTATAGAAGTGTCTTGAATCAAAAGCCGAAATCGGATACTTGAATCCTTGGAATCATTTTACCCTTATTTGATCACAAAAGCTTTTCACACTTTTTGCTAGATAATTGATATTGATTTTACTCTCACCAAATCCCTGAATTCGACTCTGGAATTCTTACCTCACTACAGCCGATCCGTAAACTGCGGGTTCGCTTTGCTTTGAGTTCTAGATATAAATTTAAGACTTTGACGTACACACTTTTTGAGCGAACAATAATCACGCACATCGCACACACACAACCATTATCACTCAACTAATATCCAGAAACTAGCTAAGTAAGTCGTAAGGACTTACCTGAATCAAAGATCACTCTTTCAAATCCCAACTCGGTCCGTACCCGTGGTAACTCAAGCGTCCGTTAAACAAGGCATGTGTATCAAAATCACATCCAGATTTACAACCTCAAGCGGAGGAATTACGGAAAAAGGTTTTCTTACGGTAAAAGACTATTTTACCCTTAGTGTCGAAAATTCTCAAAGTTTATTCTTAATTCCTACTAATTTCTTTTAAACTTATTTTCCATAAATTGTGTCTCTCGGATAGTTACTTATAGGTTATAAGGTCAAAACTCGAGTCAACTCGTCAAAGAGTATAACACTCCTCCTTTCCGGTTACTACTCTAATCTTATATATATATATATATATACTTACATACATACCTTAACCTTTCCTTCGACTTATATAATTATGTAACTACTCGATAAACATATATATATATATATATATATATCTACATATATTAATCTCCCATCTCGTATGGATATATGTACTCTTACATATATGAATATATATATTCTTATATGTATACCTATATATATGTACAAACTCCAACCTATATAAATATATATTTATATCTCCACTCACGTCTTACAGTAAAACACTGCAGTACATATCTATGTATACATTTACATCTCCTTACTGTACATCTTAACACATATACACAATTACGATTAGGAATTCATGAATTGCTAGATTACCCATACTTAATTTTTACATTCACTACTACTAAGCCACCATTTTAACCCCTTCAGCCCGATCATGCCTCGGTGGGAAGGAGCTTCGGCTCCACCAGTGACTTCCACAACAACATGGAGACGGAACTGAATAAAAAGACGGAACGGCTTACCGGCACTCGCTTGACTACAGTCTCGGTCGGTGGTCACGGTCGGGAGGTACGACTCGACGTGGTGTCTTCGGCCTGGGCTCTCCACGATCTACCGGTTCGAGTTGACGGTTGGGTAAGGTGGCGGCGCTCTGGCTGGTGGGAGAGGCAGAAGGTTGACGTCGGCTGCCGGAGGTCATGGGAAGAGGCATCACACAGGGGAGTAGGTTAGTGGTGCGCTGGCAGATAGAAGAGGAGGTTACAGAAGGAAAAAAAAAAAGAAAACAGCAACAATGCTTACCGGAATGCCTCTTGCGGCCGGCTGGGCGGTGCTCTAGGTGGTCGACAGAGACGGCGGCAGGACTCGGTGGCGGCTCCGGTGCAGGGCGAAGAGGCAGTGGTGTACGTTCTTCTGGATGAGAGTTACGATAGGAAGCAAGTTGTGATGAGTAGCAGCAATTGCGGAAAGCTGCAGGTTAGGTTTAGGATTATACTAGTTTAGGATTAGGGTTAAGTTTAAGAAGTGGGCCGGTGGGTCTTTGGGCCAGCTGTTGGGCCTTCTCATTAAATAGAACATTTGCTGGAATAATACTTGCTATTCGCCCGGAACCGTTAGAAGTACGGGATTATTTCCGGTTTCAAAAATTATCATTTTATGTGAAATAAGGTCACATCAAATGATAAAGATTAATTCTCGTTTATTATTTATTTATTTTTATTTTTTTAAAGGGTACAGGTTGGCGGATCGGAATCCGATTTAATTCAGTATTAAACGGAGTTTAAAATATTCGGTTATTACATCCCTTGTATTAAGCCGTCCAGCTGGAAGAGCTTGATACCAAGAAAGAGCCTTGTCCTTCAAAGAAAAGAAGAATGGCTTGATCTTGTAGTTGTTGTTGGTAGCCCTCTTCGGCTTCAATTTCTCCATGAGAATCTCAAAATTCTGCAAATGTTGGTGTGGAGATTCAGCACTAGTTCCACCATATTGACTTTGGCGAACCATGGTGATAACTTGCGGGCTAAAACTGAATTCGTGGATGTCTTCAGCTCCGAAATTCACACAAGACAGGGTGGTTGCTGAATTGGATCCATCCTTTGCCCAAGAGTTCGTGGTTCATCCCCTCCATGATCAACTCTCATATCTCTAGCACAAATGCGAGGAACAACCGGTGGCCTTGGGTTGTTGCTAACGGGATGAATCACCGGATCAATATCCTCAAGTGGTGGCATATCCTCATCCTCATCGTCGGATGATTCAGCTCTAGTGGACTTAGTTGGTTTCTTGACCTTCTTCTTCTTAGCGTCATTTAGCTCCAACTTCATGTCCAACATCATAGCTTTGAGCTCATCAATTTGGAATTGATGACTCGTTAACTCGTCCAAACGAGCTTTCTCACTCAACTTAAGTTGAAGTTGAGCTTCATCCAACTCTGGTTGGATGTTTCTCACATTGTTTTCAGCCATCTTTTTCTCTTTCAACTTTCTTCTCAAAGTTTTCTCAAGTTCTGGATCGAAAGGAACTAGATCTTTGGTAGATCTAGTCTTTTGCATATATCTAAAGAATCTGCAAAAAGCACTCACAAAGAGATATCAAATAACAAGAGCAAATCTCCCAAGCTCAACAACCGAAAACCGGAATTGGTCTAGACCAAATCCCCGGCAACGGCGCCAAAAACTTGTTTGCCTCAAAACGTGCGTGTAAATAAGTTTTAATTATAAAACTGAAACAAAAGCAAGCGAACCCGCAGTGTACGGATCGGCGTAGATAAACAAGTATTCCAGAGTCGAGATTGCAAATATTGGAAAAACATAAATCCAGTTACGATCGATCAAATTCAGTTCACAAATTATCGAGCAAGTAAAGTATAGAAGCTTTGCAAATATTGGAAAAACAACAATCCTAAAGATCTAAGTATCCAATTGTGGCAATCGATTCAAGATATTCTATAGATATAAGGATAGAGTCGAGATTGCAAAGGTATAAGTAATGTAAGGTTATGTACGGTGAAGTTCCAAAACCCTATATATCTCACCCAAGGACACTCTCTATAAAGGTTGTTGAGGCTGCAATATAGAAAGGATCTAAAGGACAAGAATTAATCTCAAATACCCATGCCCAAACCCAAGGAATCAAAGATAAACTAAAACGGTTAAGGTTGTGACACTCGAAACCGAAATAGAGGATGTTGAGTCTCACTACTACCTAGAAAAGGCAAGCCAAAGCTAGGTTAAAGCAAATCTTTAACTTTGGATTAAAGCAAAACCAAAGGTCGTAAAACAGAGAAAATCACGGCTAGATCTTGAAGAACCACGGCCGTAGAACTCAAGATCAGGCCGTGATTTAGGGTGTCGACGATGTTTCTCACACTCTTAGGGTTCAATCAAGTTACGATCGATATATCATCATCTAAGCCACAACTATCAACCCTTCACCTTAGAATTGCTGAAGGGTTTTAGCCAATAACCATCATTATGATATCTATAATCAAATTAAGAAGAATGAAAGATAAAAACCCTCAAAAACTCAATAACAACTCAATGTCAATCTTGAAATCCAAACAACAAAGTATGTTTATGAATTTGGAAAAGTAGGAATAGAAACCCTCACAATGATCTAGAGAAACCAAAAAGAACGGGATGTCAATCCGTCCTTCAATGAAAACCCTAGAATATCCCGAAGTACACAATCTCTCAAAAATCACGTCTTTCACAAATCTCCAATCCTCGAGGTCAAAATGAAACCCTAATGCCGCCGTCGATGAAACTCTCAGCGAATGCGTAAGCGAAGGTCCTCGAAACTCTCTTCTCAAGCCTTCTTATAGGCGAAAATAGGGTTACGGGAAAAGCCCAATAACGTTGCTGACGTGGCAATAATTATACGTCACAAAATCACCAAAATCACGGTCATGAACAACTTTCCACGGCCGTGGTTTAAACCGTGTAACTTTCTGTTGTGCTCCAAACTCACTTCTACGATCATGTTGCCACATCCATGGCAGTAATTTAGAGTGTGGTTCTTCAAATCCTCTTCCACGACCGTAATTTAGGGCGTGGATTTCCAAAACTCTTGTTTTTGCCTTTGTTTCGTGACATTCTTCATTCATGCTCCTTCCTTAGCTTCTCCAAAGCATCCCCTTTCCATCAAGCATGATCAAATACTCCTTTCCTTCCTCATTTTGCTCCAATCCAAGCCTTTATTCACCTAAAAACAAAACAAAGCTAGTGTAGATCTCTATATCGACAAAGTGGGTGAACTAGCTCACAATTGCTTCAAACTCATATCTAAGAACACAATAAAGAGGGAAAAACGACTAAAACAAGTGCCTAAAATATAGTCATATTTCATGCTAACACAAGGCTAGGTTAAAGCCAATCTTTCACTTTGGATCAAAGCAAAAGCAAATAATGTACGACAGAGGAAAAGCACGGTCAGATCATGAAGAATCACGGCTGTGGACCTGAATAACAGGTTGTGGAAAACCTCGAGGACGTGGTTTCTCGCAACTCTCAGGGCCAAATCTGTTTTGGTTCAATCTATCATCATCTATGCCACAACTATCAACCCTTCACTTTAGAATCGCTTAAGGGTTTTAGCCAACAATCATCATAATGAAATCCAAAATCAAATATAAAAGAGAGAAAAAGTAAAACCTTGAAATCTCAATAACAAACACAAAACCAATGTCGATAAAACCCAAAATCCGTAACTTGCGTTCAATGAATGTCGAATAGGGTAAGAATCTCTCACAATCTTAATGAACAAAGAAGAACGGGATGTCAATTTGCCTTCAAAGTGAAACCCTAAGATCTTTTCCGAGTACGCAATCTCCAAGTGCGTACTTCTCCAAATATTTTCTTCACACAATGAAATCTTCCGAATAATCTCCCTTCTCTCTAGCACGGCTGCGAAATGTAGCGAATGATAGTGTGGGATCCTTTTTCTCTCTTTCTTCAGCCATATTATAGGAGAAAATAGGGTTACAAAAGCCCATAACTGCTGCTGACGTGGCAAATATGACATGTGGCAGCCGTTAGCAAAACCACGGCCAAGAGCAAACTTCCACGCCCGTGGAACTACCATGGAATAACTTCTTTGCTCTCGACATGTTTTCCCACGGCCATAATTAATTTAAATCCCAAAACCATGGCCGTTGTTCCTTTGTTTTTGGCCGTGGAATGCCCAAAATCTTCGTAAAAGCCTTTGTTTCGTAAAGCTTTCTAATCATGCTCCTTCCTTAGCTACTCCAATGCATCCTCTTGATGCCTAGCATGATCAAATACTTCTACATACTCCATTTATGCTCCAATCAAAGCCTTTATTTACCTAAAAACACAACAAAGCTTGTGTAGATCTCTATATCAACATAATAGGTGAATGTGCTCATAAATGCTTCAAACTCATATCCATATACACAAAAGAAGGGAAAAAAGACCAAATCATGTGCCTAAAATATCGTCATATTTCATGCTATCAACTATAGTTGAGGCGTTCATTGAAGAAGTTGTTGAGAGTGTTGTTCCTGGGGTTGGTAACGGGACCGCTGCTAGGTATGGAGCATAGAGAGCGCCATCGACGGAGTCGGGTTGAGTGTCCAGAGGAGCTTCTGCATATGGCGACTATGTGCAAAGAGTTAAGGAGGCTATCAAGACTGGAGAACCAGCACTAGTGCCTCCAGTTCCCGCGAAATCAGATGAGGTTTCGTACAGAGTTACACAGGTTGGTGCCCCGTCTACTAGAATTGCTGAGGTTGCTAGAGCACGAGATGAGGCAAAGGAGCTAAAGCCCGACAGTTGGTTGAAGGCTTTTGACCAGATGATAGTTCCCCTTTCATGGGGAAGACATGATTGGAGGTGGAGGTGTGGCTTGGACAACTGGATTCTGCTATGGAGGCGATTGGTAGTCCAGAGACACGTCGAGTTAACATAGCACATAAGCTGCTGAATGATCAGGCTCATTGTTGGTGGAGGACCGCTCGCAGTAAGGTCACTAATTATGAGCAGATGAAGACGGTGATTAGGGATCGCTACTGCCTGCAGCTATGAGGAGAGACCGTTTGCAGGATTTCCTCGAGGCTAGATTCGAGAATTTTCCTATTATTGAGATCATTAGCATGTTTATCTCTTCTCTCGGAGGTTGAGAGAGTCGACAAGCTCTTATCTTGCTAGTTTCCATTGCGATTCTTTGACGGACTATCATGATAGAGCTTTTTCTTTTGAGAGAGACCGACCGGGTCAAAGGAGAGCTTTTCAGACAGGAGGTTCCGAGAAGAGGCAGAAGACTGGATCAGCTAGTGTTGGAGCTGGAGCAGTTGCGTTTGGGCGTAGTTAGCCGCCGGGACGTTCTTGTTTCCAGTAGAGTTCTAACAGAGGACTGTAGTGTCATAACTGCGGAGGAGCTGGTCACATCCGAGTTGATTGCAAAAGCCTGCAGTGACTTGCTTTTCTTGTGGCAAGCTAGGGCACAAAGCCACGTTTTTCCATCTAGGCAAGGCGCTATCGCAGAAGGGTTCTTCACATTTTAGTGTTATAGGAGGAGGACAGAGGTCTCAGTATCATCAGTAGCAGAAGAGAGTTTCTGGTTCTGCCGCTCCTCAGGGTTCCACTCCGGGATAGAGGAGAGATAGAGGACGATTTGGTTGTTCTGCAAACACCAGAGATGCATCAGCCAGAGTTTATGAGCTGAGGAGTGATGTAGAGCCGACAACACCAGCGACCACCGGTACCATTCATTTAATGGTTTTCATGTCAGAGTTATTTTCGATATCGGTGCTACGCATTCTTTTATATCTGATGCATGTGTAGATAGATTTGCCTTAGTTACCGTAGAAGGTAGACCCTTCTTTATAGGATTACCCGATGGGGGTAAGGTTCGATGTACACAAGAGGTTCGCGATTGCCCAATTAGACTGGGAGGTCGCGATTGGCCAGCTGACTTCTTCGTCATGTACTTAGTACATGAAGAAGTTATTTTTAGTATGTTTTGGATGGATCGACATCGAGCAGTTCTGAACATCGGCAAGAGGACGGTGACGGTAACTACAGATGTAGGCCATGTTGAGATCTTCAAAGGATGGGATCTCGGGAAGACTGGTACAGTCATCAGTGTCGTGTGAGTTGTGAGGCTTTTCAGTCAGGGATACGAGGCTTTCTGGCGCTATGCCATGAAGGATAGCACTGGTACAACTTTAGAGGAGATTTTAGTAGCTTGCGAGTTTGTTGACGTCTTTGGAAAGCCATCAGGTTTTCCTCCACAGAGGAGTGTAGACTTTGGCATTGAACTAGATCCCGGTAAGAGGCCGATATCTAAGGCTCCTTATCGTATGGCGCCTATCGAGATGCTTGAGTTGAAGAAGCAGTTCGAGGAGTTAGCAGAGAAGGGCTTCATCAGCCATAGTGTATCTCCTTGGGGCGCACCAGTTCTCTTCATCAAGAAGACGGGTCAATGAGGTTATGTATCGACTACCGAGAGCTGAACAAGGTGACGATCAAGAATAAGTTTACATTGCCCCGTATCGATGATCTTTTGGATCATCTACATGGAGCTTTAGTGTTTTCGAGGATCGATCTGAGATCTAGATATCACCTGCTGAGAGTGAGAGAGCAGGACATAGCCGAGACGGCATTTCCGACCAGATATGGACAATACAAGTTTGTAGTGATACCATTCGGGCTCAGGAATGCGCCTGAAGTCTTCATTGAGTTGATGAAGGGCATCTTCATCGATTTTCTAGACCAATTTGTAGTTGTCTTGATAGATGACATTCTGGTTTACTCTCGCATTAGAGAGGAGCATGCAGAACACTTAAGGATCGTACTCAAAGTCCTGCAAGATATAGAGCTTTACGCAAAGCTCTCTAAGTCTGAGTTTTGGATGTCCGATGTAGCATTCCTTGGTCATATCATTTCCGCCAAAGGGATCAAGGTAGTCCGGAGAAGATCGAGTCAGTAGCATCTTTGGCACCTCCTAAAAACGTCAAGGAGGTATGCAGCTTCTTAGGATTGGCGGGCTACTACCCGCATTTTGTTGCGAGATTTTCAGTTATCCCCCGACCGCTCACTTCCTTGCTGAGAAGTCTACGAGGTTCGTATGGTCCGAAGCGTGCCTGCAGAGTTTTGAGGAGTTGAAGAAGAGGTTGACCTCTTCTCCTATCTTAACTCACCCAGAGGGCATTGAGGACTTCGTGGTTTACAACGATACATCCAAGTTGGGCTTGGGATTTGTTCTAATGCAGAGGGGTAAGGTGATTGCTTACGCGTCTCGACAGTTGAAAACGTACCAGGAGAATTACCCTACCCACGATTTGGAGTAAGTTATTGTTGTTCATGCTTTGAAGATTTGGAGGCATTATTTGTACGGAACTACGTGTCAGATTTTCAAGGATCATAAGAGTCTAAAGTACATATTCACTCAGCGGGAGTTGAATAACTGCCAGAGGAGATGGCTGGAGTTGATCAAGGATTTTGATCTTGAGATTTTTGTACCACCGGGGAAGGCAAATGTGGTAGTTGATGCCCTTAGTAGGAAGACTCATCGGGAGATGGTGATCGCTAGGCTGATAGCTTAGCCACAGTTACATAGAGATCTTGCATGGTTGGAGATGGATATCCACTTCCCAGATTCCGACAGCTAGTTGTCCACCTTGGAGATCTTACGTGATTTGTCATTCGAGATCCGACATAAGCAGGAGAGTTCCCAACTTTGTCACAAATCCGAGACCGGATGTCTCGAGGAAAGGCGCCACAGTTTGTAGTTGGTGCTGATGGGATCTTGAGACGCCAGGAGCGTGTTTGTGTGACTTCGAATAGAGAGTTGAGACAGAGGATCCTTCAGGAGGCTCACTCTTCACCATACTCATTTCACCCTAGTGCGAGTAAGATGTACCAGGATATCAGACGGTCTTTTTGGTGGGGAGGTCTGAAGCCAAATGTCACGACATATGTAGCTCAGTGTGTGATTTGTCAGCAGGTCAAGATCAAGCATCATCAACCAAGAGGTGAGCTACACTCACTTCCCGTTCCTCAGTGGAAGTCGGGTTAAGACCGAGTCGTGGTTTTGATGCCATCTGGGTGATAGTAGATCGACTGACAAAGACCGCACGTTTCATTCCGATCAAGGAGACGTGGCCTGTTCACTCCAAAAGGTGTGTGCAAGCTTTAATATTTATACCAAGAATAATTGCAAATAGCGAACCCGTAGTGTACGGATCGATTGTAATAAAAGCAAGAATTCCAGGGTCAAACACAAGGACTATGGTGAAACAAAGATCGGTAATTCAGGTTGTCAATAACAAACACGCAACAAAGCAATGATATCAAAGATGATGTAATAACCAGGTATAGGGAATGCGGATTCTAGAGATTAAAGCATCCAGTTGCGGTTCCGACTCAAGATCTCAAAGGATAGCATGGACAAAGCTGAGGTTTGCAAAGGGAAGGTGTTTCTAAGGTGGGAATAGATCACCGGGTAAGTCTCACTACTCACTATCCCAAACAAAAGATCCTCTCACCGGGTAAGTCTCAAGGTACTAAGGAAAGGAAATATAATCTGAAACCAACACACCACTCAAGGGGATAGAATCAACCTTCACCAGGTAAGTCTCAAACTAACTCTCAAAGATGGGATGAAGGCACACTCAAACCCCAATAAAGGATAAACCTTTATTACCTACACTCATGATCTTGAGTGTACAAACAAAGGAATCACCGGGTAAGTCTCATTCTAGGCTTGCGTTGAACCAGGAAACGTATAACAAGGATAGGATTTGGCAAACTGAAACCTCAACTCAGATAAGGTTCAGGTGATAACACGATTTATGACGTTAGTCTAGACATCCATTTAGATAGTTTTTCCCGCTATTCATGCATAGTTTGGCATTAGTTCGTAACGAATTGCACTTAATTCATGTATGTTGTCGAGATAGACGTCTACACGGACTTTTGCATGTTTTGTAGGTATTTTGGGAGCTTTTGGAGCTTAATCGATACACCCGGGGATCGTTCCTCACGATGACACACTTTAGGACTCATTAGGAAGCAAGTTAGGAGAAAAGGAGAACACATAGGACCATGTTGGTGCATGCCTTGCACCAACCCATGGCTCAATGATCAAAAGAAGGTTGAAGCACCAGAATCACGGTCATTGGGAGTTCCACGGCCGTGGAATGGACCGTGATTCCCTCTGCACAGCTGGGACAGCCGTCCCACGATCTCCATAACCGACTCTTGCAAATGGTGAAGGCTATAAGTACTCTTGCAGGTTGATTCTAAGGGGGACCTCTCCTCACACACACACACACCCTCTTCCACATTCTCTAAATTTTAAATTGGAGCTACTCTTGGAGGGGAAGAAACACTCTCATTGTGGGGGAAGAAGAGAAGAACACACCATCTTAAACTTTCATAGTTATTTAGTGGTTTTGAGTGAGTTCTGTTGAAGACATTTGCTAGGGTTGTAACAAACGAATCGAACCTTCTTTTGAAGGGTTGTAAGTCTCTCTTTTAACATATATTCAACTCGTTTTTCTTGTTCTACTTGTTTCATCTCTTTTTCATTTCATCCTCTTGATATGGACTCCATGAATGTATGCTTGATGAGTTTGATTTTTAAGATGCATGTTGTTGGCTAAATAGATGCGATTCTAGGGTAAGGAAATGATGGTTATGGCTTGGACTATGATAGGATAGACTTAAATATACCTTTGGATGATTTGTTTGCTCGAACCCAGCTACTATTGTAAATCACGATTTGTTCTAGCCAGTTCCACGGCCGTGGAAGTGATGAACTGCCCGTGATTTTGTCTGACTTGCTTGTATTGATAAATCTAAATGCTAGGATGTTAGATTGTTGAAACCCTAGTGTTTGTTGAGCTAGATCTATCCTAGGGTGACCTAGTGTTAGCAACTAAGTGTGAGATGAGACCTACCCGGTGATTCTTGCTCTTAGGTACCGAAGATGATGAACTCTAGGTAGTACTGAGCCTCACAAGCCGCTATTGGACTGAGTGCGCTAGGATTGATGTTTAGGACTTGCCTTCCCGAGACTTACCCGGTAAGGAGAGGTTAGATCCCTAGATACCAATCTGGTTTATGTAGAATTCCTAACCTTAGGCTCTTTAAGACTTACCCGGTGATGAGACCTTAGGAACGGACTAGTGGACCATGAGATCTACCCGGTGATTGATCCCGATTTAGAAACACCCACTCCCAACATACAATAGTTGATTCAAGGAATGACTAGATAGCTTGAGTCCAATGCCATAACCGGAATTTCTAACCCCTAGAATCCGCTTTTCTCTCTTTGATTACCTATCTCGTGTTTGTGTTTGCTTATTTGAGTTGCTAGCTTAGTTGTTTGATAATCTTTCATGATTTGTGATCCTTGATTGATTACCACAAAACCAAACCAAAAACATGGAGATTTTCTTTTCTTTATTTCTTTCTCTTTTCTTAGCCTAAATCTACAATATCCTTAGTCACTATTGATTCAATTTCACCTTAATCTTTGTGTTCGACCTCGGAATACTATCCTTACTACAAAATGACCCATACAATGTGGGTTCGCTAGGACTTAGGAAAAATATATCGAGTTACAAATTTAAGACTTTTGCGTGTCACGTTTCTAGCGTAACATCAGTAAAGGGCTTGCCTCGCTCAGTTTATGTACCATCTCGGTCAAGATGTTCCACAATTGACCGAGGTGTTCGTCGTTTAAGGTAAAGGCTTGAGCTTTCAGGGTCAACTGGGGTAAAGGATCATTCTATCATCGTCTTTCCCACAACTTTCAGCCAATCACCCTAGAATCGCATAAAGAACTTAGCCAACAATCATCATGATAACGATAATCATATATATAAGAAAGGAATCAATATTCAAACAAGAAAAACCTTAACTCAAAGGTCACAATAACATAATCAAACAATCAATCAAACAAACAACTAGCGTTCCTCAATCACAATCAGAAAAGACAACAAAACCAAACTAAGGAAATCTTACAACTTCCTTCAAACTTCCTTCAAAACTAGATTCCTTCCTTCCTTGATCTTCAACCTTCAAAACTTCCTTCAAAACTCTTCAAACATTCTGTGATCCGAAGATGGCTGAATTATAGAAAATCAGCCTCTATATATAGGAGAATTACCTTCTTAAGATAAATATCTTTACAAAGATAATTTCCTTCTTTAAAATATCTATATATCTTCCAAAATATATCAGCCAAAAAGATATGCTTCCTTCCAAAAATTCATCCTAAAATATGTGATATTCACTTTCCAAAAATATAAGATCTCAGCCAAAGATAAAGATCTCGTGTCCCGTTAACACTTCGCCTCGGTCCAGTCGATCATGAAGATCACCTCGGTGGATGTGGCACTGTAGCCAACCGAGGTGAATCTCCTTTAAGCGTCAATCTCTCTAATCTGGTCGAAAATCAATCTTCTAAGTCATTCCCATGCTTCCTGAACTCTTCTTATAACTCCTCAATGCTCCAGAATGTAGCTCCGATGACTCTTTATCTTCCTTAGCTCCATTTTATTCCAAAACGTGCCATTTTCCCTAAAATCACAATGAAACTAGGTGTAAACCTCGATTCTCGTAAATGTAGACAGAACAAAAATATAATAAAAGAATATACATCCATATATGCAGATTTATGAAGATAAAACATCCAAACCAATCCCAAAATATAGGCTATAATACATGCTATCATGGTCGGTGAGTCGATTGGTAGAGGAGTTCACTAGACAAATAGTGAAACTTCATGGAGTACCAAGGACTATAGTCTCTGACAGAGATGGACAGTTCACCTCGAGGTTCTAGCAGCAAGTGCATGCCGCCCTAGGTACGAGTCTACAGTTCACTACTACTTATCATCCTCAGACCGATGGTAAGTCCGAGCGGACCATCTAGACTCTAGAGGACATGTTTAGAGCCTGCGTGTTGGACTGGAAATAGGTGTGGCCAGATCACCTTCCCTTAGTGGAGTTTTCGTACAAGAACAGTTGGCACGCATCGATCAGGATGGCTCCTTATGAGGCTTTATACGGACAGAGATGTCGTACACCGTTGTGTTAGGAAGAGCCGAATAGCGCTAGCGGAATAGCACTTGAGCAGATTCAGGATGACATGGCTCGAGTAGTAGTGATTTGAGAGCGGATGTTAGTAGCGCAGAGTCGACAGAAGTCTTATGTAGATAAGAGGCACATACCTCTGGAGTTCGGAGTTGGAACTCAGGTTTGGTTGAGAGTATCGCCAAAACGAGGCGTTAGACGTTTCGGTGTCAAGGGGAAGCTCAGTCCCAGATATGTTGGACCTTTCGAGATTCTGGAGCGAGTTGGAGAGGCGGCATAAAGACTTGCTTTGCCACCGAGGCTGGAGGGTGTCCATCAAGTCTTCCATGTATCTCAGTTATGGGAGTACATACCAGACCCGAGACACATCATCGGTCATGAGGATCTAGTGATCGAGCCAGACCACACGTTCATCGAGCACCCGGTGCGGTCTTAGAGCGTAGTACAAGACGCTTGCATTCGAAGGACATACCGATGATGAAGATTCAGTTGTCGATGCGAGGAGTTGATGAGGCGACTTGGGAGACAGAGGATATTATCCAGAGGAACTATCCGGAGTTTTATGCTGAGTTTGATGCACTTGTAGCGTAGTCGTTTCAGTTTTTCCTTTATTGCATTGCGTACGCTTTTGTGACGTTTTGAGTTACATGCCCCGAGTGGGAATATATGAGTTCCGTTCAGCTTCTTTTGTTGTTATGTGATCATTCGGGCTTTTGCAAGTTTTGGGACGAAACTTCTTTTTAGGGGATTTGATGTAAGACCCATGTTTTCACCTTTACAGTCCCCGCAGTGGAGGAGGCCGCTCCAGTGGCCTTGGTGTTTGTCACCGCCCCCGTAGTGACAAGGAGTCGCCCCGGCGGCTGAGGCGATACGCCCCTGCGGATGTGCTGTAGATCGCGCCCGATCTTTCTTTTGTTCGTTTTATCTTCTTTCCATAGATAGAAGATCCGATCTTCTATCTTATGGGCCGGCTTCCTTATCTTCTTCTAACCCTAGAACGACCTTTCAATCCAGATTTCCCGCCTCTTCTATATATTCCCGTCTTCTCTTCTTTTTCCCGCTTCTTGCTTACACTTTTCTCCAACCTTGAAGTTGCAACCGTCTTCCTTGCTTCCTGTGATCTTCATGAACGTGCAAGTTCTTCCTCCCTTGTTCTTCATCACATTCATGTAGTTGATGTATGTATTTCCCTTCTGTTTCGTTTTATTCTTTCGTTTTTCCTTTTTTTCTTCTCCAAGAATCAAGTTTGAACCTTGATTCTTGTTTGCATCCCCATTGTTAATGTGTTGTTGTTCTCAGGCTCTTTTGGTTGAGTCTTGACGTGGTTGGATCAAAGGTTCGAGCTTTGGATCCCTTGCTGAGAAGTTTCTATCGAGAGAGACCCCGACAGTGTTCTGTCACGATTTTTGTAACCTTAACTTGCCCAAGTGTATGATAATCGGGCGGTGACCACTTGTCTAGTTCTTCTGGAGACTAGAATGTGCTCTTTTATCCTAGGCCCGTAGGTAACGGATAGTACTAATCTATTCCTATTGGTAGACAGAAGCGGAGGCGAGTTTTGGGAGATTCTCGTGTGACAAAAGAAGTTGAATTAGTAATGTATAACTTTAATAAAGATAATAACCAGTTGAGTGCAAGCATGATATATGTTTACTTTACCTTATGTGTGTTTGTGTCTTTATGTTCTTTCCGATATCTAGAATGTTAGCTAACGGATTATACCGATGTTGTAGGTGTTTCTCAGGTTCAGGATGTTGCTAAGTGATCCGGACGGTGTGGTCAGTCGGGGTTCCCGTACATTATAGGACGGGATTGTGTTTATGTTTATGTTGTTATCCCATTTTGTTTTGAACTCGGTTGCGAGTCTTTTACGTTTCCCTTTGTTTAAACCTTTGGTTTTCTATTGAGTTTTCGTTTTCATTCATCTGTGCGTTGTTGTAAGATTTGTTGTGTTGTTGCTACTTTGAAGGTCGGGACACATTGTGAGGTCCTAGCCCGTACAGCTTCGAGTTTCCAGAACTTGGGGTGTTACATTTATTGTTATTGGGCGGTGACATCATTGCCCAGCTCCCGAGGGAAACTGGGAGGTTCTCTGCGACCAGGCCATACATGGTATACGGGCGCGCTTCTTTACCACTCCACATGGTATACGAGAAGAGCTCTGCATCACTCTTGTAGGTTACACAGGGACAAAGGCGAGAGTTATAAGACTCTCGTGTCACACTTTGGAACAAATGGAACTAGTAATGGAATAACCTACATAGCAGATAAGAATTGGATTCTATGTATATTAGAATGATGTGTGTTACGTGTACTTATGCGTGCTTGTGCCCTTGCAATCTTTATAATGCCTATAATGTGAGCTAACTGTTTTATACCGATTGTTGTAGATGTCCATGCAAGTTAGGGATGTCGCCGAGTGACGCGGAGGAGTGGACAACTGGGTCTCCGTATATTATAGGACGGGGATGGATTTATGTTGTTATGTTGTAGACTTATTGAAAACTCCACCTTGATTATAAAGTTATACAGGTGTTGATGATGGAAGATTTAAACACAAATGAAGTAGTTTGATGCACTAACAATTTATTGATTATATATCGAGTTGCTTGGTTTGGTTTGGTGGTTTAGATTAAATAAAGCGAAGATCTAAACCAGCCAATAAAGATCTTACAAAGATTCTCAACCGAAAAGCATGAAGATTCTCTCCTCCGGAATTTGATATTATTACAACAAATATGAGATGATTAAGGAGCGAGAGATCAGCGTGTTTGTTCGCTCCAAACGGTGTGTGCAAGCTTTAAATTTATAACCCTAGATGTAAGCTTAAAACAAGGATGTGAACCCGTAGTGTACGGGTCAATCGTAGTAAAAAGCAAGAAATTCCAGGGGTCGATCACAGGGACTTAGTGAAACGAAGTCGGAATAGGTAAGCTATGCAATTACTAACCACGAAGCAATTAAACAATCAAAGATGATAAAAAGTCAATTAAGGAAATATGCAATTCTAGGGATTAAAGCATCTAGTTGTGGTTCCAACTCAAGATCTCAAGATAAGCGGACAAAGCTGAGATTTTGCATAGGGAAGGTGTTACTAAAGTGGAATAGATCACCGGGTAATTCTCACTACTCACTAATCCAAAACCGTAACTCCTATTACCGGGTAAGTCTCAAGGAATTAAGGAAAAGAACTATAACCTCAAACTAACACTCCAACTAAGGGAATAGAATCAACCTTTACCGGGTAAGTCTTAGGCTAACTCACAAAGATGGGATGAAAGCACACTCAAACCCCAATAAAGGATAAACCTTTATTACCTACACTTATGATCTTGGATAAACAAACAAAGGAATTACCGGGTAAGTCTCATCCTAGGCTTGCATTGAACCAGGAAAGGTGTAATAAGAATAAGATTTGGCAAACTCTAACACTTAAGTCTCAGTTTTGGATCAGATAAGTCACCTCGGTCAGAAGAATTCCACCCCGGCCGAGATGTTTATCGACTAAGCGAGATGCTTTAGGGTTAAGGATAAAGACTCGAACTTTCAGGGTCCTACTGTGATTAAGATTATTCTATCATTGTTTTTCCCACAACCTTCAGCCAATCACCCTAGAATCACACAAGGAAATTAGCCACTCATCATCATGAAAGTAATAATCGAATATATGGGAAGAAAGAGAATAATTGAACAAGAAAACCTTAAGAGAAAGGCTTCAATAACTGAATCAATTATCAAACAACAAGCGTTCCTTGGATTAAAATCCAACAAGACAAACAACAATGAAGGGAATCTAAAGGAATCTTACAAAACCCTTCACAAAGCTATAAAAGCTATAAACTTCCTTCTTCAACCTTCAAAAAGGTTCTCCAAATCTCCCAACTGGAGTGGGATAAAACGGCTAGCGGATGTCCAGCCCTAAGCGGATGTTCTTCGGTGTAAGCATGATATGGATTTGTGGAAAATCCAACACTTTTTATACGAAAATTACTCTCCAAAGATAAGATATCTTAGAAAGATCTCTTCCCATAAAAATAGGTAAAATATATGGGCTAACTTATCTTCTTCCTTCCAGAAATCCAGCCTAAAAAGATAAGATCCTCCTTCCAAAAATAAAAGATCTCAGCCAAGAATAAAATATCCTTGCCATGTCCAAGGTGTTCACCTCGGTCGAGTCGGCTCCTCTGGATCACCTCGGTCGAGGTGACTCTGTAGTCAACCGAGGTGAATCACAACTGAATGTGAAATCTCTCAAATCTGGTCCAAAGTGAATCTATAATCCAATTCCATGATTCTTGGACTCTTCCTTAAGCTCCTGAATGTAGTTTCATTGACTCCTTAGCTCCTTTTGCTCCTTTTTGATGCAAAACGTGCCATTTTACCTACAATTACAACGAAACTTGGTGTAGACCTCGATTCCCGCAAAGGTAGATGAAACGATAATATAATCACATAATATACATTCAAACATGCAGATTATTGAAGATAAAACGTCTAAATAGGTCCCAAAATATAGACAATAATTCATGCTATCAAAATACCCCATACTTAGCCCTTGCTTGTCCCCAAGCAAGTTCCGAATATAAAATACAAGATAGAATGGATTATTAGTCCTAAAGATCAATAAAAAAGTCCTTCAAAACATTTTAATGGTGTGCTACAATCATAGATCACTCTAAGAGAATGCTTCATGGAATTTAAAATCAAAATATGCTTAAAATATTTTATAAATATAAGAAAGTTGTTCATCTTTGCATAAAATCATAGAATGCATAATAAATCATAATTATCGAAATTAATCATGTATAATCCAGTTTAAACCACTAAGTCAATCAACAAGCTCGAGGTTTCAAGGGCTTCCCAAAAGAAAGGTCAAGAAACGTGTAGGGTAGGGATGTATAGAAGGTAATGTGGTGCTAGAATCCGGGAAAAGGATATCACTTCACTTTCACTTGATTTTTAACATCATCCAACAATAAGCTTTGCTTATTTCACACTTTTCCTTTTTTACTTTACTTTTTGGGATGCATGGACAGAGGTGCACAATAACCGAACCCTAGGAAATTAGCAATCATCAATTTCTTGAGATGCATCAAACCCTTGATGCACATACCATGACCCGTTACGAATATCGCTCAATCCGACTTTGGCAAGACACAAACACCCGGCTATGTGAATGGTGCCGAGTTACTCATCATCATGATTGACTTCCCCAAACTTATTTATTACTTTCTAACACTTTCACTTCCAGCCAACTTCTCAACTTTTCTTTCACTTGCTTTTCACTTGCTTGCTTCCAAATTCCCGGATAGGTAAAGGGAGGCAAATATGTATATGAGGGGCTAAGCATGATCAAGAAGAAGGAGAGAATAGAATGAATTGCCTTGGTCTTTCCAGGAAGAAAGTGAGAGAACTCATAATGTGGTGTCAACCTTCAAATTCAACATAATTTGGATAAAAACAAAGCATTAAACATGCCACAAATTTCAAACAAAGCATTTAGCAATTTAAACATATTATAAAACCCTTCAAACATATAAAGATTTCAAAACCAGTTCAGCAAACAAAGTCTTCACTGAGGTCACAACCAGAAAAGAAGCACAAAACATTTCGAAAATTCTCAGTTTGGAAAACCACCTCGGTCGAGGTGTTCTAAGTCAACCGAGGTGGTCAACCTCGTATGGCCAGAACCATCCCGGTCGAGGTTAAAATTTTTTTTTTCCTATCCAGTTTTTGACGTTTTTCTAAATCAAATAACCTGTATGCATGCATGTAATCTCAGATAAGCAAATAGAGAAAAATAAGATCATAAATATCCATCAAGGTAGCATACAATCATCCATAGTCAAGTAAGACATAAAATACCCCATACTTGGGACACATTGTCCCAATGGGTCAAAATAAGTCTAGAAAATAAAGTACTCACCGGACATAGCTGAGCTGCATAATAAATAAAGAAAGAAAATCCTACAAGCTTTCAATAATCACGATCCGGTGGTGGTAGTGGTGGCACATACGGATACTGGGATGGGTCAAATGGATAGCCCATGACATGCTGAAACTGAATCTCAGCCATCCGTCTCTGATAGTTCTGGTCCTCTACCATCTGATGAGTCTAGTTGTCGATCTCTCGGCGTTGGTCGTCAAATCTCTCCTGGATGTCTACAGTCAGGGCAGCATAGGAGTCTATCATCTTCTCGGTGAGGTCATCGATCTGACGGTGAGCATCTGGATCCCTCTGCCGGCGTACCCTACGCCTAGCGGGACGTGTTGGTGCTACAACCGACTCTGTCTCAGTCTCGTCATCATCCAAATCGATGACCGGCGCACTAGTCCCAGCAGTATCCGTGCCCGTATCCATAGGTACACCGCCATCCTCATCATCATCAGCCTCCTCAGCCTCATCCTCCTCAGCTGGTGCAGCTGCCGCCTCTCTAGCATCCTCCATAAATGGGATCCACGCAGTCTGCCAGTAATGTGGATCAAACACGGAGAACTGAGCTGACCATCTGATCCCTTGCGGTGCAGTCGGCTCCCATGGCATCGCCACATATGGCGTAGTGAGTCCTCGGGGAACCAGTATCCTCCGAGTGATCATCTCCTGAAGTCCAAGCGGCTTGGCAGCCGCCACCATGGTACAAGCACTGAGGTCCAAATCCATGTAACTCGCTATATGAGTCACAATACCTCCACAGCAGATGTCGCCCTTCGCCTTTGCCTTGATCTTATGCAGATCCTCTGCCAGCATCAATCCAAAATCTGGGATCCCTCCCGTCACCATGCAGTATAAGCTCAGAAGCTCTCCCTGTCTGACCTTCTGGGGCGTCTCAGTATGCGCCAAAAGGGTCCCACTGAATATCCTGTGGGCCAATATGAATGCAAGATGGAATATAATCCTCTCCCTGGAATCTCCAGGTCTCTATCTGTCAGCATGCTCAACCACGTGAGCTATCTGTCCCCAAAACTCCCTAGCTACAGCTCGGGAGGGAAAATCAGCAACTGTCAGAATCGGGAAGCCGAAGATATTCCGCTAGTGATCTAAGGGAACCAAGTAATTCCGGTTCATCGATCGGTACTTCACTACGCGCTCGGTAGGCAGGTAGGTAAAGGAGCTGACAAACTCCAGTGTATGCTCTAGATAGGCCGGAGCTCTGATCTCTGTGAACTGTTCCACCCCTACAACAGAAATCATACGCCTCAAATAATCATCGACAAAGAGGCAGTCAAAAGCTGAAATGTCCAGGAAGCAGGGTGCAATCACTAGACGGGCCGCTATGTGGTCATAATCGACCTGGTGTCTCTCGTGGATCACTGGTCTAGTACGGCGGGAGGAAGAAGAAGAAGGAGAAGGAGAAGATCTGTCCCTCAGGACCAACTGTCTCTCAGAACTCATCTTTCTGTAATCTGTCAGGTCACATCGGTTGCTCTGACAACCCTATAGAACACCTCGGCCGAGGCGCAGGCCGACTGGACCGAGGTGAAGAGTTGTTCGATCGATTCCCTCAAAAATCCAGTTCTTTTCCTCCAAAATCACTACCACAGGTTCCTATGGGGTACTTAATCTATTTCTCAAGAAATGTAGGGGCAACCAAAGCCCAGAACGAGAGAAAACAATGATAAATAGAAGGTTAGGGTTTTTTCGATTTTTACCCCGATTCGGTCAATTTGGCTCCTTCTTTCTGCAAATTGGTACTTGCAACGTGATCTTCTACTCTTTCTTCTCAGTTTAGGAGCAAGAATCGTCGAGAACAAGCGAAGAACGAAGGATCGAGGCGAAAAGTGTGCCACGGTCGAGGAGAAGGTAAAGAGAGGAGAGAGAATTCTTTAGCCCCTTTTATACCCTTTTCTGGAACTGCTGTCACCTCGGTCGAGATGGTCTCGATTGGACCGAGGTGGTACGGACCGAGGTAGATCTTCAGAAACCCTAGTCGCCTCGGTTGCTCAAGAATCATCTCGGTTGAGGTGCTATGATAACAACCGAGATGCGTCCCAGTCAAACTCCGTCTTCTCAAATTCTCGAACTTCTATCCTTCCAGTTGTGCTCATGGGTTGTATTCCTTCCTTAGATGTCACCTGTTGTTTGTCTAGGACACCAAAACAAAATAAAGCAAAGAAAAAGCAAACTATCTAAGCTAGACTAGAAAAAGGGAAAAGAAAGCAATACCTTGGGTTGCCTCCCAAGAAGCGCTTGATTTAAGGTCGCTAGTTGGACCATACGGCATCTCTCAAACGAGGTATAGCGGTGCAACCTCCTCGACCGGAACTTCCGGTTTGTAATTCTTGAGTCTATGACCGTTGACCTTGAAGCTTCCACTCGTTTCTCCCCATATTTCAACTGCACCATGAGGGAAAACATGTTTCACAACATAAGGTCCGGTCCATCTAGATTTCAACTTACCTGGAAAGAGGCGGAGGCGGGAGTTGAAGAGTAGAACTAAGTCCCCTTCTTTAAGCTCCTTAGGAATGATGAGCTTGTCATGTCATTTCTTCATCCTTTCTTTATAGATTTTGGCATTTTCATAAGCGTTCAAACGCAGCTCCTCCAGCTCATTGATATCCAATAGCCGCTTCTCGCCGGCTTCCTTAATGTCAAAGTTCAACCATTTGATCGCCCAATATGCTTTGTGTTCTAACTCAACGGGCAAATGACAAGACTTCCCATATACCAAATTATAAGGGGTGGTACCAATGGGAGTCTTGAATGCGGTCCTGTAAGCCAAAAGAGCATCGTCCAACTTCATGGACCAATCCTTCCTCGTCCTAGAGACGGTCTTCTCCAATATTGCTTTAATTTCTCTATTTGAGATCTCGACCTGTCCACTAGTTTGAGGGTGATAAGGGGTTGCTACCTTGTGGGTTACCCCATACTTCGATAGAAGTGCCTTAAACTTCCGGTTGATGAAATGCGTCCCTCCATCGCTGATGATGATGTGTGGAGTCCCAAAACGTGGAAAGATAGTCTTGTTAAAGAACTTCACAACCACCATGGCGTCATTAGTGGGGGAAGCAATGGCTTCAACCCATCTAGAGACGTAATCAACTGCTAGAAGAATATAGAGGTTTCTTCCGGACGATGGGAAAGGTCCCATGAAATCTACTCCCCACACATCAAAAATCTCAACCTCTTGTATGTTATTGAGTGGCATCTCATTCCTTCTAGATAAGTTCCCTGTTCTTTGGCATGCATCACAAGAGACAACAAACGTTTGCACATCCTTAAATAACGTGGGCCAAAAGAAATCGGAACGTAATACCTTAGCGCATGTCTTGTTGGCGCTAGCATGCCCTCCACAAGGAAGTGAGTGACAATGTCGTATGACGCTATTAACTTCATCTTCCGGAATGCATCTTCGAAGCATCTTATCCGGTCCGCGCTTGAATAGCAGCGGCTCATCCCAGTAGTGATGGCGTACGTCCTTGAAAAATTTCTTCCTTTGAGCGTACGTCAATCCGGGTGGCATTTCCTGGCAAACAAGATAATTAATAATATCAGCATACCAAGGTCCTTTATTATCAGAAATTTGGTGGAGAGGATATTCCACCAACTGAGTATGAATGTCAGAGAAGGGAGTAAGAAGTTTGTTATTTTCAGCAGTCTCAGTTGACATCATCTCGCTTTCGACCTCGGTCGAGGTCCAGAGAGGTTGACCGAGATGTTCTTCAGCCACCTCGCTCGGTCCAGAAAGAGCCTCGGTCGAGGTACTGCAACTGGAACCGAAACTAGAGATCTTCTTCTCCTGGATTAGTCTTTCAGTTTTAGCTCCTGGATCTTCTTCCAGCGCCTTTAAGCTCCGTATATCTGCATCACAAGAGGCATTGTTCGCCCCTAGAGGTGTGTGCAAATAAGTTTTAAATTTATAAAACTAGAATCAAGCAGCGAACCCGCAGTGTACGGATCGAGGTAGCTAAGCAAGAATTCCAGAGTATCGAACACAGGGATTTGGGTGGGAACAAATTCGATTTCAGGTTATCAAGCAATAAATATGAGAGTTTTGCAAATATTGGGAAAACAACAATCCTAAAGATCCGGGTATTCAGTTGTGGCAACAGATTCAAGATATACTAATGATGTAAAGACAGAGTAGAGATATGCAAAGGTATACTAATGTAAGGTAATCGTACGGTTGAGGTTCCAAAAACCTTATGTAACTCACCTAAAAGATACTCCCTATACAGGTTGTTGAGGCTCAATATAGAAAGATTCTAAAGACGAGAATTAGTGTCAAATACCCAAACTTATAACCTAAAGGTCAAGACTAACTTATCCGATTGAGGTTGTTGAGGCTCACAATCGAGGTAGAGGTTGTTGAGGCTTCACTACCACCTAGAAAAGACAAGTCTAAACTAAGTTAAAGCAAATCTTTAACTTTGGATTAAAGTAAAAGCAGGCTCGTAAACTAGAGGAAAATCACGGTTAGTTCTTGAGGTTCCACGGCCGTGGAACTCAAGAACAACCCGTAATTTAAGGTTGTCGGCGACACTTCTCTAACTCTCAGGGTCTAATCTGTTTGCGATCGATCTATCATCATCTAAGCCACAACTATCAACCCTTCACCTTAGAATTGTTAAGGGTTTTTAGCCAATAACAGTCATTTGATATCAATTCAAGATTTATAAGATAAAAGATGAGAACTTTCAAGAACTTTCAATAATCTTCAAACGAATCTCAGAATCACA
>BSUD01000008.1:78548521-78572684 GCA_033239045.1 Fagopyrum esculentum
TTGTTCGCCCCTAGAGGTGTGTGCAAATAAGTTTTAAATTTATAAAACTAGAATCAAGCAGCGAACCCGCAGTGTACGGATCGAGGTAGCTAAGCAAGAATTCCAGAGTATCGAACACAGGGATTTGGGTGGGAACAAATTCGATTTCAGGTTATCAAGCAATAAATATGAGAGTTTTGCAAATATTGGGAAAACAACAATCCTAAAGATCCGGGTATTCAGTTGTGGCAACAGATTCAAGATATACTAATGATGTAAAGACAGAGTAGAGATATGCAAAGGTATACTAATGTAAGGTAATCGTACGGTTGAGGTTCCAAAAACCTTATGTAACTCACCTAAAAGATACTCCCTATACAGGTTGTTGAGGCTCAATATAGAAAGATTCTAAAGACGAGAATTAGTGTCAAATACCCAAACTTATAACCTAAAGGTCAAGACTAACTTATCCGATTGAGGTTGTTGAGGCTCACAATCGAGGTAGAGGTTGTTGAGGCTTCACTACCACCTAGAAAAGACAAGTCTAAACTAAGTTAAAGCAAATCTTTAACTTTGGATTAAAGTAAAAGCAGGCTCGTAAACTAGAGGAAAATCACGGTTAGTTCTTGAGGTTCCACGGCCGTGGAACTCAAGAACAACCCGTAATTTAAGGTTGTCGGCGACACTTCTCTAACTCTCAGGGTCTAATCTGTTTGCGATCGATCTATCATCATCTAAGCCACAACTATCAACCCTTCACCTTAGAATTGTTAAGGGTTTTTAGCCAATAACAGTCATTTGATATCAATTCAAGATTTATAAGATAAAAGATGGGAACTTTCAAGAACTTTCAATAATCTTCAAACGAATCTCAGAATCACAATCAAGAACAAGTGTTTATCAAAAGATTCAATTCGGAATAAACAATCACAATCTTAGGAAAGAAAGGAAACGGGATGTCAATCCGATCCTAAATCAAACCTAAGCAAGAAGAGGAGTTTTCTTGCGGAATCCTCCAAGAACTTCGATCTTCCTCAACGCGAAGATCGCTCACAGCAATTCTCCAATCACGAACTTTGATCTTCAATGAGATCTCCCAAAATCACCTCCAAGAATGAAGGTTTGTGTGTTGCTAAGCTTGCGTTCTTGCCGCTCCACTTAGGGTTTGAAACGTCGTAAGCTAGGTAGCGGGGTAAGGCGAGGTGACGGAATCTCGCTTCATCCGTCCTTTTTATAATGCAGGGCAAAACGTCGGCCCGGCCCGATCTTCAAAAGATCATGGCTTCGAAACGTGGCGAAAGGATTCGCTAAGATCACGGTCGTGGAATATTCCACGACCGTAATTCTGAGGCGTGGAAACAAATACGGGTAGCTTCCACGGCCGTAATATTCCCTGGAATGAACATCGAATTCTGCATCACAATCCACGGCCGTAATCTAGGGTCGAACCGTGATTTTTGCCTTCATTCGTGCATTCCTCAATCTAATACTTCAAATTGCTTCCAAAAGGTGTCCTTGATCTAGAGGTACATCAACTCAACTCTCCTTCGCTCGATTTCGTTCGGAAATAGCTCCAAATCACCTATAATTAACATAGAACTCGTGTAGACATCCATATCGACAATATAGGTAATACTAGCTCATATATGCCTAAAGCTCCATCAAAGACTATCAATATGAATCAAATACGATTATAAAACGTGCCTAGAATATCACAATATTTCATGCTAACAAATAACCCCATACTTAACACTTGCTTGTCCCTAAGCAAGGTCTTTCAAAAAGCTTTAAACAAGAGTTAGGATGAAATATGTGTACCTTCTTTTGGATGAAAGTGACTTCTAAAGAATAGATCATTCTCAAACCTTGCTTCATTCGTTTTCAAACTTTCACGCACTTAATTAGAGAGTAAGAGGTAAAGAAAGCTTATGAAACAATTTAACTTCCAAGCAAGCATCATAACCTTCAAACATTATCAAAATCAATCATAAGAACTTCAATTTAGATCACCAAGCCACATAACATTCTTTTGATCTTAAGGACTTTCACAAGGAAAAGGTCTAGAGTATGGAAGGGAAGGGAAACATTAAGGGAGAGTGGTGCATAAATCCGGGAAAATGGACTACTACCTTCTTCTTCTTTTGCGGTTTCCGCAAATCTTCACTTAGAGCTTCGCTCTTACTTTTCATTTTTCGACTTTATTTTTGGAGTTATGGATAGAGGTGCACAAAAACCGAAGCCTAGGAGATTGGCGTTTCTCATTTTTGCGAGATGCCTCAAACCCTTAGCGCACATACCATAATCCGCTAGGAATATCGCTCAATCCGACTTTGGCAAGACACAAACACCCGGCTATGTGAATGGTGCCGAGTTACTCATCGTCATGATTGACTTCCCCAAACCTATAATTTCTTTCTATTCAATTGATTGCAAATATATGCTCTCATGGCCCTCCCACATCATACATGCCTTTTTCTCATTCACTTTCCAAGTTCCCGGATGGGTAAGGGAGGCTAGTATTTCAATGAGGAGTTAGATGATCAAAGGAAAGAAGAAAGAAAGTATCGAATTGCCTTAATCATTTCAAAAAGAAGCATAAGAACTTATAATGTGATTTCAACTTCGATTTCTTACATGATTTAGGTAACATTTTCACATTATAAAACTTGCAAAAGAGGTAAAATCTATTCATTCAATTTCTTTTCGAATTACTATCCTTTCAAGCATGCAATCGTTATCAACTTAATTCACAAGTAGTGTTTATCATGGAATTCATCTCAATTCATTAGAAACATCAAATTTTTCAAAAATTTTCAATTTAAAACTTGCACAATATAGGTAAAAATTTTCAGTTTTTAAGGGCTAAAAACCCTTAACAATTTAAAACTTACTTATGTGTTAGCATGAAATATTGTGATATTCTAGGCACGTTTTATAATCGTATTTGATTCATATTGATAGTCTTTGATGGAGCTTTAGGCATATATGAGCTAGTATTACCTATATTGTCGATATGGATGTCTACACGAGTTCTATGTTAATTATAGGTGATTTGGAGCTATTTCCGAACGAAATCGAGCGAAGGAGAGTTGAGTTGATGTACCTCTAGATCAAGGACACCTTTTGGAAGCAATTTGAAGTATTAGATTGAGGAATGCACGAATGAAGGCAAAAATCACGGTTCGACCCTAGATTACGGCCGTGGATTGTGATGCAGAATTCGATGTTCATTCCAGGGAATATTACGGCCGTGGAAGCTACCCGTATTTGTTTCCACGCCTCAGAATTACGGTCGTGGAATATTCCACGACCGTGATCTTAGCGAATCCTTTCGCCACGTTCCGAAGCCATGATCTTTTGAAGATCGGGCCGGGCCGACGTTTTGCCCTGCATTATAAAAAGGACGGATGAAGCGAGATTCCGTCACCTCGCCTTACCCCGCTACCTAGCTTACGACGTTTCAAACCCTAAGTGGAGCGGCAAGAACGCAAGCTTAGCAACACACAAACCTTCATTCTTGGAGGTGATTTTGGGAGATCTCATTGAAGATCAAAGTTCGTGATTGGAGAATTGCTGTGAGCGATCTTCGCGTTGAGGAAGATCGAAGTTCTTGGAGGATTCCGCAAGAAAACTCCTCTTCTTGCTTAGGTTTGATTTAGGATCGGATTGACATCCCGTTTCCTTTCTTTCCTGAGATTGTGATTGTTTATTCCGAATTGAATCTTTTGATAAACACTTGTTCTTGATTGTGATTCTGAGATTCGTTTGAAGATTATTGAAAGTTCTTGAAAGTTCTCATCTTTTATCTTATAAATCTTGAATTGATATCAAATGACTGTTATTGGCTAAAAACCCTTAACAATTCTAAGGTGAAGGGTTGATAGTTGTGGCTTAGATGATGATAGATCGATCGCAAACAGATTAGACCCTGAGAGTTAGAGAAGTGTCGCCGACAACCTTAAATTACGGGTTGTTCTTGAGTTCCACGGCCGTGGAACCTCAAGAACTAACCGTGATTTTCCTCTAGTTTACGAGCCTGCTTTTACTTTAATCCAAAGTTAAAGATTTGCTTTAACTTAGTTTAGACTTGTCTTTTCTAGGTGGTAGTGAAGCCTCAACAACCTCTACCTCGATTGTGAGCCTCAACAACCTCAATCGGATAAGTTAGTCTTGACCTTTAGGTTATAAGTTTGGGTATTTGACACTAATTCTCGTCTTTAGAATCTTTCTATATTGAGCCTCAACAACCTGTATAGGGAGTATCTTTTAGGTGAGTTACATAAGGTTTTTGGAACCTCAACCGTACGATTACCTTACATTAGTATACCTTTGCATATCTCTACTCTGTCTTTACATCATTAGTATATCTTGAATCTGTTGCCACAACTGAATACCCGGATCTTTAGGATTGTTGTTTTCCCAATATTTGCAAAACTCTCATATTTATTGCTTGATAACCTGAAATCGAATTTGTTCCCACCCAAATCCCTGTGTTCGATACTCTGGAATTCTTGCTTAGCTACCTCGATCCGTACACTGCGGGTTCGCTGCTTGATTCTAGTTTTATAAATTTAAAACTTATTTGCACACACCTCTAGGGGCGAACAAGTTTTTGGCGCCGTTGCCGGGGAGGTGTAGTCATCTTGATAGTCTTTGATGTACTAAATGTTTGTAATAACTCTACTCTATATGTTGCTTCTATTCCGAGACTATTATTGCATGTTCATCATATGTTACACGTTTCATTCTTGCATCGCATGAAAAAGAACTTTAAAAACCCATAAAAACTGAAAATTTTTGAAAAATTTGATGTTTCTAATGAATTGAGATGAATTCCATGATAAACACTACTTGTGAATTAAGTTGATAACGATTGCATGCTTGAAAGGATAGTAATTCGAAAAGAAATTGAATGAATAGATTTTACCTCTTTTGCAAGTTTTATAATGTGAAAATGTTACCTAAATCATGTAAGAAATCGAAGTTGAAATCACATTATAAGTTCTTATGCTTCTTTTTGAAATGATTAAGGCAATTCGATACTTTCTTTCTTCTTTCCTTTGATCATCTAACTCCTCATTGAAATACTAGCCTCCCTTACCCATCCGGGAACTTGGAAAGTGAATGAGAAAAAGGCATGTATGATGTGGGAGGGCCATGAGAGCATATATTTGCAATCAATTGAATAAAAAGAAATTATAGGTTTGGGGAAGTCAATCATGACGATGAGTAACTCGGCACCATTCACATAGCCGGGTGTTTGTGTCTTGCCAAAGTCGGATTGAGCGATATTCCTAGCGGATTATGGTATGTGCGCTAAGGGTTTGAGGCATCTCGCAAAAATGAGAAACGCCAATCTCCTAGGCTTCGGTTTTTGTGCACCTCTATCCATAACTCCAAAAATAAAGTCGAAAAATGAAAAGTAAGAGCGAAGCTCTAAGTGAAGATTTGCGGAAACCGCAAAAGAAGAAGAAGGTAGTAGTCCATTTTCCCGGATTTATGCACCACTCTCCCTTAATGTTTCCCTTCCCTTCCATACTCTAGACCTTTTCCTTGGGAAAGTCCTTAAGATCAAAAGAATGTTATGTGGCTTGGTGATCTAAATTGAAGTTCTTATGATTGATTTTGATAATGTTTGAAGGTTATGATGCTTGCTTGGAAGTTAAATTGTTTCATAAGCTTTCTTTACCTCTTACTCTCTAATTAAGTGCGTGAAAGTTTGAAAACGAATGAAGCAAGGTTTGAGAATGATCTATTCTTTAGAAGTCACTTTCATCCAAAAGAAGGTACACATATTTCATCCTAACTCTTGTTTAAAGCTTTTTGAAAGACCTTGCTTAGGGACAAGCAAGTGTTAAGTATGGGGTTATTTGTTAGCATGAAATATTGTGATATTCTAGGCACGTTTTATAATCGTATTTGATTCATATTGATAGTCTTTGATGGAGCTTTAGGCATATATGAGCTAGTATTACCTATATTGTCGATATGGATGTCTACACGAGTTCTATGTTAATTATAGGTGATTTGGAGCTATTTCCGAACGAAATCGAGCGAAGGAGAGTTGAGTTGATGTACCTCTAGATCAAGGACACCTTTTGGAAGCAATTTGAAGTATTAGATTGAGGAATGCACGAATGAAGGCAAAAATCACGGTTCGACCCTAGATTACGGCCGTGGATTGTGATGCAGAATTCGATGTTCATTCCAGGGAATATTACGGCCGTGGAAGCTACCCGTATTTGTTTCCACGCCTCAGAATTACGGTCGTGGAATATTCCACGACCGTGATCTTAGCGAATCCTTTCGCCACGTTTCGAAGCCATGATCTTTTGAAGATCGGGCCGGGCCGACGTTTTGCCCTGCATTATAAAAAGGACGGATGAAGCGAGATTCCGTCACCTCGCCTTACCCCGCTACCTAGCTTACGACGTTTCAAACCCTAAGTGGAGCGGCAAGAACGCAAGCTTAGCAACACACAAACCTTCATTCTTGGAGGTGATTTTGGGAGATCTCATTGAAGATCAAAGTTCGTGATTGGAGAATTGCTGTGAGCGATCTTCGCGTTGAGGAAGATCGAAGTTCTTGGAGGATTCCGCAAGAAAACTCCTCTTCTTGCTTAGGTTTGATTTAGGATCGGATTGACATCCCGTTTCCTTTCTTTCCTAAGATTGTGATTGTTTATTCCGAATTGAATCTTTTGATAAACACTTGTTCTTGATTGTGATTCTGAGATTCGTTTGAAGATTATTGAAAGTTCTTGAAAGTTCCCATCTTTTATCTTATAAATCTTGAATTGATATCAAATGACTGTTATTGGCTAAAAACCCTTAACAATTCTAAGGTGAAGGGTTGATAGTTGTGGCTTAGATGATGATAGATCGATCGCAAACAGATTAGACCCTGAGAGTTAGAGAAGTGTCGCCGACAACCTTAAATTACGGGTTGTTCTTGAGTTCCACGGCCGTGGAACCTCAAGAACTAACCGTGATTTTCCTCTAGTTTACGAGCCTGCTTTTACTTTAATCCAAAGTTAAAGATTTGCTTTAACTTAGTTTAGACTTGTCATTTCTAGGTTGTAGTGAAGCCTCAACAACCTCTACCTCGATTGTGAGCCTCAACAACCTCAATCGGATAAGTTAGTCTTGACCTTTAGGTTATAAGTTTGGGTCTTTGACACTAATTCTCGTCTTTAGAATCTTTCTATATTGAGCCTCAATAACCTGTATAGGGAGTATCTTTTAGGTGAGTTACATAAGGTTTTTGGAACCTCAACCGTACGATTACCTTACATTAGTATACCTTTGCATATCTCTACTCTGTCTTTACATCATTAGTATATCTTGAATCTGTTGCCACAACTGAATACCCGGATCTTTAGGATTGTTGTTTTCCCAATATTTGCAAAACTCTCATATTTATTGCTTGATAACCTGAAATCGAATTTGTTCCCACCCAAATCCCTGTGTTCGATACTCTGGAATTCTTGCTTAGCTACCTCGATCCGTACACTGCGGGTTCGCTGCTTGATTCTAGTTTTATAAATTTAAAACTTACTTGCACACACCTCTAGGGGCGAACAAGTTTTTGTAATTCTTGATTGGGATGTACTAAATGTTTGTAATAACTCTACTCTATATGTTGCTTCTATTCCGAGACTATTATTGCATGTTCATCATATGTTACACGTTTCATTCTTGCATCGCATGAAAAAGAACTTTAAAAACCCATAAAAACTGAAAATTTTTGAAAAATTTGATGTTTCTAATGAATTGAGATGAATTCCATGATAAACACTACTTGTGAATTAAGTTGATAACGATTGCATGCTTGAAAGGATAGTAATTCGAAAAGAAATTGAATGAATAGATTTTACCTCTTTTGCAAGTTTTATAATGTGAAAATGTTACCTAAATCATGTAAGAAATCGAAGTTGAAATCACATTATAAGTTCTTATGCTTCTTTTTGAAATGATTAAGGCAATTCGATACTTTCTTTCTTCTTTCCTTTGATCATCTAACTCCTCATTGAAATACTAGCCTCCCTTACCCATCCGGGAACTTGGAAAGTGAATGAGAAAAAGGCATGTATGATGTGGGAGGGCCATGAGAGCATATATTTGCAATCAATTGAATAGAAAGAAATTATAGGTTTGGGGAAGTCAATCATGACGATGAGTAACTCGGCACCATTCACATAGCCGGGTGTTTGTGTCTTGCCAAAGTCGGATTGAGCGATATTCCTAGCGGATTATGGTATGTGCGCTAAGGGTTTGAGGCATCTCGCAAAAATGAGAAACGCCAATCTCCTAGGCTTCGGTTTTTGTGCACCTCTATCCATAACTCCAAAAATAAAGTCGAAAAATGAAAAGTAAGAGCGAAGCTCTAAGTGAAGAGTTGCAGAAATCGCAAAAGAAGAAGAAGGTAGTAGTCCATTTTCCCGGATTTATGCACCACTCTCCCTTAAAGTTCCCTTCCCTTCCATACTCTAGACCTTTTTCTTTGAAAGTCCTTAAGATCAAAAGAATGTTATGTGGCTTGGTGATCTAAATTGAAGTTCTTATGATTGATTTTGATAATGTTTGAAGGTTATAATACTTGTTTGGAAGTTAAATTGTTTCATGAGCTTTCTTTACCTCTTACTCTCTAATTAAGTGTGTGAAAGTTTGAAAACGAATGAAGCAAGGTTTGAGAATGATCTATTCTTTAGAAGTCACTTTCATCCAAAAGAAGGTACACATATTTCATCCTAACTCTTGTTTAAAGCTTTTTGAAAGACCTTGCTTAGGGACAAGCAAGTGTTAAGTATGGGGTTATTTGTTAGCATGAAATATTGTGATATTCTAGGCACGTTTTATAATCGTATTTGATTCATATTGATAGTCTTTGATGGAGCTTTAGGCATATATGAGCTAGTATTACCTATATTGTCGATATGGATGTCTACACGAGTTCTATGTTAATTATAGGTGATTTGGAGCTATTTCCGAACGAAATCGAGCGAAGGAGAGTTGAGTTGATGTACCTCTAGATCAAGGACACCTTTTGGAAGCAATTTGAAGTATTAGATTGAGGAATGCACGAATGAAGGCAAAAATCACGGTTCGACCCTAGATTACGGCCGTGGATTGTGATGCAGAATTCGATGTTCATTCCAGGGAATATTACGGCCGTGGAAGCTACCCGTATTTGTTTCCACGCCTCAGAATTACGGTCGTGGAATATTCCACGACCGTGATCTTAGCGAATCCTTTCGCCACGTTTCGAAGCCATGATCTTTTGAAGATCGGGCCGGGCCGACGTTTTGCCCTGCATTATAAAAAGGACGGATGAAGCGAGATTCCGTCACCTCGCCTTACCCCGCTACCTAGCTTACGACGTTTCAAACCCTAAGTGGAGCGGCAAGAACGCAAGCTTAGCAACACACAAACCTTCATTCTTGGAGGTGATTTTGGGAGATCTCATTGAAGATCAAAGTTCGTGATTGGAGAATTGCTGTGAGCGATCTTCGCGTTGAGGAAGATCGAAGTTCTTGGAGGATTCCGCAAGAAAACTCCTCTTCTTGCTTAGGTTTGATTTAGGATCGGATTGACATCCCGTTTCCTTTCTTTCCTAAGATTGTGATTGTTTATTCCGAATTGAATCTTTTGATAAACACTTGTTCTTGATTGTGATTCTGAGATTCGTTTGAAGATTATTGAAAGTTCTTGAAAGTTCCCATCTTTTATCTTATAAATCTTGAATTGATATCAAATGACTGTTATTGGCTAAAAACCCTTAACAATTCTAAGGTGAAGGGTTGATAGTTGTGGCTTAGATGATGATAGATCGATCGCAAACAGATTAGACCCTGAGAGTTAGAGAAGTGTCGCCGACAACCTTAAATTACGGGTTGTTCTTGAGTTCCACGGCCGTGGAACCTCAAGAACTAACCGTGATTTTCGTCTAGTTTACGAGCCTGCTTTTACTTTAATCCAAAGTTAAAGATTTGCTTTAACTTAGTTTAGACTTGTCATGTCTAGGTTGTAGTGAAGCCTCAACAACCTCTACCTCGATTGTGAGCCTCAACAACCTCAATCGGATAAGTTAGTCTTGACCTTTAGGTTATAAGTTTGGGTCTTTGACACTAATTCTCGTCTTTAGAATCTTTCTATATTGAGCCTCAATAACCTGTATAGGGAGTATCTTTTAGGTGAGTTACATAAGGTTTTTGGAACCTCAACCGTACGATTACCTTACATTAGTATACCTTTGCATATCTCTACTCTGTCTTTACATCATTAGTATATCTTGAATCTGTTGCCACAACTGAATACCCGGATCTTTAGGATTGTTGTTTTCCCAATATTTGCAAAACTCTCATATTTATTGCTTGATAACCTGAAATCGAATTTGTTCCCACCCAAATCCCTGTGTTCGATACTCTGGAATTCTTGCTTAGCTACCTCGATCCGTACACTGCGGGTTCGCTGCTTGATTCTAGTTTTATAAATTTAAAACTTATTTGCACACACCTCTAGGGACGAACAAGTTTTTGGCGCCGTTGCCGGGGATTTGGTTTTGGCAGAATTCGGTAACCGGTTGTCAAGCTTGGGAGCTTGCTCTCGTTATTTGATTCTTTTTGAGTGCATGCGCAGATCTAGGAACACCGAAGATCTCTTACCTCTTGATCAAGAGCTAGAGAAAACTTTGAGACAAAAACGCAAAGAAAAGAGGATGGCTCAAGAAAACGAAAACGATCTTCAAACTAAGTTAGCGGAGAAGGAAGCTCAACTTCGATGGAATGAGAATCTCCTCCAGGATGAGATGGATCGTCATCAAACTCAAGTAAACGGTCTCCAAGACATGATCGTTCAAATGAAGATAAAGATGAGCGATCTTGAAGATAAGGTGGGAAAGAAGTCCTCGAGAAGAAGGACAAGGTCTAGAAGAAGAGGTAACTCATCCGCTGATGATAGTGATTCTTCCATGCCCGCGCTAGAAGAGATTGATCCCTCGATCAATATAAATCCTTTCAACACACAAGGAGCTGCTAACCGCCGCATTCCACCTAGGAATGTGAGAGTCGAACGTGTAGATAATGAGCCAAGAACTCTTGGCCAGCGGATGGATCCAACACAACAACCACGCCGCTTAGGTGTGAACTTTGATGCTGAAGATGTACAAGGGTTTAGTTTCAACCCTCAAGTTATCACTCTTGTTCGCCAAAGTCAGTTTGGCGGTACAAGCGCTGAATCTCCACACCAACACTTGCAAAACTTTGAGTGCATGATGGAGACAATGAGGCCAAAGAGCGCTACTACCAACAGCTATAAGCTCAAACCTTTCTTTTTCTCTTTGAAAGGGAAAGCGCTATCTTGGTACCAAGCTCTTCCTAGTGGAAAGCTAGAAACGTGGGAAGACCTTTCCGCAGAGTTTCTCACCAAGTTCTTTCCGCCCTCCAAAACGGCGGAACTTAGAGGTAAGATTAATGCTTTTTCTATGAGACCTAACGAAAGTTTGTTTCAATCTTGGGAAAGGTTTCAGGACTTGCTCTTGGATTGCCCTCATCATGGCATATCCAAGCTTGCCTTGCTGGAAATTTACTACAAGGGGCTGGATGCGGGAACGCAATTCAACCTTCAATCCCTCTCATGTGGAACGTTCATGGACATGAGAGAAGATGACGCTTGGGACTTCATTGAGAAGCAAGCAAGAGTCATAGAGAAATATTCCCACCGGAAGGTGGAGGGAAATCGTGTGGAGCAAGGAGCGAAGCTCACACATGAAGCTCAAAATCAGATTTTCTCCCTCAACAATGAGATCAAAGAGTTGAAGGAGGCTATCAAGACCAACTTCCCAAAGCAGCAAGAGAAGGATGTTGGCTATTTGGGCAATAACAACGGCGGCGACAACACCAACCGCAACAACAATAACCGGAACAATAACCGGAACAACAATTGGAATGGAAACAACAACAATCGGAATAACAACAATTGGAACAACAATCGTGGTTCGAACAACAACAATTGGCGCTCCAATCAACAAAATTCCGGTAACTCCTATCCTTCTAATTCCAATTCACTAACTCCACCCTCTTCTTCCTCTACTCCTTTGAAAAGCCAGGGGCAATCATCAAATGGAGGAAACAATACGGGAAAGGAAAAGCCGGATCCCATGTTGGAAACGATCTTGGGAAAGCTTCAAGGGTTGGAGAACCGCATCATCAAGGTTGACGATCAAATTTCTAAGGTTGACAAAGCTCAAAAGGTTTTAGAGAATCAAATGTTCAACCATGCGGAGGAAGTTCCTAGGAATCAAGGGAAACTTCCAGGAAAGACGGAGGACAACCCTAAGGGAAGGGTAATGGCGATTACAACTAGGAGCGGAGTGACTACCACCGATCCGCAGCCTACGTTTGTTGAGGTCCCCGTAGAGAAAAGCAAAGAAAAGGGGAAGGAGAAGGAGGACGTCTATGTTCCACCTCCAGCTTTCAAACCTCCCCTACCATTCCCTCAATCTAGAGCGCGAGCGCGCCTAGACAAGCAATTCGGTAAGTTCATAGAACTCATGAGCAAACTGCATATTAATATACCTTTCATTGATGCTATTGTAGGTATGCCGGCTTATGGCAAGTTCTTGAAGGAGCTCCTCTCTAACAAGAGGAAGCTAGAAGATTTTGGAGAAGTCAAGATGAGTTCGGATTCTTCGGACCTAATCAAGACTATGAAGGAGAAAATGCCCCCAAAGCTGAAGGATCCGGGGTCATTTTGCATTCCCATAGGAGTGGGAGAGGTCACATATGACGCTTTGTGTGATCTAGGAGCAAGTGTGAGCATCATACCACTTGCGTTGTGCAGGAAGATCGGTTTAGGCGACCCTAAACCGGTGAAGATGACGTTATACATGGCGGATCGATCCATTACTCGTCCCGTCGGCATTGTAGAGGACGTCCCTGTTAAGCTAGGCAAGTTCTTTGTCCCCATTGATTTTGTTGTGCTTGACATTCCTGCAGATAGTCTGGTCCCGATCATACTCGGAAGACCGTTTCTTGCAACTTCCGGCTGCATGGTCGATTGCAAGAATGGAAGACTCGCTTTTGACATTGGGGAAGAGAAAGTAGAGTTCGTTCTTTCCACTCTAGTGAAGGAACCAATTTTTGATGAGGATATTTACAATATCCAAAACGAAGAAGGTTTATCTAGGGAGGAGGTAAGTGCGATTCTCTTTAACGATCCTTTGCAAAAGGTTATTACTATGAGTCTAACAGATGTAGGAGAAGAAGAAGAGTGCAAAGAGGAAATTGAAGCCTTGGAAGCACAAGAAGAGATGCATGAAGTAGAGTTTGAGAAACTCCACGATGAGGCTGAGAACACAAGATTCCACGGCCATACTCTGTATTCCACGGCCGTGGATTCCACAACCAAATTCGACCTCCATTCCAGAGGATATTACGGTCGTGGAAAAACAGGGGAGAACGTGATTTTGACCGTGGAAAATAGTGATCAGCACGCTTCTTCAACTTCTCCTAATTCTTCTCCAAACCATTCAACATCCTAGAAACCTCTAAGGAAACATCGGAAGCTCCTCAAGGATCATTGGAAGCTCCGAAAGCGATGGAACTCAAACCACTTCCTACTCATCTAAGGTACGCTTTTCTTGGATCTAATTCTACCTTCCCGGTTATCGTTAGTTCCGAATTAAGCATAGATGAACATGAACAGCTCATGATTGTCCTTAGGAAACATAGAAAAGCCATAGGCTATACTATTGAGGACTTAGTAGGAATTAAACCCTCCCTATGCATGCATAAGATACTAATGGAGGAGGACTTTAGAACTTCAAGACAACCTCAAAGGCGGTTAAATCCGACCATGAAGGAGGTTGTCAAGAAGGAAATTCTTAAACTTCTTGATGCAGGTATCATCTATCCTATCTCCGATAGCAAGTGGGTGAGCCCAGTTCAAGTAGTTCCGAAGAAGGGAGGAATGACGGTCATCACCAATAAGAACAACGAACTCATTCCTACCCGAACAGTGACAGGATGGCGAATGTGCATAGACTACCGCAAGCTCAACAACGCAACGTGGAAGGATCACTTTCCATTGCCATTCATAGACCAAATGCTTGAAAGGTTAGCACAACATTCATACTTTTGCTACCTTGACGGTTATAGTGGTTTCTTTCAGATCCCGATACATCCGGATGATCAAGAGAAGACCACATTCACGTGCCCTTGGGGTACGTTCGCTTATAGGAGGATGCCGTTCGGGCTTTGCAACGCCCCAGCCACCTTTCAACGGTGCATGATGGCCATCTTCTCCGAATACGTAGAGGAAATCATGGAAGTCTTCATGGACGACTTCTCCGTTTACGGTTCCTCCTTTAACGATTGTCTTTCTAACCTTTCTCTTGTTTTGCAAAGATGTGAAGACACTAACCTAGTCCTTAATTGGGAGAAGTGTCAATTCATGGTTAAGGAAGGAATCGTTTTAGGTCACTTAGTCTCTAGTAGAGGGATAGAGGTAGACAAGGCTAAAATAGAGACCATAGAAAAACTTCCTCCTCCAGTTTCGGTGAAGGGAATAAGAAGTTTTCTAGGACATGCTGGATTTTATAGACGTTTTATCCAAGACTTTTCTAAGATATCAAAACCTCTCACTAATCTATTGATGAAGGATGCGGTTTTTGAGTTTTCGCAGGAATGTCTAGATGCGTTCAACACCATCCGGCAGGCTTTAATTTCAGCACCCATTATCCAACCACCGGATTGGACTCTCCCTTTCGAGATTATGTGCGATGCTAGTGACGTAGCCATTGGAGCTGTTCTTGGGCAACGAAAGGAAGGACGAACCCATGCCATATACTACGCTAGCAAGACGCTAGACGAAGCCCAGCTCAACTACGCCACTACGGAGAAGGAATTTCTAGCCATTGTCTACGCTATTAACAAGTTTCGCTCTTATCTTGTAGGTGCAAAGGTGATTGTCTACACGGATCATGCTGCGATCCGGTACCTCCTTGCAAAGAAGGATGCGAAGCCAAGGCTGATTAGATGGATTCTTCTCCTACAAGAATTCGATCTTGAGATCCGCGACAAGAAAGGCTCGGAAAATTCTGTTGCGGATCATTTGAGTCGCCTAACACATCTAGAGGACGACCATTTACCCATTGATGACTCCTTTCCGGACGAACACCTACACATCATTGAGGAGTGCATCAAGGTAATCTCCAAAGGTGACGAACCATGGTTTGCTGATTTCGTTAATTATTTGGTTTGCCAGGAAATACCACCCGGACTATCATATGCGCAAAGGAAGAAGTTTTTCAAGGACGTCCGGGAATACCATTGGAACGAGCCTCTTCTCTTCAAGAGAGGTCCGGATGGCATCATTCGGCGATGTGTGCCGGAAGATGAGATGCAAAGTGTCATCCTTTATTGTCATTCACTACCTTGTGGAGGACACGCTAGTTCGAACAAAACTAGCGCAATGGTATTGCAATCCGGATTCTATTGGCCTACCTTGTTTAAAGATGTGCAATCCTTTGTTTCTTGTTGCGATGCTTGTCAAAGAACAGGCAATATCTCTAGAAGGAACGAGATGCCCCTCAACAACATCCAAGAGGTGGAGATTTTTGACGTTTGGGGAGTTGACTTCATGGGACCATTCCCTTCTTCTTGTGGGAACCAATACATACTATTGGCGGTAGACTACGTTTCTAGATGGGTGGAAGCCATTGCCTCTCCCACAAATGATGCCATGGTGGTGGTTAAGTTCTTCAACAAGACCATTTTTCCGCGATTCGGGACGCCAAGGACGATCATTAGTGATGGAGGTTCTCACTTCATAGCCCGTCGTTTTGAAGCTCTCCTATCCAAGTATGGGGTTACTCACAAGATCGCCACCCCTTACCATCCACAAACGAGTGGACAAGTTGAGATCTCGAATAGGGAGATCAAGGGAATTCTAGAGAAGACGGTTTCGAGGACTAGGAAGGATTGGTCCTTGAAACTAGATGATGCGCTATGGGCATACCGGACTGCATACAAGACTCCCATAGGAACCACACCATACAACCTTGTGTATGGGAAGTCTTGTCACTTGCCGGTAGAGCTAGAGCACAAGGCGTTTTGGGCTATCAAGTGGCTGAATTTCAGCATGAAAGAAGCGGGAGAGAAGCGTCTCCTAGACATCAACAAGCTGGATGAACTCCGTTTGAACGCCTACGAAAACGCTAAGATCTACAAGGAAAGAGCAAAGCGTTGGCATGATAAGCATATCATTCCAAAGGACTTCCAAGAAGGAGATCAAGTTCTCCTCTTCAATTCGAGACTTCGCCTCTTTCCAGGTAAGTTAAAATCTCGTTGGACTGGACCTTTTCTAATTAAGCGTATTTTCCCCCATGGTGCAGTTGAAGTATGGGGTGAAGCTAGCGGAAGTTTTAAGGTGAACGGTCAACGACTTAAGAAGTACTCACCGGAACTCCAAGCTGAGGAGTTTGCACCTACCGCACTCGAATAAGTGCGAAAATGGTCTAGCTACGGACCTTAAACAAAGCGCTTCTTGGGAGGCAACCCAAGGTATTGCATTTTCGTTTTTGCTTTCGATTCGTAGATTAGCTTAGAATAGAAGTTTTTGCCTTGTATTTGCCTCGATTTCTCCCGGTATGTTCGTGTTTTTGGTTGTAGTATCGATGAAAAAAGGGAAAGGAAGGAAAATGTCGAAGAGAAGTGACGAAATTTGGACTTTGAAGCTTTACAGAGAGTTCCACGGTCTAAATTACGGTCGTCGTTGCTACAGTGGCCGTAATTCTCAAAGGCCTGTGAAAAATCACCAAAATTACGGGTCCGTACATTTCCACGGCCGTGGAATGCCCCGATAGACCGTAATTTTTGAAATTTTGCCTGCAAGTATAAAAGCCACACTTCACCACAAAAACACCACAAAAACCCCCAAATTCCACGCCCTAAACGCCGAAAACACGCAGCCCCTCCCAAATCTTCGTTCTCTAATCGTTTTTAACGATTCTTCTTCCTAAACCGAAGCAAATCCAACCAAGAACAAGATCCAAGCAACAAATCGCGCGGAAAACGATCAACAAACCCGCATTTTGGATTTCTCAATCCGAAAAAAGAGGTTTTTGCTCTCTTCTTGATTTTAGCCGTTTTTGTTCGTTTTTGTTAGAGATTATTAGGAAGAACTGATTGAGATTGGAAGAAACTAGATTAGGACTGATTGTGGTGGAGTTTGATTGCTGATTTGTTGGGAATCGAAAATTCTGTGTCGAATCACGGTCTGTATAGGTTCCACGGCCGTGGTTTTGGGAAGAACAGACCGTAATTTGTAACAGAATGGACTTCGTGAGGAGAGTTTCGGGAAGGATTAAGGAAAAGAAAGGGGAACAGAATAAGAAGAGAAAGGGTAACCCCTCCACCTCTAGGGCACCACCACCACCCTCATCCCCTTCACCACCATCCTCACCTTCACCTCCATCTTCACCCCCTCCTTCTAGCATACCGATCATACACGAAAACCACCAAGCTGCATTTGAGAGGATTGAGAAGAGGGCAGTAATTGGCCCTAGATACTTGTTGTTGGAGGATCTACATCCTCTCAACATTGTAGATGACCTTACATGGCTCTTGGATAGAGCCGGTTTGCTTGTCTTCACGAATATTCGTGAAGACGCTTATGAGGAGATCACCCGAGAGGTTGTGACGTCTTTCGAGCACAGCCCTGTTGATAGAACCGTCTCCTTCCGCCTCATGAACCAAGACTACCAGTTGAGTATAGTTGAGTTCGGGACCATTTTTGGGTTCCACGAGACCTACAACGGTCGCATTCCTAGGAACGTGTCCGCTAAGGACTTTTGGGGAGATGTAGCTATGATCTATGCCGACGAGGACCGTTGGCATCCAGCTGACACCAAGGCCAAATTGATGTACCATTTGGCCTTGAAGATAGCTCACCGTGTTCTTTCGGAGTGTCTCTTCCCTAGGACGGAGACGCCCCAAAAGATCAAGACGGATGAGCTATTCCTTCTCTATGCTATGCTTCACGGATGCCGCGCCGATTGTGCTACCCTTTTGGCGGCGACTATGAGTAAATTGAAGAACAAATCGAGAGGGAACATTGGGTACGGTGGGATAGTGACCCACATAGCTAGGACTTTTGGAGTGGATTTCTCAGCTTGCACGCGTATACCGGCAGTTCCATTAGGGCTACACGCTTTCATGGTCAGGGGACTCATCTTCCCCACACATAGAGGTCCGCCTTACGCGGGCATGCCCTGGGAGAGTAGGATCGGCAGGGGTATTGAGTGGCTGCCGGAGTATTCCATTGTGGCGGGGCGCCACAACTGGAAGGAGACGTTCGCTGCGATGCATGCGAACAGGCTTGTAGCTCCCCCTTACGTTCCACCGCCGGTTGTAGATGAGGAGGATATGGGAGAGCCGTATGAGAGTGGTGCAGGAGCAGAGCAGGAGTTCGGCTCGTTTCCGGATCAGCCGGATCAGCAGGATGTACCTAGACGCTCTCCGCGTCCGACTGGAGCTTCAGGCTCGTCATCTCGCCGCGCCAGCGTGAGCGAGAGACCCACGTGGATGACTACACCTCCCACCTGGTACGAGACACCCCCTCCTTGGTCCACTACGCACGCAACAGCACCACCACCACCACCACCAGCAGCAGCACCAGCAGACGCTCCCGGATGGTATGATCGCGCTCCGGGATGGTATGAGAGGATGCCGGAGTGGGCTACCGGACTTTCAGAGAGAGTCGGAGCATTAGAGATCCGGGCGGACGCTAGAGACAGACATTTGGACGACCTCGACCACATGATGAGGGACGTCTACCGCCAGCAGTTTGGGCGGTACTATGACCCGAGTTTCTCTCCATTCCCACCTCCACCGGCACCGCAGTGATTGATGACCGGACTGCTCGTTTTAGACATCCCCGCCACCATTTGTGAGTTTCTTTTTCCTTCTTTCTTTTGTTCTTTCTTGTGAACATTAGGGACAATGTTCGTCCTAAGTATGGGGTGGGATGTACTAAATGTTTGTAATAACTCTACTCTATATGTTGCTTCTATTCCGAGACTATTATTGCATGTTCATCATATGTTACACGTTTCATTCTTGCATCGCATGAAAAAGAACTTTAAAAACCCATAAAAACTGAAAATTTTTGAAAAATTTGATGTTTCTAATGAATTGAGATGAATTCCATGATAAACACTACTTGTGAATTAAGTTGATAACGATTGCATGCTTGAAAGGATAGTAATTCGAAAAGAAATTGAATGAATAGATTTTACCTCTTTTGTAAGTTTTATAATGTGAAAATGTTACCTAAATCATGTAAGAAATCGAAGTTGAAATCACATTATAAGTTCTTATGCTTCTTTTTGAAATGATTAAGGCAATTCGATACTTTCTTTCTTCTTTCCTTTGATCATCTAACTCCTCATTGAAATACTAGCCTCCCTTACCCATCCGGGAACTTGGAAAGTGAATGAGAAAAAGGCATGTATGATGTGGGAGGGCCATGAGAGCATATATTTGCAATCAATTGAATAGAAAGAAATTATAGGTTTGGGGAAGTCAATCATGACGATGAGTAACTCGGCACCATTCACATAGCCGGGTGTTTGTGTCTTGCCAAAGTCGGATTGAGCGATATTCCTAGCGGATTATGGTATGTGTGCTAAGGGTTTGAGGCATCTCGCAAAAATGAGAAACGCCAATCTCCTAGGCTTCGGTTTTTGTGCACCTCTATCCATAACTCCAAAAATAAAGTCGAAAAATGAAAAGTAAGAGCGAAGCTCTAAGTGAAGATTTGCGGAAACCGCAAAAGAAGAAGAAGGTAGTAGTCCATTTTCCCGGATTTATGCACCACTCTCCCTTAAAGTTTCCCTTCCCTTCCATACTCTAGACCTTTTCCTTGGGAAAGTCCTTAAGATCAAAAGAATGTTATGTGGCTTGGTGATCTAAATTGAAGTTCTTATGATTGATTTTGATAATGTTTGAAGGTTATGATGCTTGCTTGGAAGTTAAATTGTTTCATAAGCTTTCTTTACCTCTTACTCTCTAATTAAGTGCGTGAAAGTTTGAAAACGAATGAAGCAAGGTTTGAGAATGATCTATTCTTTAGAAGTCACTTTCATCCAAAAGAAGGTACACATATTTCATCCTAACTCTTGTTTAAAGCTTTTTGAAAGACCTTGCTTAGGGACAAGCAAGTGTTAAGTATGGGGTTATTTGTTAGCATGAAATATTGTGATATTCTAGGCACGTTTTATAATCGTATTTGATTCATATTGATAGTCTTTGATGGAGCTTTAGGCATATATGAGCTAGTATTACCTATATTGTCGATATGGATGTCTACACGAGTTCTATGTTAATTATAGGTGATTTGGAGCTATTTCCGAACGAAATCGAGCGAAGGAGAGTTGAGTTGATGTACCTCTAGATCAAGGACACCTTTTGGAAGCAATTTGAAGTATTAGATTGAGGAATGCACGAATGAAGGCAAAAATCACGGTTCGACCCTAGATTACGGCCGTGGATTGTGATGCAGAATTCGATGTTCATTCCAGGGAATATTACGGCCGTGGAAGCTACCCGTATTTGTTTCCACGCCTCAGAATTACGGTCGTGGAATATTCCACGACCGTGATCTTAGCGAATCCTTTCGCCACGTTTCGAAGCCATGATCTTTTGAAGATCGGGCCGGGCCGACGTTTTGCCCTGCATTATAAAAAGGACGGATGAAGCGAGATTCCGTCACCTCGCCTTACCCCGCTACCTAGCTTACGACGTTTCAAACCCTAAGTGGAGCGGCAAGAACGCAAGCTTAGCAACACACAAACCTTCATTCTTGGAGGTGATTTTGGGAGATCTCATTGAAGATCAAAGTTCGTGATTGGAGAATTGTTGTGAGCGATCTTCGCGTTGAGGAAGATCGAAGTTCTTGGAGGATTCCGCAAGAAAACTCCTCTTCTTGCTTAGGTTTGATTTAGGATCGGATTGACATCCCGTTTCCTTTCTTTCCTAAGATTGTGATTGTTTATTCCGAATTGAATCTTTTGATAAACACTTGTTCTTGATTGTGATTCTGAGATTCGTTTGAAGATTATTGAAAGTTCTTGAAAGTTCCCATCTTTTATCTTATAAATCTTGAATTGATATCAAATGACTGTTATTGGCTAAAAACCCTTAACAATTCTAAGGTGAAGGGTTGATAGTTGTGGCTTAGATGATGATAGATCGATCGCAAACAGATTAGACCCTGAGAGTTAGAGAAGTGTCGCCGACAACCTTAAATTACGGGTTGTTCTTGAGTTCCACGGCCGTGGAACCTCAAGAACTAACCGTGATTTTCCTCTAGTTTACGAGCCTGCTTTTACTTTAATCCAAAGTTAAAGATTTGCTTTAACTTAGTTTAGACTTGTCTTTTCTAGGTGGTAGTGAAGCCTCAACAACCTCTACCTCGATTGTGAGCCTCAACAACCTCAATCGGATAAGTTAGTCTTGACCTTTAGGTTATAAGTTTGGGTATTTGACACTAATTCTCGTCTTTAGAATCTTTCTATATTGAGCCTCAACAACCTGTATAGGGAGTATCTTTTAGGTGAGTTACATAAGGTTTTTGGAACCTCAACCGTACGATTACCTTACATTAGTATACCTTTGCATATCTCTACTCTGTCTTTACATCATTAGTATATCTTGAATCTGTTGCCACAACTGAATACCCGGATCTTTAGGATTGTTGTTTTCCCAATATTTGCAAAACTCTCATATTTATTGCTTGATAACCTGAAATCGAATTTGTTCCCACCCAAATCCCTGTGTTCGATACTCTGGAATTCTTGCTTAGCTACCTCGATCCGTACACTGCGGGCTCGCTGCTTGATTCTAGTTTTATAAATTTAAAACTTACTTGCACACACCTCTAGGGGCGAACAAGTTTTTGTAATTCTTGATTGGGATGTACTAAATGTTTGTAATAACTCTACTCTATATGTTGCTTCTATTCCGAGACTATTATTGCATGTTCATCATATGTTACACGTTTCATTCTTGCATCGCATGAAAAAGAACTTTAAAAACCCATAAAAACTGAAAATTTTTGAAAAATTTGATGTTTCTAATGAATTGAGATGAATTCCATGATAAACACTACTTGTGAATTAAGTTGATAACGATTGCATGCTTGAAAGGATAGTAATTCGAAAAGAAATTGAATGAATAGATTTTACCTCTTTTGCAAGTTTTATAATGTGAAAATGTTACCTAAATCATGTAAGAAATCGAAGTTGAAATCACATTATAAGTTCTTATGCTTCTTTTTGAAATGATTAAGGCAATTCGATACTTTCTTTCTTCTTTCCTTTGATCATCTAACTCCTCATTGAAATACTAGCCTCCCTTACCCATCCGGGAACTTGGAAAGTGAATGAGAAAAAGGCATGTATGATGTGGGAGGGCCATGAGAGCATATATTTGCAATCAATTGAATAGAAAGAAATTATAGGTTTGGGGAAGTCAATCATGACGATGAGTAACTCGGCACCATTCACATAGCCGGGTGTTTGTGTCTTGCCAAAGTCGGATTGAGCGATATTCCTAGCGGATTATGGTATGTGCATCAAGGGTTTGAGGCATCTCAAGCAATTGAGAAACGCCAATCTCCTAGGCTTCGGTTTTTGTGCACCTCTATCCATAACTCCAAAAGTAAAGTCGAAAAATGAAAAGTAAGAGCGAAGCTCTAAGTGAAGATTTGCGGAAACCGCAAAAGAAGAAGAAGGTAGTAGTCCATTTTCCCGGATTTATGCACCACTCTCCCTTAAAGTTTTCCCTTCCCTTCCATACTCTAGACCTTTTCTTTGAAAGTCCTTAAGATCAAAAGAATGTTATATGGCTTGGTGATCTAAATTGAAGTTCTTATGATTGATTTTGATAATGTTTGAAGGTTATGATGCTTGCTTGGAAGTTAAATTGATTCATAAGCTTTCTTTACCTCTTACTCTCTAATTAAGTGTGTGAAAGTTTGAAAAACGATTGAAGCAAGGTTTGAGAATGATCTATTCTTTAGAAGTCACTTTCATCCAAAAGAAGGTACACATATTTCATCCTAACTCTTGTTTAAAGCTTTTTGAAAGACCTTGCTTAGGGACAAGCAAGTGTTAAGTATGGGGTTATTTGTTAGCATGAAATATTGTGATATTCTAGGCACGTTTTATAATCGTATTTGATTCATATTGATAGTCTTTGATGGAGCTTTAGGCATATATGAGCTAGTATTACCTATATTGTCGATATGGATGTCTACACGAGTTCTATGTTAATTATAGGTGATTTGGAGCTATTTCCGAACGAAATCGAGCGAAGGAGAGTTGAGTTGATGTACCTCTAGATCAAGGACACCTTTTGGAAGCAATTTGAAGTATTAGATTGAGGAATGCACGAATGAAGGCAAAAATCACGGTTCGACCCTAGATTACGGCCGTGGATTGTGATGCAGAATTCGATGTTCATTCCAGGGAATATTACGGCCGTGGAAGCTACCCGTATTTGTTTCCACGCCTCAGAATTACGGTCGTGGAATATTCCACGACCGTGATCTTAGCGAATCCTTTCGCCACGTTTCGAAGCCATGATCTTTTGAAGATCGGGCCGGGCCGACGTTTTGCCCTGCATTATAAAAAGGACGGATGAAGCGAGATTCCGTCACCTCGCCTTACCCCGCTACCTAGCTTACGACGTTTCAAACCCTAAGTGGAGCGGCAAGAACGCAAGCTTAGCAACACACAAACCTTCATTCTTGGAGGTGATTTTGGGAGATCTCATTGAAGATCAAAGTTCGTGATTGGAGAATTGCTGTGAGCGATCTTCGCGTTGAGGAAGATCGAAGTTCTTGGAGGATTCCGCAAGAAAACTCCTCTTCTTGCTTAGGTTTGATTTAGGATCGGATTGACATCCCGTTTCCTTTCTTTCCTAAGATTGTGATTGTTTATTCCGAATTGAATCTTTTGATAAACACTTGTTCTTGATTGTGATTCTGAGATTCGTTTGAAGATTATTGAAAGTTCTTGAAAGTTCCCATCTTTTATCTTATAAATCTTGAATTGATATCAAATGACTGTTATTGGCTAAAAACCCTTAACAATTCTAAGGTGAAGGGTTGATAGTTGTGGC
>BSUD01000008.1:78581047-78599005 GCA_033239045.1 Fagopyrum esculentum
CCCCCCCCCCCCTTCTAGAGTATCTTTTATCCTTTTTATTCACCAACCAGTTTTTCAATTGGTATCAGAGCTAGACTCACGAATATTGATTTAACCATCAGTGAGACTAATCATGAATCATGTAGGTGATAGAGGATTTGCTCAAGGAAGATTCTCATCTCGACCACCACTCTTCTGTGGCAACAACTTTGCCCATTGGAGAGCACTCTATGTTCATTATGGATCAGGACATGGAACTATGGAGCATCATTCAAAATAGCATTAAAGTCTCATCTACAACGGTTGAAGGTGTCCATGTCCTAAAGAAGGAAGTTGACTTCGCACAAGCTGACTTGGACAGTTTGTCAAAGAACTACAAAGCTATGAACCTATTCTACTACGGATTAGATGCAAACGAATTCAACCGCATCTCATCATGCAAGAGTGCAAAGGAAATATGGGACAAACTCGTTGTCACTTACGAAGGAACAAGTCAAGTCAAGGAAACAAAGATTAACATCTTCCTCAGACAATACGAGCTATTCAAGATGAATCCAAATGAACCAGTCAATGAAATATTCACAAGATTCACTGAGATCGTGAACAACTTGGACTCACTAGAAAAGGTCTTCACAAATGAAGAAAAAGTTAGGAAGGTTCTAAGGAGCTTACCTAAATCCAAGTGGGGACCAAAGATGATTATCATCGAATAAGCTCAGAATCTCTCAACTCTTCCTCTTGATGACCTCCTTGGAAAACTCATCACACATGAAATGGTTCTTGGTGAAGAAAATGGAGAGCTCCCATCCAACACTAAGAATTTGGCATTATAATCAAGAAAGGATGAATTACCATCAGACGAGGAAGATAGTGATGATGATGATGATGATGATGAAGAAGATGCAATTTCCATGATCTCTAAGGGTCTCACGAGAATTCTCAAGATAAAGAAATAATCTGCAAACAATAGAGAATATCCACGAACATTAAAACCCCGAGGTAAATTTTCTAACTCTAACAAGAAAACTAGAGTGCTGACTTGTTTTGATTATGGTGAAACAGATCATCTTGTGAAGGATTGTCCACAAAAGAAGAGGACCAACTTCAAGAAAAATGATCGAAAGAAGAAAGTTATGGTAGCTTCATGGATTGATTCAAAATTTTAAAATGAATCAGAAGACGAAAAAGAACAAGCAAACCTGTGTCTCATGGCCGATCATGAAGAAGATTCAAATCTATATATTGACAATGTGGTAAGTACTATTATGTCTCAACCTGAATTTGACTTGAAACAATTCCTTAAAGACATTATTATATGTGACAAGGAACATTTAGTAAGGATAAATTCTTTAAAAGAAAAGCTTCTTGAACAAGAAAAACAACTAAGTGAGATGTCTTTGGAAATTGAAAATCTTAACACGGTTGATGACAATATCAAGGCGTTGGAATCGTAAAATGCGATTCTCAAGGACAACTTCTTCTCTCTTCATCGAAACTATATCGATCTAGAGAAAGAGAAAGTTGATCTAACTTTGGTGTGTCAAGACCAGAAGGTTGAACTTGTTAAGTTTACTCGTTCAAAAGCTAATCTTGAAAAAATGATGGTGAACAACAGTCCTCTCTTAACAAAAATGGTATAGGTTATCATAGGAGCTTTCCTAGAAAACCAACTACCACTTTTGTCAAAGCCAAAGGAAGTATTCATATGCCAACTTGCTTTTACTGTTGTAAAAAGGGTCATGTTAAATCTACATGTCCATATAAAAGAAATGATCCTTATATTATTAGAAACACCTATCCTCTATGTTTAAGGAAACAGGTCAAACAAATCTAGGTTCCTAAAGATACTAGACCACCAAACATGATCGAACCTGAATATGGACCAAAATATGCCATTTGGTCGACCCGGAAAGGTTGATGTTTGCTGTTTTGCAGGATATCACCAAGGTGAAGGAGCATAAATGGATATTAGATAGTGGTTGCTCAAGACACATGAGTGGAAAAAGCTCATTATTCTCATATTTAAAGAAGCAATCATCTGGAACCATTACGCTTGGTGATAAAGGAAAGTGTGACATTATTGGCATTGGTAAAATATGTTATACTTCATCTGATGTAATATCCGGAATTTTTATTCCGTTTATTTCCGAATCAATTCGGACTTCGAGCCGTTGACGGTTCCCATTCTATCTAGTATTTCTTTCTTCACAAATTTTATCATTTTATGTAGAGTTTAATTCACATAAAATGATAGAATTATATCAAACTCTAATCCTTATAATTATTTATCATTTTATATAGAATTTAATTTACATAAAATGATAGAATTATATCAAACCCTAATCCTTATAATTATTTATCATTTTATGTAGAATTTAATTCACATAAAATGATAGAATTATATCAAACCCTAATCCTTATAATTATTTATCATATTATGTAGAATTTAATTCACATAAAATGATAGAATTATATCAAACCCTAATTCCTATAATTAATCCTTAACGACGACTTTAGACGAGATCATGACAAGGCTGAGACGAGACTGAGACAAAGCTGTGACAAGGCCATGACGAGTTTTGACGAGTTTTGACAACTCAGCCCATCCTTAATTTTAACAGCTCCAGCCCACTTCCTCCTTTAATTTTTCAGTCAGTCCTTGCCCTGCTGCAGCCCGTCTGTATGGTGAGTGTGCAGGCCCAGCAGCATATCCAGCCCAGCAAGTGAAGAGAGAAACAGGTCATCAATCGCTAGCCCAAGAGCGCTCCATCTCCCTTGCAGCTACCACGTCCTCTGTAGACGTTACAAATGATAGTAATTGCCCACGTTTCACGCCTCCCTTTACTCCCTCTGTTGATACCTTCCATACCCATCAGATCTTCTCTACACACTTACCACAATCGCAGCAGCAAGCAGCCAGACGCCTCCTTCTGCACACAGCTAGGGATGCTTCAACTCCGTCCTCTTTGTCTACTTGCACGCTGCGCCTTCAAGCCCTGGAGTCGTGCACAAGCAGCACCTGGGCATCATTCTGCGCATAGGAGCCGGCAAGACCAACAGTCAGGAGCAGCAGCAGGAGCGTTCACCCTTCTGCACATCCCTTGCAACATCGTGAGCCTCGTGGGCGAGTTTTATAGTTGAGTGTCACCATACTCTTTCAACCTTGCTTTCCTTCAATCATATGTGTACTTATAGCGGATGCTAAACCATCTTGGAACCCTGTATTTCAGTCAAGAAAACAACAGCAGAGAGCTGTTACGTTTTCTGAGTTTTCGGAAGTGAAAAGCAGTCAACTTCGGGTCCAGACTTGAGTATGTTATACTACTCCTTTACTGCTGAATTTTGGATATGTTGTAGTCAGTAGTACATAGTAGATTATACTAAAATTTGGGAACAATCGGAGTTACGGTATGAAAGTTATGATGTTGCAAAGTGGACTCCTCATGCAGTTTTTTTTATATATGTGCTGAGTGTTGGGAAAACAGCAAGTGATGCTGTTTTGTGAGATGGTTTTGAACAAGCTCTTGATATCCGTTGGGCTTGAATTTTGGATATGATATAGTTTACATATTTCTGTAGAACATATTAAAATTTGAGAGACATCCAGCGAGTGGTTTGGGATTTATGATTTTTCAAAGATCGAATATGTAAGCAGTTTTTCTGTTGTGCTGAAATTCGGTTTTGTGAGATAGTTTTAAATAAGATTTTGATCTCCTTTGCGGCTGAATTTTGGATATATTATAGATAAAATTTTATAGTAGAACATATCAAAGTTTGGGATAAATCCAGTGAGTGGTTTAGGAGTTATGATTTTTCAAAGAGTACTCAGATTTTGGCTAAGTATAGGAAACTTCAAGTGTTGTAACCAACTTTGGAATTTTTGTAGAAGTGAAGGGTGAACAGTTTTAAGAAATTCTTCCTCCTAGGAGTAGATGAGATATCATAGATGATCTAGATAATTATTTTGAAATTTTTATAAGTTTATTCGAATTTTTTATTTAATGCCGAAATTGGACCTTAACGATCTTTCCGAAAATAAGGAAATGGGTAAATTGTCAGTTTGTAACCAAACTCACCTTTAGGAGTTAGAATATGACTCTTTAGTCTCAAATAAGAGTTTAGACATGAATTAGGGAATTTTTGGAAGTTTCGAGACCAAGGGTAAAATAGTCATTTTACCATAAATTAATATTGTAATCAATTCCGTTCTATTAAGACCTACTATCTTAGAAGTCTTAGACTTCTAATCACCCATAAAGTGTGCTGACACACTTGCCTCCTTTGACAGGCCACTGAATTCCTACTGTACAAATCGATTTGCGAATTAGAAATTCGAGATCTGATTCAGGTAAGTCCACAGACTTACTTAGCTGACTTTTGGCATGTGTGTGATGTGTATGAGTGGTGTTTGCTAGTTAAGATAAATAACGAAACTGGAATAGGCCGACTTTAGTATATTGTGTAATTGACCCAAGTGTATGATAACGGGTCGTGACATCATCTGCCTAGCTCTTGCGAGAGTCAACAAGGTTCACTGCGACCAGCCCAGTCCGGTAGACGGTCAAATGCATTAGTACCATTCCGCGTTGGTAGACGGGGACAGGGGCGAGGTTTGGGAATCCCTCGTGTCACAAAATAAGTATCATTAGTAATGACATATCACCTAAGTAAAGATAATAAAAGGATTGATTGTTGCATGTTGATTGTGTATGTTGTGTGTTTGTGCTTTTACCTTTATACTTATGCATAGAATGTTAGCTAACGGTTTTATACAGCTTGTAGATGCCTTGCAGGTTAAGACAGTTGTATAGAGATCCGGAGGGAATGGTCAGCCGGGTCCACGTACTTATTTAGTTAGGGACGGGGATGTCTTCTGTTCTTCTTATGTGTCGTTTTGGTACCATTGCTTTGTAAGGCTGATACATATTCTTCATGTATATATTGTTTAAAGTTTTCAAATGTTTTAAATACTTTTGTGCCTTGTTGTAAGATCCAAGTTAAGTTGTTGTCAAACTAAGGTCGGGACCCATTATGAGGTCCTAACCAGTAGCTCCCCGAGTTCTCAGAATTTGGGGTGTTACATCTAACTTCATTGATGACGTATATTAGGTTGACGGTTTGAAGTATAATCTGCTTAGAATCTCTCAAATATGTGATAAGGGAAACAAAGTATTGTTTGATTCAGAAAAATGTGAAGTTCAAGACAAAAAGACGGGTGAAATTGTTCTTACTGCTCATAGATTTAACAATGTTTATTCTATGAGTACTAACCAAGTTTCAGGAACTAAGCTAAAATGTCTAAAGGCCTTGACTTATGATCCAAGGCTTTGGCATAGAAGACTTGGTCACATAAGCACACAATGCAGAAGCTACTTACAAAAGATTTTGTACGTGGTTTGCCAAACCTAAACTTAAAGGTAGATGAACTATGTAAGGCTTGTACACAAGGTAAACAAACAAGAGGTTCATTCAAACCTAAGAAAGTTGTAAGTTCTTCTCGACCCATTGAACTCTTACATATGGATCTTTGTGGACCTATGCGTGTCAAATCTGCGAGAGGAAAGCAGTACATCCTTATTATTGTGGATGATTTCTCTTGTTTCATATGGATTTCTTTCCTACGAGAAAAATCTGAAGCATTATTTGAGTTTTCAAAATTATGTAAGCAGTTGCAAACTTTGAAAAACCTACCAATCGTTTCTATAAGAAGTGATCATGGTAGAGAATTTGATCAAATAAAGTTTGATTTGTTTTGTGTAAAATATGGTATTTCACATAACTTTTCAGCTCCTAGAACTCCTCAACAGAATGGAGTTGTGGAACGTAAGAATCGCACTCTTGAGGATATGTCTAGGACGGTGTTTTTAGAAAATAATTTGCCAAAAAGTTTGTGAGCTGAAGCAGTAAACACTGCAAATTATATTTTGAATAGATGTTTAATTTGCCCTATTTTCAAAAAGACTCCTTATGAACTCTTTACAGAAGCAAACCAAATATTTTATATTTCAAACGCTTTGGATGTACTTGTTTTGTTCATAACAATGGCAAAGATAACCTTGGGAAATTTGATGCACGTAGTGATCAAGCAATATTCATTGGATATGCTTCAATAAGCAAAGCTTATCGTGTTTATAACAAACGTACCAAAATTGTTGAGCAAAGTATCCATGTTATTTTTTATGAAAACAATGATGGTACTTTGAGTGAGAGTTTTGCAAATCTAAATCTGAATCAACGAGAAGATCACAATTCAGATGAAGATGAAGATCCTAAAGATCGAGAAAAGAATATGCAAGAAAAGATTGAAGATACCGAAGAAAACCATCAAGACTTTGAAACACATCTTCAAGACATTGAAATAGAAAACTGCGATGTCAGAACTCCATTTAAAGGGCATGAAACTCAACTTCAATGCCTTGAGATAGGATCCAAGGGCAATACATTAACGATATCTGAATCTAGTCAAGCATATGAGGCTCAACCTTCAAGATCTGCTCCATCTTACAAACGAAGAAAATTTCAACACTCTTCATACCATCCACAAGAGAATGTGATCTCAGATCCAAACGCAGGAGTTCAAACTCGATCTAAAGTGAATAATCTTTGTGCCTTCTCCACGTTCGTGTCTCTTATCGAACCAAAGAATTATGTTCAAGCTCTTAAAGAAACCGATTGGATCATTGCCATGCAAAACGAACTAAATGAGTTTGAGAGAAACAAGGTTTGAACTCTTACTTCAAGACCAAAGCATCAATCCGTCATCGGCACAAAATGGGTCTTTCGAAATAAGCTGGATGAAAGTGGCAAAGTCATACGAAATAAAGCACGACTTGTAGCACAAGGCTATAACTAAGAAGAAGGTATTGATTATGAGGAGACTTTTGCTCCGGTTGCCAGGTTAGAAGCCATACGTATGATACTTGCATTTGGATCTTTTATGAGTATAAAACTTTTTCAAATGGATGTAAAATGTGCTTTCCTAAACAGCTTCTTAGAAGAACAAGTCTACGTTGCTCAACCTCTTGGTTTTGAAATTGATGAATTTCCAGATCACGTTTTTAAATTGGACAAAGCTCTTTATGGTCTTAAGCAAACTCCTCGAGCTTGGTATGAAAGATTGTCCAAATATCTTCTTGAAAACAAAATCAAAAGAGGTTTGATTGATAAAATATTATTTATCAAAACAAGAGGCAACGATATCTTAGTAGTACAGATCAATGTTGATGATATATTATTCGGTGCTACTATTGATTCCCTTTACAAGGAATTTTCAGATATTATGTGCAGGGAATTTGAAATGAGCTTAATGGGTGAGCTAAAGTTCTTTCTTGGACTTCAAGTTACACAAGCAAAGAAAGGAATTTTTCTCAATCAAAGCAAGTATACTAAGGACTTGTTTAAGAAGTACAAGATGGATCATTCTAAGGTCGCAAAGACTCCTATGAGTTTAACACTTTCGCTTGACCATGACAAAGATGGCAAAAGTGTACTATAAAAGGAGTATCGAGGTATGATCGGTTCTTTGTTGTATTTAATTGCTAGTCGACCTGACATTATGTTTAGCGTGTGCATGTGTGCAAGATTTCAAGCTGCAGTATATAAAGGATCTAAAGGACAAGAATTAATCTCAAATACCCATGCCCAAACCAAAGGAATCAAAGATAAACTAAAACGGTTAAGGTTGTGACACTCAAAACCGAAATAGAGGATGTTGAGTCTCACTACTACCTAGAAAAGGCAAGCCAAGGCTAGCTTAAAGCAAATCTTTAACTTTGGATTAAAGCAAAAGCAAATGTCGTAAAACAGGGAAAATCACGGCTAGATCTTGAAGAACCACGGCCGTGGAACTTAAGAACAGGCCGTGATTTAGGGTGTCGACGATGTTTCTCACACTCTCAGGGTCCAATCAAGTTACGATCGATCTATCATCATCTAAGCCACAACTATCAACCCTTCACCTTAGAATTGCTAAAGGGTTTTAGCCAATAATCAACATATATGATATCAACAATCAAATTAAGAAGAATGAAAGATGAATAACCCTCGAAAACTCAATAACAACACAAAGTCAATCTCGAAATCCAAACAACAAAGTATGTTTATGAATTCAGAAGAGTAGGAATAGAAACCCTCACAATGATCTAGAGAAACCACAAAGAACGGGATGCCAATCCATCCTTCAATGAAAACCCTAGAATATCCCGAAGTACACAATCTCTCAAAAATCACGTCTTTCACAAATCATTAATCCTCAAGGTCGGAAAAAAACCTAAGGCTGCCGTCAATGAAACTCTCAGCGAATGTGTAAGCGAAGGTACTCAAAACTCTCTTCTCAAGCCTTCTTATAGGCGACAATAGGGTTACGGGAAAAGCCCAATAACGTTGCTGACGTGGCAATAACGATACGTCACAAAATCACCAAAATCACGGTCATGAACAACTTTCCACGGACGTGGTTTAGACCGTTTAACTTTCTGTTGTGCTCCAAACTCACTTCTACGATCATGTTGCCAAATCCACGGCCGTAATTTAGAGTCTGGTTCATCAAATCCTCTTCCACGACCGCAATTTAGGGCGTGAATTTCCAAAACTCTTGTTTTTGCCTTAGTTTCGTGACATCCTTCATCCATGTTCCTTCCTTAGCCTCTCCAATGCATCTCCTTGCCATCAAGCATGATCAAATACTCCTTTCCTTGCTCATTTTGCTCCAATCCAAGCCTTTATTCACCTTAAAACAAAACGAAGCTAGTGTAGATCTCTATATCGACAAAGTGGGTGAACTAGCTCACAATTGCTTCAAACTCATATCTAAGAACACAATAATGAGGGAAAAACAACTAAAACAAGTGTCTAAAATATAGTCATATTTCATTCTAACAAAATACCCCGTACTTGCCACTTGCTTGTCCCCAAGGAAGGTTTTCAAAAGCTTAGAACATAAGGTAGAATGAAATATGAATGCAAAACAAAACAAAACAATCTTTTTGGTTAATGTGCTTCTAATCAATAGATCATTCTCAAATCTTGCTTCATTCATCCTTGCAAACGTTCATATACATAACCCAAAATATGCAAAGCAAAAGAACTTTATAAATTGCCTAAACTTCAAGACAAACATCATAACCTTAAAGCATTGTCAAAATCAAGCAAGTGAAACTTCAATTTAGATCACCAAGTCAAATAACACTCTTATGATCTCAAGGACTTCCAAATAAGGCCAAGAATGTGGAAAAGGTGGGAAACTTGTAAAGGAATGTGGTGTATGAATCCGGGAAGAAGGGACAACACAAACTCTTTTCTTTTCACCATTTGAACTAACCACCAACTTAGAGCTTTGCTCTTAGACTTTTGCACTTAATTTTTCGACTTTACTTTTGGAGTTTTGGACAGCGGTGCACAAAAACCAAAGCCTAGGAGATTGGCATTTCTCAATTTCGAGATGCCTCAAACCCTTGATGCACATACCATAATCCGTTAGGAATATCGCTCAATCCGACTTTGGCAAGACACAAACACCCGGCTATGTGAATGGTGCCGAGTTACTCATCGTCATGATTGACTTCCCCAAACCTATATTTTTCTACACTTTGAATTCAAACTATTGCTTTCATGGTCCTCCCACATCAAACATGCCAAAATCAGCTCTTCCTAATTCCCGGATAGGTAAAGGAGGCAATTATTTTCATTGAGGGGCTAAATGATCAAAGAAAGAGGTAAGAAAATCGAGTTGCCTTAATCATTTCATAAAGAAGTATACACTAGTACAAAAGTGCACATTGGGTACGGTACATTTAACACGGTTCCGTGTTTTTGCATGGTAAATATGCAAATTCAACATTTTTACCACGGTTGCCTAGAAAACCGTGTTAAAAATACTTACAATTTACCTCGGTTTATCGATTAACCGTGGTAAATTTATAGAATCACCCATTTTAACACGGTTACCCTGCGAACCGTGTTAAAATATTTGTTATAATAACACGGTTACATGTAACCGTGTTAACCTTGTGTATCTTTTATCACGGTTCTCTTCGAAACCGTAGTAAAAATGTTTACAATTTAACACGGTTACTCTCCAAACCGTGTTAAATTAGCGTATAAACACAATTTACCACGTCTTTTAATTAACCGCGTTAAATATTTTTTAAAAAATAATTTGAAATTTTTTAGAAAGCGCTAGATTTGCCGTTTGTCTTCGAGACCGTGATAAAAATGTTTACAATTTACCACGGTAACCCTTCAAACCGTGTTAAATTAGTGTATAAACACAATTTACCACGTCTTTCAACTAACCGTGTTAAATATATATTCTTTATAAAATAATTTGAAATTTTTTTAGAAAGCATGAGATTTGCCGGTTCTCTTCGAATCCGTTGTAAAAATGTTTACAATTTACCACGGTACCTCTAAACTGTAACACCGCAAATTCTGAGAACTCGGGGAGCTACTGGTTAGTACCTCACAATGGGTCCCGACCTTAGTTTGACAACAATTTAACTTGGATCTTGCAACAAGGCACAAAAGTATTTAAAACATTTGAAAACTTTAAACAATATATACATGAAGAATATGTATCAGCCTTACAAAGCAAAGGTACCAAAACGACATATATGAAGAACATAAGACATTCCCGTCCCCAACTAAATGAGTATGTGGACCCGGTTGACCATTTCCTCCGGATCTCTCCACAATTGTCTTAACCTGCAAGGCATCTACAAGCGGTATAAAACCGTTAGCTAACATTCTATGCATAAGTATAAAGGTAAAAGCACAATCACACATCATACACAACCAACATGCAACACTCAATCCTTTTATTATCTTTAATTAGGTGATAGGTCATTACTAATGATAATTATTTTGTGACACGAGGGATTCCCAAACCTCGCCCCTATCCCCGTTTACCAACGCGGAATGGTACTAATGCATCTGACCGTCTACCGGACTGGGCTGGTCGCGGGGAACATCCTAGACTCCGCAAGAGCTAGGCAGATGATGTCACGACCCGTTATCATACACTTGGGTCAATTACATAAATAATAAAGTCGGCCTAATGCGGTTTCGTTGTTTATCATAACTAACAAACACCACTCATACACATTACACTCATACAAGAAGCCAGCTAAGTAAGTCCGTGGACTTACCTGAATCAGATCTCGACTCTCTTAATCAAAACTCAATTTGTAACTGTATAACTCGGTTGCCTGTCAAAGGAGGCAAGTGTGTTAGCACACTTTCTAGGTAATTAGAAGTCTAAGACTTCTAAGGTTGAAGATCCTATTAGAACAAAATTTAATACAGTACCAATTTATGGTAAAATGACTGTTTTACCCTTGATCCCGAAACTTTTAAAAATTCCATAGTTCATGCCTAAACTCTTATTTGAGACTAAAGAGTCATATTCTAACTCCTAAAGATGAGTTTGGTTACAAACTGGCAATGCACCCATTTTCTTATTTTCGGAAACATCGTTAAGGTCCAACTTCGGCTTCAAATATAAAATTCGAATAATGTTATAAAAATTTCGAAATAATTCCCTAGATCATCTATGCTATCTCATCTACTCCTAGGAACAAGAATTTCTTAAAACTGTTAAAGCATCACTTCTACAAAAATTTCTAAAGTTGGTTACAACACTTAACAAACCGCACACTGTCTTAACTTTGAAAAATCATAACTCCTAAACTACTCGCTGGATTTATCCCAAAATTTGATATGTTCTACTATAAAATCTTATCTATAATATATTCAAAATTCAGCCGTAAAGGAGATCAAAATCCTATTTAAAACTATCTCACAAAACCGAATTTCAGCACAACAGAAAAACAGCTTACGACTCAATCTTTGAAAAATCATAAATTCCAAACCACTCGCTGGATTCCTCTCAAATTTTAACATGTTCTACCATAATATGTCAACTATATCATATCCAAAATTCAGCCAAAAAGAATGAGTTTAGCATACCTAAATTTGGTCACAAAATTGGCTGCTCGCCAATATAGAAAACTGAGAAACTGCAACAGCTCAACTACTCTACTTTGGGACCTTATAACTTTTAACCCGACCGTTCATTTGTTCTCAAATTTGGACACAGTAAACTACATATATTCATCTATGACCTATTAAAATTTCAACGGTGGATCTTCGCTGTAACTCCTTAACATTGGTCGACAAGATGGGCAGTTTCTAACTTCAAAACTGAAGGAAAAAGATATGTATTTACCACAGTCCTTATTTCTACCATTCTGTTAATATAACTCAACAACTACCCTTTACCGACCTAACTGATTACTAATCCAAGTTCCTAAGATCATCACCAACACAACAACCTACTCTAACCCATTCGACAACAAAGTTATGTAATCAAGGAGGGAGAGAAGATTCACTTACCCCTACTAAGGTCTTTGGATGTAATTTAACGAAGATTCTGGGCGACAGAAAGGCTCTTGATCTGTAATACAGTAGGAAGGGAAAATTAAATTCTTTCCCTTGGTGTGACTGAACAGAAAGAGAGAAACTAGGGAGTGACAAGAGTGAGAGACCATTGCTACTTGACTCCCTAGGTTAAGTCGTGTGCAGAACTAAAGAATTGGGATAATCCGAGCGTGTGCAGGAGTCGAAGACTTGCTGGCGTCTAGTCCGGAAATAGATGAGAAGAGTGAGGTTGAGTTGTCTACACAGGCTTGGCTAGAGTCTGTTGTCTGATCGATGGTTGCTGCTGTTGCGTTAATGGTTGTTGTTGCGGCTACAGAGGGAAGGTAATGTAACGACAGAAAGAGAGAAGTAGAACCGTACTCACCTTGGCTAGAGTCTGTTGTTTGATCGATGGTTGCTGCTGTGGCTACAGAGGGAAGGTAATGTAACGCCAGCAAGTCGATCGATGGATAGTAGTTGTGCGGTAGAGAGGGAGGAGGGTTACGCTCATCACATACAACCGTTAGATTAGGAATTTAGGTTAAGTTAATTAAACATGGATTAGGGTAAGAGTTATGGGCTGGGTAAGAGTTATGGGCTGGGCCAGAAATTGTATCTGCTGGGCCTAACCCGATGAGCCTGCCCATCTAGTTAGGTGATGGCTATTAAATAAGTCGTTAAATTGTACGGAACTACTCTTCGGTTTTTTTTAATCGTACGGACTTGTTATTCAATTTACTTATTTATCATTTTATGTGAATTAAGTTACATAAAATGATAGAACTTTGATAAAATCTTTATAATGTATAACATTCTCTAGAATGAGGAAAGGTTACCGGATCGAAATCCGGTTTGATCTGGTATTAAACGGAAAATAAATTTTTCGGGTATCACATCAGTTCCCCCTTAAAATAAGTTTCGTCCCGAAACTTTAAAGAAGGCAACATAAAGACGAAGTCTACACAAAAGAATTAAAGCGCCGGAAAAAGTCATAATCAGTCAAGTTCTAATTTGTTTCGGAAATAGTCGGAAGAAAATTTCGGGTATTACACAAACCGTGTTAAATTAGCGTATAAACACAATTACCACGTCTTTCAATTAACCGTGTTAAATATTTTTCAAAAACTAATTTGAAAATTTTTTATATAGGGCGAGATTTGCCGGGAACTAAAATTTTTTTCATTAAACCCGCGTTAAAAAGCACCGATCAGCCGTCAAGTAGGTTCAACGTGGTTGATTTTTTTAATTAAATTTTATATTGTATCTTTAATTTAACTCAGCATTACATGAGAGGAGCCCAAATTCAATCGATCTTTTTTTTAACCTAGATAGAACAGGTCGTATTATAGCACAGCTGCGTCGACTCCCCTTCTCAAAACCGTACGTTGCCGCTGCGTCTCATCGATCGTCTCACGTACAGCCGCCGGAACTCTCAGCCCAGCCGCCGATTGCAGGTAATATCCGGCCCCTTTCCTGATCTGCTTCAGCCCTAATTCTGGCCCAACCGGCGCGCGATACCCTTTCCTAATCTGCTTCGCCCCTTTCCTGATCTACTGCAGCGTATATCTCCTCTTCTCACAGCCCTCTGCGTCGACGTCTTTTCTTCTCATCTTCTCCTACAGGAGATCTCTTGCGCACCCAGCCGCCGGAACTCTCAGACCAGCCGCCTATTGTAGGTAAATCCAGCCACTTTCCCGATTTGCTTTTACTTCAGCCCTAATTTTGGCCCAGCCGCCAGTGTAGATAATCTAATTTCGGCCCTAATTTCTGCCTCTACTTCAGCCCTAACATCCGGCCCCTTTCCCGATTTGCGTCTCACTGTTGGGAGACTGCAGCCAAGTAGAGACTACAATATTTGACCGCCGCGGGCCTTAGTCGCCACCAACACCGACGAGACTGCAGCCCGCACCTTCCCGGCCATAAACTTCCTTCCCTACCGGTGTCACTTTTGGGTATGTGAGACTTATGCAGTACGTATTTGATTTTGAGAATTATGCAGCATTTGATTTTGAGAATTTTCAGAATTTGTGTGTTAAATTTTATGGGTTCATATATATTATAATGAAGACTGGAAAAGGTTTGTTTTTTCTTCAAATAGTTTGGATCTTTTCATTGAACATTGTACAATGCTATGACTGCAGTCCACACTCCATGTCAAGATTTCATACTTTATTTGTTTGGTTTTAAACTGAGGGGGTAAAAGAAGAGTATAATTTTATGCCTTTTTTTTTTACTCCTATCTCACAGAAAACACAAGAAATGAAGCTGATATTACTAATCAAATATTGATTGTGCGTTTATCAAATGAAACTGAGGGGTGTAAAAGAAGAATACAATTTTGTGCTTTTTGACTCCTATCTCAAAGAAAAACACAAGAAAAACACAATTTTGTGTTGTAATTTAGTTTTATGATTTGGGTTTTGTCAAACAACAATAGAAACATAACTATTTAATGTGAGATTAATAATGGTGCCTTTATGATCGATTTCCATACTAAAAAGCTTTAGGAAGATGTGCTATATTTTTTTCGTGCTTCTTGAGTTCGAACCTGCAACCTTAGGATCTTAGTTTTGGAAATCAATTTGTGTTTTAGAAGCCTTCTACTTATTGTGAAAACTACCGAATTAGACATTATTAAACTAAGCAACATATATGTTTTTTTGCAGAAATCGATCGTAGAGAGGTTATTTTTGCATTTTATAGCTCAAGGAGTTTCTCTTCAAAACTTAAGGTATGTTGAATTGAACAATCTTTATCATTTGATTTTGATTTGGTTAGATCGATATAGTTTAAAATACCCTTTTCTTGTTAGTGCACTTAGTATAAGTAGATTAGATTAAAATATCCTTTTTGGTTTTTATGCATAGAAAAACAGTCTCTTATCATGGATAAAACTTGGATGATGATAGCATGAATTATAGTCTATATTTTGGGGTTTGTTTGGACGTTTTATCTTTCATAATCTGCATGTTTGTATGAACATTATGTGATTTTACTACCATTTCATCTACCTTTGCGAGAATCGAGGTCTACACCTAGTTTCGTTGTAATTGCAGGTAATATGGTACGTTTTGCATCAAAAAGGAGCAAAAGGAGTCAAGAGTTATTTGGAGCTACATTGAGGAGCAAAAAGGAATCCTTCAGGAAGCATAGCCATGGATTAAAGATTTACTTTGAACCAGTTTTGAGAGATTCTACATTCAGTTATGAGTCACCTCGGTTGACCAGAGATTCATCTCGACCGAGGCGATCCAGAGACGCCGACTCGACCGAGGCGAACACCTAGGACGCGGCGAGAATATTTTATTCTTGGCTGAGATCTTTTAAAGTTGGAAAGTGATCTTATATTTTTGGGCTGAGTTTCTAGAAGGAAGGAGATATGCAGAATATATATTTTACCTATATTTATGGGATAATATCTTCTTAAGATTTATTATCTTTGGAGGTTTATTTTTCCTATAAAAAGGGTTGGATTTTCCACAAATTGAAGAGTGCTTACACCCCGCTTTGAGGCTGCATACATCGATCAATACCCTACATACACAGCAGCCGCATCTACTCCAAGTTAGGAGATAGTTGAAGTACCTTTTTGAAGGTTGAAGGAAGGTTGAAGACCATAGCTTTTATAGCTTTTTGGAGGGTTTTGTAAGATTGTCTTCAATTCCTTTCCTTGTTGTCTTGTCTTGTTGGATTATTATCCAAGGAACGATTTTGTGTGATATTTGATTCAGTTATTGAAGTGTTTTCATTAAATTCTTCTTTGTTCAAATATTCACCTTCTTCCCATATATTTAATACTTTCATTATGATGATGAGTGGCTAATTTCCTTGTGTGATTCTAGGGTGATTGGCTGAAGGTTGTGGGAAAAACAGTGATAGAATGATCTTAATCACAGTAGGATCCTGAAAGTTCGAGTCTTTACCTTAACCCTAAGCATCTCGTTCAGTCGATGAACATCTCGGCCGGGGTGGAAACTGGCTGACCGAGGTGACTTATCCGACCCTAAACTGAGAGTTAAGTGTTAGAGTTTGCCAAATCCTATCCTTATTACACCTTTCTGGTCCAAAGCAAGCTTAGGATGAGACTTACCCGGTAATTCCTTAGTTTGTGTACCAACGATCATAAGTGTAGGTAATAAAGGTTTATCCTTTATTGGGGTTTGAGTGTGCTTCCATCCCATCTTTGTGAGTTAGCCTGAGACTTACCCGGTAAAGGTTGATTCTATTCCCTTAGATGGTGTGTTAGTTTGAGGTAATAGTTCTTTATCTTAATTCCTTGAGACTTACCCGGTAATAGGAATTACGGTTTAGGATTAGTGCGTAGTGAGACTTACCCGGTGATCTACTCCACTTTAGAAACACCTTCCCCATGCAAAAATCTCAGCTTTGTCCGCTAATCTATAGATCTTGAGTTGGAACCACAACTAGATGCTTTAATCCCTAGAATTGCATGTTTGCTTTATTTGACATCTTATTCATCTTTGATTGTGTTACTTGCTCTTGTGGTTAGCATTAACATTAGCATACCGTATTGGACTTTGTTTCACTAAGTCCCTGTGATCGACCCCTGGAATTTTCTTGCTTTTACTACGATTGACCCGTACACTGCGGGTTCGCATCCTTGTTTTAAGCTTAAGTCTAGGGTTATAAATTTAAAGCTTGCACACACCGTTTGGAGCGAACAAGTTTTTGGCGCCGTTGCCGGGGACTTGGTCTAGACCGAGCCGGTACGGTTTGCTCTTGGGGCGTTTGCCCCCTTTTTATCTAACCACTCTACTTGAGTGACTTTTGCAGGTTCTTTCTTAGGTATATGCGAAGAACCCGCACTGGAAAGGAAATCGTTCCTTACGATCCCGAATCAGAAAAGACATACAAGCGACGCTTAAGAGAAGCGAAGATGGCCCAACAAGACGATCACGATCTTTTGGCCCAATTGAGAGAGACGCAGGAGCAGCTACGTCTCAGTAAAGAAGAGCTAAGGCAGGAAAAAGAAGAGAATCAGGCCAGGAATGCAGCAATCGAAGCTGAGATTGCAGCAATTCGGAACCAGATTCTACCTCGACCGATGCAGGATCCAGTAATTGATCCTCGACCGAGGCAGGTCCTAGTACCTGACGCCCCGGCCGATGCACATCCACTTCGGATGCCAGTCCGAGATGTTCTTCTTGCAGAAATTCCACAAACCCTAGGTCAAAGGATGGACCCTAATCAACAACTGAGGCGTCCAGGAGTGAACCTAGGAGATCCAGCGGATCACGACTACGAGCTTAGACCGCAAGTTCTAGCCATGATTCGCCAATGTCAATTCGGAGGGCTAGAGAAGGAGTCGCCGCATCAACATCTTCAAAACTACGAGATCCTGATGGAGACTTTGCGACCTCCCAGAATTGAAAATAACAACTACAAGCTAAGACCTTTCTACTTTTCTCTTAAAGATAGAGCTCTTACTTGGTATCAATCTCTTCCTGCAGGAAAAATCAGCACATGGGAAGAGATGACTACGGAATTCTTGACCAAATTCTTTCCCCCCTCAAAGACTGCTGAAATGAGAGGGAAGATCAATGC
>BSUD01000008.1:78604299-78658171 GCA_033239045.1 Fagopyrum esculentum
CGAAAAAAAAAAAAAAAAATGGGCTTAAAAAAAAAAAAAAATTTTGACCTCGACCGGGACAGTTCTGGCAAAACGAGGTGTTTCACCTCGGTTGAACCAAGAACATCTCGACCGAGGTGGGTTAACTGAGAGTTTTCGAAAACGATTTTTGTGTTACTTATCTGGATATGATCTCAGTGAAGATCTTGTTTACTAACTGGTTTTAAATTCTTTATATGTTTGAAATGTTTTATAATATGATTAAGTTGCTAAATGCTTTGTTTGAAATTATTGGCATGTTTAATACTTTGTTTTTATCCAAATTATGTTGAATTTGAAGGTTGACACCGCAGCATAAGTTCTCTCACGTTCTTCTTGGAAAGACCAAGGCAATTCATTCTTCTTCTTCTTCTTCTTCTTGATCATGCTTAGCCCCTCATATACATTTTGCCTCCCTTCACCTATCCGGGAATTTGGAAGCAAACGAAGTGGTGAAAGCAAGCTAAAGTTGAAGATGGCTGAAAGTGAAAGTGTTAGAAAGCAATAATAGGTTTGGGGAAGTCAATCATGAAGATGAGTAACTCGGCACCATTCACATAGCCGGGTGTTTGTGTCTTGCCAAAGTCGGATTGAGCGATATTCCTAACGGGTCATGGTATGTGCATCAAGGGTTTGATGCATCTCAACAAATTGAAAATTGCGGATTTCCTATGCTTCGGTTATTGTGCACCTCTATCCATGCATCCCAAAAAGTAAAGTAAAAAAGAAAAAGTGTGAGATAAGCAAAGCTTATTGGTGGAAGATGTTGAAAGTCGAAGTGAAAGTGAAGTTCATCCTTTTCCCGGATTCTAGCACCACATTACCTACATACATCCCTACCCTACACGTTTCTTGACCTTTTCTTTTGGGAAGCCCTTGAGACCTTGAGCTTGTTGATTGACTTAGCGGTTTAAATCGGATTATACATGATTAATTTTGATAATTATGATTTATTATGCATTCTATGATTTTATGCAAAGATGAACAACTTTCCTATATTTATAAAATGTTTTGATCATATTGAGTTTTTAATTTCCAGGAAGTACTCTCTTAGAGTGATCTATGATAGTTGCATGCCATAAAATGTTTTTGAAAGACTTTTCAGTGATTTTCTTGACTTATAATCCATTCTATCTTGATTTCTATATGAGGAACTTGCTTAGGGACAAGCAAGGGCTAAGTATGGGGTATTTTGATAGCATGAATTATAGTCTATATTTTGGGGTTTGTTTGGACGTTTTATCTTTCATAATCTGCATGTTTGTATGAACATTATGTGATTTTACTACCATTTCATCTACCTTTGCGAGAATCGAGGTCTACACCTAGTTTCGTTGTAATTGCAGGTAATATGGTACGTTTTGCATCAAAAAGGAGCAAAAGGAGTCAAGAGTTATTTGGAGCTACATTGAGGAGCAAAAAGGAATCCTTCAGGAAGCATAGCCATGGATTAAAGATTTACTTTGAACCAGTTTTGAGAGATTCTACATTCAGTTATGAGTCACCTCGGTTGACCAGAGATTCATCTCGACCGAGGCGATCCAGAGACGCCGACTCGACCGAGGCGAACACCTAGGACGCGGCGAGAATAATTTATTCTTGGCTGAGATCTTTTAAAGTTGGAAAGTGATCTTATATTTTTGGGCTGAGCTTCTAGAAGGAAGGAGATATGCAGAATATATATTTTACCTATATTTATGGGATAATATCTTCTTAAGATTTATTATCTTTGGAGGTTTATTTTTCCTATAAAAAGGGTTGGATTTTCCACAAATTGAAGAGTGCTTACACCCCGCTTTGAGGCTGCATACATCGATCAATACCCTACATACACAGCAGCCGCATCTACTCCAAGTTAGGAGATAGTTGAAGAACCTTTTTGAAGGTTGAAGGAAGGTTGAAGACCATAGCTTTTATAGCTTTTTGGAGGGTTTTGTAAGATTGTCTTCAATTCCTTTCCTTGTTGTCTTGTCTTGTTGGATTATTATCCAAGGAACGATTTTGTGTGATATTTGATTCAGTTATTGAAGTGTTTTCATTAAATTCTTCTTTGTTCAAATATTCACCTTCTTCCCATATATTTAATACTTTCATTATGATGATGAGTGGCTAATTTCCTTGTGTGATTCTAGGGTGATTGGCTGAAGGTTGTGGGAAAAACAGTGATAGAATGATCTTAATCACAGTAGGATCCTGAAAGTTCGAGTCTTTACCTTAACCCTAAGCATCTCGTTCAGTCGATGAACATCTCGGCCGGGGTGGAAACTGGCTGACCGAGGTGACTTATCCGACCCTAAACTGAGAGTTAAGTGTTAGAGTTTGCCAAATCCTATCCTTATTACACCTTTCTGGTCCAAAGCAAGCTTAGGATGAGACTTACCCGGTAATTCCTTAGTTTGTGTACCAACGATCATAAGTGTAGGTAATAAAGGTTTATCCTTTATTGGGGTTTGAGTGTGCTTCCATCCCATCTTTGTGAGTTAGCCTGAGACTTACCCGGTAAAGGTTGATTCTATTCCCTTAGATGGTGTGTTAGTTTGAGGTAATAGTTCTTTATCTTAATTCCTTGAGACTTACCCGGTAATAGGAATTACGGTTTAGGATTAGTGCGTAGTGAGACTTACCCGGTGATCTACTCCACTTTAGAAACACCTTCCCCATGCAAAAATCTCAGCTTTGTCCGCTAATCTATAGATCTTGAGTTGGAACCACAACTAGATGCTTTAATCCCTAGAATTGCATGTTTGCTTTATTTGACATCTTATTCATCTTTGATTGTGTTACTTGCTCTTGTGGTTAGCATTAACATTAGCATACCGTATTGGACTTTGTTTCACTAAGTCCCTGTGATCGACCCCTGGAATTTTCTTGCTTTTACTACGATTGACCCGTACACTGCGGGTTCGCATCCTTGTTTTAAGCTTAAGTCTAGGGTTATAAATTTAAAGCTTGCACACACCGTTTGGAGCGAACAGATGACTGCAAATCGATTGTCCCAAGAATATGGAAATGGTGTTACACAATTTGTAAATCAAGCAGTTGGATATTACGAAGAGGGTAAGAAAATACCATGTCCATGTTTAAGGTGTGGAAATACTCAGATAGTCAGTAGTGATCAATTGAAAGGACATTTAATAATGTATGGGATTGATAGAAGTTACCACAGATGTATATGGCATGGTGAGGCAGATAATATTAGCTTGAATCGTAGAGAGGATGATGAGGAGGAGGAGGAGGAGGATCATGAGGGTGAGAGGTTAGAAGATATGATACATGATATTGAAGACAATATACATGGCTCGGGAAATGAATTTGACCATCTGTTTAGTTATGCAAAAGTACCACTTTATCCCGGATGCTCAAAATTTACTCAGTTATCCTTTGTCTTAAAGTTGTATAACCTAAAAGCGGGTAATGGGTGGAGTGATAAAAGTTTTACAGCTTTGTTAGAACTTTTAAAAGACGTGCTTCCAAATGATAATGTTCTTCCTTCTCGGACATATGAGGCAAAAAAAATGTTGTCCTATATGGGAATGAGCTATGAGAAGATACACGCTTGTCCAAATGATTGCATTTTGTATCGGAAAGAGTACGCATCGCTGAGTAATTGTCCTAGTTGTAAAGCACCACGATAAAAGAAAGAAAATGTTCCTTCAAAAGTGCTTTGGTATTTTCCTATAATACCGAGATTGAAACGTATGTTTAGAATCCCAGAAATTGCAAAGAATTTGATGTGGCATGACACTGATAGGATAAAGGATGGTAAACTTAGACACCCTACAGATTCCCCGCAATGGCGATATATAGATGCTAAGTATCCAGAATTTGCTAAAGATGGCAGAAACCTACGTCTTGCAATATCAACCGATGGAATGAGTCCGAATAATACTACTAGCAAAACTTATAGTATGTGGCCTGTTCTCATAGTAATATATAACTTACCCCTATGGTTGTGCATGAAACGCAAGTATATGATGTTGTCGATGCTGATTTCTGGGCCAAAACAACCCGGTAATGATATAGATGTCTATTTGGCACCTCTAATCGAAGATTTGAAATTATTATGGGAAAAAGGTGTTGAAGCTTTTGACGCACATAAGCAGGAAACATTTAGGTTACGAGCGGCTTTGTTTTGCACGATAAATGATTTTCTGGCTCTTGGGAATGTTTCTGGATATAGTGTCAAAGGTCATCATGCTTGCCCTGTGTGCGGCATGAACACTTGCTATACTAAGTTGACATGCTCTTCTAAACCAGTGTACTTGGTTGCCCGTACTTTTTTGCCCTTAGACCATGAGTTTCGTAATATGGCTACAAAGTTCAATGGAAAAATTGAGAAGGAGGTAGCAAAAGCACCTTTAACTGGTGAGCAGATATATGAAATGGTGAAAGACATCAAAACAAAATTCGGAAAGAAGGATGAATTTGGAAGAAAAAGAAAACCTGAAACAATAAATGGTTGGAAGAAAACTCCATATTTTTCACCCTTCCCTATTGGAGATTTTTATTTGTGAGGCATTGTCTCGATGTTATGCATATTGAGAAGAATGTTTGTGATAGTATCGTTGGCACATTGCTCAATATGCCAGGGAAGACAAAAGATGGCGAAAAGGCTGGAAATAATTTAAAAGATATGGGCATTAGGCCAGAATTGTTACCTCAACCAAGGGGAAACCGCACTTATTTGCCTCCAATATGCCATACTCTTTCTAAGAATGAGAAGAAAGAATTTTGTGAGTTTCTAGCTGGAGTTAAGGTTCCGGAAGGATATTCGTCTAACATTAAGAGTCTTGTTTCATTGAATGATTTGAAGTTAGTGGGCCTCAAGTCTCATGATTGTCATATTTTAATGCAAGAGTTATTGCCGATTGTACTACGTGCCGTGCTACCACAAAATGTCCGTCTTGCAGTAATCAGATTATGTTTCTTTTTTAAAGCTATTTGTAGTAAAGAAATTGCTCCTTCTCCTCTGACATCGTTACAAAATAGTATCATTGTAACCTTGTGCGAGCTTGAGATGTTTTTCCCGCCAGCCTTCTTTGATATCATGATACATTTGACCGTTCACCTTGTGAGGGAGATCAGGTTATGTGGGCCAGTATTTCTTAGATGGATGTACCCTTTTGAAAGGCATATGAAGGTGTTAAAAGGGTATGTAATGAACAAATATCATCCAGAAGGATCAATTGCTGAAAGATATATAATTGAAGAGGCTATTGAGTTTTGTAGTGAATATTTGCCTGATGTTGATGCAATTGGCCTGCCTAAACATTGACGATTAAACACAACGGAAGGGGAAGGCATCACATGCCGTAAAGTGATCACCATGGATCATGATATGCTACAGAAAGTACATCTTTATGGCCTTCATAATGTTGATGATGTTCTTCCATTTGTGAAAGAGCACAAAAATACGTTGAGAAACCTTAATCGTGGTAGAAACGAGCAATGGATTACGAAAGAGCATAATCGAACTTTTGTTACGTGGTTTGAACAAAAGATATCAACTGAGTTAGAGCAGAATAGTGGGGTTACTCTTGTATCCGATAAGTTGAAATGGTTATCGTATGGGCCAAGTATGAACGCGTACCACTTTTCTTCGTATGTTATCAATGGTTACACATTTTATACAAAAGATCGCGATGATACTAGTCCAATGCAAAATAGTGGGATTACTCTTGCATCTGATGCCCTCCTTATTTCGAGTTCTAAAAATCCAAATCCAGAATATAAAAGAATGCAATATTATGGGGTGATCAATCAGATTTTTGAATTGGAATATACTGCATCCAAAGTCCCAATTGTTGCTTGTAATTGGGTTAATAGTAACAGCGGAGTGAAGGATGAGGAGTTGGGGTTTACTATGGTAGACATTAATCGGTTAGGTCATAAAGAAGATCCATTCAAATTGGCGTGACAAGCAAATCAGGTGTTCTTTGTCTCAGATCCATCGGACAAGAAATGGTCAATTGTTTTATCATCAAAGAAAAGGTTTTCTAGTGATGACATTCAAAATGACGTAGTCGATGATAACATTGAAGAAAATATTTGCTCTACGGTTCTAACTATGGATGATGCTAACTTTTGGCAAGAAATTTATGTACGAGAAGATCACCATGAAGGTATATATGTCGAAGAAACAGATTCCGTAGTTGTTGCTACCTCTAACAAACGTCGTAAAACCAAACGTAAAAGAAAGAATACATAAGTAAGTAGCAAATTCATATTTTCCTTGATTTTGTTAATATGTTTATACTAATTGAAAATAAATGATAAATAAATATGTATCTACTGCTTCTAAATTAATTGGAACTATTTGCTTAATCTGATATTAGTTGATTTGTTGCATATTTATAAATGTCATTACTATTCTATAAAATTTACTCATTTGTGATGTTTTTTTATAGGCTAATGGATTCATCCGACGAAGAGGCCGAGAGAGAGCAATTGGATGTTGTAGAAGACACTAACAAAATCAAATCATCACGCTTGCTTGTACCAAGGATTATGCGGCTAAGGGATAAGGGAGAGAAGATGAAGGTCGAATGGAATGCCAAAGGACAAGTGATAGGGAAAACTCGTGCTAATTTCAAGAGTTACATTGGGGTTTCTACACGTACTCGAGTGAATATCAATTACTCGAGATGGGATCAAGTGCCGGATCATATCAAAGAAGCTATTTGGATAGATGTATCGGTAATGTTTATAATATTAGCCAATCTTTACCACTTTTCATAAATTATTTTGATACAAGTCTCTATATATAGTTTGACTCTTATTGGTGACTTTAAGCTTTCTGACCTAAATTGAGATATTTTTTTGATAAATTGATGCACACGTACTGTCAAAATCATTTTGGTTGCTAGTTTTCTTACAATATTAGTGATGTCGTGATTTATTTGGTTTTGAGTCATCAAGAGTTAGATATTTTTTAGATAACTAGGTTGTTTATTTGATGTTTTCTTAATAGTTTTAGATAGTTCAATTGTTGTTTTTTAGACAGGATGAGCTAGTTTTTGATGTTTTTAGGCTTTTTTAATATAATTTACTCATTATTTTGAGGCTCTTTTGTGACAGTTTGTTGATTTGTTTTTTGAGAGTTTAGTTGTTGTTTTTGAGGTTGTTTTAATATACCATTGCTGCATGTATTTTGTAGGGTGTTTTTGATGTTTCTGAACACAAAAAAAAAGTGGCTTTTGAGTGAGGCTTCGGAGAGGTTTAGAACTTTTAAATCAAAGTTGACAAGTAGATGCTTGAAAGATAAAAAAGGAAATATTATTCCTAATCCTCCTGCCTATTATCCATTCAATGATGAAGAGATGTGGAAACAATTTATTGCAACTAGGGAAAGTTCCAAGTTTCAGGTATGAATTTGATATTAGTTGGCACCTTTCAATCATGTCTACACATGCAATTCAAATTGTATCGCTTTTTAATTGAATAGGAGGAAAGTGAAAAACATCGAGAGATTGTGAAGAAGAATGTTTATAGATACAAAGGATCTCGTAAAGGATATGCTGCTTTGGAAGAAGAAATGGTAAGTAAATATTTTTGTTACAAATTCTATTATTATTATTATTCAATAATTTAAAATTTGTTTTGCAGATTTTAGAGGCTCAAAACGAGCTAAGAAATTCCGAGGGCCTACCATCCACTGGCCAAATTATCATACCACGAGATGTGTTGTGGAAAAGGGCAAGGGTCGGTAAAGATGGTAACATGGATGAATCTGTTAAGCATGTAGTTGATCAAATGGTATATGTATTATACTTTTAATTATATTTTAACTCATATCTTCAATGTATCGATGTTAAAACTCTTTATTTTGCTGGACTACTAATATAATTACTAGGGGTTAGTAGCACAACAAGCAGATAAAGGAGAAGTTGTTCTTTCTGGACGACAAGATCTGTTAGCTACAGTTTTGGGAAAGAAAGATCATCCCGGTCGTGTTTTAGCAGCTGGGTCAGGGGTGAATATATCAAAGTTTTTTGGTAAAAATGTTACTCCATCTCCTTCCGAAGATAAATAAAAGATAAGTAAGATGGAAGTTGAAATACGAGTACTGAAGGAGCAAGTGGAAAAATTGCCAAGTGAAAATCTACAAAAGCGTAAGCGAGAAGGGGAAATTAAAAGTGAAAAGAAAAGTTGTCATGATACAGATTTTCCCGAGGTAAGCTCCAATATTTTGAACTTTTGTTTCACTTATATTTAGACATCGTTGGTGTTGACAATATCAATGCTCATTAGGGTTGGACTGACTGCCAATTGGCTTCACTAGATTCGGGCCATCCAATAGTTGCCATAGGAAAAGTATTGAAGGGCCCTGATTCGGAAGTAACAATGGTTCATAATAAGCCATTAAAACATGGACACATGAAGGTTACCGTCACTGATCCTAAGGTGCCTGATGCACCTTTACCTGTACCTACCGAAGAAGCTTCTGTTGTATTTGATGCTTTGGACGGTTTTGTGGAATGGCCAGTTGAACTCATTTATTTGGAAAAGGTAACTATTTGATAAGTTTATTGCTTGATTACTTATTTTTCGAAAGATTTAAGGATGATTTGTGTGGAAGGTACTTCCATTGTTAAATGAGAAGAATGGAATGGAGATGAGTGATAACTTTGATAGACTTTCGGAAGCATCAAATACGAGCACAAAAAGTCCACCAATGAAGGTACAAGGGGAGAAGTGGTTGACAATGGATAAATCTGTGAAACTTACCACCTCAACTTTGGGGATGATGTATACAATTGCCAAAATCATGAGATCCACAATTATGATTCCAATTTCTAAAGCATTTAAGAATGAGGGCGAATTGCAAGTTACTAAGGAGGATATCTTCAAATTATTGAAGCAGGATGAGATTGGACTAGTACATGTGTTTGTCTATATCGGGTAAGTGATTTTTTCTCATTTACTTTTACATGTATGTATATGCCACGATATGTTATTGTTAACGTTTTATTATTAGTGATAAAATTTTGAAATATATGAGATAGGAATTTGCTAAAGGCTTGTGAAAAGCAAAAGACACTAAATCAATTTGGTTTTCTATGTCCAAACATTGCCGAAGAGCCCACAGAATTGCATGGATCTCAATCTAAAGATATCAACACTGCGCGATCAGTATATATTGTGAATGCTATGGAAAAAGCTCAAACAAAGCAATTGTTCTTTGCTCCATATTTCACCAAGTAAGTGTTGATTATACTATTGATATGTTATTCATATTACAATTATTTTGTTAAATTTGGTTTATTTGAGGAATTTAATTATATGAATATTGCCTAGGGGACACTGTTTGTTGTGTGTTGTAAATCCATTTAAGAATGTAGTCTTTTGGCTACATCCGATGGGAGAAAAATTGGCAGGCGACACCAAGCATATAATTGAAACGTAAGTATGAAACATGTTATAAATATACTTAAGAAGTCAATACCATTCTACCTTATATTAATGTAATTTTGTGTAAATAGGGGTATGAAGGTGTGGATTGCTAACAAATCTCTCAACAAGCCTAACAAGACGATAAAGTGGATTGAAGTAAAGGTTGGTTTTAGTTATCTTTGTTATCAAAAGTTTGTTATGAATTTTTTTGGTTCACTCTTCAATTTATTAGTTTATAAAAAAATATGATGACTATTCTCCAAATTCATTAATGTTGATTATTTTGTAGTGCCCTCACCGGAAAAATAATGCAAATTGTGGTTATTATGTCCTTTGATTTATTCAAGAGATTATCGCAGGAGGACAAGATCAAGTTCCTAAGAAGGTATGTGTATAATTGTAGTTACTTCTCTAAATAATATGAGTGAAGTTCACTATACTTATGGCTTGCATTAGCTATATTCACTTTTCTTGTGTTGTCATGTATATATGACATATTTTCTCACTAAATCATTTCCCCTTAATTGACAATGGTTTTCGGAGTCAGCTAAGTCGGTGTCGTATTCACAAAAGCAAATCGATGAGGTTCGAGATCAATGAGTTAGTTAAGTGCAACAATTCATACGTGTACACTAGTTGCATTGGTTTCTTTAAGTTGAAAGAACGGATATTGAAGTAAATAGCTAGGTATCTTATGAAATACTTATGGATTTTTAGTGATTACTATTTTGAGATGATTGGAATGATTATTGTTGTCAATTGACATGGTTATATTTGATTGATCGATCATCATGGTGTTGTTGATGATTGTCTTTGAGTATTATTTGTCGGTTAGCTTGCCATTTAGCTTGTTCATTGTGTTGGATTACTACAGGTGTACGGTGTATATGCACAACAATATAGCATAAAAAAAAAGAATATATAGTATTACTTCGGTTGTAGATTACACCGTGATAAACACATTTATCACGGTCAAATTCACATTTAACACGCGATACTAATTTACCACGGTTCAATATTATTACCAGGATTCAACATTATTACCACGGTTCTATAGCACCGTGAAAAACACGATTAACACGGTTCGAGGAGAACCGTGGTAAACACGATTAATACGGTTCGAAGAGAACCGGTAAACACGATTGACACGACACTTTTAACACAGTTGGGATGGAACCGTGGTAAAACTGCATGTGGTAAACATGTTTACCACGGTCCATCTTAAGCATGTTAAACATGTTTAACACGGTTCAGAGCGAACCGTTGTAAACACGTTTAACACGGTTCAGGCCTAACCGTTCTAAAACTGCCTGTGGTAAATGTGTTTAACACGGTTGGGCCAGAACCGTGGTAAACACGTTTAACACGGTTGACATATGAACCGTGGTAAACCCGTTTAACAAGGTTCTGGCCCAACCATGTTAAACACATTTACCACAAGCAGTTTTAGAACGGTTCAAAATCGTGTTAAATAATGCACACGGAACCGTGTTAAATGTGCATTTCTGTACTAGTGATAAGAACTTATATTGTGATTTCAACCTTCGTTTCTCAATATGATTTAGATAAAAACCTTCACATTATGAAACTTACAAGAAAGGATAAACAACATACTCAACCTCTTCACAATTCATAATTCAATTCAAGCATACAATTGTCATAAAAAATTCATTCCACAAGTAGTTTTTATCATAGAAATCATCTCTAATCTTAGAAGCACAAAAACTTTTCAAGTTTTCGAATTTTTATGGGTTTTTCAAAGCCTTTTTCATGCAATGCAATAAAGAAACGTGTGACAATGAAAGGAAACATGCAAGTGTTCATAGACATGCAAAGCAAAGTGAGTAGAGTTATTACAAACGATAGTCACACCCCACCCCATACTTGAAACATACATTATCCTCAATGTTCAAAAGAAATAAAGAAAGGAAAAGAAAAGCAAAAGAAACTCACTAATGGTGGTGGAGCGGCTCTAACCGACGGTCATCTCAATGTCATCATCACTATGGAGGAGGCGGTGGTGGATATGGAAAGATATCCGAGCTAAAAGGCCGCCCAAACTGCTGGCGGTAGACGTCCCTCAAGATACGGTCGTTCTCCTGGCTCCGTGCGTCATGAGTCTCCTATCGGATCTCTAGATCTCCCACTCTCCTGGAAAGATCGGTGGCTCATCCCGTAAGCTATGAGTACCAATCCGGCGGTTGTTCATACCATGTAGGGGCGTCTTGAGGAGGAGGAGTCAGTGCCACCGGTGCCTGCTCATACCATGGAGGAGGAGCTCCCATCCATGATGACTGCGCTCCATACCAAGCGGGTGGAGTCTCCATCCAAGCCGGCCTCTCACTCACACTAGCCCTACGTGAAGAAGAGGAATCGAAATGTCTAGAAGGTTGGGGAGATCGTCTAGGTGGGTCCGGGAAGGTGGCCGGCTGGTCCGGAAATGTATCAAAATCATGCTCAGCACCTCCTGCATCCTGATCATCTCCTCCTCCCATCTCCTCATCATCGTCCCCAACTGGGATCTCATCTGGCACATATGGAGGAGCTACAAGTCTATTCGCATGCATGGCTGCGAAAGTTGCCTTCCAGTTATGGCGGCCTAGCATAATGGAGTACTCGGGAAGCCATGGGATACCTCTACCACCTCTCTCCTCCCATGGCATGGCTGCGGTAGGTGGAGCTTGGTGGCGGGGAAAGATAATACCTCTAGTCATAAGCCTATTGAGACCCAAAGGTATCGCCCCTATCCTAGTACAAGTAGAGTAGTCTATCCCCAACTGAGTGGCTATGTGAGTCACCTTACCCCCATAACCTATGTTCCCGGCCTTCTTGTTCTTCAATTTACTCATGGTGGAGGCAAGGAGGGTGGCACAATCGGCGGGTCTACCGGTAAGCATGCAATAGAGGAGGAATAGCTCATCGGTTTTTATCTTTTGTGGGGTCTCGGTCCTAGGGAAAAGACACTCCAAAAGGACCCTATGAGCTATCTTCAAGGCTAAGTGGTACATGAGCTTAGCCTTGGTGTCAGCCGGTTGCCAACGATCCTCACTAGCATATATCATGGCAATGTCCTCCCAAAAATCCTTAGCATATACTCCACTAGGAAACCTACCATTGAAGCTCTCATGGAACCCAAAGAATGCTCCAAACTGAACGATGGAGAACTCATAGTTCTCCTCCATCAACCTAAAAGAGACCGTGCGGTTCACATGGCTATGTTCAAAGGAAGTCACAAACTCCCTTGTTATCTCCTCATAGGCGTCCTCTCTAATAGCGGAGAAGACGATCAATCCAGGTCTGTCCAAGAGCGATGTCAAGTCGTTCACAACATTGAACGGCTCAAGCTCCTCTAGGAAAAGGTATCGAGGTCCTATGATTGCCCTCTTCTCAATCCTTTCTAAGGCTCCTAGGTAATCTTCATGGATAGTTGGGATTCTAAAAGGTGGTGGTGATGGTGGTTCACTAAGGGGAGGTTGGGAAGAGGAGGAACTATCATCTTTCCTCTTCTTGTTCCTGCTAGACTTTCTCCTAAACATTTTTCTCAACGACAGTGAAAATCACGGTTTGTTCCTGGTAAACCACGGCCATGGAACGTACAGAGACCGTTGTTTTGGTCTGTTTCTCTCAAATCACAATGATTTCACGCCAAACTCAGCAATCACTGTCCTAGACTAATTCCAATTCCAATTTCATTCAGTTCTCCTAAATTCTTGCGAAGAAATTGAACCATATTGACAAAGTAGAGAAAAAGCAGAAAACCCTAGGGTTTGGATCTTTCAAATCCAAATTCCTCCTCCAATGTGGATTGTTCACTCACTTGGTTGCTTGGATCTTGTAGATGGTTGAAAATGCTCCACTTTAGGCTCAAGAATTGATCGAATCGGACTCCGGACGAAGAATTACGGGTTGAGGAGTGTAGTCGGCGATTCTGGGCGTGGTTTTGGGCGTGGATTTGGGTTTTTGTTGTGTTTTTGTGAAGGAAGGTGGTTTATATAGTGGCCGTAAAATTTTTGAAAATCACGGTCACTCGGGGCATTCCACGGCCGTGGAAATGTATGGAACCCGTGGTTTTGATGAATTTTGCTAGATTTTGGGGAATTACGGTCACCTGTTACTTCCACGACCGTGGTTTAGGGCGTGGAACTCTCTGTTGTGTGCCAACATCCAAGTTTCGTCAATTCCTTCCAACTTTTGCTTCTTTCCTTTGCCCAATTCTTATTCCTACATCCAAAAACATAACATACCGGGAGGTATCGAGGGAGAAACAAAGCAAAAACAACTAAACTAAACTAATCTAAGAAAGAAAAACAAGAACGTAAGTGCAATACCTTGGGTTGCCTCCCAAGAAGCGCTTGTTTTGGGTCCATAGCTAGACCGTTCCTGAGTTTATTCGAGGACAGTCGGAGAGATTTACTCAACCGGGAGCTCTAGTGAATACTTCTTAAGACGTTGGCCATTCACCTTGAAACTTCCGCTCTTTTCACCCCATACTTCAACTGCGCCATGGGAAAATCACGTTTGATTAGATAAGGTCCAGTCCAACGAGATTTAAGCTTACCTGGAAAGAGACGAAGTCTCGAATTGAACAGGAGAACTTGATCTCCTTCTTTGAGATCCTTTGGATGATATGCTTATCATGCCAATGCTTCGCCCTTTCTTTGTAAATCTTGGCATTTTCATAGGCATTCAAACAGAGTTCTTCAAGCTCGTTAAGGTCCAAGAGGCGCTTCTCGCCCGCTTCCTTCATGCCGAAGTTCAACCACTTTACAGCCTAGTATGCCTTGTGTTCTAGCTCAACTGGGAGATGACAAGACTTCCCATACACAAGGTTGTATGGTGTTGTACCTATGGGAGTCTTGTATGCAGTCCTATATGCCCATAATGCATCATCTAGTTTCAAAGACCAATCCTTCCTTGTCTTTGAGATCGTCTTCTCAAGGATACACTTGATCTCTCTATTCGAAATCTCCACTTGTCCACTTGTTTGTGGATGGTAGGGAGTGGCGATCTTGTGAGTCACCCCATACTTAGCTAGTAGAGCTTCGAATCGTCGGGCAATGAAGTGTGAACCTCCGTCACTAATGATGGTCAGTGGTGTCCCAAACCTTGGGAAAATAGTTCTATTAAAGAACTTAACAACAGCCATGGCATCATTAGTTGGAGAGGCAATAACTTTAACCCATCTCGAAACATAATCTATAGCTAGAAGTATGTATTGGTTTCCACAAGATGATGGGAATGGTCCCATGAAGTCTACTCCCCAAACGTCAAAGATTTCCACCTCCTGAATGTTGTTGAGGGACATCTCGTTTCTCCTAGAGATATTTCCTGTTCTTTGGCAAGCATCGCAACAATAAACAACGGTTTGCACATCCTTAAATAAAGTAGGCCAAAAGAATCCAGATTGTAATACCTTAGCGCTAGTTTTATTGGAACTAGCGTGTCCTCCACAAGGTAGTGAGTGACAATGACGAATGGCACTTTGCATTTCGTCTTCCGGCACACATCTCCTAATGATGCCGTCGGGACCTCTCTTGAAGAGTAGAGGTTCATTCTAAAAGTATTGTCGGACATCCCTAAACAACTTCTTCTTTTCTGCGTAGGATAATCCGGGAGGTATTTCCTGACAAACCAAGTAATTTACAAAATCAACAAACCAAGGTTCGTTACCTCTAGATATCTTGTCGATGCACTCCTCTATGATGTGTAAGTGCTCATCCGGGAAGGAGTCATCTATAGGTAAATCGTCGTCTTCAATGTGTGGTAGACGACTCAAATGATCCGCAACAGAATTTTTTGAGCCTTTCTTGTCGCGGATCTCTAGATCGAATTCTTCTAGGAGAAGAATCCATCTAATTAGCCTTGGTTTCGCGTCCTTCTTAGCGTGTAAATACCGGATTGCTGAATGGTCCGTGTATACAATTACCTTTGCACATACAAGATAAGAACGGAACTTTTCAAATGCATATACAATAGCTAAAAACTCTTTCTCAATTGTGGCGTAGTTGAGCTGTGCTTCATCTAGCGTCTTGCTAGCATAATAGATAGCATGGGTTCTTCCTTCCTTCTTTTGCCCCAGCACAGCTCCAACGGCTACTTCACTTGCATCGCACATGATCTTGAACGGAAGATTCCAGTCCGGAAGTTGGATAATCGGGGCTGAGATGAAAGCTTCCCGGATCTTATAGAAAGCATCTAAACAATCCTGTGAAAAATCAAAAACTGCATCCTTCATCAATAGATTAGTTAGCGGTTTTGAAATCTTAGAAAAGTCTTTGATAAAACGTCTATAAAATCCAGCATGTCCTAGAAAACTTCTTATCCCCTTCACCGAAGATGGAGGAGGAAGTTTCTCTATGGTCTCTATCTTAGCCTTGTCTACCACAATCCCTCTACTAGAGATCAAGTGTCCTAATACAATGTCTTCCTTAACCATGAATTGACACTTCTCCCAATTAAGAACTAGGTTAGTGTCTTCACACCTTTGCAATACAAGAGAAAGGTTATAAAGACAATTATCGAATGAGGAACCATAAATAGAAAAATCATCCATAAAAACCTCCATTATTTCCTCAATGTACTCCGAGAAGATGGCCATCATGCACCTTTGAAAGGTGGCTGGGGTGTTGCAAAGCCCGAATGGCATCCTTCTATATGCAAACGTTCCCCACGGGCACGTGAATGTGGTCTTCTCTTGATCGTCCGGATGGATCGGAATCTGGAAGAAACCACTATAACCGTCAAGATAGCAAAAATAGGAGTGTTGTACTAACCTCTCAAACATTTAATCAATGAATGGTAGCTGGAATTGATCCTTCCTAGTTTCATTGTTCATCTTGCGGTAATCAATGCACATTCTCCATCCCGTCACGTATCTTGTAGGAATGAACTCATTGTTCTTGTTGATAATAATTGTCATTCCTCCTTTCTTTGGGACAACTTGAACGGGGCTCACCCACTTGCTATCGGAGATAGGATAGATGATACTTGCGTCAAGTAACTTGAGAATTTCCTTCTTAACAACCTCCTTCATGATCGGATTTAACCGTCTTTGAGGTTGTCGCGAAGGCTTAAAATCTTCCTCCATTAGAATCTTGTGCATGCATAATGATGGTTTAATTCCTACAAGATCCTCTATGGTATAACCTAAGGCTTTCCTATGTTTCCTTTGAACAAACATTAGTTTCTCATGTTCATCTTCACTTAATTCGGAACTAACAATTACGGGAAAAGTAGAATTAGTTCCAAGAAATACATACCGAAGATGTGTGGGAAGTGGCTTCAATTCCATAGCTATTGGCGCCTTTGATGAGTCTTGAGATGTGTCCGACGCTTCCTTAGAAGTCGCTAAGGGTGTAGGAGTGATTGAAGAAGACTCAAGAGTATTTGTGGAAAGAACGGAATTGTTCTCAGAATTTCCCAAAATTACGACACCACTGTTACTTCCACGTCCGTGGTTTAGGGCGTGGAACTCCATTACGGCACCAATATGATTTCCACGGCCGTGGTTTTGGCCGTGTAACTTACTGTTGCTCTCAAAATAGCTGGTTATGGTCATCATGGGTGAAACCACAGCCGTGGAATAGCAAGACTGGCCGTGGTTCCTCACGTTTTCTGACCCATCATAAAGGTTTTCAAACTCTTCCTCTTGCACTTCCTTTAGCTCTTCCAAGGCTTCAATCTCATCATTGCAATCCTCTTCTTCTCCCTTTTCCATGATGCTCATGGGTATGGCCTTTTGCAATGGATCCTTGAATAGAATTGAGCTCACTTCTTCTCTAGATGCTTCTTCGTCATAGATATTGAACATGTCCTCTCCAAGAGCTGGCTCTTTCACCAAAGATGAGAGAACAAACTCAATCTTCTCTTCTCCTATGTCGAAGGCTAGTCTAGCATTCTTGCAATCCACCATACAACCGGATGTTGCAAGAAACGGTCTTCCGAGTATGATCGGAACCGGACAATTTGCAGGAATGTCAAGCACAGCAAAATAAATTCGAATGTAAAACTTACCGAGCTTGACTGGGACATCTTCAATGATACCGACGGGACGAGTTATGGATCGATCCGCCATGTATAACATCATCTTCACCGGTTTAGGTTCACCTAAACCGATCTTCCTACACAAGGCAAGTGGGATGATGCTTACGCTTGCTCCCAAGTCACAAAGGGTGTCACATGTGACTTCTCCTACTCCAATTGGAATGCAAAATGACCCCGGATCTCTCAGCTTTGGGGGCATCTTTTCAGTCATTGTTTTGATGAGCTCCGAAGATTCCGAACTCATCTTGACTTCTCCAAAGTCTTCTAGCTTCCTCTTGTTAGAGAGGAGCTCTTTCAAGAACTTCCCATAAGTGGGCATACCAACAATAGCATCAATAAAAGGTTGTGCAGTTTGCTCATTAGTTCAATGAACTTACCGAATTGCTTGTCTAGACGCGCTCTTACTCTAGATTGCGGGAATGGTAGAGGAGGTTTATAAGCTGGAGGAGGAACTGAGACATCTTCCTTCTCCTTCTCATTTTCCTTTCCTTTCTAAGCTGGGACTTCTACAAACTTGGGCTACGGGTCGGTGGTTGCCGCACCACTCCTAGTAGTGATAGCCATCACCCTTCCCTTTGGGTTGTCCTCCGTCTTCCCGGGAAGCTTTCCTTGATCTCTAGGAACTTCTCCGGCCTTGCTAAACATATGGTTTTCTAAAGCTTTGTGAGCTTTATCAACCGAAGTTATATAACTCTCCAACCCTTGGAGCTTTCCTAGGATCGTCTCCAACATAGGATCGGGCTTCTCCTTCTCCTTATTGTTCGAACCATTTGATGTTTTCCCCTGGCTTTTCAAAGGGGTAGAAGAACAAGGTGATGTTAGTGAATTTCTAGAATTTGGTATAGGAATTACCGGAATTTTGTTGTTAGTTAGACCGCCAATTGTTGTTGGAATTTCGGTTATTGTTGTTATTCAAATTGTTGTTCCGGTTGTTGTTCCTATTCCCTTGGTGGTTGTTGTTGTTGTTGTTTCCTAAGTAGCCAACATCTTGCTCCTTTGGCTTTTGAAGACCAGCTCTAATGATTTCCTTCAACTCCTTGATTTCGGTGTTGAGGGAGAATATTTGAGTTTGTACAGCTTGTGTTAGCTTGACTCCCGGCTCTACCTTCCGGTGGGAATACTTCTCAATCATTTGGGCTTGCTTCTCAATGAAGTCCCAAGCGTCGTCATCCCTCATGTCCATGAATGTACCACAAGAGAGAGATTGGAGATTGAATTGTGTTTCCACATCCAACCCCTTGTAGTAGATCTCCAATAACTCCAGGTTTGAAATGCCATGGTGTGGGCAATCCAATAAGAGGTCCTGAAATTTTTCCCATGATTGAAACAAACTTTCGTTAGTTTTCATAGAAAATGCATTAATTTTACCTCTCAACTCCGCCGTCTTGGATGGCGGAAAGAACTTGGTGAGGAACTCCGAAGATAGATCCTCCCTTGTGTTAAGCCTTCCAGCTGGAAGAGCTTGATACCAAGATAGAGCCTTGTCCTTCAAAGAAAAGAGGAATGGCTTGATCTTGTAGTTCTTGTTGGTAGCCCTCTTCGACTTCAATGTCTCCATGAGAATCTCAAAATTCTGCAAATGTTGGTGTGGAGATTCAGCACTAGTTCCACCAAATTGACTTTGGTGAACCATGGTGATAACTTGCGGGCTAAAACTGAATTCCTGGATATCTTCAGCTCCGAAATTCACACCTAGACGACATGGTTGCTGAATTGGATCCATCCTTTGCCCAAGAGTTTGTGGTTCATCCCCTCCATGATCAACTCTCACATCTCCGGCGGGAATGCGAGGAACAACCGGTGACCTTAGTTTTGTTGCTAACGGGATGAATCACCGGATCAATATCCTCAAGTGGTGGCATATCCTCATCCTCATCGTCGGATGATTCAGCTCTAGTGGACTTAGTTGGTTTCTTGACCTTCTTCTTCTTAGCATCATTTAGCTCCAAATTCATGTCCAGCATCATAGCTTTGAGCTCGTCAATTTGGAATTGATGACTCGTTAACTCGTCCAAACGAGATTTCTCACTCAACTTAAGTTGAAATTGAGCTTCATCCAACTCCGCTTGGATGTTTCTCTCATTGTTTTCAGCCATCTTTTTCTCTTTCAACTTTCTTCTCAAAATTTTCTCAAGTTCTGGATCGAAAGGAACTAGATCTTTTGTAGATCTAGTCTTTCATATATACCTAAAGAATTTGCAAAAAGCACTCACAAAGAGATATCAAATAACAAGAGCAAAGCTACAGAGCTTGACAACCGAAAACCGGAATTGGTCTAGACCAAATCCCCGGCAACGGAGCCAAAAACTTGTTCGCCTCAAAGTGTGCGTGCAAATAAGTTTTAATTATAAAACTGAAACAAAAGCAAGCGAACCCGCAGTGTACGGATCGGCGTAGATAAGCAAGTATTCCAGAGTATCGAACTCAGGGATTTGGGGGATCTAATTCAGTTCACAAATTATCGAGCAAGTAAAGTATAGAAGCTTTGCAAATATTGGGAAAACAACAATCCTAAAGATCCAAGTATCCAATTGTGGCAATCAATTCAAGATATTCTATAGATATAAGGGCAGAGTGGATATTGCAAAGGTATAACTAATGTAAGGTTATCTACGGTGAATTTCCAAAACCCTATATATCTCACCCAAGGACACTCTCTATAAAGGTTGTTGAGATTGCAATATAGAAAGGATCTAAAGGACAAGAACTAATCTCAAATACCTATGCCCAAACCCAAGGAATCAAAGATAAACTAAAACGGTTAAGGTTTTGACACTCGAAACCAAAATAGAGGATGTTGAGTCTCACTACTACCTAGAAAAGGCAAGCCCAGGCTAGGTTAAAGTAAATCTTTAACTTTGAATTAAAGCAAAAGCAAAGGTCGTAAAACAGGGAAATTCACGGCTAGATCTTGAAGAACCACGGCCGTGGAACTCAAGAACAGGCCGGGATTTAAGGTGTCGATGATGTTTCTCACACTCTCAGGGTCCAATCAAGTTACAATCGATCTATCATCATCTAAGCCACAACTATCAACCCTTCACCTTAGAATTGCTAAAGGGTTTTAGCCAATAATCATCATTATGATATCAATATTCAAATTAAGAAGAATGAAAGATGAATAACCCTCGAAAACTCAATAACAACACAAAGTCAATCTCAAAATCCAAACAACAAAATATGTTTATGAATTCAGAAGAGTAGGAATAGAAACCCTCACAATGATCTAGAGAAACTACAAAGAACGGGATGTCAATCCGTCCTTCAATGACAACCCTAGAATATCCCGAAGTACACAATCTCTCAAAAATCACGTCTTTCACAAATCTCCAATCCTCAAGGTCGAAAAAAAACCTAAGGTTGCTGTCAATGAAACTCTCAGCGAATGCGTAAGCGAAGGTCCTCAAAACTCTCTTCTCAAGCCTTCTTATAGGCGAAAATAGGGTTACGGGAAAAGCTCAATAACGTTGATGACGTGGCAATAATGATACGTCACAAAATCACCAAAATCACGGTCATGAACAACTTTCCACGGACGTGGTTTAGACCGTGTAACTTTTTATTGTGATCCAAACTCACTTCTACGATCATGTTGCCAAATCCACGGCCGTAATTTAGAGTGTGGTTCTTCAAATCCTCTTCCACGACCGTAATTTAGGGGGTGGATTTCCAAAACTCTTGTTTTTGCCTTTGTTTTGTGACATTCTTCATTCATGCTCCTTCTTTAGCTTCTCCAAAGCATCCCCTTGCCATCAAGCATGATCAAATACTCCTTTCCTTCCTCATCTTGCTCCAATCCAAGTCTTTATTCACCTAAAAACAAAACGAAGCTAGTGTAGATCTCTATATCGTCAAAAAGGGTGAACTAGCTCACAATTGCTTCAAACTCATATCTTAGAACACAATAAAGAGGGAAAAACAACTAAAACAAGTGCCTAAAATATAGTCATATTTCATGCTAACAAAGACTTAAACAAAAATGAAGTAGTTTGATATACTAACAATTTATTGATTATATATCAAGTTGCTAGGTTTGGTTTGATGGTTTGGATTAAATAAAGTGCAGTTTTGCAAGTAACTTCAAAGGACCTTGGAAGACCTTGAAAGACAAGGAGTTTAGAGTGTTCAAACGACGAAGGCCTTGAAATGAATTTCAAGGGAACAAATAAGTCAAGGCCGCACACTAAAAATATTTCAAATCATTAAGAAGATCTTCTACGAGAGATTTGCTCAAACAAGAAGATATGATCAAGAGAAGATCTCAACCAGCCAATAAAGATCTTACAAAGATCCTCAACCGAAAAGCATGAAGATTCTCTTCTTTGGAATTTGATATTGTTACAACAAATACGAGAAGATTAAAGAGCGAGAGATCAACGTGTTCTCAAGAGATGAAGATCCACAACGTCTATCTCATCTAAACCAAGAAGCAATCTTCATGGAGAAGAAGAATGATCTTCAAACGGTCATCTTTCCAACGGCTAAAAGACCTCTCCATAGAAGGCTATAAATGAAGATGGCAATTGAAGAACAAGAACAGAAGCTTACACGGAAACATCAATAGTCTTCAAGCGATCTAAAACATCTTCATTCGATCAAATAGTTTTTCTTTCCCTCGTTCTCTAAAAAGTTTTATCCCCTAAGAGATAGATAAAAATCGAGAGCTTCATTTTGATACGCCCCCGGATGGCTATGCCATCCGTGTTTCTGGCTAGAGGACCTGCACCATTTTGAAGACATTTATTATTATTCGGCTATTTAATAATTGCCTTTTTATATTCGGAACTTTAATTCCGGAACTTAATTCCGTGACTTAAACTCCAACCTTTCATATTTTAGGCTTTTCATTTCCGGAACTTAATTCTAGCTTTTAATTCCGTCATTTATGTTTTGACTCATTGTATGGCCTCCATCCACTATATAAGGATGGCTTGGCTCGTTTGTAAGATATGTCAAAGTTGAAATCCAAGTATTGTGAAGGGAAAATCCTCTTACTTGGTTTAGGCATCACCTTCTTCTCCCACCCTCTCAAAGTTCTTATCTTGGATCTAGTCTTTGATTCAAGCATTCATACTCGAGGATCATTTTGAAGGATCAACCGAACGCTTCCACATCCATTTCTAAGCTTCCACCGCTCAAGTTCTACATTTGATCCAATTTGAACGAAAAAGAAGAAGTAGTTGAAGTTTCTCCTCGATCTAGATCACCCGTATTTCTATCATTGGTATCAGAGCTCGGGATCGAGGTCAAGTTTCTTTATAAAATTTTTTTTCTTGATCAAACTTTTTCAGTGTTCTTTGGTGTTCTTCAAAGATCTTCAAGTGTTCTTCGGTGTTCTTCGGAGATCTTCAAGTGTTCTTTGGTGTTCTTTGAAGATCTTCAAGTGTTATTCGGTGTTCTTCGAAGATCTTCAAGTGTTTCTTCATCATTCATCATGTTCTATGATGATTATGATACTTATGATGAGGATGAGGAATGGTTACCTCCTCCATATCCACATAAGGCCACACAAACCACCCGGAGGTACCGACGGAGAGAATATTTTGAGGATGAGGAGTGGTTGCCTCCTCCAAATCCACCAAGACCCAATGAGATCATCCATGAGTATCAATGCTATCCACATGAACGCCAACAACGTGCTTCCGTATTAGCCAAAGAAAATGCCGCTCTTGTAAAGCCCAATAAATTTTGGCGCTTTTGCGTTGTTTATTTTTCCCGGTTTTATCGCTATTTTAAATAGCTTAAATTGTGTTACGAGTATGTTGACGTTGAAAATTAAATTCTACAAGTATATATGTATATATATATATATATCAATATACATCGATGTATTTTATTACCCGGTTTTATATTCCTATATAATATCGTAAAATAAATTTATGAGAATGGTTTTAACATCGCAAGGTATATGTTTATAAATTTATATATTTTATTTTTTTTCATATTTATTTTTCTGTATATTATTTTACGGAAAAGTTCGGAAAGTTTTCCGACCCGGAACTTCCGTTCCAATCGGGTTTCGATCAAGTTTATTTCTTTTCTTTTCTTTTTCTTTCTCTTTCTTATTTTTCCCCTCTTCCCCAGACGTGCCGACTGCCTGCAGCCCCTGCTGTAGTGACCCTTCGTTAGCCACACACTCCACCCCTCGTTATCATTGTCCCCTAAAGCCTTCTTTAGTTGCCCTCAACTTTTCTTCCCTGCAACACCTCCTTTCACCAACCACTACAACCTTTGAGCTTCATCTCCCATCTCTCATCTGGAAAGGTAGCAACTACAACATCCTCTCTCTCTCTCTCTCTCGAAGCTCGGTCACGCCGGAGAAAGCGGACTTTGCCTCACCCCATCGAACCACCACCACTGCGGAGAATGCCGGCAATGTCTTGCCGTCGAAGCCCCTTACTGCCATCGACGTGTACCGCCTAGATCCCTTGCCGGAGCCTTGCCCTCGCCGCAACCGAAGCCGCCACCGTCTGCGCAACCCTTGCTCAACCGGTGCCTCGAATGCCGCTCCTGCGTGAGCTTCCCACCGCCGCCATTCATCCCCTCCTTCTCTGTTTTCTTCCGTCGCAAGGACCATGGCCGCCGGAGTTTAGGGCCGCCTCCCTGCAGCCTCTCCGCCCCCTTGCAGCCGCCGCCAACGCTCCTCACTATCGCCGTCAAAGCTCTGCGCAGCCAAGTTCTGCCTCCACTTGGGATTTGCTTCCCCAGCCCTATGCTTTTGCGCCGTTTGCCTTCCATCTTCTGAGAAGGGAGATGAAACCTTTTACAGATATTTAAATCGGGCCCCTATATTTAAATGTAATTACAACTTCAACCCACATTTATATTGCAGTTTGTATCCCATAATTATGTTTACCTTCATGGCCCAACATTTGAGATTTATTTCAAATTATATCCCCGCATCTTTAATCGCAGATTTGGCCCAAGTTTTTATTTACATATTATGGCCCAAAGAATTTATTTCGGATTATTATTTTGAAACGGTATGAGTTGCCCGGAAAATGTTTTTGCGGACTTTCAACCAAAGTTTTATAATGAATTTTATTCTTATAGTTTATATTTGTTATATATTATGACCCATGTGTATATAATTGTATAATTTGTCCCGGAAAGTATTTAAGCGGTTTTTAACCTTGGTTTTGAAAACGGGTTTTACCTTAGATTGTATGTAAGTTATATATTCCGTTCAAATTTAGCGTATAAGCTAAATTTGTTTAGTTTTGGTGTTAGGTTCGAAAGCGCCCCGATAAAGGCCTGACGAATCCATATCGACATCCATGGATCGTCTTCCGTCTTTGGACATCACGTGAGTACCCTCTTCCCCGAGCTTACGACCTTACTCGATTTAGTTATGTTTAGTATTAGTATCATGCTAGGTTGGATCTAGCATAACTTAGAGTTAATGCCAAGTAGTGGCTTTGAACCTTAGGTGAGTTTTGAGGATTTATGAGTGTGCTAAGACTTGAGGTGTTTGATTATCTGGTGAGGTTGTTATAAGGCTTGGAGTATATGGTTGTTGAGTTTATGGGCTAGGATATGCTTATCCTAGCATGGTGTTGTTACCGTCGAGTTTGTTTGGACTAGGCATGTTATCCTAGTTGCGTTGTGAGCTATGATCTTGCGAGATCCGAGGGTTTAGAAGTCTTAGGACGTCTAGCTTGTGTTGAGTATGGTGTGAGCATGAGGGATTCTAGGATGCGGTCCTAGAATGAGAGTCAAATGATCTTGAGTAGATCATTTGTGTAGAAGTCTAAGACTTCTTGAGTTGAACGGGTTTTGATAGATATCTTGTTGTGAGCAGGTTGTGTGCTTCTTCCCAAAGGAAGTGAGAGTGTTTTGTGAGTTAGCGTTTGGGACGAGGTAAGTTTCCGGACTTACTTAGCTCGTATTCTCTGTATTAGTTTCAATGCGTGTTTGGTGGTGTGAGTTTATTGTTTATGTGTGTGTTTATTGCTTATGTTATAACATCTAAACCGGTAATAGGACCACCGACTTTATATGTTTATATTTGGCCCAAGTGTATGATAACGGGCGGTGACCGCTTGTCCAGTCCAAAATGGGGATGACTGGGAGGTGCCTTGCGACCAGCCCATCGGGTGATGCTGATCCGCATCAAGTACAAACCCGTATGGTGAAAGGGGGCAAGGGCGAGATCTTTAAGATTCTCGTGTCACAAAAGAAGTTGAATTAGAACGGGATATGACCTAATAATAAAAAGATAATAAACCGGATTGTGTGTTTTGGAACATGTTGTGTGTTTATAATGCCTTATGTGTGTGTGTGCCAATACCATGCTTCTAATGCCTTGAATGCTAGCTAACGGTTTTATACCGATATTGTTGTAGTTGCCTTGCAGGTTAGGGGCGCGGCCGAGAGATCCGGAAGAGTGGGCAGCCGGGGTCCGTATATTTTAGGATGGGTTTTGGGGGTTGTTTTTATGTATTGTTTAGGGTATTATGTATGTCGCGTGTATGGCGGTTGCCTTTAGCGTTGTATCTCGGCTGAAGTTTTTCGTTGTTTTCTTTTGGGGTTCATATCATTGCATTAAAATGAATTTCGGTTTTGCCTTTATTTGTGTCTTGTTGTAAGATCCAGTGAAATTGTTGTCAGGCTAAGGGTCGGGACCCATTGTGAGGTCCCAACCCGTAGCATCCCGAGTTCCGTGGATTTGGGGTGTTACAAAAAGTGGTATCAGAGCCCTAGGTTGACAACAATGGCACTCGCAATCTTCTAAAGGCTGAATAAGGAATAAACAGAACCCCACGGGTTCTGAGTTTTCGTTTTCAAAATCACTTGCATGAGTCGGGGTAGAATGTACGGACCACCACTCCTTCCGCGGATCTCGGCAGCTTAGTTTATTGGATTTTGGTATGTATATATATGTATATATAGATATGGATATGAGGTTTGTAGTTATGCATGATGGAATTGATGTATATCTTTGTGATTGTAAGTTGCATGATGGACGTGATTATTGCATAGTATATTGTGGACTATAATATATGTTTTGGACCTTGTTGTGTTGTAATGAATTACCGGATGTGTTATATTATTACTTATGTGGACATAGGACATATATAAGTTTATATACGGACTCTTATATATAGTAGTATATAGTATGAGATCTTATAGTTAGGACGACAGAAAGATAGCATCACCTTTAAGACGACGTTCTTGGCTTGGGATATCGTTCATACGTGGAGGAGTACGCTCAAGTATCGAGTTGAGCGTTTCGTGTTGACAAACACCATGGCGTTTCTTGGGTTCCTATAAAAGGACATCGTAGAGGAGGATTAGAGATGACATAAACGAAGGACAAACAAGTGAACGGAAAACTCGAGACAACTAAAGAGAAAGCGAGATGGAGACAATACAAGAAAGAGGAGTAACATTTATGTGTGGAAGTGGTTCTAAAGAAGCCATGATCGAACGATGACGAGACCAATGGAGATAACGAACTTAAGTTCTTCAAGAAGACGCGTGGACAACTTAGATGCGAATCGAGAAGGAGATGGATACATTCTAACAAGATTAAAGGTGGTATTTCATGAAGATGTGAAGCTTTCCTTACACGCTCCTAAGCATTGGAGTCAAGACGAGAAGAGTGATCTAAATATTTGCTAAAGATTTAAAATACCATAAGTTAAGCTCATGAGGTACCAATAAGTGAAGTGTCAACATGACAAGAGTTATGAGAAGAAGGGTATGGTGGGGATTCACGTGGAGTTGACCGATTTCCATTATGATTATATGACTAAGAAACGCCAAGGAGGAAGTGGGTATAAATGATGGCCCCAAGAAGATGAAAGACGAAACAAAGGGCTTTGATCGAGAGACTTAAGATACCAACCAAGAGGAACACGAGTGCATGCTAGCTAGGGCTATAATATTTGGGAAGGTGCTCTTGAAAGACGTCGAGGAAGAATGGTTAAGTCTATGAAAGGGAGTTATATGAAACAACAAGGCAAAGAAGATATAATTACCTTATAAAGAAGAGGAAGCATGGAATGAAAAAAGAACTACGGGAGTTTAAGGTAAAGTACCCCGAGGAGGGTAACCTTCATGGGAATGGTAACATGAGAAGTGTAGTAGAATACTAAGTCGTTGACTACGGAGAAGGTCAAATACAAGTTAAGCAGTGACAATTAAGAACGCGTAGGTGCGAGTTGTCGATTGGTGAGTGTAGGGGGATGAGCAAACAAGATTATGGGCAAACAGAGGGATTTGGATGACCTTATGCGACCTTGTAGGTCATGGAATTGGCATAGGGGAGAACAACACGAAATAGAGGTTTTAAAGTTTGACCATGGTAAAAGTGAAGTAGTGAATCAAGAAGAAGGTAAGGTGTCATGGAGGTGGTATGTAAACGCGGACAAGAGATAAGTCAATTTTGTAGACTCACACGGAATAGACATGGTGGGTATGACGTGAAAGAGAGGACCTAGATTAGGGCAACGCTGCAAGCTTAGAGTTATGATGTTAGTACCTGGAGATGTAAAGAGTTTGATATTTTAGTGGTTTTGGATGGGGAGTTTCTTCTAGCATTTTCCACGGGGCATACCGATACAGTTGTGAAGTTGTTCATGGAATACCGAGAGATGCATAAGGTGACAAACAAGAGTAAGTGAAGATCGAAGTTTTGAAGTTTGATGTCGACAAGAGATGTACAAAAAATATATGAAAGATTGAAGAAATGATGTCCATGGTGAAAGCTTATGTAGAATATGAAGAGCTTCTCCCATATGTGGGATGTCGCGGAAAGTGAAGAAGATAAGGTCAATCGTTTTGAAACACGGTTAAGTCCTACCGATTGGACCCTTATGGCTGCTCATAAGTGAGAAACCTTAGAAGATTTTACAATCATGTCATCAAAGAGGGAAAAAATGATTTAGTTATAGGATTACTTAAATAAGGCTACAAGAGTTAGAAGACTCGAGCAAGTCTCTTGAGTTCAAGAGATGAAGGATCTCTGAAAGAGGATGGTAAATATTTTAGCTAAAGATAAAAAAAAAAACGTGTGTAAAGGATGTCACCTAAACAAATCGGGGAAAACCATTGGTATCATGACCACCTGTCAAGTTTTAAAGCAAGGTTGTGTAGGTTTTATTTATGGGATGAAAGAAGGAAAGACGAAAACCGAGATATCACAGTAGAAGAAGAAGTGATGTGGATTATTTCCCAACCCGTCAAAATGTGGATTTTTCCACTAAGGTCAAACTTGACTCGATTACAATATCTAAGACGCCGTATGGAATAACACTTGTGAAGAGACATGAGTTGTGGAAGCAAGTGAAGGAGCATTTGCAAGAACTTATTCAAAAGAGTCCATTAGAATTAGTGAAATGTTATGGAGAAATCCGAAGGTTATCTTGAACTCTCGATTTGAAGTTCATATTGGAAAATATCTTAAACTCTTGATTTGGAGTTATTATGAGAACACCAGAATTGTTCATATTGGACAAGTCTTCCTTAGAACGAATTGGATGATCTACTCGATCGGTTACAAGGGTCGATAGTCTCTTATGAGAATGATATAAGGTCTGATTGTCACCAATTGAGATTTCGAGTTTGAGATATTGCAAGTACGGCATTTTGGACCAATTAAAGTCACTACGAGTTGTAGTTATTCCCTATGGGCTTACTGATGCCCCGAATAAGATATTTTGGGTCTACTCTTGAAAAGGAGAGGAGTCGTATGACAAATTGTCTCGGGATGGCAAACCCCAAAAGATATGAAAGGAGTTACAAGTTTTCTTAGATGTGTTGAACATTACTAGGTCTGTGAAGAGAGAAGTTGTATAACACCATCTATGATAAACTCTGGATGACAATGAAGTATTGAATGGGACGAAAAATTGACAATAAAGTTGTTGAGAGATAAGAGGAGATTCATTGGTGCGACTATTTTTATATTGCCTCGCAGTATGATGGATTTGGAGTTTACAACCAATTATCCAAGACAAGGTCTTGGTTAAGTATGGATGTAAGGGAAGAAGTATTAACTTACGTGCCTTGTCAAGCGATGTGGAATAGAATACTTCCTTCATTACTTGGAACTTGCAACAAGAGTTGAGGAAAACGTAACATCAAAGTTTGGTTTGACAAGAACCAAAGCCAACGGTGTAAATGGGATGTTCGATCTTCTTTGTTAGAGACAAGCAAAGAGAAACATAATGGGAATGTTGCATTGAGATATATACCGAGAAGGAAGTTGAGTTTCCGATATATGTCGGATCTTTTTGAGATATTAGCACGATTTGGGAAAATGGTTTACCAGTTGGCCTGGACGTCGAGAGTAAAAGGTGTTCACCCGGTGTTTCTTGTGTATCAACCGAGAGAGTATGTACATGACTCGAGACATATTGTCAGTCATGAGGCTATTGGAAGACGTAGGATTGTACATTTGGATGAGTTTTACGTTGAGCTAGTAGCGTCGATAGAATCGGCGGGTTAGACCTAGTTCTTCCCTTGCTTGAGTTATGTGCATATGTGATATTATGTGTAGTAGTGCCTTGTGTGAAATGTGCTACATGACGTGATATATCTTGCGGTGGTAGTTTGAGTAGTCTGTGTATATAGAATAGAAGGTTTCAACCTTCTTAGAGAGAGTTTCCTACCTCGGCCTTAACGGACCGAGAAGTTAGGCGGGTGGAAAGTTTTGGGACGAAACTTGTTTTTAGGGGGATCTGATGTAACGCCCAATAAATTTTGGCGCTTTTGCGTTGTTTATTTTTCCCGGTTTTATCGCTATTTTAAATAGCTTAAATTGTGTTACGAGTATGTTGACGTCGAAAATTAAATTCTACAAGTATATATGTATATATATATCAATATACATCGATGTATTTTATTACCCGGTTTTATATTCCTATATAATGTCGTAAAATAAATTTATGAGAATGGTTTTAACATCGCAAGGTATATGTTTATAAATTTATATATTTTATTTTTTTTCATATTTATTTTTCTGTATATTATTTTACGGAAAAGTTCGGAAAGTTTTCCGACCCGGAACTTCCGTTCCAATCGGGTTTCGATCAAGTTTATTTCTTTTCTTTTCTTTTTCTTTCTCTTTCTTATTTTTCCCCTCTTCCCCAGACGTGCCGACTGCCTACAACCCGTGTTGTAGTGACCCTTCGTTAGCCACACCCTCCACCCCTCGTTATCATTGTCCCCTGAAGCCTTCTTTAGTTGCCCTCAACTTTTCTCCCCTGCAACACCTCCTTTCACCAACCACTACAACCTTTGAGCTTCATCTCCCATCTCTCATCTGGAAAGGTAGCAACCACAACATCCTCTCTCTCTCTCTCGAAGCTCGGTCACGCCGGAGAAAGCAGACTTTGCCTCACCCCATCGAACCACCACCACTGCGGAGAATGCCGGCAATGTCTTGCTGTCGAAGCCCCTTAGTGCCATCGACGTGTACCGCCTGGAGCCCTTGCTGGAGCCTTGCCCTCGCCGCAACCGAAGCCGCCACCGTCTGCGCAACCCTTGCTCAACCGGTGCCTCGAACGCCGCTCCTGCGTGAGCTTCCCACCGCCGCCATTCATCCCCTCCTTCTCTGTTTTCTTCCGTCGCAAGGACCATGGTCGCCGGAGTTTAGGGCCGCCTCCCTGCAGCCTCTCCGCCCCCTTGCAGCCGCCGCCAACGCTCCTCACTGTCGCCGTCAAAGCTCTGCGCAGCCAAGTTCTGCCTCCACTTGGCATCTGCTTCCCCAGCCCTATGCTTTTGTGCCGTTTGCCTTCCATCTTCTGAGAAGGGAGATGAAACCTTTTACAGATATTTAAATCGGGCCCCTATATTTAAATGTAATTACAACTTCAACCCACATTTATATTGCAGTTTGTATCCTATAATTATGTTTACCTTCATGGCCCAACATTTGAGATTTATTTCAAATTATATCCCCGCATCTTTAATCGCAGATTTGGCCCAAGTTTTTATTTACATATAATGGCCCAAAGAATTTATTTATTATTTTGAAACGGTATGAGTTGCCCGGAAAATGTTTTTGCGGACTTTCAACAAAAGTTTTATAATGAATTTTATTCTTATAGTTTATATTTGTTATATATTATGACCCATGTGTATATAATTGTATAATTTGTCCCGGAAAGTATTTAAGCAGTTTTTAACCTTGGTTTTGAAAACGGGTTTTACCTTAGATTGTATGTAAGTTATATATTCCGTTCAAATTTAGCGTATAAGCTAAATTTGTTTAGTTTTGGTGTTAGGTTCGAAAGCGCCCCGATAAAGGCCTGACGAATCCATATCGACATCCATGGATCGTCTTCCGTCTTTGGACATCACGTAAGTACCCTCTTCCCCGAGCTTACGACCTTACTCGATTTAGTTATGTTTAGTATTAGTATCATGCTAGGTTGGATCTAACATAACTTAGAGTTAATGCCAAGTAGTGGCTTTGAACCTTAGGTGAGTTTTGAGGATTTATGAGTGTGCTAAGACTTGAGGTGTTTGATTATCTGGTGAGGTTGTTATAAGGCTTGGAGTATATGGTTGTTAGTTTATGGGCTAGGATATGCTTATCCTAGCATGGTGTTGTTACCGTCGAGTTTGTTTGGACTAGGCATGTTATCCTAGTTGCGTTGTGAACTATGATCTTGCGAGATCCGAGGGTTTAGAAGTCTTAGGACGTCTAGCTTGTGTTGAGTATGGTGTGAGCATGAGGGATTCTAGGATGCAGTCCTAGAATGAGAGTCAAATGATCTTGAGTAGATCATTTGTGTAGAAGTCTAAGACTTCTTGAGTTGAACGGGTTTTGATAGATATCTTGTTGTGAGCAGGTTGTGTGCTTCTTCCCAAAGGAAGTGAGAGCGTTTTGTGAGTTAGCGTTTGGGACGAGGTAAGTCTCCGGACTTACTTAGCTCGTATTCTCTGTATTAGTTTCAATGCGTGTTTGGTGGTGTGTGTTTATTGTTTATGTGTGTGTTTATTGCTTATGTTATAACATCTAAACCGGTAATAGGACCACCGACTTTATATGTTTATATTTGGCCCAAGTGTATGATAACGGGTGGTGACCGCTTGTCCAGTCCAAAATGGGGATGACTGGGAGGTGCCTTGCGACCAGCCCATCGGGTGATGCTGATCCGCATCAAGTACAAACCCGTATGGTGAAAGGGGATAAGGGCGAGATCTTTAAGATTCTCGTGTTACATAAGAAGTTGAATTAGAACGGGATATGACCTAATAATAAAAAGATAATAAACCGGATTGTGTGTTTTGGAACATGTTGTGTGTTTATAATGCCTTATGTGTGTGTGTGCCAATACCATGCTTCTAATGCCTTGAATGCTAGCTAACGGTTTTATACCGATATTGTTGTAGTTGCCTTGCAGGTTAGGGGCGCGGCCGAGAGATCCGGAAGAGTGGGCAGCCGGGGTCCGTATATTTTAGGATGGGTTTTGGGGGTTGTTTTTATGTATTGTTTAGGGTATTATGTATGTCGCGTGTATGGCAGTTGCCTTTAGCGTTGTATCTCGGCTGAAGTTTTTCGTTGTTTTCTTTTGGGGTTCATATCATTGCATTAAAATGAATTTCGGTTTTGCCTTTATTTGTGTCTTGTTGTAAGATCCAGTGAAATTGTTGTCAGGCTAAGGGTCGGGACCCATTGTGAGGTCCCAACCCGTAGCATCCCGAGTTCCGCGGATTTGGGGTGTTACAGCTCTAAAGCATGAGATAGAAGTTATAAGGGCGACAATACTTGCCCTAACGACGGTTGCCCAACAAGAAGAACCGTTGTGTGATGGTCCATTAGAAGATGCCAAGGAAGAAACCGTCATCAACAATGTTGAAGTCATCACCGACAAAAGCAAAGCCAACTTCAACAAAGTCGACATCATTGATAGCATGTATTATAGTCTATATTTTGGGATTGGTTTAGACGTTTTATCTTCATAAATCTGTATGTATGGATGTATATTCTTTGATTGTATTGTTGTGTTATCTACCTTTGCGGGAATCGAGGTCTACACCTAGTTTCGTTGTAATTGTAGGGAAAATGGCACGTTTTACATCAAATAGGAGCTAAGGAAGCTAAGGAGTCATTAGAGCTACATTCTGGACTATAAGAAGATCTCAGGAAGCATGGAAATGATTAAGAAGATTGATTTTGGACCAGATTTGAGATAATTCACATTCAGCTGAGATTCACCTCGGTCAGCTACAGTAACACCTCGACCGAGGTGATCTTGAGGAGCGTCCCGATCGAGGCGAACACCCTGTCGCCGACGAGATCTTTATTTTTGGCTAAGATCTTCTATTTTTGGAAGGAGAATATCACATATTTTTAGCTGGATTTCTGGAAGGAAGATATTATATTTGACTGATTTATTTTGAGAGATATACATATATTTTTTAGGAAATTATCTTTTTAAGATATCTTATCTTTGGAAGATTATTCTCCTATATAAAGTGTTGGATTTTCTACAATTCAGCCATCTTCGGATAAAGGAATTTCTGGAATTTTTAAGGGTTTTCTGAAGGATGTTTTGAAGGAAGAATTGAAGTTTGAAGTTTAAGGAAGGAAGGAATCATAGTTGAAGTTGGCTTTTGAAGGAGTTTGTAAGATCTTCTTAGATTGTTTTTTGGTTTGTTGTCTTTGCTGATTTGTGACTGAGGAACGTTTGTTTGTTACTTGTTCGATTCAGTTATTGAGACCTTTTTCTTAAGGTTTTCTTGTTTGAACATTGATTCCTTTCCTATTAATTTGATTATTGTTATCATGATGATTGTTGGCTAAATTTCTTATGCAATTTTAGGGTGATTGGCTGAAAGTTGTGGGAAAGACGATGATAGAATGATCTTAATACCAGCAGGACACTGAAAGCTCGAGTCTTTACCTTAACCGTAGAACACCTCGGTCAGCTGTGGAACATCTCGACCGAGATGGTACATAAACTGAGCGAGGTGAACCTTTCCTGAACCTTATCTGAGTTAAGAGTTTAAGTTTGTCAAAGCCTATTCTTGTTATACCTTTCCTGGTTCAACGCAAGCCTAGGATGAGACTTACGCGGTGATTCCTTTGTTTGTTTACCCAAGATCATGAGTGTAGGTAATAAAGGTTTATCCTTTATTGGGGTTTGAGTGTGCCTTCATCCCATCCTTGTGAGTTAGCCTGAGACTTACCCGGTAAAGGTTGATTCTATCCCCTTGGGTGGTGTGTTAGTTTGAGATTCTAGTTCCTTTCCTTAGTACCTTGAGACTTGCCCGGTAATAGGAGCTTTGGTTTGGGATAGTGAGTAGTGAGACTTACCCGGTGATCTATTCCCACCTTAGAAACGTCTTCCTTTTACAAACCTCAACTTTGTCCGCGTTATCTTTTGAGATCTTGAGTAGGAACCACAACTAGATGTTTTACTCCCTAGAATCCGCATTCCCTTTATATGACTTTATATCATCTTTGATTTCTTTAATTCCTAGTTATTAGCAATATTTGACTACTTGATTTCGTGCTTAGTTTCACCATTGTCCTTGTGTTCGACCCCTGAAATTCTTGCTTTTATTACAATTGATCTATACACTGCGGGTTCACATATTGTTGAAGTATACTTCTTGGGTTATAAATTTTAAATCTTACACACACCTTTTGGAGCACACAATCATCAAGGGTGAAGAAGGCATCAACCATGACAATGACACCATTATGTTGTTGGACTACAAATTCGAGCCGGCTGAACCGAGGTTTGATTTTGTTTTGCCTAAAAACTTATTTACCGGCTTACCCTTACTTCTTTTCGGCATGCCTCCGACGTACGATGTCACAAGCTTGGACGGCATGGTAGATAAAATCACCGGCGAGACCATCCATATGTACTACAAGTTTGAGCCGCCCGATCTAGAGTTTTTCCTTGTTATGTCGGACGACTTGCCACCCCCACCCAAGGCTTGATTCACACTTTTAAAGAGTATCGGCGTTATCAAATGAAATCAATCAAATACCGGTGTTCTTTCCGGTACCTTGTCGGCATAGTCAACAAGCTTGGCGGCTCCACCGCCCTTTTAAAAGACTACAAGTCCAAGCCGCCCGACTCAAACAATGTGTATCCGGTGCTGAATTTCAAGGGTCACGTTACCCAAGACACTCCTTTCTTTATTTTGACAGTGCAAACGAGGACGTTTCACATTTAAGAGGAGGAGAATGATACGTCCCTGGATGGCGATGCCATCCGTGTTTCCGGCTAGAGGATCCGCACCATGTTGAAGACTATTATTATACGGCTATTTAATAATTGACTTTTTATTTTCGGAACTTTAATTCCGGAATTTAATTCCGTGACTTAAATTCCGACCTTTCATATTTTAGGCTTTTCATTTCCGGAACTTAATTTCGGCTTTTAATTCCGTCATTTATGTTTCGACTCTTTGTATGGCCTCCATCCACTATATAAGGATGGCTTGGCTCATTTGTAAGATATGTCTAAGTTGAAATCCAAGTATTGTGAAGGGAAAATCCTCTTACTTGGTTTAGGCATCACCTTCTTCTCCCACCCTCTCAAAGTTCTTATCTTGGATCTAGTCGTTAATTCAAGCATTCATACTCGAGGATCCTTTTGAAGGATCAACCGAACGCTTCCACATCCATTTCTAAGCTTCCACCACTCAAGTCCTACGTTTGATCCAATTCGAACGAAAAAAAAGAAGTAGTTGAAGTTTCTCCTCGATCTAGATCACATGTATTTCTATCACATTGGTATATCTAAAGAGTGTTATACTCGAGTGTGTGTTACTCTGTGAAGTAACTAGGCTATTATAGCAAGGTGAAGAGTTAGAGCTAGATCGTAGCATTGGTTACAGTGAGAGAAGAAGGGGATTTTTTCTAGTTTGTATCTAGGACTCTTTGAAGCTGATAATAGATAGTTAGATTCTAAGGCTATACCCTGGGACGGAGAGTAGGCTATTTAGAGCCAAACTTCGTAAACATATCCTCGTTTTGATCTTTTACATTCCGCGTTATATCTTGTTTTATTGTGACTAACTTTGTTTTGTAGGAGTACAAAGTCAAGGCCCTTGAAAGTTGTTTCAAAGCCCTTGAAATCAAAGTATCACAAAGAGCTCAGATTGACATCAAGGCCCTTGAAATTGGTTTCAAGGCCTTGATATTGGTTTTGATAAAAGTTCTCACACTCTATTCGACCCCCCCCCCTTCTAGAGTATCTTTTATCCTTTTTATTCACCTACCGGTTCTTCACTTACGTATGCTTGTTTTAGAGTTATGTTGTTTTGAGGACTCGGCTGAGTTTCCACGGTGTACCTTTACCTTTCAGTTTCCCGCGCATACATTATAAACACTTTAAGTATTTTTGCCTTTATTTGTGTCTTGTTGGAAAGGTCCGGTGAAATTGGTGTCAAGCGAAGGGTCGGGACCTATTGTGAGGTCTCTGCCCGTAGCACCCCGAGTCCCACAGAATCGGGGTGTTACAAGAGGAATACATAGTTGAAAATACTCAAAATAAAAGATTAAAAATAATCCTAAAAATATAAAAGATAAAAAGATACATTTAGAACGTCTGAGCTTTATAGGTATTAAAACAAAATAACTAGAAGCTTTTAAAGACTTCAACTCGTGTCTCCTTTCCTTTCTCACATGTGTATGGCCTCTCCTTTATGGTCTTCATGACTGGAATGATCATCAATGTGACTAGGGAAAACCTAGAGACAAAAAGATCACCAATGGTCTCCTTGGAAGCTAAGAATGCCAACAAGCTAGAAACATCCTCTTGAATGGTTCTTGCTTTGGATCTAGTGATAGATCCTTCCATTGTAGGTGATGATAATGGTTGAGACTCATTCTGCTTCAAAGTTATTGCCCTTGATCTAGTGATTGGTTATGCGTAGTAGGAGGTGTTGGGGATTGTCCCTAATCAATAGCTTTATGTCAATTTATATGCATCACATGGTGTTTTCTATTTTCATAATAATTGATTAAGTTTAGTCACAACTATGATCATACTAGACAACATGAGTATCACGTGGTGTTTTCTATTTGCTTACATTATCCAATATCACCACAATTTGGATAATAACATCACAAGTAGGCTCAATCATCCTTTCGACCCCAATCAATCCTACTATAGCATGATAGGCATCTTAAAATTTGCACAATCATCTTCATATTCCCTTATAAGTCTCAACTTGGATGACTAATCTAGAGATCATTCATTCATGCATTGAAGAATGCAATACCTTAAAAGATAGATTTAAGCTAGTAAAGTCTAAACCACCAATATTGAGATAAAACCAACATAGATAAATGATAAATCCGGATTTGATCCCTATTATATGCTACTAATCATGCTTAGTTTCCCTTCAAATCGTGAATACAACACTAAAGCAGTACTAATCTAGCATGATTTAAGGATTTCACCCCAAACCTAGCAAGAGACCTACTCACTCATCATAAGTGAGATCATCATAAACACATAAAAAAAAATTTCATGGTTGGAAAGTAGACAAGAAAATAGAGAATTAGGAAAAATAAAGGACGAATTTGGCTTTACCAATCAAAAGTTATGAGCAAAACAAGTTGAAGTAGAGAAAAACTAGCAAGAACAATTGAAGACCACCAAATCTTCTCTTGATTGATCCAAATTCTCGGTCAAATCTCTTTAAAATCAAGATTCTAGATCCAAAATAGGAATTAAGTGTGTAGTGTGAGAAGTGTATGAAGGCTTGATACAAATAGATACGGCAATATGCTTATATAGGCATCTAAAGTTGTGGTCCCCCTTGGATGCAAGTTGAGCAAGTTGCAAAGTTTGTTAGGATGAACATCCTAGAAATAGCTCATGTAGAAAGTCGGAAGAGGCTCCCTTGAGTGATCTTTACAGTTTGGTTGAGTTTCTTCTCCTAAGCATTGAGTTTCTCCCCCGACTTAGTCCATGACTTTTTTGATTGAGTCATTTGTCTTCCTCTCTCGGATTTTGCTCACTTCCTTTCTCGAGTGACGAGGTAAACTCGAGAGAAGTTGACAATTGTGGAAATCGGTCTTGCTTGTCCAAGTGAAAAAGTACTCTTTGCTCGAGTGGCGTTATCATTCGAGGTTCACTTAGGGAACTTGAATCCTCTACACATCAATGTCTTCCTTGGTCGAGTGAGACGGGCAACCCTCTAGGAGATTGTCAACTAGAGAGAAGTTGACAATCTCCTCACCTTGGATTATTTTCACGATTTTAGCCTTCCTCTTTGCTCAAGTTTGGCTTCACGGGATGTTCCTTCCTTGGAGTTTCCTTAGCTTCACTAGGTCATGTTTGTATCTTTATTTGCCTTTCTTCCTTCATTTTCTCTTGATGTTGTGATGGATTGATGTATGATGCTTAGGATGTTTGAGTGACTACATATATATATAAATATATATATATATATATATATATATATATATATATATATATATATATATATATATATATATATATATATATATATATATAAATATATATATATGAGTTCCTTTTTAGGCCAAAGTACCTAAAAAGACATAAAAGAAGGGAAGTAGACATTTTTTTTTTAACTTTTTATGCTCTAGCTAAGATATGAATACCCAAACCGTGCAAAATAAAGGTACAATCATACAAAAATATATCTAATAACTTAGCATGAATACATGCTATCAGGTAGAAATTCAACACATTAAGAAGAAGCAAGTTTATATGATCGCAATTCAACAATTCATACACACACTTATAAATCAAATCATTATAGCGATCAACCAATCAATAGATTAATAAAGAACTTAGCTAGACATAATGAAATGAAAAATAGAATTTACTGAAATAGAAATTTTTCTTAGAAACTCATAAATTGTTCGGTTTCAACACAACGAGGTGAACCTTCAAACGACAACTACTAACTATGAAAAGAGAAATTGCTAGATGATAAGAGGTAAAGGATGGTGCAAAACCCTAGGACTGATATATGTTTATATAGGCTCGGAAATCCGATCTATATGGATACAAAATAATATCTAAGAAAAGATAGTATATAAGATTTCATCTCGGATAAACAATGAAGACAAGACGACTATTGGACGATATACAAACGACATAACAAGCGGTCTAGGACTTGATTTGGATGTTGTTTGGGCCAGGATCGCAGTTGGGCCAGTGTTGGGTTGACACGAGGAAGAGATGAGGAAAAAACAAGGAGAAGCCGGCATGGGTAACCGTCTAGATCCTGTCTAGCTCCTACTCCGCATGTGGTCTCGCTTCTTCCTCACTATGGACTTGAATCTTGTCTTCAGGACTTCAATTATGGACTTGTGTAACTTGATTCTTCAATCTTCAGTCTTGTATGATGCTTTTGTGTCTCCCATATAGCGCTTGTTTATGGTCATTAACTTAACCCAATTTGCCTCATTCCATATGTCCGGTGTCGTATCAATCGGACGTGTATTATAGATGTGAGTCCTTTGATCTTTGGATTTGTGGTGGTAGATATTATAGTCCTTTATGCATTCAGGGATGGGATGATAAAATAGTCTCATTAGTGCAAGTTATATGTCTCTTTCGATTTGGAGATGTATAAGTAGGAGAGAGTACCATAAACCAGTTGAGAAGGGTGAGAAGTATACTAATGACAAGGGGAGGAGTGTAGGAATCGAACGAAGAATGCAGTATTTCATTTTCAGAATGAAAAAGAGGCATAACGGTAAGTAGTACAGACACCACACGCTCATGAGACGGGAAGGTTGCCCGTCTCACTTCTTTCGTCTGGTGTCATAATCATGGATCTAACACACTACTCGAGATGGTTAGGGTTGGTCATTTCAAGGTTGTTTGACCCCGTACCATGTCCGTCTTATCATGGAGCTACGACATGAATTAAATCGTTAAAAACCATAATATTTTCTAGAACTTGCATCGAAATGGTCATGAGACGGGCAAGTTTCCAGTCTTGTTGACCGTCTTTGCCCATCTTAACCTTCTCTTGTCCTCATCTACAACTTATGGCTTTTCCCAATTAATCCAGGTTTAATATTTTTGCTTCGGTATTTTTGATCTAAATAGTCATGAGACGGGCACGTTGCATGTCTCCCCTCGTCTCGAGACCGTCTCTTCCTCGTTTTAAGCTACGGCTTTTTGCTCTTAATTCCGCTGAAATAATTAATTCTTGCTCTTTTTAATCTTTTCAGGGAGGTTCCCTTGGCCGTTAGATTTTGTCTTGGTTTCATTTCTGCTAGTTTCTAAGGGTTCCTACACACGAACAAAAACTTACAAAGGATCATTAGATTTTAACATAAGCAAACAATCCTCATTAAATCCGACGTTAGTAACAAGACAAACATCATAATTAACAATAATATGTTTTAGGGCTTTAGGAAGAGTAAACTTTACTAACTTATCATAATATCTTAAGATCATGAAACCATCTCTCACATCTATAAGAGGTCCAACTATATCAAGGAAAGGGTGTCCAACAATGACTAGAACAAAATTTCTCTCCTTGACATCAACCACAACGAAATCGACAAGTAACTCATACTTGTGTAACTGCACAATCACATTCTCAACTATCCTTGCAGGTATAACAATAGGCTTGTCAACTAAGTTTAAAGTGAATTTAATAGACTTTATCTCACCTAAATCAAGCTCCTGGAACAAACTCAATGGGATTGCACCAACACTAGCGCCTAAATCACAAAGGCTTTTTTTACTACGAAATTCAAAGGGATACATAAACTCCATAGATCATCTCTCCTAACATCTTGTTCTTCAAAATGGCATTACATTCCTTGGTCATGAATCTTTCACTACTAAGAAGCCTCCTATTGGACAAAACACTCTTCATGTACAAACTTCGACATTTGCTTCAATACATCTATGAGAGGGATCTTGATAGGTGATGGAATCACTATCATTTAGGTTAGTTGTTAGAGTCTTTTTTTGCATTAGAGTCGTTTTGTGCCACTAACTTCTTAATCCAGAAGAAGAAACCAAAAAGAAAATAAAATAGAAGTTAGAGGCGCTTGGGAGTTGAAGATCATCCACGAAGACAAGCCTCTGGTGCCACACCGCCCCCGCGGAGCAGTGTCACCGCCCCTGCGGGTCACACTACACTCCGGAACGCAGCCTGCGCCTTCGCCAGCGCCCGGAACAAAGACTATCACCGCCCCTGCGTCCCTCCATGGCGCCCCTGCGGTGACTTATCCTGAAGAAGCAAAGACCGGCGCCCCTGCGCCTCTACCTGCGGACCACCCTGCGAAGCTGTAAAGCAGAAAAGCCAATGTCACCACCCCTGTGGTGACATTGGGCTGCCCCTGCGGCTCGACATCAGAAGAGACCGAAAGATGAAGAGTCATACGTTTGAAGAACATTAAAGATCCGCCCCTGCGGAATTGCCAGGCCGCCTGATAGGTGATGGAATCACTATCATTTAGGATAGTTTTTAGAGTCTTTTTATTGCATTTGTGTCGGTTTATGCTACTAACTCCTTGATCCAGAAGAAGAAGACTAAAAGAAGCTAAGGAAGGAGTTATATGCACTTAGGAGTGAAGATTGTTCACGAAGCAAAGCTTCTGTTACTTCACCGCCCCCGCGGAGCCTTGTCACCGCCCTTGCAGGTGACACCTTACTCCGGAGGGCACCCTGCGCCTTCGCCAGCGCCAGCCACGAAGACTGTCACCGCCCCTGCGTCAACCCCTGGCGCCCTTGCGGTGACTTGCCCTAAAGAAGCGAAGACCAGCGCCCCTGCACATTCCCCTGCGCCTCTTCCCGCGCCTCAACCTGGGAGCTGGAAGGTGAAGAGTCTGCGTCATTGCCCCTGCGTTAACATCGGGATGCCCCGGCGGCTTGGCTTCAGAAATGACAGGAAGTTGAAGAGTCATCCGTTTGAAGAGCATTAAAGATCCGCCCCTGCGGAATTGCCTAGCCGCCCCTACGGTCATGAAGAAGATCAAGCGTTTTTGCCTTCACCACCCCTGCGGAGCTGAAGGCCGCCCCTGCGGTTAAACAACAGAAGCTTTACTCCGGTTGTTTACACCACCTTTATGGCATTAAGGTGGTTATTTTGGGCCGGCCATTTACTCCTATTTAGTATCTTTGTAGTATAAATAGGCTTTGGTTGATTGCTAGAAGAAAAAAACTTGTTATCCATCATCTTCCACTTAGAAACCAATTTTCATTTCCATTGTAATGAGTTGTTAAATCCCTTGCTATATTGGGTTGGTTTGAAGCTGCGTTGTTACTTTGGTTGTAAGTTTTCTTTAATATAAGTTTTCATTCAGTAATGCTTTGTGTTTCCTTGATCTCCATTGTCTAATGGCATGTTTTACTATTAATTACTTGACATTGATCACCTTAGGTTCTAAAGTGCATGCAAAGAACTAGGATTAATAGGTTCCGGGTTCGGGTCTTTAATCTAGTAGTAAACTTTAAGTAAGAACTAGTTGTAATTACTTAAAGAAAAGGAACACAACTATAAAGATAAGTTTAACGGTTTTAATCTTTTCACTATATCCCTTAGTCTTTGTTTGAAAGCTAACTTGTTATTTGTTCTTGTAGGTTTACGAAATAATAACCTGTTAAGTTTTGTTGATGCCGGTTGGCTCAACACATATATATGATCGAGACGGGAGATTACTTGAAAACTTGTAAAAGGAACTCACCAAAGTAGCAATTGCATGCTTAGAATAAACCTAGTGTAGATTCACTCATTATTGTCTTACTTGTTGCGTTATTCGTTTTCATAAGTTTTTGTGCATCAATTTAACCAAAACCCCCCCTTTGTTACTTGTTTCTATAATCAATAATTGCATCTAATAAAACACCTTAACTCTCTTGGGTTCGACCCTTACTTAACCACTATACTTGTTTTAGTGCTAAGTCGGGATTTACTTTTGATTGGGTATAGACGACCATAGAAATACCTTCAGTCAAATTTTGGCGCCGTTGCCGGGGAGTTTAGTGGTTTTATTTTATTGTTATTATTGATTATTGGTTTGAACCATTTTTATGGTTCAAACCCATGCTACTAACTCCTGCTTTGCTTCTTTTGATCCAGAAATTGAGAGGACGCACATCCGGCAACGAAGACAACAACGACTCCAATAAGAAATGGTTGATCGTACTCTTCGTCAACTTACTCAGCCCATTTTGGCTCAAAACCCTCTTGCAGTCACCATATCGGCATTAGGGGAAGGTGTCAATTTTGAGCTCAAGCCGGGTCTCATTCACTTGCTCCCATCTTTCCATGGGCTAAGTGGTGAAGACTCCATCAAACACCTTGGGAAGTTCCATACCGTGTGTATGAGCATAAAGCCAGCCAACATTATCGAAGAACAAATCAAGATGAGGGCATTCGGCTTCACACTCAAAGATTCAGCGGATGACTGGTATTACCACCTTCCATCCGGGAGCATCGACACTTGGGAGAACCTTCACAAGGCATTTTTAGTGAAATATTTCCCAGCCAAGAAGGCCAATAGCTTGAAGAAAGCTATAAGCAACATCGAGCAAGAGGCGAACGAAAATCTCTACGAGTACTTCGAAAGATTCGCCCGCCTCTGATCCAGCTGTCCTTTTCACGGATATTCAACTCAAGATCTAGTCTTGTACTTGTATAGTGGCTTGCTAGACAATGAAAGGAGGATCGGCGATGCGGCTTGGGGAGGTAATATTCTTAACTCTACTCCTGACCTTGCTTTGGAAAAGATACAGGAACTAGCAGAAGGAACCTGTAACTTTGGAAGGACTCCGTCCAAGAAAGGTGTTCATGTTGTAAATACCGGGAAGAGTGAGATCTCCACTGAGCTCGCGGAGCTGAAGGAAATGGTAAAGAGACTAACACTTATGGGAACCCCACAGTAGCTCAAAGCTTGTGGAGTGTGTGCTGACCCATATCATCCAACGGACATGTGCCCACAAGTCCAAGATGATGATGCTGAGGTGAACGCAATGGGATATGGACAACCACAGCAGCAAAGGCCTAGGAACGATCCTTGTGCGTAGAATTTCATGCCAAATTGGCGTGACCAAAAGAATTTCCGTTGGAGGGATCAACAAAACCAACAACAGCGGCCCCGTCAAGGTAAGTATCAAACAACTGAAGATATGTTGCAAGTTTTGACTAAACACTTTGCTACTCATGTCCAAACAACAGAATCCAGCATCAAGAACCTTGAAAGACATGTTGGGTAAATGGCGGAAACCATTTTAAGGACCGAATCTAGATTTTCCGGAGGATTGCCTTCCCAGACGTTTATAATCCCCAAGGAGAATGTTAGTACCCTAACATTAAGGAGTGGGAAGCAAATCCAACAAAAACTAGCAAAAGAATCACAAAGCAAACCTTCTATCGATTTCACCGCACCCACAGCTGCCCCTGCGGCTGCAACTGTGCCCAGCACCGAGCAAACACCGCCCCTGCGGCTGGATGTCCCCGCCCCTGCGGTGAAAACCCCTGAGCCGCCTCTGCGCATAAAAGTTGTTGCCCCTGCGCATAAAAGTTGTTGCACTATCAAGAGGAACCAGAAGCTGAAGGGGAAACAAAAAGTACAAGTAAGTGAGCATGTGTCGGCTGTTTTCCAACGGAGAATGCCCAAGAAGTGCAGCGATCCGGGCATGCTAAGCCTTCCTTGTGTTATAGGGGAAACCCGCTTTGACAAAGCAATGCTTGATCTTGGTGCTTCTATCAATGTTTTACCATATTTGATTTACAAATCACTTGGCCTTGGGCCATTAATGGAAACTAGTATTGTAGTACAACTTGCTGATAGATCTAATGTGTACCCGAAAGGGATAATCGAAGATGTATTAGTAATGGTAGACAACCTAATATTTCTTGCTGATTTCATTGTAATGGATATGGAAAATGATTCACATGTTGCGCCCATTCTGTTAGGTAGGCTATTTCTGAAAACTGCTAGGACTAAAACTGATTATGTTAGTGGCAAATTGACCATGGAGTTTGATGGTGAAGTAGTGGAATTTGACATCTATGATGCAATGAGATTTCCTAGTGATGATCCTTCTTTATGTGCTATTGACATCGTTGAACCTTTTGTGCAAGATAACTCTGATATTGATGAATTGAAAAATGTAATCGAGCATGACATTGATGGTTTTAAAGCAGATTATGTATTAACATCCAGCATGAAAGAGGTCCTAGCCCAATTAGATGGACATAAAAGGCTACCTATCTCCAATTTGGCCATTGGGCCCACTTTACTAACCCTAAGCGAGAAGCTTGTTCCATCTATAGTGCAGGCACCAGAAATAGAATTGAAGGACCTTCCGTCACACCTCAAGTACGTTTTGCTTGGATAATACAATACCTTGCCGGTGATCATCTCCAACAAGTTGACTACCGGTCAAGAAGACAAGTTGGTAAAAGTGCTAAAAGAGCACAAGACGGCCCTTGGATGGACCATTGCGGACATCAAAGGGATAAGCCCTTCAACTTGCATGCATAGGATCTTACTTGAGGATGAAGCCAAACCCTCTAGGCAACCTCAACGGAGGTTGAATCCTCCAATGATGGATGTGGTCAAGAAGGAAGTGTTGAAGCTCCTCCAAGCAGATATGATCTTCCCTATCTCGAATAACACTTAGGTTAGTCCAACTCAAGTGGTTCCAAAGAAAGGAGGTATCACCATGGTGGAAAATCAACATGGAGAGATGGTCCCGAGCAAAACACAAACCGGATGGAGAGTTTGCATTGACTACCGCAAGCTCAACAAAGGTAACACGAAAAGACCATTTCCCATTACCTTTTATTGATCAAATATTGAAACTTCTTGCAGGTCATCAGTACTACTGTTTCCTTGATGGATATTCGGGCTATTTCCAAATAGCTATCGCACTAGAAGATCAAGAAAAGACGATGTTCACTTGCCCATTTGGCACTTTTGCGTACCGCAGAATGCCATTTGGACTTTGCAACGCACCCGGCACCTTCCAACGGTGCATGATAAGTATTTTCTCCGAATACATAGAAAATTTCGTTGAAGTCTTCATGGATGATTTTACCGTCCATGGAGATTGTTTTGATGCATGTTTAGGACATTTGAAACTTGTTCTTGAAAAATGTGTTGAAACCAATTTGGTTCTTAATTCGGAAAAATGTCATTTCATGGTCGAACAAGGAATTGTGCTAGGACATGTAATATCCTCAAAATGGATAGAGGTAGATAGGGCAAAGGTTGATGTAATTCAAAATTTACCTTATCCTACTATTGTTCGGGAAATCCGATCTTTTCTTGGTCATGCAGGTTTCTACCGATGTTTCATCAAAGATTTTTCAAAGATCTCGGCACCCGTATGCGATTTGCTCAAGAAAGACATTACCTTCATAGAGATGAGAATTACAAGAAAGCTTTCGACACTTTGAAAGCATGTCTTACCACCGCACCAATCATCCGTTCTCCGGATTGGGAGAAACCTTTCGAAATCATGTGTGACGCCAGTGATTACGCCGTTGGAGCAGTCTTAGGACAAAAAGACGGATGGGCTTCACATGTGACTCATTATGCGTCTATGACACTCAATGGAGCACAAAGGAATTACTCTACCACCGAGAAAGAGATGTTAGCGGTGGTTTTTGCCCTTGAGAAATTCAGGCAGTACCTACTTGGGGTAAAGGTAATTATTTTCACTGACCATGCAGCTCTTAGGTATCTCATGGCGAAAAAGGAAGCAAAACCACGATTGATTCGATGGGTGCTTCTCCTAAGTGAGTTTAACCTGGAGATACTGGACAAGAAGGGGGCTGAGAACCTGGTGGCCGATCATTTGAGCAGGCTAGTGAAAGAAGAGAGGATCCAGGAAAAGAAAGAGAGATAGTTGGAAGCTTTCTAGACGATACATTTTACACAACTCTCTGTTGTGTGACCGCCCCCGCGCCTCACACCAGCCGCCCCTGCGCCTCAGTCTAGGCGCCCCTGCGGAATTGTCGATAGAGGTTTGTCTTAAGCTCCAGTCTTTTAAACCTTGGTTTGCTGACATTATGAACTTCATTGTCAGGAAGGAGTATCCTCCAGACTTCACCAAGGCACAACGAGAGAAGGTAAAGGCTGAAGCTCGACACTATGTTTGGGACAATCCTTACCTTTGGAAGCATTGCAGTGACCAAGTAATTCGCCGTTGCATTCCGGACAATGAGGTACAATCTGTCCTAACCTTTTGTCATTCCAAAGCATGTGGGGGGCACTTTGGGGCAAACAAAACTACAAGAAAAGTTTTGGATGCCGGTTTCTTTTGGCCACACATTTTTCGAGACGCTTTTGCATTTTTGCAAAGTGTGTGATAGATGCCAAAGGGTAGGAAATCTTTCAAGGAGACATGAAATGCCCCAACCCTCTCTTAAATTTTGCGAAATATTTGACGTTTGGGGAATTGATTTCATGGGGCCGTTTCCTACTTCATTCGGGCACACATATATTTTTCTTACGGTGGACTATGTTTCCAAGTGGGTGGAAGCAAAGGCCACCAAAACTGATGATTTGAAAGTGGTTGCAGCGTTTCTTAAGGAAAACATTTTCGCACGATTTGGAATTCCGAAAGCCCTAATCAGCGATAGGGGTACCCATTTTTGCAACAAGACGATCACAGCTTGATGACATGAATTATGACCTATTTTTAGGCATGTATTTATATAGATTTTCCCTTTATTTTGCATGCATAGACATACATTCATGGCATTTATGGTTATATTCACCTACTTTGCAAGAATAGAGGTCTACACAGACTTTTATTGCATTTGTAGGTAATTTGACGAATTATGGAGCAAAAATGGCACATTTAAGGATTAAGCCTTGAAGCGGGACAAAAAGGAGCATAAAAGGAATTTAGGACGCGCCAAAGTATCTTCTGATACCGTCTGACGCGCCAAAATATTTTCTGATACCTTCGGACGCGGCCCAAAGTATTTTGTGATACCAGCTGCTCGACTTCTTTTCAGCCCAGATTTCTAGGGTTTTACCTTTAAACCCTAGATTTATCCCTACATATATTCGATAGCCTTCAACATTGAAGGAGGACGGTGACAGCCCCGGGACTTGGAGTCAAATTCTCCAAAGGGAGATTAGAGGCCGTAGCGGGAAATCTTTACACGTTTGAGAGAGATTGGAGATTCTTGGAGAAGGATTGAAGGACTTTTGCCGGGAAGTCAATCTTGATTCTTGTTTGTGAGATTTCTTTATCCATTGAAGCAATTGTGGTTTTTGAACACGTAATTGAGTTACTTAAGAGATACATTGATCAGTTTTGACGATTATTTACAGATTTGAAGGTTATTGAGTTTTTAATCAAGAATCGGGTTTATTTGCATTATTTCACTCAATCCTTGATTTGATTTGGTTATGAAAATGGTTGGCTAAAACCCTTGTGATTCTGGGGAGAATAGTTGATGATTAAGGCTTAGATGATGATAGATTGAACTCATTCAAACATTAGGACCCTGAGAGTTTAGATTTTAGTTTTGCGATAACAGGAAAATCGGACTGTTCTTGGGTAAATCGGCCGATTTCCTTATGAACAGCACGATTTATTCTTCTGACGAACTTTAATTGAATAAATCAGTAACCAAAACTAATCCTTGCCTAAATCCCAACATTGATTAACCTTTTTAACCTCTAATAGAGTGTATGAAGAGACTTAAAACTTGATTCTACATTTAATAGATTAAGGTTATAAGATCTGGGTAATAAAGAGACTCAACATCCTTTATTAAGATTCTAAATGTGCTCTCTAATCTTTACTTTGGAGAGTCATATCATGGAGTTTTAGATAGTTAGTTTGAACATAATTCTTGTCTTTAGATCTTTCTATATTGCAGCCTCAACAACCCTTATAGAGAGAACCTTTAGATTAGTTATATAGGTTTCGGAACTTCACCGTACGATATCCACCTTTGAACATTTAATCTTGGCAATATAAACTCTTTCCTATATCTATAGAAGTGTCTTGAATCGAAAGCCGAAATCGGATACTTGAATCCTTGGAATCATTTTACCCTTATTTGATCACAAAAGCTTTTCGCATTTTTCGCTAGATAATTGAAATTGAATTTACTCTCACCAAATCCCTGAGTTCGACTTTCGAATTCTTACCTCACTACAACCGATCCGTACACTGCGGGTTCGCTTTGCTTTGAGTTCTAGATATAAATTTAAGACTTTGACGCACACACTTTTAGAGCGAACAAGTTTTTGGCGCCGTTGCCGAGGATTTGGTCTAGACCAATTTCGGTTTTCGGTTGTCTAGCTTGGGAGCTTTTGTTTTTACTTTAAATCTTTTCGATATGAGTTTTTGAGTTTTCAGGTTCACCAATGGCTGCTATGAACCTGCATTTGATCCAGCCTGGTTTGCATGGCAAGGTCCTAGGGCGGACCATTATGAATATTTGGAAGAGAAATACGCCTTCTATTGGTTTGATAGCGAAAGAGAACGTGAACAAACCATTGAATATGAATTTGCAAAATGGGAACAGCTGCACTACCCAAAGAAGGTTAAGAAGAAACCTCCCAAAGATGCAGAGGACTCGAAATTTCAAGAATTGATGAAGAAATTTGAGATGCTCGAAGAAAGATTCAAAGCCTATGATGAATATAATCTAAAAGTGATAGAAGACGCAAAAAAGAATATTTCTAAAGTTGAAAAAGCCTTGGAAAATCATTCATCTAGCAAGGAAGAATTACAAGTTTCGAGCGTTCCTCCGCTCGAATCTGAAGCTCCTCTTGAAGTCCTCTTTGAAGAAGAGGAAGAAGTGGAGAACCTTAGCCAAATCACTGAAACTGTGGCCAAGGTTGAAGAGGATCCAGCTGAGTTGGGGGATATTTCATGTGTGGATCACCATCCCAACATGAAACTTGTCCCAAGCCTTGATGAACTTTACAAGGTACATTCTCTTACTTCTTTTGAAATTCCTATTAAAATTTCTAATTTTTTAAGGAATGCACTGGAGAGTTGGAGGTCTCTTCCAAAAGAACCTCCTAAGGTGAAGATGAATCCTCCATTAAAACTGCTGGAAGTAGATGCTCCTTGGACTACAAGGAGTGGAGTTAGCAAGCACTTCACCGTTAAGGCGATGAAGTGTCTTTTGTTCAAGTATGGGGTCATTCACATGACGAACACCATACATCATCCCCAATCTGGAGATGGGGAAGCTAGGAGGATTCTCGAGAAACTGATTTCTCGATCCAGGAAAGGATGGGACGCAAGGCTGAATTATGTCCCACTAGAGCATAGGAAAGCTAGGAGAATCCCGGTGAGAATCAAACCGTACAAGCTTGTACGTGGGAGATCTTACCACTTGCCGGTGAAATTAGGAACCGGAACCTTTATGGAGGAGTTCTATGATGAGTTCGATGAGCAATCCAAGATGTTCAAGGTGCATTGAATCATCTATGGATATAGGTCCAGCTAACGACCTTAAACAAAGCGCTTCTTGGGAGGCAACCCAAGGTAATGCACTCATGTTTTTCTTTTTCTTTTTCTTAGGATAGTTTAGTGTAGTTTGCTTTGTTTTTGTTTTTCTCGATGCGCTCTCGGTTTGTTTGTGTCATGAATCGCAGGAACTAGGTATAATCTTGAGGAATTGATGGAAAAAGGCAATACAAATGTGCCTAAGGACGTTTTCAAGGAACAAAAGGCAAGAAATCGACTTACCAAAAGAAGATCGGTCGATTTAGGCTTCAGAACAAGTCGATTTTTGACAACAGAAAGAAAAATCGACCCAAATATCGACCCCCTCAGGAAAAATCGGGCAGAAAACTCGGCCGATTTTTTGAAAAATAGGTCGATTTTTTTCGAAAAAAAAAAAATTTTTTTTTTTTCGGAAAATTTTTGTTGGGCCAAAAGACGTTCCCCTTCTTCATTCTTCGACACCGATTGTAATATCCGGAGTTCCCTATTGAGCTTATATAGACTCCCACCATCACCACTCAATGAATGATTCGCCATCTTACATTGTGAGTATCCTTTTCTTCCTTTTCTTTTCTTCACATTGGGGACAATGTGAGTTTTAAGTATGGGGTGGAGGTATTTCCAATACCATTTGCATGTTTTATGTCTTGCATCATATGATTTGAAAATTTTGAAAAATTTTAAAAATTTTTGTGCTTCTAGGATGGATATGATCTCTATGATAACATTGATTTTGTGGAATAGCTATGATGATTTTGATATGCTTGAATTGATTTATGACATATGTGGGATTTGAATACTTTGTTAGAATTTCATGCATGTTTTATAATTTGCTTTCATTCTAAATCATGTTGAGTATTGAAGGTTGAAACCGCATGATAAGTTCTTACATTTCTTATTAATATGATTAAGGCACCTTGATTTTTCTTGCTTCTTTCCTTATTCATTTAGCCCCTCAATAAAATAATTGTCTTCCCTACCTATCCGGGAAATAGGAAGAGTTGAGTTTTGGCATGTTTGATGTGGGAGGGCCATGAAAGCAAATGCTTGCATTCACAAGTATAGAAAATTGTAGGTTTGGGGAAGTCAATCTTGATGATGAGTAACTCGGCACCATTCACATAGCCGGGTGTTTGTGTCTTGCCAAAGTCGGATTGAGCGATATTCCTAACGGATTATGGTATGTGCATCAAGGGTTTGAGGCATCTCAAAATTGAGAAACGCCGATCTCCTAGGCTTCGGTTTTTGTGCACCGCTGTCCATATTTCCAAAAAGTAAAGTCGAAAAAAGAATTTTGTGTTGAAAAGGGAGAGCAAAGCTCTCAATGGTGGTTAGTTCAAATAGTAAAAAGAAAAAGAGTTTGTGTTGTTCCTTTTTCCCGGATTCATACACCACATTCCTTTATAAGTTTCCCACCTATTCACGTTTCTTGACCTTTGCTTGAAAGACCTTAAGATCTTTGAGTATGTTGTTTGGCTTTGTGGTCTAAACTGGATTCCTCATGATTGATTTTGATATATTGCAAGGTATGATGCATGTTATGATTTTCTTCCAAAGTGTGATTATCCTTTCCATGATATAATTCCTTTTGATCATATGTCCCGCTTCAAGGTTTTTCTTTATTTTTGCATATTCATAATCCATATCATCTTTTATTTTAAGTTTGAACCTTGCTTGGGGACAAGCAAGAGGCAAGTATGGGGTATTTTGATGACATGAATTATGACCTATTTTTAGGCATGTATTTATATAGATTTTCCCTTTATTTTGCATGCATAGACATACATTCATGGCATTTATGGTTATATTCACCTACTTTGCAAGAATAGAGGTCTACACAGAGTTTTATTGCATTTGTAGGTAATTTGGCGAATTATGGAGCAAAAATGGCACATTTAAGGATTAAGCCTTGAAGCGGGACAAAAAGGAAAGTATTTTCTGATACCTTCGGACGCGGCCCAAAGTATTTTCTGATACCTTCGGACGCGGACCAAAGTATTCTTTGATACCGTCTAACGCGCCAAAGTATTTTCTGATACCTTAGGACGCGGCCCAGAGTATTTTCTGATACCAGCTGCTCGACTTCTTTTCAGCCTAGATTTCTAGGGTTTTACCTTTAAACCCTAGATTTATCCCTACATATATTCGATAGCCTTCAACATTGAAAGAGGACGGTGATAGCCCCGGGACTTGGAGTCAAATTCTCCAAAGGGAGATTAGAGGCCGCAGCGGGAAATCTTTACACGTTTGAGAGAGATTGGAGATTCTTGGAGAAGGATTGAAGGACTTTTGCTGGGAAGCCAATCTTGATTCTTGTTTGTGAGATTTCTTTATCCATTGAAGCAATTGTGGTTTTTGAACACGTAATTGAGTTACTTAAGAGATACATTGATTAGTTTTGACGATTATTTACAGATTTGAAGGTTATTGAGTTTTTATTCAAGAATCGGGTTTATTTGCATTATTTCACTCAATCCTTGATTTGATTTGGTTATGAAAATGGTTGGCTAAAACCCTTGTGATTCTGGGAAGAATAGTTGATGATTAAGGCTTAGATGATGATAAATTGAACTCATTCAAACATTAGGACCCTGAGAGTTTAGATTTTAGTTTTGCGATAACAGGAAAATCGGACTGTTCTTGGGTAAATTGGCCGATTTCCTTATGAACAGCACGATTTATTCTTCTGACGAACTTTTATTGAATCAATCTTTAACCAAAACTAATCTTTGCCTAAATCCCAACATTGATTAACCTTTTAAACCTCTAATAGAGTGTATGAAGAGACTTAAAACTTGATTCTACATTTAATAGATTAAGGTTATAAGATCTGGGTAATAAAGAGACTCAACATCCTTTATTAAGATTCTAAATGTGCTCTCTAATCTTTACTTTGGAGAGTCATATCATGGAGTTTTAGATAGTTAGTTTGAACATAATTCTTGTCTTTAGATCTTTCTATATTGCAGCCTCAACAACCCTTATAGAGAGAACCTTTAGATTAGTTATATAGGTTTCGGAACTTCACCGTACGATATCCA
>BSUD01000008.1:78658181-78693128 GCA_033239045.1 Fagopyrum esculentum
CCTCCATTAAAACTGCTGGAAGTAGATGCTCCTTGGACTACAAGGAGTGGAGTTAGCAAGCACTTCACCGTTAAGGCGATGAAGTGTCTTTTGTTCAAGTATGGGGTCATTCACATGACGAACACCATACATCATCCCCAATCTGGAGATGGGGAAGCTAGGAGGATTCTCGAGAAACTGATTTCTCGATCCAGGAAAGGATGGGACGCAAGGCTGAATTATGTCCCACTAGAGCATAGGAAAGCTAGGAGAATCCCGGTGAGAATCAAACCGTACAAGCTTGTACGTGGGAGATCTTACCACTTGCCGGTGAAATTAGGAACCGGAACCTTTATGGAGGAGTTCTATGATGAGTTCGATGAGCAATCCAAGATGTTCAAGGTGCATTGAATCATCTATGGATATAGGTCCAGCTAACGACCTTAAACAAAGCGCTTCTTGGGAGGCAACCCAAGGTAATGCACTCATGTTTTTCTTTTTCTTTTTCTTAGGATAGTTTAGTGTAGTTTGCTTTGTTTTTGTTTTTCTCGATGCGCTCTCGGTTTGTTTGTGTCATGAATCGCAGGAACTAGGTATAATCTTGAGGAATTGATGGAAAAAGGCAATACAAATGTGCCTAAGGACGTTTTCAAGGAACAAAAGGCAAGAAATCGACTTACCAAAAGAAGATCGGTCGATTTAGGCTTCAGAACAAGTCGATTTTTGACAACAGAAAGAAAAATCGACCCAGAGATCGACCCCCTCAGGAAAAATCGGGCCGACGAAAAAATCGGGCAGAAAACTCGGCCGATTTTTTGAAAAATAGGTCGATTTTTTTCGAAAAAAAAAAAATTTTTTTTTTTTCGGAAAATTTTTGTTGGGCCAAAAGACGTTCCCCTTCTTCATTCTTCGACACCGATTGTAATATCCGGAGTTCCCTATTGAGCTTATATAGACTCCCACCATCACCACTCAATGAATGATTCGCCATCTTACATTGTGAGTATCCTTTTCTTCCTTTTCTTTTCTTCACATTGGGGACAATGTGAGTTTTAAGTATGGGGTGGAGGTATTTCCAATACCATTTGCATGTTTTATGTCTTGCATCATATGATTTGAAAATTTTGAAAAATTTTAAAAATTTTTGTGCTTCTAGGATGGATATGATCTCTATGATAACATTTATTTTGTGGAATAGCTATGATGATTTTGATATGCTTGAATTGATTTATGACATATGTGGGATTTGAATACTTTGTTAGAATTTCATGCATGTTTTATAATTTGCTTTCATTCTAAATCATGTTGAGTATTGAAGGTTGAAACCGCATGATAAGTTCTTACATTTCTTATTAATATGATTAAGGCACCTTGATTTTTCTTGCTTCTTTCCTTATTCATTTAGCCCCTCAATAAAATAATTGTCTTCCCTACCTATCCGGGAAATAGGAAGAGTTGAGTTTTGGCATGTTTGATGTGGGAGGGCCATGAAAGCAAATGCTTGCATTCACAAGTATAGAAAATTGTAGGTTTGGGGAAGTCAATCTTGATGATGAGTAACTCGGCACCATTCACATAGCCGGGTGTTTGTGTCTTGCCAAAGTCGGATTGAGCGATATTCCTAACGGATTATGGTATGTGCATCAAGGGTTTGAGGCATCTCAAAATTGAGAAACGCCGATCTCCTAGGCTTCGGTTTTTGTGCACCGCTGTCCATATTTCCAAAAAGTAAAGTCGAAAAAAGAATTTTGTGTTGAAAAGGGAGAGCAAAGCTCTCAATGGTGGTTAGTTCAAATAGTAAAAAGAAAAAGAGTTTGTGTTGTTCCTTTTTCCCGGATTCATACACCACATTCCTTTATAAGTTTCCCACCTATTCACGTTTCTTGACCTTTGCTTGAAAGACCTTAAGATCTTTGAGTATGTTGTTTGGCTTTGTGGTCTAAACTGGATTCCTCATGATTGATTTTGATATATTGCAAGGTATGATGCATGTTATGATTTTCTTCCAAAGTGTGATTATCCTTTCCATGATATAATTCCTTTTGATCATATGTCCCGCTTCAAGGTTTTTCTTTATTTTTGCATATTCATAATCCATATCATCTTTTATTTTAAGTTTGAACCTTGCTTGGGGACAAGCAAGAGGCAAGTATGGGGTATTTTGATGACATGAATTATGACCTATTTTTAGGCATGTATTTATATAGATTTTCCCTTTATTTTGCATGCATAGACATACATTCATGGCATTTATGGTTATATTCACCTACTTTGCAAGAATAGAGGTCTACACAGAGTTTTATTGCATTTGTAGGTAATTTGGCGAATTATGGAGCAAAAATGGCACATTTAAGGATTAAGCCTTGAAGCGGGACAAAAAGGAAAGTATTTTCTGATACCTTCGGACGCGGCCCAAAGTATTTTCTGATACCTTCGGACGCGGACCAAAGTATTCTTTGATACCGTCTAACGCGCCAAAGTATTTTCTGATACCTTAGGACGCGGCCCAGAGTATTTTCTGATACCAGCTGCTCGACTTCTTTTCAGCCTAGATTTCTAGGGTTTTACCTTTAAACCCTAGATTTATCCCTACATATATTCGATAGCCTTCAACATTGAAAGAGGACGGTGATAGCCCCGGGACTTGGAGTCAAATTCTCCAAAGGGAGATTAGAGGCCGCAGCGGGAAATCTTTACACGTTTGAGAGAGATTGGAGATTCTTGGAGAAGGATTGAAGGACTTTTGCTGGGAAGCCAATCTTGATTCTTGTTTGTGAGATTTCTTTATCCATTGAAGCAATTGTGGTTTTTGAACACGTAATTGAGTTACTTAAGAGATACATTGATTAGTTTTGACGATTATTTACAGATTTGAAGGTTATTGAGTTTTTATTCAAGAATCGGGTTTATTTGCATTATTTCACTCAATCCTTGATTTGATTTGGTTATGAAAATGGTTGGCTAAAACCCTTGTGATTCTGGGAAGAATAGTTGATGATTAAGGCTTAGATGATGATAAATTGAACTCATTCAAACATTAGGACCCTGAGAGTTTAGATTTTAGTTTTGCGATAACAGGAAAATCGGACTGTTCTTGGGTAAATTGGCCGATTTCCTTATGAACAGCACGATTTATTCTTCTGACGAACTTTTATTGAATCAATCTTTAACCAAAACTAATCTTTGCCTAAATCCCAACATTGATTAACCTTTTAAACCTCTAATAGAGTGTATGAAGAGACTTAAAACTTGATTCTACATTTAATAGATTAAGGTTATAAGATCTGGGTAATAAAGAGACTCAACATCCTTTATTAAGATTCTAAATGTGCTCTCTAATCTTTACTTTGGAGAGTCATATCATGGAGTTTTAGATAGTTAGTTTGAACATAATTCTTGTCTTTAGATCTTTCTATATTGCAGCCTCAACAACCCTTATAGAGAGAACCTTTAGATTAGTTATATAGGTTTCGGAACTTCACCGTACGATATCCATCTTTGAACATTTAATCTTGGCAATATAAACTCTTTCCTATATCTATAGAAGTGTCTTGAATCGAAAGCCGAAATCGGATACTTGAATCCTTGGAATCATTTTACCCTTATTTGATCACAAAAGCTTTTCGCATTTTTCGCTAGATAATTGAAATTGAATTTACTCTCACCAAATCCCTGAGTTCGACTCTGGAATTCTTACCTCACTACAACCGATCCGTACACTGCGGGTTCGCTTTGCTTTGAGTTCTAGATATAAATTTAAGACTTTGACGCACACACTTTTTGAGCGAACACAGCTCTCCTTAAGAAGTATCATGTCCACCAACGAGTGTCAACTGCTTATCATCCACAAACAAATGGCCAAGTTGAGGTATCTAACCGGGAAATAAAAACCATCCTTGAAAAGGCGGTCTCTCCCGGACGGAAGGATTGGAGTGCAAGGCTAAATGACGCCCTATGGGCATATCGGACAGCCTATAAAACTCCTATCGGGATGTCTCCTTTTAGGCTCGTGTTTGGAAAAGCTTGCCACCTACCGGTGGAGCTAGAGCACAAAGCTTGGTGGGCGGTAAAGAAGTGCAACATGAACATAGAGGAAGTGGGAGAATTCTGAAAGCTCCAATTGCAAGAATTGGAGGAATTGAGGTTAGATGCATATGATCATGCCACCACATACAAAGAAAAGACCAAAGCATGGCATGACCGAAACATTCTCCGGAAGGATTTCAAGGTAGGTAATAAGGTATTTCTCTTTCAATCACGTTTGAAACTCTTTGCACGTAAGCTGCGTTCGAGATGGACAAGGCCGTTCGTGGTAGCCGAGGTATACCCTCACGGAGCTGTGGATCTTTATGACCCCCAAACGCACAAGGTGTTCAAGGTAAACAGACAAAGGCTACAACCTTACCTTGAAGGAGTCAAGAACGATTCGATTGATGAGATGGTGCTGGAGGAAGCACAGTCAGAGAAGTAGAGACCTTACGTCGAGCCAACGACGAAAAACAAAGGCGCTGCTCGGGAGGCAACCCGAAGGAATAAGAAGAGGAGCCTCTGTCAAGAAAACCACCCTTGCGGCTCAATGTCCCCGCCCCTGCGGTGACACCCATGCCCAGCGCCGCCACCGGCGCTGGGCCAGCGCCTGCAACATGCTAGTCACCGCCCCCGTGGTGATTCCCCTACGCCCCTGCGGCGGCCATCCTTGACACACATCCTCGGCTCCGCCCCAGTGATGAGCATGCGTAACCCCTCTCCCTTGTCACCGCCCACGCGACGACAAGCCTACGCCCCTGCGGGTTTACCCAGAAAAGAAAAAAAATAGAAATCGCAAAAAATTCCCCTACACCTACCCCACCCACCCACTCTCTATCTCCTCACCAACCACAACCACGTCTCCCTCGCCTTAACCCCTCTCAAGCTGCAAGGCCCCTGCGCCACCACCAAACACTCACACGCCACCCCTATGACGCCCCTGTTCCACTTCCGACGACAGCCAACAACCTGCAACGCCCCTGCGCCACCCTAACCAGATCCACCTTCCTCCCTTCAAACTCTCTCACCTTACTACACTCATCATCACCACCCACCACAAACCCCACTCCTGCTCCACCGCCAGTGACACCTTCACCAGTAAAGAAGTCACCAGAACGGCCTCAGCATCACCACCCTCGTTGCTCCCCAAAATTCGCCCTCTGCACTTCTCCCGCCCCTGCGCCTGCAAGCTCCTGCACCTGCGCCTCGCCGCCCTTGCGCCTGCTTTAGCCGCCCCTGCGGAAAACACAACAGAGGGTTCGTCTTCTCTCCATATTTTTGCAAGTTTTTGATTCCTTTGCTAAATCAAATACTAGAATGGAGCCACAAAGGAAATACAAAATGTCCGAAGCTAAGAAAGAGAGGTATAGGATCGTATAGGATCGAGTTGTGTACGCAACTCGATTCTTGCACGTTCCTACATTGGAGAAGCTTGGCATGCTGGAGAGCATGCAATCCTTTCTGGCCAATGCTGGGCTTGGAGACTTCCTATAGAGGAGTGCTCCAACATATCCCGAGCTTAGTAGACAGTTCATCTCCACCTTCACGATGGAGAAGGAAGATCATGTGTGTATTGGACTCACCTTCAAGTTCAACAAGGTGAAATACACACTTGATTACCACCAGCTACAGGAGGCCTTCGGGGTGACTCTCAACCCCTCCGAGAACTGGTGGGATCCAGTCCTGACCCTGGACCTATGTGAGTTTTGGCAGGCAGCTACAAGGTCGGAGTTCCATGCAGAGGGTGAGTACTCCAACAAACTCACTCACTCTTTCATGAGGCTCCTCTCCAAGATCCTCATGAGTGTCTTCTGTGGACACAAAGAGGAGAACAAGGTCGCCCTCAAGGACCTCCCACTACTCTACTCCTGCCTTCCGATGAGCGAGAAGGTGATGGATTGGCCGTCCCTCTTCCTTGCCGCCTTGAAGCGGATTAGGAGGAACGAGCCGAGGGACATTATCGGCGGTGGGGTGATCTCCTTGATCGCCTCACAGGTGATGGACATGTCCGAGCTAGAGGACGGGCTGGAGGCTCCCCTTTACACTGAGGGGATGCTTAGGAAATGCAAGCTCCTCCGATGGGACGGGGAGAACCTATTTTGGATCTCCCTTGCAGATGGGAGCCACCTCATTTACCTCCCTTGGCCTTTACCATTCGGGGATGTGCTCTCCGAGCTCTACATTCCGGCAGATCCCTTCGTGCCTAGGAGGCCGCTAGTGGCCATTGTGGAGAGGCATGCTGCGAGCTCCAACCGGGCTCATCAGGAGGAGCACATACCCATCCCCGACGACGAGGAGATGCCCACTGCGTCACCAGAGGAGGATCCGGCCCTTACGAGCCTTCAGGCTCAGATGGCGGCCATGACCACCCAGCATTGGACATGGCAGTCCAACTACCAAAGGACTATGTTGGAGCAGCAGTAGAGCTGGCAGATGAGCTTTGCCGCCTCCATGACCTCCCACTTCGATCAGAGGCAGGAGGCTTGGCAGGCGGCCCAACAACAGCACCTAGAGGCTCAGCAGCTGGCTTGGCAAGATAGCTTTGAGACCTCTTTTGGCCGTCGGATGGAGGCTCAACAAGACTGCATCGATGACATCTACCGCCGGCAGGAGCACTTCTTCAGCCACTTTCCATACCCACCAAAGGAGGGTCTGGATGGTACAGTTGGACCATCCCACTGAGGGGTATATTTCTCTTCCCTTTCCCACATTTATCTTTGCCTCATTTCCACTTTTAGGGCAAAGTGATTTTCAAGTATGAGGGAGGGACATATCATTGCATGTACAGTTTCTTTTGAGTTGTTTGAGTTGTTTTGCATTAAATCTTATGAAGTTTGAATTTCATATAAAAAAAGAAAAAGAAAAAGAAAAAAGCAAAAGAAAATGAAAAAAGGCATGAAAATCCTTGGATAAACCGAAAACCCAAAAGGGCGGTTTAGGCAAAAAGAAGGTAGTCCGACCAACCTTAGGTTGGTGCATAATTGGACTTGAGGGATGTGAGACTAAAGTGAGATCATCAAAGAAAAGAAGAAGAAGAGTGGCAAGGTGAAAACCCGGAAGGGCACCTTGGCAAAATGAGCGACACCGAGTGTAGGTTTCACTTCCGGCGTTTGGTAACATAAGAAGGGGAGTCATAAGGAGGTTGTCCGGGTAGGCCACTCTTGGAGCAATAAGGATGGTAGTTTTCTCCCCTTTTCTCACATTTCCTCTCTTCTCCTTTTTTCTTTCTTGGCTTTTCTTTTGTTTTCATTATCTTTTCTGCTTGCCCATGCTTCCTGAGGCCTTTGAGTCTAGTTGTTGTCATTTGTTTTACTCGGGACGAGTAAAAGGTCTAAGTATGGGGGAGTTTGATAGGTGATGGAATCACTATCATTTAGGATAGTTTTTAGAGTCTTTTTATTGCATTTGTGTCGGTTTATGCTACTAACTCTTTGGTCCAGAAGAAGAAGACTAAAAGAAGCTAAGGAAGGAGTTATAAGCACTTAGGAGTGAAGATCGTTCACGAAGCAAAGCTTCTGTTACTTCACCACCCCCGCGGAGCCTTGACACCGCCCTTGCGGGTGACACCTTACTCCGAAGCACTCCCTGCGCCTTCGCCAGCGCCAGCCACGAAGACTGTCACCGCCCTTGCGTCAACCCCTGGCGCCCCTGCGGTGACTTGCCCTGAAGAAGCAAAGACCAGTGCCCCTGCACATTCCCCTGCGCCTCTTCCTGCGCCTCAACCTGGGAGCTGGAAGGTGAAGAGTCTGCGTCACCGCCCCTGCGTTAACATCGGGATGCCCTGGCGGCTTGGTTTCAGAAACGGCAAGAAGTTGAAGAGTCAGCCGTTTGAAGAGCATTAAAGATCCGCCCCTACGGAATTGCCTAGCCGCCCCTGCGGTCATTAAGAAGATCAAGCGTTTTTGCCTTCACCACCCTTGCGGAGCTGAAGGCCGCCCCTGCGGTTAAACAACAGAAGCTTTACTCCGGCTGTTTACACCACCTTTATGGCATTAAGGTGGTTGTTTTGGGCCGGCCATTTACTCCTATTTAGTATCTTTTGTAGTATAAATAGGCTTTGGTTGATTTCTAGAAGAAAAAAACTTGTTATCCATCATCTTCCACTTAGAAACCAATTTTCATTTCCATTGTAATGAGTTGCTAAATCCCTTGCTATATTGGGTTGGTTTGAAGCTGCGTTGTTACTTTGGTTGTAAGTTTTTTTTAATATAAGTTTTCATTCAGTAATGCTTTGTGTTTCCTTGATCTCCATTGTCTAATGGCATGTTTTACTATTACTTGAGATTGATCACCTTAGGTTCTAAAGTGCTTGCAAAGAACTAGGATTAATAGGTTCCGGGTTCGGGTCTTTAATCTAGTAGTAAACTTTAAGTAATAACTGGTTGTAATTACTTAAAGAAAAGGAGCACAACTATAAAGATAAGCTTAACGGTTTTAATCTTTTCTTTACATCCCTTAGTCTTTGTTTGAAAGCTAACTTGTTATTTGTTCTTGTAGGTTTACGGAACATTAACCTGTTAAGTTGTGTTGATGCCGGTTGGCTCAACACATATATATGATCGAGACTGGAGATTACTTGAAAACTTGTAAAATGAACTCACCAAAGTAGCAATTGCATGCTTAGAATAAACCTAGTGTAGATTCACTCATTATTGTCTTACTTGTTGCGTTATTCGTTTTCATAAGTTTTTGTGCATCAATTTAACCAACCCCCCCCCCCCCTTTGTTACTTGTTTCTATAATCAATAACTGCATCTAATAAAACACCTTAACTCTCTTGGGTTCGACCCTTACTTAACCACTATACTTGTTTTAGTGCTAATTCGGGATTTACTTTTGATTGGGTATAGACGACCATAGAAATACCTTCAGTCAAATTTTGGCGCCGTTGCCGGGGAGTTTAGTGGTTTTATTTTATTGTTATTATTGATTAATTGTTTGAACCATTTTTATGGTTCAAACTCATGCTACTAACTCCGGCTTTGCTTCTTTTGATCCAGAAATTGAGAGGACGCACATCCGGCAACGAAGACAACAACGACTCCAATAAGAAAAGGTTGATCGTACTCTTCGTCAACTTACTCACCCCACTTTGGCTCAAAACCCTCTGGCGGTCACCATATCGGCATTAGGGGAAGGTGTCAATTTCGAGCTCAAGCCGGGTCTCATTCACTTGCTCTCATCTTTCCATTAGCTAAGTGGTGAAGACTCCATCAAACACCTTGGGAAGTTCCATACCGTGTGTATGAGCATAAAGCCAGCCAACATTATCGAAGAACAAATCAAGATGAGGGCATCCAGCTTCACACTCAAAGATTCAGTGGATGACTGGTATTACCACCTTCCATCCGGGAGCATCGACACTTGGGTTAACCTTCACAAGGCGTTTTTGGTGAAATACTTCCCACCCAAGAAGGCCAATAGCTTGAAGAAAGCTATAAGCAACATCGAGCAAGAGGCGAACGAAACTCTCTACGAGTACTTCGAAAGATTCGCCCGCCTCTGATCCAGCTGTCCTTTTCACGGATATTCAACTCAAGATCTAGTCTTGTACTTTTACAATGGCTTGCTAGACAATGAAAGGAAGATTGGCGATGCGGCTTGCGGAGGTAATATTCTTAACTCTACTCCTGACCTTGCTTTGGGAAAGATACAGGAACTAGCAGAAGGAACCTGTAACTTTGGAAGGACTCCGTCCAAGAAAGGTGTTCATGTTATAAATACCGGGAAGAGTGAGATCTCCACTGAGCTCGCGGAGCTGAAGGAAATGGTAAAGAGACTAACACTTATGGGAACCCCACAGCAGCTCAAAGCTTGTGGAGTGTGTGTTGACCCATATCATCCAACGGACATGTGCCCACAAGTCAAGGATGATGATGCTGAGGTGAACGCAATGGGCTATGGGAAACCACAGCAGCAAAGGCCTAGGAACGATCCTTATGCGCAGAATTTCATTCCAAATTGGCGTGACCAATAGAATTTCCGTTGGAGGGATCAACAAAACCAACAACAGCAGCCCTGTCAAGGCAAGTATCAAACAACTGAAGATATGTTGCAGGTTTTGACTAAACACTTTGCTGCTCATGTCCAAACAACAGAATCCAGCATCAAGAACCTTGAAAAACATGTTGGGCAAATGGCGGAAGCCATTTTAAGGACCGAATCTAGATTTTCCGGAGGATTGCCTTCCCAGACGTTTATAACCCCCAAGGAGAATGTTAGTGCCCTAACATTAAGGAGTGGGAAGCAAATCCAACAAAAACTAGCAAAAGAATCACAAAGCAAACATTTGTCGATTTCACCGCACCCACAGCTGCCCTTGCGGCTGCAACTGTGCCCAGCACCGAGCAGACACCGCCCCTGCGGCTGGATGTCCCCGCCCCTGCGGTGAAAACTCCTGAGCCGCCTCTACGCATAAAAGTTGTTGCCCCTGCGGAAAACACGACAAAAGGTTCTGTTGAGAAGGATTCTTACATCCGGCCTAACTTCCCACCACTGTACTCTGAGAAACCACCAGCTCCTTTTCCTGAGGCCCTGAAGGAGAGAAGAATCATTGAGGACAAAGACCTCTTTGAAACTTTTTCCAAATGCGAGGTAAACATTCCCCTCCTTAAGTTGGTGAAAAGTATTCCTAAGTATGCTCGTTTCTTGAAGGAACTTTGCACTATCAAGAGGAAGCTTAAGGGGAAACAAAAAGTACAAGTAAGTGAGCATGTGTCGGTTGTTTTCCAACGGAGAATGCCCAAGAAGTGTAGCGATCCGGGCATGCTAAGCCTTCCTTGTGTTATAGGGGAAACCCGCTTTGACAAAGCAATGCTTGATCTTGGTGCTTCTATCAATGTTTTACCATATTTGATTTACAAATCACTTGGCCTTGGGCCATTAATGGAAACTAGTATTGTAGTACAACTTGCTGATAGATCTAATGTGTACCCGATAGGGATAATCGAAGATGTATTAGTAATGGTAGACAACCTAATATTTCTTGTTGATTTCTTTGTAATGGATATGGAAAATGATTCACATGTTGCGCCCATTCTGTTAGGTAGGCCATTTCTGAAAACTGCTAGGACTAAAACTGATTATGTTAGTGGCAAATTGACCATGGAGTTTGATGGTGAAGTAGTGGAATTTGACATCTATGATGCAATGAGATTTCCTAGTGATGATCCTTCTTTATGTGCTATTGACATCGTTGAACCTTTTGTGCAAGATGTTTTTGATAACTATGATATTGATGAATTGAAAAATGTAATCGAGCATGACATTGATGGTTTTAAAGGAGATTATGTATTAACATCCAGCATGAAATAGGTCCTAGCCCAATTAGATGGACATAAAAGGCTACCTATCTCCAATTTAGCCATTGGGCCCACTTTACTAACCCTAAGCGAGAAGCTTGTTCCGTCTATAGTGCAGGCACCAGAAATAGAATTGAAGGACCTTCCGTTACACCTCAAGTACGTTTTCCTTGGAGAACACAATACCTTGCCGGTGATCATCTCCAACAAGTTGACTACCGGTCAAGAAGACAAGTTGTTAAAAGTGCTAAAAGAGCACAAGACGGCCCTTGGATGGACCATTGCGGACATCAAAGGGATAATCCCTTCAACTTGCATGCATAGGATCTTACTTGAGGATGAAGCCAAACCCTCTAGGTAACCTCAACAGAGGTTGAATCCTCCAATGATGGATGTGGTCAAGAAGGAAGTGTTGAAGCTCCTCTAAGCAGATATGATCTTCCCTATCTTGAATAGCACTTAGGTTAGTCCAACCCAAGTGGTTCCAAAGAAAGGAGGTATCACCATGGTGGAAAATCAACATGGAGCGAGCAAAACACAAACCGGATGGAGAGTTTGCATTGACTACCTCAAGCTCAACAAGGTAACACGAAAAGACCATTTCCCATTACCTTTTATTGATCAAATATTGAAACGTCTTGCAAGTCATCAGTACTACTGTTTCCTTGATGGATATTCGGGCTAATTCCAAATAGTCATCGCACTAGAAGATCAAGAAAAGACGATGTTCACTTGCCCATTTGGCACTTTTGCGTACCGCAGAATGCCATTTGGACTCTGCAACGCACCCGGCACCTTCCAACGGTGCATGATAAGTATTTTCTCCGAATACATAGAAAATTTCGTTGAAGTCTTCATGGATGATTTTACCGTCCATGGAGACAGTTTTGACGCATGTTTAGGACATTTGAAACTTGTTCTTGAAAAATGTGTTGAAACCAATTTGGTTCTTAATTCGGAAAAATGTCATTTCATGGTCGAACAAGGAATTGTGCTAGGACATGTAATATCCTCAAAAGGGATAGAGGTAGATAGGGCAAAGGTTGATGTAATTCAAAATTTACCTTATCCTACTACTGTTCGGGAAATTCGATCTTTTCTTGGTCATGCAGGTTTCTACCGATGTTTCATCAAAGATTTTTCAAAGATCTCGGCACCCCTATGCAAATTGCTCAAGAAAGACGTTACCTTCATAGTAGATGAGAATTGCAAGAAAGCTTTCGACACTTTGAAAGCATGTCTTACCACCGCACCAATCATCCGTTCTCCGGATTGGGAGAAACCTTTCGAAATCATGTGTGACGCCAGTGATTACGCCGTTTGAGTAGTCTTAGGACAAAAAGACGGATGGGCTTCACATGTGACTCATTATGCGTCTATGACACTCAATGGAGCACAAAGGAATTACTCTACCACCGAGAAAGAGATGTTAGTGGTGGTTTTTGCCCTTGAGAAATTCAGGCAGTACCTACTTGGGGTAAAGGTAATTATTTTCACTGACCATGCAGCTCTTAGGTATCTCATGGTGAAAAAGGAAGCAAAACCACGATTGATTCGATGGGTGCTTCTCCTGAGTGAGTTTAACCTGGAGATACGGGACAAGAAGGGGGGTGAGGCCGCCCCTGCGGTTGTGCGACTGAGACTTTACTCCGGCTGTTTGCACCACCTTTATGGCATTAAAGGTGGATGTTTAGGCTGGCCATTTACTCCCATTTAGTGTCATTTGTAGTATAAATAAACCTATGGCTGATTGCTAGAAGGACCCATCATTTTTCCCCATTTTATTCTCTCTTTTCTCTTGTTTCCTTTGTGTAATGAGCCTCTAGATCCCTTGCTACATTGGGTTGTTTTGAAGTTGTATCGCTGCTTTGGTTGTAAGTACCTTTTAATATAAGTTTTATTCAGTTCATGTTTTGTATTCCTTGAGCTTTATTTGTCTAATTACATGTTTTCTTATCACTTAAGATTGATCACCTTAGTGTCTAAATTACATGTAAATAACTAGGGTTAATAGATTCCGGGTTCGGGTCTTTAATCTAGTAGAAACCTTTTGGTAAAAACTGGTTGTAATTATTTAAAGGAATACAAATATAAAGATAAGTTTAGTGGTTTTAATCTTTTCTTTATATCCTTTGTCTTTGTTTAAAGCTAACTTGTGATTTGTTCTTGTAGGTCTACGGAACACTAAACTTGTTAAGTTGTGTTGATGCCGGTTGGCTCAACACATACAGATGATCAAGACGGGAACATTACTTGAAAACTTATAAAAGGAACCAACCAAATTAGTATTACATACTAAGAATCAACCTAGTGTAGTCCATTCATCATCATCTTATTCATCTTATTTCTTGCTTTCTTATATTGTTTGGTATCAATTCAGTCCAACCCCCCCCCCCCTTTACTTTGTTCTATAATCAATAGTTGAATCTAATAAAAATATCACCAAACTCTCTTGGGTTTGACCCTTGCTTAACCACTATACTTGTGTTAGTGTTAAGTTGGGAATTTGTTTTGATAAAATAAAAAACGACTTAAGGAAAAGTTCTTGTCAAATTTTGGCGCCGTTGCCGGGGAGTTTAGTTGTGTTTTTATTTTATTTCTATTATTGATTATTGGTTTGGAACGTTTTTATGGTTCAAACTCATGCTACTAACTCCGGAATTGTTCCTTTTGATCCAGAAATTGAGAGGACACGCATCCGGCGACGTAGACAACAACAACTCCAACAAGAGATGGCTGACCGAACCCTTCACCAACTCACTCAGCCGAACTTGACTCAACACCCGCTTGCGGTTAATATACCGGCAATAGGGGAAGGAATCAACTTCGAGCTCAAGCCGGGTCTCATTCACTTACTCCCATCCTTTCATGGGCTAAGTGGAGAGGACCCCATCAAGCACCTTGGAAAGTTTCATACCGTGTGTATGAGCATGAAACCGGCTAACATTACCGAAGAGCAAATCAAGATGAGGGCATTTGGTTTCACACTCAAGGATGCAGCGGATGATTGGTATTATCACCTTCCATCCGGGAGCATCGACACTTGGGAGAACCCCCACAAGGCGTTTCTAGAGAAATAATTTCCAGCCAAGAAGGCCAATAGCTTGAAGAAAGCTATAAGCAACATCGAACAAGAGGCGGATGAGACTCTCTATGAGTACTTTGAACGGTTTTACACGCCTCCGATCCATCTGTCCTTTCCATGGATATTCAACTCAAGATCTAGTCTTGTACTTGTACAATGGTTTGCGTGACAACGAAAGGAGGATCGTCGATGTTGCTTGTGGAGGTAACATTCTTAACTCTACCCCTGACCTTGCTTTGGAAAAGATGCAGAAACTAGCTGAAGGAACTCGGAACTTCGGAAGGACTTCTTCCAAGAGAGAAGTTCATGCCATAAATCCTGGGAAGAGTGAGATCTCCACTAAACTTGCTGAGCTGAAAGAGATGGTGAAGAGATTGACACTTATGGGAACCCCACAACAGCTTACGGCGTGCGGAGTTTGTGCCGACCCATACCACCCAACGGACATGTGTCCTCAAGTCCAGGATGACGATGTTGAGGTGAATGCGGTAGGCTATGGACAACAACAACAGCAAAGGCCTAGAAAAGATCCTTATGCGCAGAATTTCATGTCAAATTGGCGTAATCAACAAAACTTTCGTTGGAGGGATCAACAAAACCAGCAGTCGCAGCAGCAGCCCCGACAAGGTAAGTATCAATCAATTGAGGATATGCTGCAGGTTTTGACTAAGCATTTTACTACTCATGTCCAAACAACAGAATCCAGCATCAAGAACCTTGAGAAACAGGTTGGGCAAATGGCGGAGGCCATTACAAGGATCGAAGCTAGATCCTCCGGAGGATTGCCTTCCTAGACAGTTATGAACCCCAAGGAGAATGTTAGTGCCCTAATATTGAGGAGTGGGAAACAAATCCAATAGAAACCAACAAAAGAAGAGAAGAACAAACCCTCTGACGAATTTACCGTACCCACAGCCGCACCTGCAGCTTCAACTTCGCTAAGCCCTGAGGAGACGCCGCCTCTACGGCTGGAGGTCCCACCCCTGCGGTGACAGCCCATGAGCTGCCCCTGCGCCTACAAGCTGGCGCCCCAGCGGAAAAGTCGACAGAGAGATCTGCTGAGAAGGATTCTTACTTCCGACCTGAGTTTCCACCACTGTACTCTAAGAAACCACAAGCTCCTTTCCCCGAGGCACTAAAGGAGAGAAGAATAATTGAGGACAAGGATCTCTTTGAGACCTTCTCCAAATGCGAGGTAAACATCCCTCTCCTTAAGTTAGTGAAAAGTATTCCTAAATATGCTCGTTTTTTAAAGGAACTGTGCACCATCAAAAGGAATCAAAATTTGAAGGGTAAACAAAAAGTGGAAGTGAACAAGCATGTGTCCGCCATTTTCCAACGTAGAATGCCCAAGAAATGCAGCGATCCGGGCATTGTAAGCATTCCTTGTGTTATAGGGGAAACCCGTTTTGACAAAGCTATGCTTGACCTTGGTGCTTTTGATAACACAATTTATGACTTAGGTTTAGGCACTCATTTAGATAGATTTTCCGCTCATTCATGCATGGTTTAGCACTAGTTCACGACGTTTGCACTCAATTCACATATTTTGTCGAGATAGACGTCTACACGGACTTTTGCATGCTTTGTAGGTATTTTAGGAGTTTTAGGAGCTTAATCGATACATTCAAGGATCGTTTCTTGAGATAACACACCTTCGGACTCATTGGGATGCAAGCTAGGGGCTAAGGAGGACACATGGGACCTTATTGGTGCATGACATGCATCGAATTGTGGCTTGACGATCCATAGAGTACGGAAGCACCAAAACCACGGCCACTGGGACTTCCACGTGCGTGGAAATGGGCCGTGGTTTTGGCCAGACAGTCGTGACAGCTGTCCCACGATCTTCATGGCCGACTCTTGCAAATTTGGAGGATAAAAGGTGGTCCTGCAAGGCTGTTAGGAACATCCACTCTCAATACCATTCTCTCCTACACTCTCAACAAGAAAGATTCTCTCATTGGAAGATTGGATTGGAGCTTCCATTGGAGAAGAAGGAAGGCTTCCATTGGAGAAGAAGAAGAAGCACACTAGTTCATAGTTCCATAGTCTTTTTGAGTGAAACGTTTTGCAAGGTTTTGTAAGAATCGATTGAACCTTCTTTTGAAGGGTTGTAAGTCCTTCTTTAACCTTGATTTAGCTTGTGTTACTTGTTTCATTTGCTTAATCCATATTTCATTTCATCTTCTTGCCATGGATTCTATGATTTTATGCTTGTTGAGTTTGATCTTTAAGATGCATGTTGTTGGCTAAATAGATGCGATTCTAGGGTAAGGATAGGATGGTTATGGCTTGGACTATGATAGAATAGACTTAAATGTATGCTTGGATGATTCGTTTGATTGAACCTAGTCATTGTTAGAAACCACGGTTTGTTCTAGACAAACCACGGCCGTGGATCTTGATGAACATCCCGTGATTTTGATTAACTTGCTTGTAATGGTAAATCCAAGTGTTAGGTTGTTAGATTGTTGAAATCCTAGTGTTTGTTGAGTTAAACCTATCCTAGGGTGACCTAGTGTTAGCAACTAAGTGTTAGAAGAGACCTACCCGGTGATTCTTGCTCTTAGATACCGAAGATGACAAACTCTAGGTAGTAGTGAGCCTCATAAGCCGCTATTGGACTGAGTGTGCTAGGATTGATGTTTAGGACTTGCCTTCCTGAGACTTACCCGGTAAGGAGTAGTTAGATCCCTAGATGACAATCCGGTTTGTGTAGAATTCCTATCCTTAGGCTCTTTGAGACTTACCCGGTGATGAGACCTTAGGAACGGACTAGTGGACCATGAGACCTACCCGGTGATTGATCCCAATCTAGAAACGCTCACTCCCAACATACTATAGTTGATCCAAGGAATGATTAGATAGCTTGAGTCCTATGCCATAACCGGAATTTCCAACCCCTAGAATCCGTTTTTCTCTCTTTGATCACATATTTCGTGTTTGCTTCATTTATTTGTGCTTTAGCTTGATCCTTAGCTTGTTTTGCCTTCTTATATGATTTATGATCTTTGATTGATCACCACAAAACCAATCCAAAAACATTGAGATTTTCATTTCTTTATTTCTTTCTCTTTTCTTAGCCTAGATCAACACTATTTTTAGTCACTAATCGATTCAATCTCACCTCAGTCTTTGTGTTCGACTTCAGAATACTATCCCAACTACAAAACGTCCCGTACACTGCGGGTTCGCTAGGAGTTAGGAGAAATATATCGAGTATAAATTTAAGGCTTTTTGCGTGACATGTTCCTAGCGTAACAAGTTTTTGGCGCCGTTGCCGGGGACTAGGTTAAGATTGAGTCATTGTTTGTGATTGTTTATAGTGTAGGTCTTTCTTGTTGCTTTTGATCTCCTTTGGTTTGTGTCTTTGCTTTTCAGGACATCTCTCACTTTTTAGGTGTATGCGAAGATCTCGTGGAAAGGATTTAGCTCCATTCGATCCCGAACCGGAGAAAACCCTTAGATCTAGATCCAAGAGCATTAGAAAGGGAAAAGGGATGGCCGGAAGAGATCTCCAAGCTGAGTTAGATGAGGCTTTAGAGCAAATTAGGATAAGGGATGAAGCTTTGGAGAATGAAAGGAGACTTGCCAATGAGAGGCAAGAAGCAATTAGGAGGGAGATTGAAGAGATTAGGCAAGCTCTTGTGCAAAGAGAACCTAACCATCAAGAACCTCCACCTCCACCACCACAACCGCAGCCGGCGGTTAATATTTGGGTTGTGCCCATTGATATTGAAGAGCCACAAACGTTAGGGCAACGTATGGATCCGGCACAAAGAGCACACCGTACGGGTGTGAACTTAGGAGATCCCGTAGCCCATGATTACGAGCTCCGCCCTCAAGTTCTACAAATAATCCGGCATAATAAATTTGGAGGGATGGAAGGAGAGTCTCCCCATCAACACTTAATGAACTATGAGATCTTGATGGAGACTCTTAGACCGCCTAGATTGGAGAGCAACAACCATAAGCTTAGGGCTTTCTCCTTCTCACTTAAGGATAAATCCTTGGCTTGGTATCAATCTATTCCACAAGGGCGAGTGAGTACTTGGGAGGAGATGACAACCGAGTTTTTGACAAAGTTCTTCCCGCCTTCCAAGACTACCGAGTTAAGAGGGAAGAGCAATGCCTTCGTGATGAAGGATAGAGAAAGCTTATTCAAGTCTTGGGAGAGGTTCAAAGACCTTCTCCTAGATTGTCCACACCATGGTATACCGAAAATTGAGCTATTGGAGATCTACTTCAAGGGACTTGATGAAGATAGCCAATTCAAGCTTCAATCTCTTTCCGGTGGGACTTTCATGGAAAGAATGTAGATGAAGCTTGGGAATTTGTAGAGAAACAAGCTTTGGTGATTGAGAAGTACTCCCATAGGAAGAGTGATGGGAGGAAAGCGGGAGCATATGAGGTGAGTGAAGTCACCATGAGTAATTTCAAGCTTGATGCGATGAACAACGAGCTAAAGTCTTTGAGGGAGTTGTGTGCTACAACTTTGAAGAATCAAGCAACCCCTCAAGTGCAAGTGCAAGCAAACTTGTCTTCCAAGGAGGAAGATTTGAACTACATGGGAAGGGGTAACTACAACAACTATCAAGGCCCAAGGAACTTCAACAACAACCGGCAATTCAACAATTACCGGCCTAACCACAACCAACCCGGGTTTTCCTATTCTAACCCGGATGGTGCCTTGAACCCTCCTGCTTCCACAAGCGCAGCTCCACCACCAAAGCCTTCACAAGAACCTCCATCCGGATTTACTCAACCTCCAAAGGATAGAACTGAGATGATGTTTGAGCAATTGCTTGGAAGGTTGAGTGGTCTTGAGAGCACGGTGACTTCCATTTCTAAAGCTCAAAAGGTGTTGGAAGCACAAGTATTCCAAAAGGCGGGTGAAGCTCATAGAGATCCGGGAAAGCTTCCCGGAAGAAACGGAGATAACCCAAGAGGCCAAGTGTTGGCCATTACAACAAGGAGTGGGCTGAGCATGAAGGATCCCTTACCTAAGGAAAATGACAAAGGGAAGCAAGTGGTAATAGAAGAAGAGCCATTGCAAGAAGATGGAGGAAAGAGCAAGGATAATGAGCCATCATATGTGGAACCACCTCCATTCAAGCCACCACTACCATTCCCACAATCACGAGCAAGAGCTCGTTTGGACAAACACTTCGGTAAATTCCTTGAACTTATGTCTAAATTGCATATTAACATTCCGTTCATGGATGCTATTCTAGGTATGCCGGCATATGGCAAGTTCTTGAAGGAGATACTCTCCAACAAAAGGAAGTTGGAGGAGTATGGAGAAGTGAGGATGACGAAGAGGTCCTCGGAATTGATCCAAACAATGAAGGAGGAGATGCCTCCTAAGCTAAGAGATCCCGGATCTTTTTGTGTGCCAATTGGAGTGGGAGAAGTGAAGTATGAAGCCTTATGTGATCTTGGGGCAAGTGTAAGCATCATACCGCTTGCACTTTGTAACAAGGTTGGGCTAGGAGAGCCAAAGCCGGTCAAGATGACCCTTTACATGGCGGACCGTTCAATCACTCACCCGGTTGGAATCTTGGAGGACATACCGGTGCAACTAGGGAAGTTCTATGTGCCCATAGACTTCGTTGTTTTGGACATCCCGGTGGACTATCCGGTTCCTATCATCTTGGGGAGACCTTTCCTAGCCACTTCCGGATGTTTGGAGGATTGCAAAAATGGAATTCTCTCCTTCAACATTAGAGAAGAGAATATCAAGTTCAAATATCCACAATGATGAAGGGGTCAGCCCTTGATGAGGATGTGTTCAACATTGTCGAGCAAGAGGAGTCTAGAGAAGTTGTGAGCTCGATCTTGATCAAGGACCCCTTGGAGAAGGTTCTTAGCTTAAGTTTGATGGAGGAAGGAGTTGAGAGGGCTTGCAATGAAGAAAACAAGGCTTTGGAAGCATTGGAAAAGGAGACAAGAGCTGAATTTGAAGCACACGAAGGTGTGCTGAATTCCTGTAGGAACCACGGCCTGGGGGGGAAGAACCACGCCCGTGATTTTACCCGTGGAACCTACTGGAGTGCTCCGAAGTGCTAGCTTTGCAAGTTCCACGGCCGTGGTTGTGCCAGAGCCCGTAATTTTGCCCGTGGTTTCTCCAGAAACTGCATTGGTTGTTGATCAAGCTTCAAGGAGCCTTGAGGAGTCTTTCATGGCTTTGGATTCATCTCAACCAACATTATATGGATCGTCTCCACTCGATAAAGGTCCTCCTAAACTTGAACTTAAACCCCTCCCCTCTCATTTGAAGTATGCTTTTCTTGGTGAGAATTCTACACATCCGGTTATTGTGAATGCATGCTTGAATGATGATGAACTTGCTAGATTGTTGCATGAGTTAAGGTTGCATAGGAAAGCTATAGGCTATACTATTGATGACTTAGTTGGCATTAAACCTTCTTTGTGCATGCATAAGATCTTAATGGAAGATAATCATAAACCTTCAATTGAACCTCAAAGAAGACTAAACCCTGTCATGAAAGAAGTAGTGAAGAAAGAGATCCTTAAATTGCTAGATGCGGGAATCATTTTCCTAATTTCGGATAGTAAGTGGGTTAGTCCCGTGCATGTGGTTCCTAAGAAGGGTGGGATGACTGTAGTAACCAATGAGAATAAGGAACTAATCCCAACTAGAACGGTTATGGGGTGGAGGATATGTATTGACTATAGGAAGCTTAACATGGCCTCTAGGAAAGATCACTTCCCTCTTCCTTTCTTTGACCAAATGCTAGAAAGATTAGCTCAACATTCCCATTTTTGTTACTTAGATGGCTATAGTGGATTCTTCCAAATCCCAATCCACCTGGATGACCAAGAGAAAACCACATTCACGTGTCCTTGGGATACATTTGCATATAGGAGAATGCCGTTTGGGTTGTGTAATGCACCCACCACCTTTCAAAGGTGTATGATGGCCATTTTTTCTGAGTATATTGAAAACATCATGGAAGTGTTTATGGATGATTTCTCTGTTTATGGATCTTCATTCGATGATTGCCTAGCTAATTTGTCTTTGGTTTTGAAAAGATGTGAGAAGACAAATCTTGTCTTAAATTGGGAAAAATGCCACTTCATGGTAAGTGAAGGCATTGTGTTGGGACACTTGGTGTCCAACCGTGGCATTGAGGTTGATAGGGCTAAGATAGAGACAATTGAGAAGTTGCCACCATCTACCTCGGTGAAGGGGGTAAGGAGTTTTCTAGGGCATGCCGGTTTCTACCGGAGATTTATTAAAGATTTCTCTAAGATTTCTAAGCCTCTTACTAACCTACTAATGAAAGATGTTGAGTTTGTTTTCTCCAAGGATTGCCTTGAAGCTTTCTGTAGGTTGAAGAATGCTTTGATCTCCGCACCTATCATGCAACCTCCGGATTGGAGCTTACCGTTTGAGATCATGTGTGACGCGAGTGATGTAGCCGTCGGGGCTGTTTTGGGACAAAGGAAAGATGGGCTTACACATGCCATCTATTATGCTAGCAAGACGCTAGATGATGCCCAACTCAATTATGCTACCACCGAGAAGGAGTTGCTAGCGGTTGTGTATGCATTTGAGAAGTTCCGCTCGTATCTTGTTGGAGCGAAGGTCATTGTGTATACGGATCATGCTGCGATCCGTTATCTCCTTACAAAGAAGGATGCCAAGCCTCGGTTGATTCGGTGGATCCTTCTTCTTCAAGAGTTTGACTTGGAAATCCGGGATAAGAAAGGGTCCAAAAATTCTGTGGCGGATCACCTTAGTAGACTCCCACCATTGGAGCTTGAGAGAGATGACATCCCGATTGATGACTCATTCCGAGATGAGCAATTGCAAATGGTGGAGGAGTGCTTGTTTCAAGTATCAAGGGGTAATGAGCCATGGTATGCCGACATTGAGAACTATCTTGTGTGTGAGGAAGTGCTGCCCGGTTTATCCTATGCCCAAAGGAAGAAGTTCTTCAAAGATGTGAGACACTACTATTGGAGTGAACCACTTTTGTTCAAGAGAGGGCCGGATGGAGTATTTAGAAGATGCATACCGGAGGATGAGGTGGAGAGTGTGATCCGGCATTGTCACTCCTTGCCATGTGGAGGCCATGCTAGCTCACACAAGACATGTGCTAAAGTGTTGCAATCGGGTTTCTTTTGGCCGAGTTTGTTCAAGGATGTGCATAATTTTGTGGTAGCTTGTGATGCTTGTCAAAGGACGGGCAACATCTCAAGGAGGAATGAGATGCCCTTGAACAACATACAAGAGGTGGAGATATTCGATGTTTGGGGTGTGGACTTCATGGGACCATTCCCCTCTTCTTGTGGCAACCTCTAAATCCTATTGGCGGTGGACTATGTCTCGAGATAGGTGGAGGCATACGCCTCTCCTACAAATGATGCAAAGGTTGTGGTGCGGTTCTTCAACCGAGTGATCTTCCCTAGGTTTGGAACACCAAGGGTGATCATAAGTGATGGAGGGAAGCACTTCACCAATAGGAACTTCGGGACACTTTTGGCTAAGTATGGGGTGACTCATAAGGTGGCAACACCTTACCATCCCCAAACTAGTGGTCAAGTGGAGATCTCCAACCGGGAGATAAAGGGAATTCTTGAGAAGACGGTTTCTAGGATGAGAAAGGATTGGGCTATGAAGCTCGATGATGCTTTGTGGGCTTATAGAACCGCTTTCAAGACACCGATTGGCACCACTCCTTACAAGCTACTCTATGGCAAGTCTTGCCACCTTCCGGTAGAGATGGAGCATAGAGCATATTGGGCTATAAGGTGGTTGAATTTTGACCTCAAGGAGGCCGGAGAGAAGAGGTTGCTAGACATGAATGCTCTTGAGGAGATCCGGCTGGATGCTTATGAAAATGCCCGGATCTACAAAGAGAGGACCAAACGTTGGCATGACAAGCGTCTCATCCTAAAGGAGTTGAGTGAAGGCGACCTTGTCCTTCTCTTCAACTCAAGGCTGTAGCTCTTCCCCGGAAAGCTAAAGTCAAGATGGACGGGTCCTTATGTGGTGAAGAAGATCTTTCCCCATGGAGCGGTTGAGATAGGAGGGGAGCATTGTGGAGATTTTAAGGTGAATGGGCATCAGTTGAAGAAGTATATCCCGGGAGCTCCGGTGGATATGATAGCCCCACTTCACCTTGAGTGAGACGCCCCCGAGTTTGGTCAAGCTAATGACCTTAAAGAAGCGCTTGATGGGAGGCAACCCATTGGTAGACATCTTTCCCTTTTTCGTTTTTGTTTTTGTTTTGATTTTTCTGTTTTTGTGTGTTTGGTGTGCTTTGTGTGTGTGCTAGTCTTGGTAGCATGGAAGCCTTGCATGGCACGTGGATGATGATGACGAGTCCCTCATCAATTATGGGTGGAGCGGACGCGGGATTTGGACGGCTAGCGGCGCCTAGCGCGGATCCCGACGTCATGATGAACATTTAGAGCTCTCTACCATCGTTGATAGGATCATCCGCCATCACTCCACTTGAATGATCCCAAATACCAAAGCAAACCATTTTTACATTGTGAGAACCCTTTTTCACTCTTCTTTACTTTATTTACACATTGGGGACAATGTGTTTCTAAGTAGGGGGTGGGGTTTGCATGATCTTTTGCATGATTAGCATCTAGGATAGTTTAATATTGTCACATGTCTTGCATTGTACATACATATTTCGAAAATTCCAAAAAATCAGAAAATTTAAAAAAATTTTAGTGCTTCTAAGCTTGTGGAATGACCCTTATGATGAGATTGTTGTGTGGATTGGCTATGGATGGCCTTACGTGTTGAATAGATGAATGCATATGTGGACTTGAAGTACTTATCTTGAATCCCATGATTGGTTTGTGATTATGATGCTTGCCTTGATTGGATTGAGTATTGAAAGTCGAAATTACATGCTAGTTCTTGCACACCATCTAGGAATGATTAAGGCAATTCATCTTTCTCTACTTCTCATCTTGATCATGTTGTTTGAGCACCTCAATTGATATAAATTTGACCTCTTTTGACCCATCCGGGAATAGGAGCATGTTAGTGTGTTGAGTGTGTGAAAAGAAAGTGTGGGGTGAAGTTGTTGATGAAAGAATGTTATGAATGAAGTGCTAAATTTGTTGTGAAAGTGTAGACAAAAATATAGGTTTGGGGACGTTGGTTTAAATGACGAGTAACTCGGCACCATTCACATAATCGGGTGTTTGTGCCTTGCCAAAGTCAAATAAACCGATAGTCCTAACGAGCTTTGGTATGTGTGCCCGGTGTGGATGCACCTCAAAAAATAAAAAAGTCCGAGGACGGCTAATCACCAAGGTTTCGGCTTTTGTACACCAATGCCATTGTCTCAAAAATAAGTGAAAGAAAAAGAAAGAAAAAGAACGAAAAGAAAGAAAAGATGGAGAAAATATACACTTGTGGGAAGTTGATAAAAAATGTGAAGTTGTGAAGTTAGTTCTATTCCCGGATTAGCATCACATGACCTAGAAAAATTCCCACCTAATCACAACGTTTCTTGGCCTTTTATTTCCTAAACCCTTGTGACCTATTTGCATGTGTGTAAGACTTAGTGATCTAGATTGGATATGCTCATGATCATCTTGAATTCTTCATTTTTGCATTCAATGCATACTTTTGAGTTAAGTATAATTGTCTTTCCGTGCCTTCATTTATTTGATACATGATTGCTTGTCCATTTGCCATGAAACATGACTATGAAGGTGATCCAATATTAGAAGCACAACTCCAAAAAGATTTTGTTGTTTTTCTGCATGCATAAATCATATAATCTTTTAGTCTATAGTTGGGACTTGCTCGGGGACGAGCAAACCTTAAGTATGGGGTATTTTTGATAACACGATTTATGACTTAGGTTTAGGCACTCATTTAGATAGATTTTCCGCTCATTCATGCATGGTTTAGCACTAGTTCACGACGTTTGCACTCAATTCACGTATTTTGTCGAGATAGACGTCTACACGGACTTTTGCATGCTTTGTAGGTATTTTAGGAGTTTTAGGAGCTTAATCGATACATTCGAGGATCGTTCCTCAAGATAACACACCTTCGGAATCATTGGGATGAAAGCTAGGGGCTAAGGAGGACACATAGGACCTTATTGGTGCATGCCATGCATCGAATTGTGGCTTGACGATCCATAGAGTGCAGAAGCACCAAAACCACGGCCACTGGGACTTCCACGGGCGTGGAAACGGGCCGTGGTTTTGGCCAGACAGTCGTGACAACTGTCCCACGATCTTCATGGCCGACTCTTGCAAATGTGGAGGATAAAAGGTGGTCCTGCAAGGCTGTTAGGAACATCCACTCTCACTACCATTCTCTCCTACACTCTCAACAAGAAAGATTCTCTCATTGGAAGATTGGATTGGAGCTTCCATTGGAGAAGAAGGAAGGCTTCCATTGGAGAAGAAGAAGAAGCACACTATTTCATAGTTCCATAGTCTTTTTGAGTGATTTTGAGTGAAACGTTTTGCAAGGTTTTGTAAGAATCGATTGAACCTTCTTTTGAAGGGTTGTAAGTCCTTCTTGAACCTTGATTTAGCTTGTGTTACTTGTTTCATTTGCTTAATCCATCTTTCATTTCATCTTCTTGCCACGGATTCTATGATTTTATACTTGTTGAGTTTGATCTTTAAGATGCATGTTGTTGGCTAAATAGATGCGATTCTAGGGTAAGGATAGGATGGTTATGGCTTGGACTATGATAGAATAGACTTAAATGTATGCTTGGATGATTCGTTTGATTGAACCTAGTCACTGTTAGAAACCACGGTTTGTTCTAGAAAAACCACGGCCGTGGATCTTGATGAACATCCCGTGATTTTGATTAACTTGCTTGTAATGATAAATCCAAGTGTTAGGTTGTTAGATTGTTGAAATCCTAGTGTTTGTTGAGTTAAACCTATCCTAGGGTGACCTAGTGTTAGCAACTAAGTGTTAGAAGAAACCTACCCGGTGATTCTTGCTCTTAGATACCGAAGATGACGAACTCTAGGTAGTAGTGAGCCTCATAAGCCGATATTGGACTGATTGTGCTAGGATTGATGTTTAGGACTTGCCTTCACGAGACTTACCCGGTAAGGAGTAGTTAGATCCCTAGATGACAATCCGGTTTGTGTAGAATTCCTATCCTTAGGCTCTTTGAGACTTACCCGGTGATGAGACCTTAGGAACAGACTAGTGGACCATGAGACCTACCCGGTGATTGATCCCAATCTAGAAACGCTAACTCCCAACATACTATAGTTGATCCAAGGAATGATTAGATAGCTTGAGTCCTATACCATAACCGGAATTTCCAACCCCTAGAATCCGCTTTTCTCTCTTTGATCACATATTTCGTGTTTGCTTCGTTTATTTGTGTTTTAGCTTGATCCTTAGCTTGTTTTGCCTTCTTATATGATTTATGATCTTTGATTGATCACCACAAAACCAATCCAAAAACATTGAGATTTTCATTTCTTTATTTCTTTCTCTTTTCTTAGCCTAGATCAACACTATTTTTAGTCACTAATCGATTCAATCTCACCTCAGTTTTTGTGTTCGATCTCGGAATACTATCCCTACTACAAAACGTCCCGTATACTGCGGGTTCGGTAGGAGTTAGGAGAAATATATCGAGTATAAATTTAAGGCTTTTTGCGTGACATGTTCCTAGCGTAACAGCTTCTATAAATGTCCTGTCATATTCTATCTATAAATCACTTGGCCTTGGGCCATTAACGGAAACTCGGATTGTAGTAAAACTTGCTGATAGATCTAATGTGCACCCGAAAGGGATAATTGAAGATGTATTAGTAATGGTAGACAATCTAATTTTCCTTGCTGATTTCTTTGTAATGGACATGGAAAATGACTCACATGCTGCACCGATATTGTTGGGGAGACCCTTCCTAAAAAGTGCTAGGACTAAAATCAATTATGTTAGTGGCAAACTAACCATGGAGTTTGATGGGGAAGTAGTTGAATTTGATATCTATGATGCAATGAAATTTCCTATTGATGATCATTCTTTATGTGCCATTGATATTATTGAACCTTTTATGCAAGATGTTTTTGATATTTTTGACATTGACGAATTGAAAAACATAATTGAGCATGACATTGATGATCATAATTCAGAATATGCATTGATATCTAGCATGAAAGAGGTCTTAGCCCATTTGGATGGGCACAAGAGGTTACCTATTTCCACTTTGGCCATTGGGCCCATTTTACTAACCCTAAGCGAGAAGCTTGTTCCATCTATAGTGCACGCACCGGAGATAGAGTTGAAGGACCTTCCACCCCACCTCAAGTATGCTTTCCTTGGATACAACAATACCTTGCCGGTTATCATCTCCAACAAGTTGACTAATGGTCAAGAGGACAAGTTGGTAAAAGTGTTGAAAGAACACAAGACGGCCCTTGGATGGACCATTGCGGACATCAAAGGGATAAGTCCATCCACTTGCATGCATAAAATCCTACTTGAGGATGAAGCAAAACCATCTAGGCAACCTCAACGAAGGTTGAATCGGCCAATGATGGACGTGGTCAAGAAGGAGGTATTAAAGCTCCTCCAAGCGGATATGATTTTCCCCATTTCGGATAGCAATTGGGTTAGTCCAACCCAAGTGGTTCCAAAGAAGGGAGGTATCACGATGGTGGAGAATCAACATGGAGAGATGGTCCCGAGTTAAACGCAAACTGGTTGGAGAGTTTGCATTGACTACCGCAAACTCAACAAGGTAACACGTAAAGACCATTTCCCATTGCCTTTTATTGACCAAATGTTGGAACGTCTTGCAGGGTATCCATACTATTGCTTTCTGGACGGATATTCGGGCTCTTTCCAAATAGCCATTGTTCCGGAAGATCAAGAAAAGACGACGTTCAATTGACCATTTGGCACTTTTGCGTACCACAGAATGCCATTTGGCCTTCGCAACGCCCCCGGCACCTTCCTACGGTGCATGATAAGTATTTTCTCCGTATACATAGAAAATTTTATTGAAGTTTTCATGGATGACTTTACCGTCCATGGAAATAGTTTTGATACATATCTAGGTCACTTAAAACTCGTTCTTGAAAAGTGTGTTGAAACTAATCTGGTTCTTAATTCGGAGAAATGTCATTTCATGGTTGAACAAGGAATAGTGCTAGGACATGTGATATCCTCAAAAGGGATAGAGGTAGATAAGGCAAAAGTTGATGTTATTCAAAGTTTACCTTATCCTACTAACATTCGGGAAATCCGATCTTTTTTTGGTCATACAGGTTTTTACCGACGGTTCATCAAAGACTTCTCAAAGATCTCGGCACCCTTATGTGAATTACTCAAGAAAGACGCCACCTTCATAGTGGACGAAAGCTGCAAGAAAGCTTTCGATACTTTGAAGACATGTCTCACTAGCGCACCAATCATCCGGTCTCCAGATTGGGAGAAACCTTTCGAAATTATGTGTGACGCCAGCGACTACGCTGTCGGAGCTGTCTTAGGACAGAAGGATAGAATAGCCTCACACGTTATCCATTATGGGTCCATGACACTTAATGGAGCACAAAGGAATAACTCCACCACCGAGAAGGAGATGCTAGCGGTGGTTTTTGCCCTTGAGAAATTCAGACAGTACCTTCTTGAAGTAAAGGTAATTATTTTTACTGACCATGAAGCTCTTTGGTACCTCATGGCAAAGAAGGAGGCCAAGCCACGGTTGATTCGATAGGTGCTCCTTCTAAGCGAGTTCAACCTAGAGATATGGGACAAGAAGGGGGCTGAGAACCTGGTGGCCGATCATTTGAGCAGGCTAGTGAAGGAAGAGGAAGATTCAGCCAAGGGAAAGGAAATAGTTGGAAGCTTTCCAGACGACACCTTCTACACAACCCTCTGTCGTGTAACCGCCCTTGCACCTCAAGAAACCCGCCAGCGGCCAGCCGCCCCTGCGGTTTTAACTAGGCGCCCCTGCGGAAATTTTGACAGAGGTTTGTCTTAAACTCCAATCTTTTAAGCCCTGGTTTGCTGACATTGTGAACTTCATTGTTAGGAATGAGTACCCTCCAGACTTCACCAAGGTACAACGAGAGAAGGTGAAGGTCAAAGCTCGACACTACGTTTGGGACGACCCCTACCTTTGGAAGCATTATAGTGACCAAGTAATCCGCCGTTGCATCCCGGACAATGAGGTACAATATGTCCTAACATTTTGTCATTCTGAAGCATGTGGGGGGCATTTTGGGGCCAACAAAACTGCAAGAAAAGTATTGGATGTCGGTTTCTTTTGGCCACACATTTTTAGAGACGCTTTTGCGTTTTGCAAAGTGTGTGATAGGTGCCAAAGAGTAGGAAACATTTCTAGGAGACATGAAATGCCTCAATCCTCTCTTATATTCTGCGAAATATTTGATGTTTGGGGGATTGATTTCATGGGTCCTTTTCCTACTTCCTTCGGGCATACATATATATTACTTGTGGTGGACTACGTTTCCCAGTGGGTAGAAGTGAAGGCAACCAAAACTGATGATTCTAAAGTGGTTGCAGCTTTCCTTAAGGATAATATTTTTGCAAGATTTGGAGTCCCGAAAGCCTTTATAAGTGACAGGGGCACCCATTTCTACAACAAGACGATCACCGCTCTCCTTAAGAAGTACCACGTTCACCAACGAGTGTCGACAGCTTACCATCCGCAAACAAATGGCCAAGCGGAGGTGTCCAACCGGGAAATCAAAACCATCCTTGAAAAGACGGTTTCTCCCGGAAGAAAGGATTGGAGCTTGAGACTAAACGACGCTCTATGGGCATACCGGACAGCTTACAAGACTCATATAGGGATGTCTCTATTCCGGCTTGTGTTTGGAAAAGCTTGCCACCTTCCGGTGGAGCTTGAGCACAAGGCTTGGTGGGCGGTGAAGAAGTGCAACATGAATGTAGAGGAAGTGGGAGAATTCCGGAAACTCCAATTGCAAGAGTTGGAGGAATTGAGATTAGATGCGTATGACCATGCCACTACATACAAAGAAAAGACCAAAGTATGGCATCACCGAAGCATCCTCCGGAAAGACTTCAAGGTAGGTAACAAAGTCCTTCTTTTTCAATCACGTTTGAAGCTTTTTGCAGGTAAGCTGCGTTCAAGGTGGACAGGTCCGTTCGTGATAGCTGAAGTGTACCCTCATGGCGATGTGGATCTCTACGATCCACAAACACACAAGGTTCTCAAAGTCAACGGACAAAGGCTCAATCCTTACCTTGAAGGAGTGAAGAACGACCCCATCGATGAGATGGTACTAGAGGAGGCCCAAGCAGAGAAGTAGGGTCCTTACGTCGAGCCAAAGACATAAAACAAAGGCGGTGCTCGGGAGGCAACCCGAAGGAACAAGAAGAGGAGCTTCTGTCAAGGAAACCGCCCCTGCGGCTCATTGTCCCTGCCCCTGTGGTGACACCCTTGCACAGCGCCGCCCTGGCGCTGGGCCTGCGTCTGCAACAACCCTGTCACCGCCCTTACGGTGGCATCCCTACGCCCCTGCGACGACCACCCTTGACACGCATCTTCAGCGCCGCCCCGGGCACTGAGCCTGTTCCCCTCCTCTTCCTTGTCACCACCCCCGCGGCGACAAGCCCTCGCCCCTGCGGGTCTACCCAGAAAAGAAAAAAAATAGAAATTCCAAAATTTTCCTACACCTACCCCACCATCCCCTCTCTCTCTCTCTCCTTACCTACCACTCATCTCTACCATTTCTCCCTCTATCACAACGCCCCTGCACCCTAACCCCTCTCTCACAAACCGCCCTAGCTCACGCCCCTTGCGCCACCTCCTCACCGACACCACCACGCCGAAGCCGACGCCCTTGCGCCACCATTATCCCTCGCCCAACCTCCACAATCCCTCAATCTCTCAAAACCCTCAACCCTCAACCCTACTACACCCCTCACCACCCACACACACTCTCCACCACCTCCGGCAACTTCACTACCAGCCAGAAGCCACTGGAACGCCCCCCAGCTCCTCCACCTTTGCAGTTGTCAGAAATCGCCCTCTGCACTTCTCCCGCCCATGCGCCTACAAGCTGCCGCCCCTGTGCCTCGCCTCCCCTGCGTCCTTCAGTTGGCCCTGCAGAAATAGCAAAAGAGGGTTCGTCTCTTTCTCCAATTTCTGAACTTTCTAACTCTTTGCTTGATTACTTGCAAGAATGGAACCACAAAGAAAGTATAAGATGTCTGAGGCCGAGAAGACTCGTTACGAGATTGTGCAAGATCGGGTTGTGTATGCAACTCGGTTTTTGTACGTTCCCACATTGGAGAAGCTTGGTATGTTGGAGAGCATGCAGTCCTTCCTCACCAACGCTGGGCTCGGGGATTTTCTAAACAAGAGTGCTCCAACATATCCTGAGCTTAGCCGACAGTTCATAGCCACCTTCACCATGGAGAAAGAAGATCATGTGCGTGTTGGACTTTCCTTCAAGTTCAACAAACAGAAGTACACATTGGACTACTCTCAACTGCATGAGGTCTTTGGGGTGACTCTTTGCGCCTCCGAGAACTGGTGGGAACCCATCCTGACCCCCGACTTATGTGAGTTTTGGCAGGCTGCCACCGGCTCGGCGTTTCATGCCAGGGGTGAGTATTCCAACAAACTCACTCACCCCTGCTTGAGGCTCCTCTCCAAGATCCTCATGAGTGTCTTTTGTGGACACAAGGAGGAGAACAAGGTCACCCTCAAGGACCTTCCACTATTGTATGCTTGTCTCCCGCTTAGTGAGAAGGTGCCGGATTAGCCGTACCTCTTCCTCACCACTTTGAAGCGGATTAGGAAGAACGAGCCAAGGGATATCGTTGGCGGTAGGGTGATCTCTTTGATCGCCGAGCATGTGATGAACCTTTCCGGCCTTGAGGATGGGTTGGAGGCCCCACTCTACATGGAGAGGATGCTTAGGAGGTGCAAGCTCCTCAAGAGGGACGGGGAGAACCTTTTTTGGCTTTAGTTTGCAGATGGGAGCCACATCGCACACCTTCCCTGGCCACTTCCCTTCGGAGATGAGCTTTCAGAGTTGTACATCCCGGCGGATCCATTTGTACCGAGGAGGCATCACGTGGCCATTGTGGATAACACGCAACGAGATCTAGCCGGGCTCCTTATGAGGATCACATGCCCGTTCCGGATGATGAGGAAATGCCCACTGCAGCACTGGATGATGGCCCTGCACTTGAGAGCCTTCAGGCTCAGATGACGGCCTTGACTACTCAGCATCAAGCATGGCAGACCGAGTACCAGCGGACCATGCTTGAGCAGCAACAGGCGTGGCAGTCCAGTTTCGCCACATCCATGACCACTCACTTCGACCGTCGGCAGGATGCTTGGCAGGCGGCTCAGCAGCAGCAGCTAGAGGCTCAACAGTTGGCTTAGAAAGCCAACTTTGAGACCTCATTTGGCAGCCGGATGGATACTCAGCTGGCCCGCATTGATGAGATCTACCGCCGGCAGGAGCACTTCTTTAGACACTTCCCATATCCCCCGGAGGAGGGTCCGGATGGTCCAGCCGGACCATCCCACTAGTGGGTATCATCTTTTCCCTTTCTCCACATTTATCTTTGCCTTCATTTTTCACTTTGAGGGCAAAGTGTGCTTCAAGTATGTGGGAGGGAATATCATATGCATGTATGGGTTGTTTGTGTTGTTTTGATTTATGTTTGATTTGAGGTTTCATGTTTTGTAATTCAGTTTGAAATTAATATAAAAAAAAGAAGAACAAGCCAAAGAAAATGAAAAATGGCATGGAAATTCTTGGATAAACCAAAAATCTGAAAGGGCGGTTTAGGCAAAAAGAAGGTAGTCCGACCAATATTAGGTTGGTGCAAAAATGGACTTGAGGGATGTGAGGAATTTGTGAGATCCCCATGAAAAGAAGAAGAGTGGCAAGGTGAAAACCCGAAAGGGCGCCTTGGCAAAATGAGCGACACCGAGTGTAGGTTTCCCTTCCGACGTTTGGCGGCATAAGAAGGGGAGTCATAAGGAGGTTGTCCGGGTAGGTCACTCTTGGAGCGATAAGGATGGTAGCCTTCTCTCCTTTTTTTCTCACGTTTTCTCTCTTTTTCCTTCTTTTCCTTGGTTTTTCTTTTGTCTCCATTATCTATGCCTCTCACCCATGCTTCCTGAGGCCTTTGAGTCTGAACTGCTGTCATTTGTTTTACTCGGGACGAGTAAAAGGTCTAAGTATGGGGGAGTTTGATAGGTGATGGAATCACTATCATTTAGGTTAGTTGTTAGAGTATTTTTATTGCATTAGAGTCGTTTTGTGCCACTAATTTCATAATCCATGAAGAAGAAACCAAAAAGAAACTAAAAGAGAAGTTAGAGGCACTTGGGAGTTGAAGATCATCCACGAAGACAAGCCTCTGGTGCCACACCGCCCCCGCGAAGCAGTGTCACCGCCCCAGCGGGTGACACAACACTCCGGAACGCAGCCTGCGCCTTCGCCAGCGCCCGGAACGAAGACTGTCACCGCCCCTGCGTCCCTCCATGGCGCCCCTGCGGTGACTTTTCCTAAAGAAGCGAAGACCGGCGCCCCTGCGCCTCTACCTGCGGACCACCCTGCGGAGCTGTGAAGCCGAAAAGCCAGTGTCACCGCCCCTGCGGTGACATTGGGCCGCCCCTGCAGCTCGACATCAGAAGTGACAGAAAGATGAAGAGTCAGACGTTTGAAGAACATTAAAGAACCGCCCCTACGGAATTGCCAAGCCGCCCCTACGGCCACGAAGAACTTCAAGCGTTTTTGCCTAAACCGCCCCTGCGGTCCTGGAGGCCGCCCCTGCGGTTGTGCGACTGAGACTTTACTCCGGCTGTTTGCACCACCTTTATGGCATTAAAGATGGTTGTTTAGGCCAGCCATTTACTCCCATTTAGTGTCATTTGTAGTATAAATAAACCTATAGCTGATTGCTAGAAGGATCCATCATTTTTCCCCATTTTATTCTCTCTTTTCTCTTGTTTCCTTTGTGTAATGAGCCTCTAGATCCCTTACTACATTGGGTTGTTTTGAAGCTGTATTGTTGTTTTGGTTGTAAGTACCTTTTAATATAAGTTTTATTCAGTTCATGTTTTGTATTCCTTCAGCTTTATTTGTCTAATTACATGTTTTCTTATCACTTTAGATTGATCACCTTAATGTCTAAATTACATGTAAAGAACTAGGGTTAATAGATTCCGGGTTCGGGTCTTTAATCTAGTAGAAACCTTTAGGTAAAAACTGGTTGTAATTACTTAAAGGAAAAGGAATACAAATATAAAGATAAGTTTAATGGTTTTAATCTTTTCTTTATATCCCTTTGTCTTTGTTTGAAAGCTAACTTGTGATTTGTTCTTGTAGGTCTACGGAACACTAAACTTGTTAAGTTGTGTTGATGCCGGTTGGCTCAACACATACATATGATCAAGATGGGAACATTACTTGAAAACTTATAAAAGGAACCAACCTAAGTAGTATTACATGCTAAGAATCAACCTAGTGTAGTCCATTCATCATCATCTTATTCATTTTATTTCTTGCTTTCTTTTTTTTTTTTG
>BSUD01000008.1:78693333-78970565 GCA_033239045.1 Fagopyrum esculentum
CCCCCCCTTACTTTGTTCTATAATCAATAATTGAATCTAATAAAAATATCACCAAACTCTCTTGGGTTCGACCCTTGCTTAACCACTATACTTGTGTTAGTGTGAAGTTGGGAATTTGTTTTGATAAGATAAAAAACGACTTAAGGAAAAGTTCTTGTTAGATCTCCATGTAGAGCTTATGGATCATCCTCAAGAATTTTCCAAAGTCGTCATCTAGCTTCTTCTTGTTATGTTTTTGGGAAAGGAAATAAGAGGCTTATAAATAGGAGGGGGTATAGGTACCTCACTTTGGTCGATTGCACATCATCTTTCTTTTGAACTGCCTTCTCATTTACCTTCTTAAGATGATCAACAACTACAAGGCCGGTTATCTTCTTTCCGCTCCTCAAAGTGATAACACAAACTCCTCCAGGATTATTCTTATAGTTGTAGGAAGTTTTCCTTGAGATTTTTCCATTTGTTGAGATTCCATGACAATTTGCTTCTCTAGCATTTTATATAATTTTCCCAAAGTATCAAAATGTAGTCTCTAATTGGCTAAAACTAGCCGACAAAGCCTATTACGAGTTCCGTATCTCTCCAATGGAGGAAAATTAGACCATTGAGATTTCACCAATTGTTCCAACAACTTCTCTTGAGTGGGTTTAGAAGGTGCCAGAGTAAGAGGATGTGGAGGAAAATTCCCTCTTGGTTGATATTGTTGTGGGAAATTCCTGTATTGATGATTGGTAGGGGGAGCTTTTTTGTATCCGAAGGTTTCACCAGGATTATTGTTGTAGTAGATGTACTCCTTTTTACATCCCTTATAATTCACTTCCTCCATGGCTTCATGTTTAGCCATATATTTTCAACCATCTTCATAAGGTATCTAACATTTTCAGCTAGCTTGTCGATCCTATCGCATCCCTAATGTGATAGACTCATCTCCTTATTCCTTCTCTTGAAATACTTCCTTGTATGTTCATCAACAATAACAATATAGTCTCATATATTATCTTTTCATTCTAGTAAAATAATGGGCATTACTAGTATCAACAATATTCCTTGCGGTATTATCTAAAAAACTATAAAAAATACTTAAGTAATGCACCTTTTCCAAAGGCATGACGGAAACATGAATGCAACAATTCCATAAATGTTTCCCAAGAAATATGTATACTTTAACCATCTTTGTTAAAATGTGAAATCTTATCTCTAATCTTAGCAGTTTTATGAGGAGGTAAATATTTACTAAGAAAAAGCTATGGTTAACTCATCCCAAGTAGCAAATGTACTTGTAGGCTCGTTTTAAAGTCAAGTAGCAGCCTTACCTGTCAATGAAAAAAAATGAATGCCCTCATCCTCAAAACGCCAACAAAAAGATTCTCATACTTTAGTGTGCTCATGATGTTCTCAAAATTTGTCAAGTGCTGATGTGGACTCTCATATAGTAGACTCCGAATTGATCATTTTGGATCAACCTAACAATATCCATCATGAGGTTGTAATCTCTTGCTATAATAGTTAGGAGCGTCAAAGCATGGTTTGGAATGGTCTGTCTTGGATCCATCCTAGCATCCAGAGTCATGTGAAAGCGAACTTGTGCAATATTTAGCAAGGCGGTGAGTCTAGCTATCTCTACCTCTTGAATCAGCACATGAAGAGGGTTTAATGTTGGTTCGGGTATAATGCCGCGATTGTCTCCTTGTTCTCAGGCCATCTCTTGTCTTTCAGAAGCTATTTGGTTAGCCTTTTTTTCCTGCGGAGTGTACGTCAAGTTCATGTCAAAAGGGACAAGTTTGCTTGGATCAAACACTCTTCACATTCAACAACCTAACTTGCGAGGCAAACACAAAAAGGAAACAAAGATTATTTTTAAAAAAGAAACTTAGAATAATCGGCTATTAGAAGCAACCAAAACTATCTACAATGGCGTCAAAAACTTGATGGTCCTAAAACCTACCGCAAGTATGACTTGATCGGTCGTAGTATATCGAGTGTCGGATTCACATGGACTACGTCTGATTTGGAAATTGCTAACAATCAATTATTCCAAGTAAACAGGAAAGAGAAAGGGATAAAAATATCTATTTTCAAAGTGTTTTCAGCTTGTCAAAAGAAAACAAGAAAGACATGATTATAGTTGTTAAAATAAGGAGGGAAACGATCTAAGGAAGCATGTATCACCACTGTAATGAATTTAGATAAAACCATGTATATGAATATTATGAACATTGATCAGCGAATATGCAGTTAACTATCAAAAGATAGCCATTACCATAGGCAAATAAAGGCCGTGTTCAACCCATCTTGAAGACGCTCCCACAAATGCAACAAGCATACGAAAAACCCATGAAGAAGTCCTCGAAGTAAAAGGTAGATATCATCCCTTAAACCAAGTTCTTCGCAATCGATCCACAAAAATCAAAACGTTCTCACATAAAACTAATTTTATTTAAACTTCCAAAATAAAGTCATTTCTCACGAAGGTTGATAACACGATTTATGACTTAGGTTTAGGCACTCATTTAGATAGTTTTTCGCTCATTCATGCAAGGTTTGCACTAGTTCGTGACGATTTGCACTCAAATCATGTATTTTGTCGAGATAGACGTCTACACGGACTTTTGCATGCTTTGTAGGTATTTTGGGAGCTTTAAGAGCTTAATCGATACATTCGAGGATCGTTCCTCGAGATAACACAACTTCGGACTCATTGGGAAGCAAGCTAGGAGCTAAGGATGACACATGGGACCTTATTGGTGCATGTCATGCACCAAATTGTGGCTTGATGATCCATATAGTGCAGAAGCATCAAAACCACGGTCACTGAAAGAACCACGCCCGTGGAAATAGGCCGTGGTTTTCCCCAGACAGCTCTGACAGCTGTCCCACGATCTTCATGGCCGACTCTTGCAATTTGTTGAGGATATAAGGTGGTCCTGCAGGTTGTTATGACAGACCCCATCATTCCATTCTCTCCCACACTCTCAACAACACATATTCTCTCATTGGAAGATTGGAGGGGAGCTACTCTTGGAGGATAAGAAAGATCTCCATTGGAGAAGAAGAGAAGAACATACCATTCTTAGTTTTTCATAGTTTTGAGTGGGTTTTGTGAAGACGATTTGCACGGTTTTGTAAGGAACGAGATTGAACCTTCTTTTGAAGGGTTGTAAGTCTTTCTTATCATACATTCAGCTTGGTTTTCTTTGTTCTACTTGTTCATCTCTATTTCACTTCATCTACTTGTTATGGAAGCCATGAATATATGCTTGTTGAGTTTGATTATTGAGATGCTTGTTGTTAGCTAGATAGATGTGATTCTAGGGTAAGGAAATGATGGTTATGGCTTGGACTATGATAGAATGGACTTAGATGTACCTTTGGTTGATTTATTTGCTTGAACCGAGCTGCTGTTGGAAACCACGGTTCGTTCTTGCCTTTCCACGGCCGTGGACTGGGATGAACAACCCGTGGTTCTAATTAACTCACTTGTTTTGATGAATCTAAGTGTTGGAATGTTAGATTGTTGAAATCCTAGTGTTTGTTGAGCTAAATCTATCCTAGGGTGACCTAGTGTTAGCAACTAAGTGTTAGAAGAGACCTACCCGGTGATTCTTTCTCTTAGATACCGAAGATGACCAACTCTAGGTAGTAGTGAGCCTCACAAGCCGCTATTGGACTGAATGTGCTAGGATAGATGTTTAGGACTTGCCTTCCCGAGACTTACCCGGTAAGGAGAGGTTAGATCCCTAAATAAACATCCGGTTTGTGTAGATATCCCTACCTTAGGCTCCTAGAGACTTACCCGGTTATAGGACCTTAGGTGCGGGATTAGTGGATCATGAGTCCTACCCGGTAATTGACCCCACTTGAGAAACATTCTTTCCCAACATACCATAGTTAATCCAAAGAATGACTAGAAGCTTGAGTCCAATGCCATAACCGGAATTTCCAACCTCTAGAATCCGTTTTTCTCTCTTTGATCTCATATCTCGTGTTTGTCTTGCTTGTTTGTGTTTATTTGCTAGATTGTTAGCTTGTTTTGCATTCTTATATAGTTGTGATTCTTGATTGATCACCACACAAAACCAAACCCAAAATATTGAGATTTTCATTTATTTGTTTCTTTCTCTTTTCTTAGCTTAGATCAACACTATCCTTAGTCACTAATCGATTCAATTTCACCTCAGTCTTTGTGTTCGACCTCGGAATCCTATCCCTACTACAAAATGTCCCGTACACTGCGGGTTCGCTAGGAGTTAGGAGAAATATATCGAGTATAAATTTAAGACTTTTGCGTGTCACATTCCTAGCGTAACAAGTTTTTGGCGCCGTTGCCGGGGACTAGGTTAAGATTGAGTCATTGTTTGTGATTGTTTATAGTGTAGGTCTTTCTTGTTGCTTTTGTTCTCGTTTAGTTTGTGTCTTTGCTTTTTAGGACATCTCTCACTCTTTAGGTGCATGTGAAGATCTCGTGGCAAGGATTTAGCTCCATTCGACCCCGAACCGGAGAAAACTCTTAGATCTAGATCCAAGAGCATTAGAAAGGGAAAGGAGATGGCCGGAAGAGATCTCCAAGCTGAGTTAGATGAGGCTTTAGAGTAAATTAGGCTAAGGGATGAAGCCTTGGAGAATGAAAGGAGACTTTCCAATGAGAGGCAAGAAGCAACTAGGAGGGAGATTGAAGAGATTAGGCAAGCTCTTGTGCAAAGAGAGCTTAATCGTCAACAACCTCCACCTCCTCCACAACCGCAGCCGGCGGTCAATATTCGGGTTGTGCCCATTGCTATTGAAGAACCACAAACATTAGGGCAACGTATGGATCCAGCACAAAGAGCACACCGTCTGGGTGTGAACTTAGGAGATCCCGCAGCCCATGATTACGAGCTCCGCCCTCAAGTTCGACAAATGATCCGGCATAATCAATTTGGAGGGATGGAAGGAGAGTCTCCTCATCAACACTTGATGAACTATGAGATATTGATGGAGACTCTAAGGCCGCCTAGATTGGAGAACAACAACCATAAGCTTAGGGCTTTCTCCTTCTCACTTAAGGATAAAGCCTTGGCTTGGTATCAATCTATTCCACAAGGGCGAGTGAGTACTTGGGAGGAGATGACAACCGAGTTTTTGACAAAGCTCTTCCCGCCTTCCAAGACTACCGAGTTAAGAGGGAAGATCAATGCCTTCGTGATGAAGGATAGAGAAAGCTTATTCAAGTCTTGGGAGAGGTTCAAAGACCTTCTCCTAGATTGTCCGCACCATGGTATACCGAAAATAGAGCTTTTGGAGATCTACTTCAAGGGACTTGATGAAGATAGCCAATTCAAGCTTCAATCTCTTTCCGGTGGGACTTTCATGGAAAAGAATGTGGATGAAGCTTGGGAATTTGTAGAGAAACAAGCTTTGATGATTGAAAAGTACTCCCATAGGAAGAGTGATGGGAGGAAAGCGGGAGCATATGAGGTGAGTGAAGTCACCATGAGCAACTTCAAGCTTGATGCAATCAACAATGAGCTGAAATCTTTGAGGGAGTTGTGTGCCACAACTTTGAAGAATCAAGCAAACCCTCAAATGCAAGTGCAAGAAAACTTGTCTTCCAAGGAGGAAGATGTGAACTACATGGGAAGGGGCAATTTCAACAATTATCAAGGCCCTAGGAACTTCAACAACAACAACCGGCAATACAACAATTACCGGCCTAACCACAACCATCCCGGGTTTTCCTACTCTAACCCGGATGGTGCCTTGAACCCTCCCGCTTCCACAAGTGCAGCTCCACCACCAAAGGCTTCACAAGAACCTCCACCCGGATTTACTCAACCTCCAAAGGATAGAACCGAGATGATGTTTGAGCAATTGTTTGGATGGTTGAGTGGTCTTGAGAGTACGGTGACTTCTATTTCTAAGGCTCAAAAGGTGTTGGAAGCACAAGTGTTCCAAAAGGCGGGTGAAGCTCATAGAGATCCGGGAAAGCTTCCCGGAAGAACTGAAGATAACCCGAGAGGCCAAGCGTTGGCCATCACAACAAGGAGCGGGTTGAGAATGAAGGATCTCTTACCTAAGGGAAGTGACAAGGGGAAGCAAGTAGTGGTAGAGGAAGAGCCATTGCAAGAAGATGGAGGCAAGAGCAAGGATGATGAGCCAACATATATGGCGCCGCCTCCATACAAGCCACCACTACCGTTCCCACAATCACGAGCAAGGGCTCGCTTGGACAAACACTTTGGTAAATTCCTTGAACTTATGTCTAAATTGCATATTAACATTCCATTCATGGATGCTATTCTAGGAATGCCGGCATATAGCAAGTTTTTGAAGGAAATTCTCTCCAACAAGAGGAAGTTGGAGGAGTATGGAGAAGTAAGGATGACAAAGAGGTCCTCGGAATTTATCCAAACTATGAAGGAAAAGATGCCTCCTAAGCTAAGAGATCCGGGATCCTTTTGTGTGCCAATTGGAGTGGGAGAAGTGAAGTATGAAGCCTTATGTGATCTTGGGGCAAGTGTAAGCATCATACCGCTTGCACTTTGTAACAAGGTTGGGCTAGGAGAGCCAAAGCCGGTCAAGATGACCCTTTACATGGCGGATCGTTCAATCACTCACCCGGTTGGAATCTTGGAGGACATACCGGTGCAACTAGGGAAGTTCTATGTGCCCATAGACTTCGTTGTTTTGGACATCCCGGCAGACTATCCGGTTCCTATCATCTTGGGGAGACCTTTCCTAGCCACTTCCGGATGTTTGGTGGATTGCAAAAATGGAATTCTCTCCTTCAACATTGGAGAAGAGAATATCAAGTTCAAATTATCCACAATGATGAAGGGGTCAGCCCTTGATGAGGATGTGTTCAACATTGTCGAGCAAGAGGAGTCTAGAGAAGTTGTGAGCTCGATCTTGATCAAGGACCCCTTGGAGAAGGTTCTTAGCTTAAGTTTGATGGATCAAGGAGTTGAGGAGGCCTGCAATGAAGAAATCAAGGCTTTGGAAGCATTGGAAAAGGAGACAAGAGCTGAATTTGAAGCACACGAAGGTGTGCTGAATTCCTGTAGAAATCACGGCCTGGGGGGGAACCACGCCCGTGGTTTTACCCATGGAACTCTCTGGAGTGCTCCGAGAAGCTAGCTTTGCAAGTTCCACGGCCGTGGTTGTGCCAGAGCCCGTGATTTTGCCCGTGGTTTCTCCAGAAACTGCATTAGTTGTTGATCAAGCTTCAAGGAGCTTTGGGGAGTCTTCCATGGCTTTGGATTCATCTCAACCAACATTGTATAAAGCGTCTCCAATCGATAAAGGTCCTCCTAAACTTGAACTTAAACCCCTCCCCTCTCATTTGAAGTATGCTTTTCTTGGTGATAATTCTACATATCCGGTGATTGTTAATGCATGCTTGAATGATGATGAGTTGAGTAGATTGTTGCATGAGTTGAGATTGCATAGGAAGGCTATTGGCTATACCATTGATGATTTAGTTGGCATTAAACCTTCTTTGTGCATGCATAAGATCTTAATGGAAGATAATCATAAACCTTCAATTGAACCTCTAAGAAGACTAAACCCAATCATGAAAGAAGTAGTCAAAAAGGAGATTCTTAAATTGCTAGATACGGGAATCATTTTCCCGATTTTGGATAGTAAATGGGTTAGTCCCGTGCATGTGTTTCCTAAGAAGGGTGGGATGACCGTAGTAACCAATGAGAATAATGAATTAATCCCAACTAGAAAGGTTACGGGATGGAGGATGTGTATAGACTATAGGAAACTAAATGTTGCCTCTAGGAAAGATCACTTCTCTCTTCCTTTCATTGACCAAATGCTAGAGAGATTAGCTCAACATTCCCATTTTTGTTACTTAGATGGCTATAGTGGATTCTTCCAAATCCCTATTCACCCCGATGATCAAGAGAAAACTACATTCACATGTCCTTGGGGTACTTTTGCATATAGGCGAATGCCATTTGGGTTATGTAATGCACCCGCCACCTTTCAAAGGTGTATGATGGCCATATTTTCTGAATATATTGAAAACATCATGGAAGTGTTTATGGATGATTTTTCTGTTTATGGATCTTCATTTGATGATTGTTTAGTTAACTTGTCTCTAGTTTTGAAAAGATGTGAGGAGACTAATCTAGTCTTGAATTGGGAGAAATGACACTTCATGGTAGGTGAAGGTATTGTGTTGGGACACTTGGTGTCCAACCGAGGATTGAGGTTGATAGGGCTAAGATAGAGACGATAGAGAAGTTGATACCACCTACCTCGGTGAAGGGGGTAAGGAGTTTTCTAGGGCATGCCGGTTTTTACCGGAGATTCATTAAAGATTTCTCTAAAATTTCTAAGCCTCTTACTAACCTACTAATGAAAGATGTTGAGTTTGTTTTCTCCAAGGATTGCCTTGAGGCTTTTTGTAGGTTGAAGAGTGCTTTGATCACCGCTCCTATCAAGCAACCTCCGGATTGGAGTCTACCGTTTGAGATCATGTGCGACGCGAGTGATGTCGCCGTTGGGGCTGTTTTGGGACAAAGGAAAGATGGGCTTACACATGCCATCTATTATGCTAGCAAGACACTAGATGAAGCCCAACTCAATTATGCTACCAGCAAGAAGGAGTTGCTAGCGGTTGTGTATGCATTTGAGAAGTTCCGCTCGTATCTTGTTGGAGCGAAGGTCATTGTGTATACGGATCATGTTGCAATCCGTTATCTCCTTACAAAAAAGGATGATAAACCTCGTTTGATTCGGTGGATCCTTCTTCTTCAAGAGTTTGATTTGGAAATCCGCGACAAGAAGGGGTCCGAAAATTCTGTGGCGGACCACCTTAGTAGACTACCTCCATTGGAGATTGGAAGAGATGACATCCCGATTGATGACTCATTCCGGGATGAGCAGTTGCAAATGATGGAGGAGTGTTTACTCCAAGTGTCTAGAGGAAGTGAGCCATGGTATGCCGACATTGTGAACTATTTTGTGTGCGAGGAAGTGCCTCCCGGTTTGTCATATGCCCAGCGGAAAAAGTTCTTCAAGGATGCGAGGCATTACTATTGGAGTGAGCCGCTTTTGTTCAAGAGAGGGCCGGATGGAGTCTTTAGGAGATGCATATCGGAGGATGAGGTGGAGAGTGTGATCCGCCATTGTCACTCCTTGCCATGTGGAGGCCATGCTAGCTCACACAAGACATGTGCAAAGGTGTTGCAATCGGGATTCTTTTGGCCAAGTTTGTTCAAGGATGTGCAGAATTTTGTGGTAGCTTGTGATGCTTGCCAAAGGACGGGCAACATCTCAAGGAGGAATGAGATGCCCTTGAACAACATACAAGAGGTGGAGATATTCGATGTGTGGGGTGTGGACTTCATGGGGCCATTCCCCTCTTCATGTGGCAACCTCTACATCCTATTGGCGGTGGACTATGTCTCGAGATGGGTAGAGGCAATCGCCTCTCCTACAAATGATGCCAAGGTTGTGGTGCGGTTCTTCAACCGAGTGATCTTCCCTAGGTTTGGAACACCAAGGGTGATCATAAGTGATGGAGGGAAGCACTTCTCCAATAGGAACTTCGGGACACTTTTGGCTAAGTATGGGGTGACTCATAAGATGGCAACACCTTACCATCCCCAAACTAGTGGCCAAGTGGAGATCTCCAACCGAGAGATAAAAGGAATTCTTAAGAAGACGGTTTCAAGGACGAGAAAGGATTGGGCTATGAAGCTCGATGATGCTTTGTGGGCTTATAGAACCGCTTTCAAGACACCGATTGGCACCACTCCCTACAAGCTAGTTTATGGCAAGTATTGCCAACTTCCGGTGGAGATGGAGCATAGAGCGTATTGGGCTATAAGGTGGCTGAATTTTGACCTCAAGGAGGCCGGAGAGAAGAGGCTGCTTGATATGAACGCCCTTGAGGAGATCCGGTTGGATGCCTATGAAAATGCCCGGATCTACAAAGAAAGGACCAAACGTTGGCATGACAAGCGTCTCATCTCGAAGGAGTTGAGTGAAGGCGACCTTGTCCTTCTCTTCAACTCAAGGCTGCGGTTTTTCCCCGGAAAGCTAAAGTGAAGATGGACGGGTCCCTATGTGGTGAAGAAGATCTTTCCCCATGGAGCGGTTGAGATAGGAGGGGAGCATTGTGGAAATTTTAAGGTGAATGGGCACCGGTTGAAGAAGTATATCCCGGAGGCTCCGGTGGATATGATTGCCCCACTTCACCTTGAGTGAGACGCCTCCGAATTTGGTCAAGCTAATGACCTTAAAGAAGCGCTTGATGGGAGGCAACCCATTGGTAGACATCTTTCCCTTTTTCGTTTTTGTTTTTATTTTGATTTTTCTGTTTTTGTGTGTTTGGTGTGCTTTGTGTGTGTGTGCTAGAGTCTTGGTAGCATAGAAGCCTTGCATGGCATGTGGATGATGATGATGAGTCCCTCATCAATTGTGGGTGGAGCGGACGCGGAACTTGGACGGCTAGCGGTGCCTAGCGCGGGTCCCGGCGCCATGACGAACACTTTGAGCTCTCTACCATCGTTGATAGGATCATCCGTCATTACTCCACTTGAGCGAATCAAAATACCGAAGCAAACCATTTTTACATTGTAAGAACCCTCTTTCACTGTTCTTTACTTCATTTACACATTGGGGACAATGTGTTTCTAAGTATGGGGTGGGGTTTGCATGATCTTTTGCATGATTAGGATCTAGGGTAGTTTCTTTTAGTCACATGCTTCATTATGTCTTGCATTGTACATACACATTTCGAAAAATCCAAAAAAAAAAATCAGAAAATTTAAAAAATTTTAGTGCTTCTAAGCTTGTGGAATGACCCTTATGATGAAATTGTCTTGTGGATTGGCTATGGATGGCCTTGTGTGTTGAATAGATGAATGCATATGTGGACTTGAAGTACTTATCTTGAATCCCATGAATGATTTGTGATTATGATGCTTGTCTTGATTGGATTGAAAGTCGAAATTGCATGCTAGTTCTTGCACATCATTTAGGAATGACTAAGGCAATTCATTTTCCTCTACTTCTCATCTTGATCATGTTGTTTGAGAACCTCAATTGACATAAATTTGACCTCTTTTGACCCATCCGGGAATAGGAGCATGTTAGTGTGTTGAGTGTGTCAAAAGCAAGTGTGGGGTGAAGTTGTTGATGAAAGAATGTTATGAATGAAGTGCTGAATTTGTTGTGAAAAGTGTAGAAAAAATATAGGTTTGGGGACGTTGGTTTAAATGACGAGTAACTCGGCACCATTCACATAATCGGGTGTTTGTGCCTTGCCAAAGTCAAATAAACCGATAGTCCTAACGAGCTTTGGTATGTGTGCCCGGTGTGGATGCACCTCGAAAAATAAAAAAGCCCGAGGACGGCTAATCACCAAGGTTTCGGCTTTTGTACACTAATGCCATTGTCTCAAAAATAAGTGAAAGAAAAAGAAAAGAAAGAAAAGATGGAGAAAATATACACTTGTGGGAAGTTGATAAAAATGTGAAGTTGTGAAGTTAGTTCCATTCCCGGATTAGCATCACATAGCCTAGAAAAATTCCCACCTAATCACAACGTTTCTTGGCCTTTTATTTCACAAGCCCTTGTGACCTATTTGCATGTGTGTAAGACTTAGTGATCTAGATTGAATATGCTCATGATCATCTTGACTTCTTCATTTTTACATTTCATGCATGCCTTCGAGTTAAGTACAATTGTCTTTCCGTGCCTTCATTTATTTGATGCATGATTGCTTGTCCATTGCCATGAAATATGACTATGAAGATGATCCAATATTAGAAGCACAACTCCAAAAAGATTTTGTTGTTTTTCTGCATACATAAATCATGTCATCTCTTAGTCTATAGTTGGGACTTGCTCGGGGATGAGCAAACCTTAAGTATGGGGTATTTTTGATAACACGATTTATGACTTAGGTTTAGGCACTCATTTAGATAGTTTTTCCGCTCATTCATGCATGGTTTGCACTAGTTCGTGACGATTTGCACTCAATTCATGTATTTTGTCGAGATAGACGTCTACACGGACTTTTGCATGCTTTGTAGGTATTTTGGGAGCTTTAAGAGCTTAATCGATACATTCGAGGATCGTTCCTCGAGATAACCCAACTTCGGACTCATTGGGAAGCAAGCTAGGAGCTAAGGATGACACATGGGACCTTATTGGTGCATGTCATGCACCAAATTGTGGCTTGATGATCCATATAGTGCAGAAGCATCAAAACCACGGTCACTGAAAGAACCACGCCCGTGGAAATAGGCCGTGGTTTTCCCCAGACAGCTGTGACAGTTGTCCCACGATCTTCATGGCCGACTCTTGCAATTTGTTGAGGATATAAGGTGGTCCTACAGGTTGTTATGACAGACCCCATCATTCCATTCTCTCCCACACTCTCAACAACACATATTATCTCATTGGAAGATTGGAGGGGAGCTACTCTTGGAGGAGAAGAAAGATCTCCATTGGAGAAGAAGAGAAGAACACACCATTCTTAGTTTTTCATAGTTTTGAGTGGGTTTTGTGAAGACGATTTGCACGGTTTTGTAAGGAACGAGATTGAACCTTCTTTTGAAGGGTTGTAAGTCTTTCTTATCATACATTCAGCTTGGTTTTCTTTGTTCTACTTGTTCATCTCTATTTCACTTCATCTACTTGCTATGGAAGCCATGAATGTATGCTTGTTGAGTTTGATTATTGAGATGCTTGTTGTTAGCTAGATAGATGTGATTCTAGGGTAAGGAAATGATGGTTATGGCTTGGACTATGATAGAATGGACTTAGATGTACCTTTGGTTGATTTATTTGCTTGAACCGAGCTGCTGTTGGAAACCACGGTTCATTCTTGCCTTTCCACGGCGGTGGACTGGGATGAACAACCCGTGGTTCTAATTAACTCACTTGTTTTGATGAATCTAAGTGCTGGAATGTTAGATTGTTGAAATCCTAGTGTTTGTTGAGCTAAATCTATCCTAGGGTGACCTAGTGTTAGCAACTAAGTGTTAGAAGAGACATACCCGGTGATTCTTTCCCTTAGATACCGAAGATGACCAACTCTAGGTAGTAGTGAGCCTCACAAGCCGCTATTGGACTGAATGTGCTAGGATAGATGTTTAGGACTTGCCTTCCCGAGACCTACCCGGTAAGGAGAGGTTAGATCCCTAGATAACCATCCGGTTTGTGTAGATATCCCTACCTTAGGCTCCTAGAGACTTACCCGGTGATAGGACCTTAGGTGCGGTATTAGTGGATCATGAGACCTACCCGGTAATTGACCCCACTTGAGAAACATTCCTTCCCAACATACCATAGTTAATCCAAAGAATGATTAGAAGCTTGAGTCCAATGCCATAACCGGAATTTTCAACCCCTAGAATCCGTTTTTCTCTCTTTGATCTCATATCTCGTGTTTGTCTTGCTTGTTTGTGTTTATTTGCTATATTGTTAGTTTGTTTTGCATTCTTATATCGTTGTGATTCTTGATTGATCACCACACAAAACCAAACCCAAAATATTGAGATTTTCATTTATTTGTTTCTTTATCTTTTCTTAGCCTAGATCAACACTATCCTTAGTCACTAATCGATTCAATTTCACCTTAGTCTTTGTGTTCGACCTCGGAATGCTATCCCTACTACAAAACGTCCCGTACACTGCGGGTTTTCTAGGAGTTAGGAGAAATATATCGAGTATAAATTTAAGACTTTTGCGTGTCACATTCCTAGCGTAACAAAGGTGAATAAAGGGATAAGAATGAAGGGCATTAAGAAGAAACTTAGTCAAAAATAGAGAGAATAATGCAGAAATTCATAAAGAGAAACTTTTATTAAAACTCAAAATATTTGGTTCAACCACAACGAGGTGAACCTTCAAAGGAACGATGACTAAAAAATATGAAAACTACCTTCTAGGGTTAACTTTGGATGGAAGAGGATGCTAAACCGGGGCTGATACATGTTCTTATATAGGGTACAAATCGGATCTTAAAAGATATATTATTTCCTAACTGAATATAAGATCGTAAGGTTTTATCTCATAATATTCTACAAAGTCAAGACGGCCATGAAATGGGGATGAGATGGGCACGTAGCCCGTATCACCCCGTCTGACAGCCCATCTAGCACTTGATTTGGGCTTGGATATGGATGTTAGGCTGGTTGTGACACGAGGAGTCAGACGGATTGAGACGGTCAAGGTGATTGTTTCATGCCCGTCTAGTTGATGGTTTGATGGCCGTCTGAAACCTTTCTTTGCCTCAATCATAAATCTCGACTTCAAATCTTCTATGGGACTTCCAAGGGTGATGTGTCACTTTATTCTCCGACCCTCAGTCACTTAAGATGGGTCTATATAGCTCTTGACTTCAAGAAAGATCGATCACTCGTAATTCAACCAATATGCACCGGAAATGGCCTCACACATTTAACCACAAAATAAACCAAGGTAGACACCATAATATGGAAATGGGAAGTTTTCTATACTAAAATGAAGTATAGATAAGCTATATGAGTATACACATGCATGATTCTAACAACTATAATGAAGGCCAAATGAATGACATCAATTTCAAATGCATACAAGCAACATTATTTACACTTGCATTATCTATAGAAATTGTAAATATCTTATTACATAAAATACAATCCTTTAGACAATCTTCAACCAAGCTAGCTATATCTTCACCCTTATGACTCATTGTTCGATGAAAACTCATAATCTTTTTATTCAACTTCCAATCACTATCAATACAATGCGCAGTCAAACACATATAATTCACTCTTTGAATAGAAGTCCATTTACCGGTGTTCAAACAAACCCTTTGCAACTTTTTCTTATAAAGTCTTGCAACTTCTCCTTTTCATCAAAAAACAACTGAAAATAATTACGTTTGAGGGTGGTGTGTGAAATCAAATTAAGAGCAAGACAATTGATGTCATGATATCTTTAAAAAAGGCATTTTCCAAACATAAGGGCAACAACCCAACCAATCAACAACTATCATTTTAGTCAATGACTTTCTACCATCAATTATATCAAAAACTAAATATTTTATTTTGGAAATGGAAACTTCAACACTCTTTTCTAAAGTATGGGTAAATAGTGTACCTTTCTTGTGATTTTCTAGATTCTATAAACATCTTCTCCAATGCTTGCTCAAGTTTTTTGTGCCATTGAGGTTATGATCGGATGCAAAAGTTGTCAAGCAGTGGATGCACTCAGCCCTTCTTTCTCTCAATTATAATACTCCTTGAAGTAGTTCTAGAACTCGAACCTTTTCCTCTTCAGTTTGATACAAGTTTTTTTTTTGTCATATCTATCCTCCTTGATAACACGATTTATGACGTTAGTTTAGGCATCCATTTAGATAGTTTTTCCCGCTATTCATGCATAGTTTGGCATTAGTTCATGACGTTTACGTTTGATTCATGCGTATTGTCGAGATAGACGTCTACACGAACTATTGTCGGTTTTGTAGGTATTTTGGGGAGCTTTTGGAGCTTAATCGATACATTCGAGGATCATTCCTCGCAATGACACACTTCCGGACTCATTAAGAAGCAAGCTAGGAGCTAAGAAGAACACATAGGACCTTGTTGGTGCATGCCTTGCGCCAACTCATGGCTTAACGATCAGAAGAGAGTTGAACCACCAAAACCACGGCCCAGACCCAGATTCCACGCCCGTGGTTTTGACCATGATTTTCTCTGGACAGCTGTGACAACTGCCCCACGATCTCCATAACCGAATCTTGCCGTTGATGGAGGATATAAGTGGTCCAGCAGGCTGATGTTAAGAAGCCTCTCCCACACTCTCTCGTTCTACAACATTCCATTGGAGGCTACTCTTGGAGGGGAGAAAAAACACTCTCATTTGGAGAAGAAGAAGAAGAAGAACATTAGTTTTTAGATTTTTTTAGAGTTTTTGAGAGATTTTTGAGTGAACTTGTTGAATACATTTGCAAGGCTTTATAAGGAATGAATTGTACCTTCTTTTGAAGGGTTGTAAGTCTTTCTTAACATTTATTCAGCTTGGTTTTTCTTGTTCTACTTGTTTCATTTCTCTTTCACTTCATTTACTTGCTATGGAAGCCATGAATGCATGCTTGTTGAGTTTGATTGTTAAGATGCATGTTGTTGGCTAAATAGATGCGATTCTAGGGTAATGGAGTGATGGTTATGACTTGGACTATGATAGAATAGACTTAAATGTATCTTTGGATGATTTGCTTGCTCGTACTTAACTGTTGTTACAAATCACGGTCTATTCTTATACTTCCACGGCCGTGGTTCTGATGATCTGCCCGTGATTTTGTCTATTGTGCTTGTATTGATAAATCTGAATGTTAGGATGTTAGATTGTTGAAATCCTAGTATTTGTTAAGCATAATCTAGCCTAGGGTGACTTAATGCTAGCAATCTAAGTGAGGGAAAAGACCTACCCGGTGATTTCCGACCTTAAGTACCAATGATGATGAACTCTAGGTAGTAGTGAGCCTCACAAGCCGCTATTGGACTGAATGTGCTAGGATTGATGTCTAGGACTTGCCTTCCCGAGACCTACCCGGTAAGGAGAGGTTAGATCCCTAGATAGCAATTTGATTTGTGTAGATTTCCCAACCTTAGACTCCTAGAGACTTACCCGGTGATAAGACCTTAGTTGCGGGATTAGTGGATCACGAGACCTACCCGGTGATTGATCCCATTTGAGAAACATTTTGTTCCCAACATATAGCTAATCCAAGGTTGATTAGAAGCTTGAGTCCAATGCCATAACCGGAATTCCTAACCCCTAGAATCCGCTTTTCTCTCTTTGATCACATATCTCGTGTTTATTTTGCTTGTTTGTGTTGCGAGCTTACTTGTTCGTTTGATTTGTTAATCTTGCATGATTTATGTTCCTTGCTTGATCACCACAAAACCAATCCAAAAACATTGTGATGTTCTTTTCTTTATTCCTTTCTCTTTTCTTAGACTAGATTTACACTATCCTTAGTCACTTATTTGATTCAATTTTACCTTAGTCTTTGTGTTCGACCTCGGAATACTATCCTTACTACAAAACGACCCATACACTGTGGGTTCGCTAGGAGTTAGGAAAAATATATCGAGTTATAAATTTAAAACTTTTGCGTGCTACACTCCTCTTCAAGATTAGTTGAAACACATACATCATTGTCCTCTTCATTATTGGTCATCTCCAAATCGGGTAAAATTGATGATCTAAGTGATCTTGTCGGCACGATTTGAGAACTAGTTGAGGTTGTCACCATATTTCCTTATTTTATTTAATCGAGAACTAGACATTTGCTTAAAATCCATAAAAAAAAACTAAATGAGAGTTAACACACATCCAAAAATGTAAGAGCATTAGTCTTCGAGAGATCCCGCACCTGCGCTTCAGCCGAGACGCAGCTGCTTTACCTCTTTGGAGCTGCAGAGGGCCGCCTTTGCGCCCCTGGCTGGCCTCCCCTACGGTTTTGTGAGCCGCCACAGCGGCCAGGCTAGCCGCCCCTACGGTTTGTGGTGGGCTGCATCCGTCTTCTTTGACCCGAGCTTTGCTTTTGACCCATCTCTCCTTTATAAGCTTCTCCTCCTTTCCTTCTGATGAGGGTTAGGTATCTTCAGCCCCATCTCTCTCTCCCACGTACATCTTCTCCTCTCTTCTCCCTTGGATCACCTTTGTTGATCTTTGCTTGAGTTTTGTGAGTTTGTGAGAGATCTTGCCTAGCTTTGCTTGGTTTTGTTGTTGTTTGAGGTTACTGAGCCTTATGAGCCAGCTTGAGGTGTTGATGGTGGTTGTGATGTTCTCCTGGAGAGCTTGTTGGTAAGCTTCCATGGTTTCTCTTCTTTCTTTCTTCTTTACCTCATATTTTCCCTCTTTCCTTAGTCTAACTTAGTTTCCTTAGGATTGGATCTTGTTCAACCATGTTTTGGCTTGTGTTGATGTATATATATGTATGTTTCTGTATGTATGTGTGTTAGACGAAGAAGAAGTGAAGGAATCGAAGGAAAGAGTGAAGAAGGAGCTGAAGTGGTGTGTCGCTGCACACCAGCCGCCCCTGCGCCATTTCTGGACCGCCCCTGCGCCAGTAGTGAGTCGCCCCTGTGCCTTTCCCTAGCCGCCCCTGCGGCCACCTGCACCAGCTTGGTGTTGCAATTGGTTCTGCAAGTGCGTGTTGCTTATAGGCCTTCCTTAGGATGCCTTTGTTCCCTCCTTTCCTAGTATGAGTGTATAGGATCATGCTAGATGTGTGAGGATGTGTTTGGTTGAGGTTATGATCGGTTTATGCCTTGCACGGCTTTAAGAACTTAGGTTGATGTTGATTGAGGTTGTGAGGTTGAGTATGATCCCTATGGATCCCTTTGGGTCTAAGTGTGACCCCTTTGATGAATAGAGGTTGATATATCTTTATGCCTGTTATTAGGCAGTGCCCCTCTCTCAGGATTGGAGGTTGTTGTGGTTGAGCTGTGTATGAGGTTGAGGTAAGTCCGTAGGACTTACTTAGCTGTCATCCTTATATTTGGTGTTTGCATGAGTGGTGTGTGCTTATTGTGTTGCTATGATAGCATGAGATGTCGTTTATACCGACCTATGCTTTATATTGATTGCCCCGTATGCGTGGCTGTGATAACCTTTCCCTTTCATTCCGCCGTGGAGTCTGGGAGGTTCTTTGATGTCATGCTAGACCTGGTATACGGGGAGGGCACAATACCACTCCCATAGGGTACACGGGTTGTGTGACCGATTCCACTCCGGATGGCTATCAGGCTTAGAGGCGAGGATGTATCGGTCCTCGTGTCACATATTTTCCTCTATGGATATATATACGATTTGAGTGAATGACCATTATATAAAGATGATAAAATGGGTAAATATGTGATAGCATGCTGATGTGTTTATCTTTCCTGCTTGTGTATGTGCTTATGCATTACCTTATATATGTATGGTTAGCTAACGGTTTCATACCGTGTTGTAGATGTTGGCAAGTTAGGTGTTGCTGAGTGATATGGCAGGGTGACAGGCCGAGGACTCTCGTACATTAGGTGGTTGGTTTTGGTTTGTTGTGTTTCCCTCCTTTGTGAGGATGATCTTTTTGTACCTCCTGTGTGAGGATGTCGTTTTATATACTCGGATATGTCGTTGTTTACTTTGGGTCGTACATTTTATATTGTTTTGTGCATTTGTTTTATATATATTAGTGTCATGTTGTAAGGTCCACTGAACTTGTTGTCAGGCTAGGGTCAGGATCCATTGTGAGATCTTATCCCAATGTGGCACTCCGAGTCCCGCGGATTCGGGGTGTTACAAAAAAAGAAATTGAATGAGAGTGGAAACAAATCTTCTAGGTTAAAATAAAATACAATTCAAGTTATCCAACAACAAAACAAGAAGTCTTTCAAGACTAGCACAACAAAACAAATCTCCTAGGGTCAATCAACAACCTCCGGTCCTAATCATTCAACAAATTAATCAAACTTGAGAGTAAAAACACGTCCAAAAAATAAACCGAATAAGAGTGAAAACAAATCTCTTGGATTAAAAGAAAGCACAATAAAAATTATCTAACAACATAACTTAAAATTGGAACAACTAAACAAATCTCTTGGGTTCAAAATCAACAACCTTCCGGTCGTAATAATTAAAAAAAAGCCAATATTTCGAACAAAATAGATGAAGAGAGTGACACCAAATTAGAGGTTAAAGGGTAAGTCTTTTACATTGCGAAAATTGGAAGAATGTTGTTGGCTCCCCGCTCACCGCCGGTGGAAGAGTCGAAGTGGGGGAGATTCGCAAACCGGGATGATTAGGGTTTAGAGTTGAGAGAGGGAGATACACCGTAAACGAATAATTTGCTTTGGACATCATAATGTTGTTTATTTAATTATTTTTTGAAAATAGGTACGGACCGGATCGATTGTAGAGCGGACCAAAAAAATTTGATGTTTTTGATCCGAAGACCGAACTTGTTGACTTCAGTTCGGTCTGAACCCAAAATCCAAACCGGAAAATACACAACCCTGACTAACTATGACTAAACTGCACTTAAAAAAAAAAATTTCAATTGAAAATTAAAAATCAAAATATAAAAGAAGATTTATATACTAATATCATAACTCAAATAGAAGTTATTTAAAAAATTGAACGTTATTTTAAACCCTCGAAATATCATTACTTCTATAGATAGAGTATATACAATAAGCAATAGTGATCACCAAAACCCTAATTTCCAAGAATTTTCCCTAGAAAAAGGCAGTGAGGATCTTCGCTAAAGCAGGTAAGTATCAACGGCTGTGATTTGGCAGCCAACATTTTGGGATTCTCCACTTCACGCACTCCTTTGACGCGCCCTCTCATCAGTGGAGTGGACGGCCATATATGATATATTGTATACATAGTATATCCCAACGAGAGAGCAAGAGGTGGAGAGATAAATATCGAGAGAAAAGACAGAGGAGAGAGAGGAGGTGACGGGGCCGCCATCGCCATGTGTGGAATTCTCGCTGTATTCGGCTGCGTGGACAACTCCCAAGCCAAGAGGTCCAGGATTATCGAGCTATCCAGGAGGTTAATCTTTCTTCTTTTACTTCTCTGTTCCATCAAATGATCACATTTTTCGTTGGAATGATGCAACTAACTGAAGTTTAAGGCTTCAGTTACAACTTGCATTGACCGATTTGATTTCCTATGGCTTACTTTTTTGTAAGCTGTTTAATTTCTTCCGATTCCATGCTCGTCGTTGCGATTAGCCGATAACTATAGCAAATGCAATTCATTTTGTTTGGTTTAAATTCTATTATCTCGGGTCAGATTAGGGAGGTTTGTGTCCAAGTTATATTGCAGAATGTAAATGTTCTTGCATGTGATACAATGCTTATTTGAAGCTAATTTATTGTCCTTTACTTTGATTTTAGGTTGCGGCATAGAGGTCCTGACTGGAGTGGCTTGCACTGTTATGAGGATTGCTATCTTGCTCATCAAAGATTGGCCATTGTAGATCCTGCCTCTGGAGATCAGCCTCTGTACAATGAGGACAAGACTGTTGTCGTTACGGTAATTTTACATTGAAGAAAGTACAATTCATATATTAGTACTAAGGAACCCTATAAATAGATATTAGTGTATTAAGGATCATCAAATATTTCCGAACTTGTCTTTGAGAATTACAGAAGGGGTTTTCTTTCAGGTTAATGGAGAGATATATAACCATAAACAGTTGAGGGAGAAGCTGAAATCCCATAAATTCCGAACTGAGAGTGATTGTGAAGTAATTGCTCACCTTGTAAGTATCCATCTAGCTCAGACCACACTTTTCAATTATTTGATATGCACACTGCATTCTATTAAAATATTTCTTTGGTTAATTTGCTTGTACTTTTAAAATATGTAAATCTGAAAATTATTTAAATTCTATGTTTCAGTGCTTTGAATTAAAGCTTCTCTTGTTGATCATATCTTCTTATATGTAAGTTTATTGTTTCAGTATGAAGAGTATGGAGAAGACTTTGTAGACATGCTTGATGGAATGTTCTCTTTCGTTCTTCTTGACACCCGTAACAAAACTTACATTGCAGCTCGGGATGCTATTGGCATAACTCCTCTTTACATGGGTTGGGGTCTTGAAGGTAAGCTGTAGGTTGTAATGGGACGAAGTGTTTGCTGCTGTAGGTTGTAATGGGACAGTGTTTGCTGCTGTAGTAAGGCCCCCTCATGGCTTTTCATTTGATTGAACTGTTACACCTAATATCTCGTGTGTCTTTTCAGGATCCGTTTGGTTTGCTTCAGAAATGAAAGCGATAAGTGATGATTGTGAACGATTCATAAGCTTCCCACCTGGGCATATCTACTCCAGCAAAAGTGGTCTGTTATTTCTTAACACAGCTTAATTTGCTTAAGACTCGTTTTTCATCCTTACAGTAAATACAACTTTCTATTCTTCATTCGATTATCGATTCTGATGTTGCAGTAGTTTAACTTTATGCAGGAGGGCTTAGAAGGTGGTACAACCCACCATGGTACTCTGAACAGATTCCTAACACTCCATATGATCCTCTAGTTTTACGTCAGGCTTTTGAAAAGGCAAGGCTATTCTATTCCAATTAATTGATATGGAGATATCCAAGTCCTTTCCTATTTGGCATATCTTCTAGAAGCCTGGCTATTCTATTCCAATTAAAAAAAAAAGTCTTCCTTGTATACAATACAAGGCTTTTTATGACTTTGCGGATGATTAAACGTAATATTAACGAGTCTCTCCCTCGATCAAATATGTTCAGGCTGTGCTTAAGAGACTTATGACTGATGTTCCATTTGGTGTACTTCTTTCTGGAGGATTGGATTCATCACTTGTTGCAGCTGTAGCTTCACGTCATCTGGCAGAATCAGAAGGGGCCTATCAATGGGGTTCACAATTACATACCTTTTGTGTTGGTTTGAAGGTAGACCATGCTTTATTTTTCTAGTTTTCGCTTATTACATTCAGTCCCTGAGTCTTGGATAATGGAGTGATCTGTCAATTATATGCATCTTGGGGTCTCGATGGTGTTTTTTTTAATCCTGATTCCATTTGTCCCTAGAAGAAAATCATCTGTAATTTGGTACCTTAAGTCAACCTGTATACTTTGGTGCTCATATGCAGTTATTTACCTTAAGTATCAATCTAAATACTTCTGCCCCTCCATCCATTAAACAGAATGTTTCTGTTTTGTAATTTTCCATCGTCCCACATCTGTTATTTGCTTAGCTGAATTATGTGTCATATATATCTTTATTTATCACGAGGCTTCCACTTGGTACTGTAGTTTAGAATGTAACTGAGACTTCGTCTTACAGGGTTCCCCAGATCTGAGAGCTGGCAGAGAGGTGGCTGATTATCTTGGAACTCGGCACCATGAGTTTCACTTCACTGTTCAGGTGGCAATCTCTTCATTTTTAACGTGGCATGTTACAAGCTAAAACTTTTGTTTAACTTCTTTCTGTTTTGCCCCGATCTTTCAGGAAGGGATAGATGCTCTTGAGGAAGTTATATATCATGTCGAAACCTATGATGTCACAACAATTAGAGCTAGCACCCCCATGTTTTTGATGTCTCGGAAAATCAAATCATTGGGGGTAAAGATGGTTATTTCAGGAGAAGGTTCTGACGAAATCTTTGGAGGATATCTGTATTTCCACAAGGCACCAAATAAGGAGGAATTTCATCAGGAAACGTGCAGAAAGGTTTTCAGCCCAAGTCTTCTCTGGCACACCCTCTTTACAATCTACTAAGATGCTTAATTATCTCTGATCTGATGGTTGCTAATACTTTTATCAGATTAAAGCTCTACATCTTTATGATTGTCTGAGAGCAAACAAGTCAACTTCAGCATGGGGGGTTGAAGCCCGTGTTCCATTTCTGGATAAAGAATTCGTGAATGTGGCAATGAGCATTGACCCAGAATGGAAAATGGTTTGTGAATATTTTAACCTTTGATTTTATTTTTTCTTGTTTACTATTCACAATGTTCCAAAAAAGGTGAAACAGAGACGGGAAAGGCACTATCTAGATGGACACGATATTTATTGAATATTTCCTTCTATAATACCCCTAGGTTTTGTACAAATTTATATGTTCAGTCTATCCTGAACAGAATGTCCTAAAATCTGCATCACTATCTGGGCAATCCAACACTTACAGTGAAGAATTGAATATCAGAAAAATAAGAGAGAGTTGACAGTAACCAGAAGGTGAGAAGGAGATGTTTCGGGGCTGCAGAACTAGTGGCAGCAGTAGCAGAAGCAGGTGGCCGGAGGAGAGACAATGCCGGAATGTGAGAAGGAGTTGGGGCTGAAGTCTGCAGAAGCAGAACAAGAGGAGTCGGGAATAGAACAGGAGAGAAACTGAGGGAGTAAAATAGCAGGGAACGAGAGAATAGAATGCGTGAGAGTTACCTGAGGGAGTCGGAGAGAGCGAGTTGCCGGAGACTGGAGGAGAAACAACACCGGGGAGAATGCGAGAGAGGAACTGAGGGAGTTCGGGTGTGGAGAACTGTGCGAGAGATACAACGTCGGGGAGAGATGAAATCTTTTCGGATTTAACCTAAACGTTTAAAATGTCCCGCCTGTCTTGTACCCGTCCTGGCAAAAAACAGGATGGCTGTTCGGGGCGTATTTTGGAACACTGACTAAACATGTTTTTATGATGTTGTAGATGCTTCAGCTCACCATTTATGCCATTGAGACTACAACATATAAAAAACATGTTTAGGTTACAAATTCTTTTTTCCTTCATTTTGCATTTCCTTTTCTTGTTTCCTTGATTTACTTGTCGGTCCTGCCATCCTCTCTAATTTCTTATAAGCTTTGGCTCCAACCATCAAATATGTGCACCTGTCATTCACTTCTAATATTTTATTTAGTGGAGACTTACTATTTGAACAATTATCAGATTAAGCGTGATCTTGGGAGAATTGAGAAATGGGTTTTACGCAATGCATTTGACGATGAACAAAAACCCTATTTACCAAAGGTATGAAGTTATTTCCTATGTTTTATCTATGATCTGAGATTTGGAAGTTGAATTCATCATGTACTATTGTTCATAGTTAGTGAGTTTGTCCATACACTATCTGTGAGCACGGCTGTGTGAATATGTATATCTCCTTAGGTATTTTCTGTTTCTTTGTTTTCTGCTGCAAAGTCTTCCCCTTACATTTTGTGTGAATTTTCTTCTGTTAGCATATATTATACCGCCAGAAGGAGCAGTTTAGTGATGGAGTCGGATATAGTTGGATCGATGGCTTGAAGGATCATGCAAACAGCCATGTATGTTGTAGATGTTATGCTTAAAAACCCTTTTACACCAGCATGTACTCCTACAAATTAGTTGTTCACTTTATTGAATGGAAACATCAAATTTCAGGTCACAGATGCTATGCTGATGAACGCAAGTTTCATATACCCTGAGAACACTCCAACAACAAAAGAGGGATACTACTACCGAACAATCTTTGAGAGATACTTCCCTAAGGTAGGTCGCTTTGGTTCCATTTGTTTGTTTCTGTCTGGGTTCTCGTTCAATATCTTCTAATCATTCTATCCAAACAGCCTGCTGCGAGACAGACGGTTCCAGGTGGTCCAAGCGTGGCATGTAGTACAGCTAAAGCAGTGGAGTGGGATGCAGCGTGGTTAAAGAACCCTGATCCATCGGGTCGAGCTGCTCTTGGTGTTCATGATTCCGCCTATGAGGGAGATGTGGAGGCTAAGAGTGTAGATTGTGTGAATGGTTCTCACCAGCCACTTGAAGGAGTCTTGGAAAAAGCTGCAACGGTTGCTTGAGTGAAAACCTGATCACATTGCTCAGACTTGCATCTGATCATGTTTGTAGGCAAATTCATGATCCACTCAGTGTTGTAGGATTCTGATTCAAAGTTGAAGGTTGTATGTTTTCTACTGTTTAAATACTCGGTTCGATGTTGCTTTAGAATAAAGGTACTTTGAATTTCTGTTCTCTTTAACCGATTAACGGTGAAATCAGAGTAGATTATCGTAATCGATTTGGTATTCACATTTTAGAAGCACGTCTTCTATTGAAACCGTGTATAAGGGGCACTTGGGTTTTACATTACCTATTTCTCCTTGTGTTCTTGTGTCAACCGGACATTCGAATGCGTTGTATGAGATTCTAATCGGCTTATCTTCTGAAAACTAGGAGTTCTAGATGAGAGGAGACATCGATCTATTGTGGCCTATTGAACACTCGGTAGACAACCTAAAAGGTAAAACAGAAAAACACACTGAACACTCTTATTTTTTAGTTATATTTAATAAGAACACAATAAGCTGCCGTCAACTTTTCTGAATAGAAAACTCAATCTTCCTAAAAACTACGTATGAAGACCTAGACGTCTCAATATTTCTGAATAGAAAACTCAATCTTCCTAAAAGCTACGTATGAAGACCTAGGCGTCTCAACATACCATGCATGACCTGCTGCACCCTTTTGAGAATCTCAACGGGATCGGGCGCAAGAAAACCAAACGTGCAAAAACGAACGAAAGAAGCACATGTTAGTTTTCGATGCAAGTGTTGGAGAATGCAAGTGACATGTTCCCAGTGTGGTTAGTCTTTCTTCTTGCTACTGCATTATATTATTTTGGGCCACGATAAGTCTGAGACAGATACTAGTTATCTTCTGAAACTTATCCTTTTAATAAAACAGAAAAAGAAAATCTTTTTCAAATTGATTTTTTCTATTTTGTTAAAATCTTGGGGAAAGATTTGATGAGAATAACTACCCCGAGAAAGTGAGATCAGTTGCTTCTCGATTGTTGATTTATAGACGCTTATATGTCTTCTTCTGCATTATGACTTTTTCTGAGCTTCTCCGAAAACTCTCTGAGCAACCTGGGTAGGAATTTCAATCTTCCTCTATTGAGTGCACGATACTTGGAAAAGCCCGTGTTCCATCTTTGGAGGTTATGTTTGTTCCTATTACTACTCTAATGAGGATTTCTTTCAGGTTAATGGAGAGATATATAACCATAAACAAGTGATAATACAATATTACTCATTCCTACTATTGAGATGAATTTGATGGGTTTACAAACATGAAAAGAGAGGATGAGCTTAATTGTTCTTAATGATTTCATAATCCAAGTGTGGATGGTCTATGGTGATATAGATTCGTTGAGTCGTCTACAAGAGCGTGAGGGATTGGTCTCCCTCTGTGAACGACTCAGTTGTCTCTCTAGATCACTCTTTAGCATCCCAGGGCAAATGATTTGACCAAATATGTAGGTATCATGTAGATACCATTGCGGAATCACTAGGACAGTAGGTAAGATATGTGTTGTTAGGGTCAACTCTTGGTACAGGAAGTTCAAGACTACTTTCACTTACTTGTAAAATGAGATATCTAATATCACTATGGGTTGGTTCAATCGCAAGACACCAACTCTTAAGTATCTTGTCTACACAATGCTCAAAACTTTTATGTTATAAAATGCTTTAAACGTTATTACCTGCATTTGTGGGGATTGTGGAGAATGCAAGTGACATGTTCCTAGTGTGGTTATGTTTCTTCTTGCTACTACATTATATTATTTTGGGCCTCGATAAGTCTCAGACAGATACTAGTTATCTTCTGAAACTTATCCTTTTTATAAAAGAGAAAAAGAAAATCTTTTTCAAATTGATTGTTTCTATTTTGTTAAAATCTTGGGGAAAGATTTGATGAGAATAACTGCCCAAAGAAAGTACTTCTCAATTGCTGATTTATAGACGATTATACGTCTTCTTCTGCACTATGGTTTTTTCTGAGCTTCTCCAAAAACTCTCTAAGCAACTTGGGTAGGAATTACAATCTTTCTCTATTGATATCAACCTCTCGAATGATATCAAGCACTCTAGCCACTTCCTCTGACCGGTCAATAATAGTACCATCCTCAAGATTCCAAGCATGTAGAAGAGCGTGCAACTGTCTTTGATCCTATGAAGAAGCGGGTGTAAGACAAGGCAAAAAAAGAAGCGGCCCCAAAGGGTCCCATTGTTTTACCCCGGTAGCCGACCAAATAAAAAGATCACCAATGTACAGTCGGATAGCCTGACCATACAAGAAATCCACCCATAAAGAGATAGACGGAAATCTTTCCCTTACTTCCCTCAACAAAACATTTTTATCAACAAGGTTGAAGACATTAGAAAAATATACTGTCAACACAGCCGGGAACCATCAATGTGACGCTTGCTCAAAACCCTGTTAACACTATATAGTATAACCTCTGCACCATCTGGGATACCGACCCCAAATTGAAAATCTCCAAGATAATCTCTCATATATTTACCTACTCCCTTCACGGTGACATTGAACACCAACTGTATCCATACAGTACCCACTACAATGGGTCAAACCCCATTATCGGGCTTCAACAACAGAGTAAGAGGCGCCGAAGCCACAAATTCATCCAAACTCAGTGGACACTTACCTCCCAGCCATAAATTAACTACTAATGAAAGCGCTCTCCCCTAAACCCTCACCACACATTGCATCTAAAACTTGTTGTGCTCTCAAAACATTTCTATCACAAGAAGTACCTTTAGGAAAGCACTTTATGCATTTAAAGATCATATCAACATCAGCAACGAGAGGTGGTTCAAGAAATGTAGTACAAGCCATAGAAGGAGGAGGCTTGTAAGGGATCTTAGCCTCCAATGCCTTCAATGTCTCATCGTTATAAGGAGCTACTCTAGAGGAGCACAAAACTTTAATAGCCGCCGTAAAATGCCCATTCGAAACCTTACAAATACATTGTTGATATTAGAGTTCTTCCAGACCATCTCCATTCATTGAGTCGTCACCCACTCTCACAATAGCCTTATGCTCTGAACTATCTAACATGGCCTACACAAGACTAGAAGCATCATCATCCTTTCCCCAAGTAGACAAGGCCTATAAAATCCGTTGTTGTTGGATTGACTTTCTACCTTCCGACCTTCTGTCTCACCTACTCATAGGCCTGAGCACCTACAACGTGCAACGAGGAAGAAAAAATAACCTAACCCAAGCTTCCACACAACTTGGCTCAACGACCACCTTCAGAAAAGCACCCAACAACGCTTGAGAGAAGCCTAGACGACAACTATGAGAGATGTTTTTCACAGTAGTAATAGGAACAAACATAACCCTCTCCAACAAACCTGCATCAAACACCATACCCCCACCATCAGCAACAATCTACTCTACATCAAACAACCTTGAGATACCCACAATCAGCCTCGAAATACCCGCAATGTACCCACCATCCTCACCGAAAGTAGAAACAGAGTCATCAGGGTGATGACACTCATGACTCAAAGCATGAAGACCCATAAACCGGCCACACAACCACATCTTGAGAACGGCCAAAACCTCCACAAACGCCACAAAAACATTAATGTCATACTCAAGGATGTTCCGAACCTCATTCTTGCGCTCTACCGCAAAAAGGTGTTGTCTTTTGAAATGAGTCATCAAAATAGAGAAACCTATACTTCTCTCAACCACCGACACACCCGTGAAAGGAACTCAACGTATAATGGAGAAAGGTAGTACCCATCGTCGTCATATGAAACCTTAGATCACCGGCACCCACAAAATTTACATTATTGTTGCGGCAATCCGTCAAACAACCTTCTTATTACATCCTTAACTTCCTATTTTTCATCTCCAACAACAATTATTTTTGAGACAAACAATCAAACAATTGGAGGGAAACAATACTAACCTTGTAGTGGGTGGTGGAGAAACCAAAGGGGAACGTGGCAGTACAGATTATAAACCCAACTCTATGGCTCCTACTACTCAACCACTTTGATATACCTAGATGACGTGTCAGTCACAATTGAAGAAGCGATAATGGAGCCCTCTTGCAACCGCCCGATGCATAGCCGTGGGAGGGGAAACTTCGTAGTGATGAGAAGCTTCTAGGAGAGTGATGTGCAAATCTATTTAAGGTAGCCCTCTAATAAAAAACAACACAAAAAGTACCCCATCTTCCTTGATAATTGATTAGGTATTTCTCCAATTGAAGTGGTCGATGAAAAAAAACATCATTGTAGGTGAAAACTAGGAATTCTAAATCAGGGCCGGTCGAGAGGGAGGGACAATAGGGGCTTTCGCTCCGGGCCCATTTTTCCATGGACCCAATTTAAAATTTAGATATGTATGTTATATAGAGTAGAAATAAAACAGGTCCAAAATATCTCAATAACACTAAAAGAAACTCATGGATCATGCCTCCTCTTAAAATGTGTTGATTTTTAGTAATTTAACCAAAAAAAAGAATATGAGTTAAATAAAAACAAAACTCCAGCAAACTTACCGTTTCCCACTTCTCCGTGGGACCCAATTTCAAATTTAGGTATTTTTTAGTATTAATGAAGAGAGTTTTTATATATTGAGGGCATCTAATTTATATTCGCACCGAGACCTCCGTTATACCAGGAACAACATTGTTCTAGATTACATGAGACATTCACCTTTGGGATTCCCTCGCCTAATAAACACGTACTTTTGCGATCAAAAGACAATCAAGTAATGTTAAAAGCAAACCTTTTATTTTTATTTTAATAAAAGGAAAGAATTTGATGTGTGAGACACAAGACAATCAAGTATAATGTCAAAGGCACATCTTTTATTTTTATTTTAATAAAAGGAAAAAATTTGATGTATGAGACATGTTGTTTTGTGCAGTATATCAAGAGTCCTAATAAATTAGCAGACCGGACGGTCTAATACCTATTAACTAAGGAATAAATAAAAATAATAATAAAGATAAGAATAAAAAGATGGGACATAATACACAATGGACCGAACCAAAAGAAGAACAAAAGGAAAGGTATGTGAACAAAGCAAAGAATTCAATGATAAATGATTAACCAAACAAATTAAACAAGAAATTCTCTTTGAGAATAACAATAAAAACCTCATATTTGGATTCAACATTATATTTTCGGGTTTCAACTACACATTCACGATCCCTGTAAATAAACAAGTACAATTTGTTGTATAAGATACACTCTAAATTGAAGCATGTAACAAAAAGAAACATAACATGAAATAATGAGTATCAAGAGAATCTCCCCTTGATTTTGATCTTGTTGGTATGATCTTTCAAATGAAATTGTTCTCATTCTCTCTTTGGGTATTCCTTTGCCTCGTCAATACTCAAATTTTCTAAGCTGGTAGATCATATGTCTGAGATGAATCAAGGGCAATTTCTATGATTCTTAGTTAATGAAAATATTTCATATCCATCATTAATACTCGAAAACTATGTGTTAGAACAACAAGAACAAGATTTTCATGGATAATTATTCGGTCCACCAAAGTTGTTTTCGTATATCATGTTTGAGAGTCGAGAGTGAAGAAATGAAGATTTGTTTGATGTTTTATCACCAATAGAGTTGATTGACCCCCTCGGTAGAGTTGTTTGGTCCCTTTTTATGGGTATGCGACCACATCTTCCAAACCATGCATTTTGCATGAAGTTGATGGTGTTAAACCCTATCCGCAAGTATGACGGGGTCAATTGTAGTAAATCGACTGTTGGATTCACAAGGATTACGTCTGAGTTGGAAAATGTCAATTGATAATTATTTTAAGTAAAGGGAGAAAAGAAGAACGTAATAGGAGAAATATGTTTTTAAGAGTTTTGCATGATAGAGAGTTGTACGCTAAGCTCTCTAAGTGCAAGTTTTTTATGTCTGAGGTGCCTTCCTGGGTCACATAGTTTCCATCGAGGGGATTAAGATTGATCCGGTGAAGATCGAGTCAGTAGCAACATGGATGATCCCGAAGAATGTCAAGGAAGTACGCAGCTTCTTGGCTTAGTCAGATATTACCGCCGGTTTGTGGAAGGGTTTTCTATGATGGCCCGACCACTTACCAATCTGTTGAGGAAGACTACCCGGTTGTATGGTCCAAGCCGTGTACTCAGAGTTTTGAGGAGCTAAATAGAAGATTGACTTCCGCTCCCATCCTAGCACAACCAAAGGGCACGGATGATTTTGTGGTTTTATAGCGACGCATCTAAGCTAGGGTTGAGATGTGTTCTGATGCAGAGAGGCAGGGTCATCGTTTATGCGTCTAGACAGCTGAAGACGTATGAAGAGAACTACCCCACTCATGATCTGGAGTTGGCTGTAGTGGTACACGTTCTAAAGTCTAGCAACATTACATATATGGAGTTTCATGCTAGATCTTCACAAACCATAAGATTATGAAGTATATTTTCACACAACAGGAATTGAATAACCTCCATAGGAGATGGCTCGAGCTGATCAAGGAATTTGATGTTGAGCTTTTGTATCATTTGGGAAAGGCAAATATAGTCTTTGATGCTCTTAGCAAGAAGACGCCTCGCGAGAAAGCGATAACGAGGTTGATAGCTCAACCTCAACTACAGAGGGCTCTAGCATGGCTAGGTTGGACATTCAGTTTCCTGATACAAATAGTCATTTGTCTACTGTATAGGTTATACCTAATCGGTTGGGAGAAATCCCATAGAAGCAGGAGACTTGCCCGACATTGAGACGGACCCGAGACAAGATGTCTCGAGGTGAGGCCCCACAGTTCACCATAGGTGTTGATGGAGTGATGAGACGTCGCGAGCGCGTCTGTGTACCTTCTGATAGAGAGTTGAGGCAGAGGATCTTACAGGAGGCTCACACTACACCTTACTCAGTGCACCTAGGTGCGAGTAAGATGTATCAAGATGTGAGACGTTCTTATTGGTGGGGATGGCTGAAGCCCGACGTTACCAGGTTTGTGTCCTAGTGTGCGACCTGTCAGCAGGTCAAGGTAGAGCATTGTAGAACCAGAGGAGAACTCTATCCACTGTCAGTACCACAGTGGAAGTGGGAGGACATCTCCATGGATTTTGTTACCGATTTGAGACCGAGTCGGAGCTTTTAAGCTACATGGGTTATAATTGATAGAGTAACGAAGAGGAGACATTTTATCCATATTCGGGAAGTGTGGCCAGTGAGTTGGCTAGCTGAGGAGTTCACTAGGCAGATAGTCAGACTCCATGAGGTACTGAGGACTATTGTCTCTAATAGAGATGGACGTTTTACCTTGCGGTTTTGGTAGCAGGTGCATTCTACTTTGGGTACGAGTCTCCACTTTACGACGGCTTTTCATCCTTAGTGAGATGGTCAATCGGAGAGGACTATACAGACCTTGAAAGATATGTTGAGGGCTTGCGTTCTAGACTGAGGATATGTGTGGTTGGATCACCTCCCGTTGGTCGAGTTTTTGTACAACAACAACTAGCATGCGTCGATCAGGACGGCCCCTTATGAGGCATTGTATAGACGGAGGTGCCGTACACCTTTATGTTGGGATGAGCCGAGAAATATCAGTAGTATAGCTCCCGAGCAAATACATGATGATATAGCCCGAATAGCATTGATTAGAGAGCGGATGTTGGTCGCGCATAGCCGCCAGAAGGTGTATGTAGAAAAGAGGTGTCGGCCTCTAGAGTTCATAGTTGGAGCTTATGTCTGATTGAGAATGTCACCGATGTCAGGCGTGTTCGCTCCAAAAGGTGCGCACAAACTTAATATTTATACCAAGAATAATTGCAAATAGCGAATCCGCAGTGTACGGATCGATTGTAATAAAAGCATTAAGTTCCAAGGTCGAACACAGGGACTATGGTGAAACAAAGAACGGTAAATCAGGTTGTCAAATAACAAAACACGCAACAAATCAAAGCTATCAAAGATGATATAAATGTCAAGTAAAGGGAATGCGGATTCTAGAGATTAAAGCATCCAATTATGGTTCCGACTCAAGATCTCAAAAGATAACGTGGACAAAGTTGAGGTTTGCAAAGGGAAAGTGTTTCTAAGGTGGGAATAGATCACCGGGTAAGTCTCACTACTCACTATTCCAAACCAAAGATCCTATCACCGGGTAAGTCTCAAGGTACTAAGGAAAGGAACTATAATCTCAAACCAACACACCACCCAAGGGAATAGAACTAACCTTTACCGGGTAAGTCTCAGGCTAACTCTCAAAGATGGGATGAAGGCACACTCAAACCTCAATAAAGGATAAACCTTTATTACCTACACTCATGATCTTGGGTATACAAGCAAAGGAATCACCGGGTAAGTCTCATCCTAGGCTTGCGTTGAACCAAGAAAGGTGTAAGAAGGATAGGATTTGACAAACTGGAATCTTAACTCATATAAGAATCATATAAGGCTTCACCTTGTTCAGTTATATTCCATCCCAGCCGAGATGTTCAATGACTGAGCGAAGTGTTCGTCGGTTAAGGTAAAGGCTCGAGCTTTCAAGGTCCGTTGGGGTTAAGATCATTCTATCATCGTCTTTCCCACAACTTTCAGTCAATCACCCTACAATCGCATAAAGAACTTAGCCAACAATCATCATGATAACAATAATCAAATATATAAGAAAGGAATCACTATTCAAACAAGAAAACCTTAAGGCAAAGGTCTCAATAACTGAATGAATCAATCAAACAAACAATCAGCGTTCCTCAATCACAAATCAGAAAAGACAACAAGACCAAACCAACTAAGAAAGTCTTACAAACTTCCTTCGAAGCCAACTTCAACTTGATTCCTTCCTTCCTTGATCTTCAACCTTCAAAATTCCTTCAAACTTCCTTCAAAAAATCCTTGATCCAAAGATGGCTGAATTGCAGAAAATCCAACCCTTTATATAGGAGAATTATCTTTCAAAGATAAAATATCTTAAAGAGATAATTTCCTTAAAATATATCTCCATATCTTCCAAAATATATCATCCAAAAAGATATCTTCCTTCCAGAAATCCAGGCAAAAATATGCGATATTCACTTTCCAAAAATAGATGATCTCAGCCAAAAATAAAGATCTCATGGCCGGTCATCACTTCTCCTCGGTCTAGACGCTCCTGAAGATCACCTCGGTCGAGGTGGAACTGTAGCTGACTGAGGTGAGTCTCAGCTGAAAGTGTAACTCTCTAATCTGGTCCAAAATCAATCTTCTAAATCATTTCCATGCTTCTTGAGATCTTCTTATAGCTCCTCAATGCTCCAGAATGTAGCTCCAATGACTCCTTAGCTTCCTTAGCTCCATTTCGATCCAAAACATGCCATTTTCCCTACAATTACAACGAAACTAGGTGTAGACATCGATTCCCGCAAAGATATACAAAACAACAATATAATCAAAGAATATACATCCATACATGCAGATTTATGAAGATAAAACGTCTAAACCAATCCCAAAATATAGACTATAATATATGCTATCAAAATACCCCATACTTGTCCCTTGCTTGTCCCCAAGCAAGATCCAAATCATAGATACAAGATAGAATGGATTATAAGTCAGAAAGATCAATGAAAAACATTTCAAAACCTTTTGATGTGTGCTCCACCCATAGATCACCCTAAGAGAATGCTTCATGGCAAATATAATCAAGACATGTTCAAAACATTTTATAAATATAAGAAAGTTGTTCATCTTTGCATAAAACTATAGAATGCATAATAAATCATATTTATCGAAATCAATCATGTATAGTCCAATTTAAACCACCAAGTCAATCAACAAGCTCGAGGTCTCAAGGGCTTCCAAAAGAGGTCAAGAAACGTGTCAGGGTGGGATGTATATAGGGTATGTGGTGCTAGAATCTGGGAATAAGATCTTACTTCACTTTCTTTGAATCTCAACATCTTCCACCAATAAGCTTTGCTTATTTTCACTTTACTGTACTTTTTGGGATGCATGGACAGAGGTGCACAATAACCGAAGCCTAGGAGATCAGCAATCATCAACTTCTTAAGATGCCTCAAACCCTTAATGCACATACCATGACCCGTTAGGACTATCGATCAATCCGAGTTTGGCAAGACACAAACACCTGGCTATGTGAATGGTGCCGAGTTACTCATCATCAAGATTAACGTACCCAAACCTAATTGTTTCTTTCTAACACTTTCAGCCAACATCTCAACTTCACTTCACTTGCTTTTCGTCACTTGCTTCCAAATTTCCGGATAGGTAAAGGGAGGTAAATATGTGTATGAGGGGCTAAGCATGATCAACAAGAAGAAGAGAATGAATTGCCTTAGTCATCCCAGGAAGAATGTGATAGAACTAATCATGTGGTGTCAACCTTTAAATTCAACATAATTTTGATAAAAACAAAGTATTAAACATGCTAAAACTTCAAACAAAGAATTTTGCAACTTAAACATATCATAAAACCTTTCGAGGATATAAAGATTTCAAAACCAATATGCAAACAGAATCATCATTGAGGTCATATCCAGAGAAAAAGCACAAAAACATTTTGAAAACCTTCAGTTAAAGCCATCTCGGTCGAGGTGTTCTGGCGTCAGCCGAGGTGTTCATCCTCGATCGGCCATGAATGTCTCGGTTGAGGTCATAAATTTTTTTTTTCAAACTAGTTATCGACGTTTTTCTCAAACAGAAACCTGTAGGTATGCATGTAATGACAAATAAGCGTATAAAGCCAAGTAAACAATAATTTCCGAAAGATTCATACAAACATAGTAGCAAATAAGTCACATAATACATCCAAATACCCCATACTTGGGACACATTGTCCCAATGGGTCGAATATAAGTCTAAGGAATCTGAAAACTCACCGATCCAAGCTGAACTGCATAATAAATAAATAAGAAATCCATTAAGCTCTAATCCTCTTCAGTTGGCGGTGGTGGATGTGGAATGTAGGGATGCTGGGATGGGTCAAATGGATAGCCCATAACCTGCTGATGTTGGATCTCCATCATCCGTCTAAGGAAGTGTTGGCTCTCCATCATCTAATGCGTCCATCCCTCAATGTGTCGGCGCTCATCATCGAAGCGCTGGTGAATGTCAACTGTCAGAGCTGCGTATGCATCTATCATCTGGTCAGTGAGGTCATCAGTCCGTCGGTGAGCCTCGGGATCTCTACGGCGGCGGGATCTGCGCTGAGGTGGTGGTGGTGGTGCTGCTACTCTCTCATCCTCTGTCGCCTCGTCATCAAGGTCAACAACGGGAACACTAGGGCTGCCGGTATCAGTACCGGTCTCCATGGCAGCTCCTCCATCATACCTCTCATCATCATCAGCTGCGTCTCTAGCATCCTGCATGTAAGAGAACCAAGCAGCGGACCAATACTGATGATCAAAAATAGAAAACTGGGATGACCACATAATGCCCTGTGGAGCTGTCGTCTCCCATGGCATGGCAACGTAGGGCGTGTCAAGGCCACGAGGAACCAGAATGCGTCGGGTGATCATCTCCTGCAGTCCCAGCGGTTTCGCAGCCGCAACAAGTGTACAACTAGACAGATCCAAACCCATAGAAGTGGCGGTATGGGTCACCAACCCACCACAACAGATATTGCCTCTGGACTTGCCCTTGATCTTGTGCAAACCATCTGCCAGCATGGCAGCAAATCTTGGCACTCCTCCGGTCACCATGCAGAATAAACTCAACAGCTCTTCCTGACGGATCTTCTAGGGCGTCTCAGTACGCGCCAAAAGTGTCTCACTAAAGATCCTGTGAGCAATGCAGAAAGCAAGATGGAAAATAATACGCTCCCGGGAATCTCCGGGCCTCCACCTGTCACTATGGTCCGTCACATGGGCTATCTCACCCCAAAAATTCGAGCCACCGCTCGGGAAGGAAAGTCAGTCACAGTTGGTTTAGGGAAGCCGAAAATCTCCCTAAACTAATCCATAAGAACTACGTAGTTCCAATTCAGCAGCCGGTACTTGATTCCATTATGCTTTGGCACGTATGTCACAGAACTGACAAACTCCATCGTCGACTCCAGATAGGCCGGCGCTTTGATATTCATGAACTCCTCAAGACCTACCATGGAGATCATCTTCTTCAAGTCCTCCACCACATGGAGGCACTCGAAGGAATCAACATGAAGAAAATGTGGGGAAACGATCGGACGCCCGCAAATACGATCATAATCCTTTTGGTGTCGCTCGTAGATCACCGGAATGGAGAACTAAGAAGCAGAGGAAGGGGAAGAATGGTGTGAACTGCTAGGCCTGTCCCTCAAGTCCAACTGACGATCAGATCTGTTGCTCATGTTTCTAGATGAAAAACACCTCGGTTGCCCTAAGAACACCTCGGCCGAGACACGTTCGACTAGACCGAGGCGAACTGCTGTTCGAAAGAATATATATCCATACATGCAGATTTATGAAGATAAAACGTCTAAACCAATCCCAAAATATAGACTATAATGCATGTTATCAAGGCGTTTGACGTTTCGGCATAAAGGGAAAGTTGAGTCCCTTTTGAGATCTTAAAGCGAGTTGGAAAGGTGGCATACTAATTTGCATTTCCACCCATATTAGAAGGTATTCACCCGATTTTTCATGTGTCTCAGTTGAAGGAGTACATACCAGAGCCGAGACACATTGTCAGCTATGAGGATTTAGTGGTTGATCTGGACCACACGTTTGTTGAGCATCCAGTAGCGGTCCTAGAGCAGGGTATGAGACGCTTGTGCTCGAAGGACATTCATATGCTGAGGATACAATGGTCTAGACGAGGACCCAATGAGACCACGTGAAAGACAGAGGATAGTATCCAGAGGAACTATCCCGAGTTTTATGTAGAGATAGTTGCATCTAGTGGTTGATGAGAGGGTTGTAGTTATATCTTGGTGAATATGTGATGATGTGATATATGTGATATTATGTGTTATTATTTTTATGCTAGATTGTGATGTGTGATCTTATTAGATCTTGTTATGCTAGCACGAGTTGTGATTATGGTTTTCCTAGAGATGGTTTGACCTTTATGCTATCACATTGAGATTATGGTTAATGGAGTTGTTATGCCTCCGCGATGTTGAGTGTTTATACCTTGGCGTCTTAGGCCGAGAGGGTTGAGATTATTCAAGTTTCGGGACAAAACTTATTTTTAGGGGGATCTGATGTAACACCCATGCCTCTTAGGGGATTCCGCGACCGCGTCATCCTTCGCCCGCAAGCGCGCCACCGCGGGTGCGGCTCTACTGGGTCGTGGTCGCAGCATAGTAGGAGAGTCGGCCGGCTTTTTAGCTGACTTCCTTTCCGCTTTCTTCTACTTTAAGTTTTCTTTTTCCCTTCATACTAAGGCTTCCCACTCTCTCTCTCCAGACTTTCTTCTTCTCTCGGTCAAGCTCACATTTCCTCTCTTTCTCTTGTTTTCTCTTCCTTGATTTCTTCTTTGGATCTTATTGCTTTGATGATGATGATGATGATGATGATGATGATGATGATGATGATGATGATGATGATGATGATGATGATGATGATGATGATGTGTGGTTTGTTGCTCTAAGAGGCTGGAAAAGTGTGCATATTGTTCCCTCCTGGTAGTTGAGAAGATTGGCGAGCCAGTCTTCCTCTCTTCTTTTCCTTTCTTCTTCCTTTTCTTACTTGTTCTAGATTCAACAAGTTGATATTGTTGTTGTTTTGTAATGTTGGATGTGTTGTGTATATGTATATTGATGAAGGTTGATATGCTTGGGTTACTCCTTGTGGCGGAGTGAAGTGGTGGACGAGATATTTGTTGAAGAGCACATTAGAGTTGTGCTGTGTTGTAGAACCGCACCCGTGCGTTGCCTTAGCCGCCCCCGCATCTCCTAGTGTGTCTCCGCCCTCGAACCAGCACTAAGCTGCAATCACGGCGTTGGAGCTTGTCACTGCGCCTGCGCCTCTTCTTTCCCGTGCCCGCGCCTTCTTCAGAACTTACCAAGTTCTTTGGTAAGTTCATTCCTTCTCATGGCCTTGACTTTGGGTTTAGAAGCATGCTAGGTTAGAATGTGTGGAGTTTGAGGATGATGACATATTGGATGAATGTCTTGTGATGCTTTGCAGCTTGGTTATGAATATTGAGGTTATGGTATGTGGATGTTGTGTATGATCTTATGAGGATCTTAGAAGCAAGAAGTAGAGTCTTCTAGCATTGTATTCCGATGATTGATTATGTATGCCTTGTGTATCAGGCGGTGTGTATTCCTGCGGGAATTCGAAGAGTTGATCGATAGTTGAGGATATTATGATACAGATAAGTCCATGGGACTTACTTAGCTGCATTCCTATATTGGATGTATGCATGAGTGGTGATTGTTATATGTTTTATAGCATGCGATATTGATTTTTACCGACGTGTGGTTGGCCCCCTTGTAACGGGCGGTGACCACTTGCTCGGCATTCCCAAGGGAAGTTGAGGGGTTCTCTAGGACTAGGCCGGTGTTGGTATACGGGAAGGGTATTGTACCACTCCTTATGGTATACGAGAGGTACGCCTAACCATTCCAAATGGTAAAAGAAACAGAGGCGAGAATGATATACTTCTCGTGTCACAACCATAAATATGGTTCTGAGTGTATAACGTTTTAAAGAAAATAAAACAGGAAATGTGAGATAGCATGCTTGGTGTTTATGGTATTTTTTATGTGTGTATGTGCTTATGCATGATCTTATATATGAATTGTTAACTAACAGTTTATACCGTGTTGTCGATGCTTAGCAAGATAGGATGACTGCAGAGTGATCTGGCATGAGTGATTAGTCGAGGGCTTCCGTACATGTAGGATAGTTTTGGGGTTTTGCATATACGGATATATATCTTGTATAGTTTTGATACCCGGTTGTGAGGTTTTGAATGTACCTTGTATATGATCTTTTAGTTTTATTGATATTTGTTTTATATTTATTTGTATCTTGTTTCAAGATCCGGTGAACTTGTTGTTAGGCTAGGGTCAGGACCCATTGTGAGGTCCTAGCCCGTAGCACTCCGAGTCTTATGGATTTGGGATGTTACAATAAAGACAACATAAGAGACGACATACATGTCGTCTGCCATCTCGTCTCGCAAGTGGTCAGGGGCTGGACTAGACTGGATCGATGATGGGTTATCATGTGTGAAATATGGGCTCCAAACGGAATTGAGATGACATATGATGTCGTCTCACAAGCCGTTTGGCTCGTGATCTTACTTAGATCTAAGATCTTGTCTTTAGGGATTCTTCGGGGGACTTTGCATTATAGACTCCTCAGTCATGAATGATGTTCTTTTCGGCTCTAACTTCAGGGAGGAATGTATATTTAGACAAGTGATGCCGGAAATGGCTAAAACACAAAAAGACCGATGTAGATACCAAAATATGAAAAGAAAAATAGAGCATGCATAATGTTTTTCCTAAGACCGAATTTTCCTTGGTCATAAGTCGTATTCCCTCTCTAGAAGGTGCATTTATAGAAGAAGCTTACGTTGATAAAGCTAAAGACCCCTCGATCTTCATGATATGTATGGGATATGTCGTGGAAAGCCAAGAACACGACGGTACAAGTCTCTACTTTAGAATTTTCGGATAACTGAACATCCTTTTTGAGCAGAATTAGGTCAAGCTATAGACCTTAAACAAGCGCTTCATGGGAGGTAACCCATGGGTTTGATCATTCTTTCCCTTCTTGTTTTTTTGGTTTTTGTTTTTCTCTTAGGAACACTTTACTGGCCTAATAATTTTATTGAATATATTAAAGGAACCCAACATTGAAGTCCCATAAAGAGGAATTGTTGAGAGATAATCTAGAGAGAAAACACGGGGAGAGAAATATGGCATGCTTGCAAAAATTTACGGCTTATGTGCAAATGGTATACGGCTTGTAAATCGTATAACATTTTACCTTATACCGTATTCCGTTTTTTCCTTAAGTCGTATTTTACCCTAAATCCAGAAGAAGAATTCATAAAATACGACCTATGAAGAAACATGGAATACGGTTTATGAAGAAATAAAATATGGCCTATGTGTAAGTATTATACAATGTATAAGCCATATATATTTTGCACTTAAACCATATATACACATTTGTCTTAAGTCGTATTTCTCCCAAACTAGAAGAAGAATCCAAGATTATACGGTCTATATAGAAATCCAAATACGGATTGTGTGGAATTATTATATGGTCTATAGACTGTATTTTGTTTTCACCTTGCCCGTATACAAGGATTTTCCTTAGACCATATTTTGCCCAATCCAACCATGGAGAAACCAAGGAAATACGGCCTATGTTGAACAGAAATACAACCTTAGAAGAATTTGCCTTAACTCATATATGCAAATACGGACTTCCCTAGTACATATATTTTTATTCCTTAAGCAATATATTTTCACCGGTGGTTGTTATAAAAAAAGGCCGACATGAGGCCATTTGCTCTATTCTCCTCTTCGGTATTCTCGATCATCCTTCTCTTCTTACTCTAAAGTTTTCATTCCTATTGCATTCAATCACTCCAAGGTATATTTTCGTGATCTAATATCCATTCCTAACTCGATTTTTGCATGATTTATCCTTGGAATTGAAAATTTGATGATTTCCCCACCAAAAAATTTCCAAAAATCCTAGAATTTGTTTTTTATTGTGCAGTTATTTGACTCAAGTTGATTGATGCTTATGATTGATATGATGATTATTGACTATGATGAATGACTTTCATCTATGCTTGCCTTTTGATTTCATCGTTTTACATGTCATGTGCATAATTTTCTCGTTTTGAGCCCTAGGAATGTTTTTTGCAAAATTATTTTTGTTTGGAGCATTTCATTTGATCCATTTTGCTTGGAATATGTTTACATATGTTTATTGTTTCTTAGTGATGTCTTGCTATGCAGTTTCACGCATTTTGGTTTATTTTTTCCATTTTTAGGTGTTTTGGCATTTTTGTGGAAATTGTCAGGATTTTAAGAGTTGATTGAGGTTTGTTGATGAATTGTTGCACGTCATATTCATGTATACTATTATTCCTTTCTAACATCTGTTTTTGTAGGTATTATGGCTTCTTCATCAAATCGCCGAAAGCAACCTATTGTCAGACCTCGCTTTGGAGAGCCTATTGCTACTGTTGTGCCCATCATTGTTCCTCCTTTCATCCTCGCAGTACATTCCTCCACCTACACTACACTGGTTGCACTCGTGTTTTAGGCAACCATTTCCTGATCCTTCCACTCAGGCTAGCGGGAGCTACTACGCGCCTCCTCTTGAGTTCTACATTTGCATGGAGACACATATGTCTGATTCCAATGCTTTTTGCGAGGCGTAGCGAGGCCATATTACATCTCTCATTGCTAATGTGATTGAGCTACATTTCAGATGCGTCATATGTCCACTTGCCAGAATGAGTGTCATACCCTTCACATCGATCTTCTGGTTGAGTTCAAATGTCTTGATCATAGCAATGGCAGTGCAGCTACTTCATCTACCCTTGAGAGTGCAAGATGATGATTTCGATCTAGATGATTTTAACGCGTTTTTTTTTCTTCGCCACCACTACACGGTCTACCATGATTTTGTGAGTGTTTTTCTTTCTTTACTTAGTTGTCTGCCACATTGGGGACAATGTGGAGTTGAAGTATGGGGTATATGTACTCATTCAAGCGTTCAAATTTCTCTTTCCTGTCACATGTTTCCCTTTCTTGATTTTTTTTTTGTTTTTGTGAGTCTTTCCTTGCATTTTTGCTTGCATTTAGTGTAGTTGAGTCGGAAAGAGTCTGAATTACCCTTTGAAAATTAATATATTGGAAATATGTTATTTGATAATTGACGTGCTTACGATGCTTTAGATTATACATTTTCGCTATTGTTTATACACATGAGTTTTTGGATGAATTTTGATGATTGACTTAGCCAGATATTACCATGTGAGCACTCTTGACCTTTGGACATGCATTTTCATGTGTCATTTCTTTCACATTTTTGTGTGATCTCCAACATGCTTAGCTTCTTCTAGAACTTGTTGAAAACTTCACCTTGATTATAAAGGTTTTACAGGTGTTGTTGATGGAAGACTTAAACACAAATGAAGTAGTTTGATTCACTAACCAATGAATTATTATACTTCGAGATGCTTGGTTGGTTTGGTTTTAAGTGCAGGTTTTGTCAAAGAATTCAAAGGCCTTGAAATGAATTTCAAATGCATAAAGTGTAACACCTCGAATCTGCGGGACTCGGGGCGCTACGGGTTAGGACCTCACAATGGGTCTCGACCCTTATCTTGACAACAATTTCACCGGATCTTGCAACAAGGCATAAATATAGGCCAAAACCGAAATACATTTTTATGCGATGTAATAAAACCCGAAAGAAAACAAACACGGACTTCAGCCGAAAACAACTACAAAGACCAAACGTCATACACGCGGCATACAAACACAAAAAACGAAGAATAAACACAACCCGACTCCAATCAAAACCCACTCCTAAAATGTACGGAACCCCGGCTGCCCACTCTTCCGAATCTCCCGTCCGCATTCCTAACCTGTAAGGCAATCTACAACAACCGGTATAAAACCGTTAGCTAATATTCGCAGCATTAGAAGCAAGGTGAATGCACATACACACATACATCAACATAACACATAATATGCTCATAACACACAAGTCCGGTTATTATCTTTTTATTATTAGGTCATATCCCATTCTAATTCAACTTCTTTTGTGACACGAGAATCTCCCAAAACTCGTCTCGGTCCCCACTTACCGCATGGAACGGCAGGGATGCATCCGACCGTCTAACCACACGGGCTAGTCGCCAAGAACCTCCTAACTCTACGCAAGAGCTAGACAAGTTGTCACCGCCCGTTATCATACACTTGGGCCAAATAATATATAAAGGTCAGTAATCCTATTTCCGGTTTTATAAGTTATAATGAAAGCAATAAAACACACACCACCAAACACACATCGAATCTAATACATAGAATACGAGCTAAGTAAGTCTGGAGACTTATCTCGTCACCACACTCAACTCACAACACTCTCGCTTCCTTAGGGGAGGAAGCACATAACCTGCTCACAAGAAGATAACTATATCAACAACAACAACCTACTCTCAATAGAAGTCTTAGACTTCTATACAAATGATCTACGCAAGACCATTTGACTCTCAATTCTAGGACCGCATCCTAGAATCTCTCATGCTCGCATCATACTCAATACAAGCTAGAAGTCCTAAGACTTCTAAACCCTTGGATCTCGCAAGATCATAACTCACAATGCAACTAGGATAAACCAAACCTAAACTCCAAAATCCCACAAGATCATACAACCCCACCTCGAGCCTCAAAATGCTTTCAAGATTAACTATATAACTTAAAGCCTTATAACAACCTCATAAGATAACCAACACCTCAATCTTAGAATCAACATCAATCCATCAAATAATATAAAATCCTCGAAACTCACCTAAGGTCCATAACCACTACTTGATATTAACTCTAAGTTATGCTAGATCCATCCTAACATGATACTAAAACTTAACATAACTAGATCAAGCGAAAAGAATACTCACGCGACGTCAAAAGACGGAAGTCGTTCAACGGATGTCGACTCGGACTTGTTAGGCCTTTATCGGGGCACTTCCGAACCTAGCACCAAACTAAACAAATTTAGCTTATAAGCTAAATTTGAACGGAATAATGAACATATATAATCTAAAGAAAACCCCACTTCTAAAACCCAAGTTAAAAACCATAAATATAATATTCCGGACAAATTGTATAACATCATAAACTCAAGGTAAAACTCGTTTTCAAAGCCAAGGTTAATACCCACAATAAAATCTTTGCCATAAACCGAGATTAATCCAACAAAGGCATAATATGTTATATATACAAATATAAGAATATGCCCCTAATTGAAACCCGAGTTTAAAATCGACAAATACATTTTTAGGGCAAAGATGAACAAATTCATAAACTTGGTCATATTTTGAAAATGTAATTAAGGGCCATAATCTGTAATTTTCCAACAAAGGATATAAATGCAAGATTCCAAAATGTGGGTAAAATATGTAAATATATAAAGTTGGGTACCTTCTGTAATTAAACACAAATTAAGGGGGCCCGATTTGAATATTGTAAAAGTCTTCTTCAACCTACAATAGGCCGCACGCAGAAGGAGGGATCTGAGGGCGGCGGCTAGGGCAGATCCCAGGGAGCTCCGGTAGGCGAGGCTCAGTCGGCTCCTCTGGTGGCTGGAGTGCACCTGCGCGAGACTGGGGGCGAGAGTAGACGCAAAACAAAGGGTGTGGGTGAGAAGGGCTGTTGCGGGGCGGCGTCCAGGCTAGGCGACAGAGCCAGAGGGGTTGGTTGTGCAGAGGTCCGGCGGCGAGGGTGAAGGCACTGGGCGAGGCTCCTCCGACGTCCGGTGGCTTCCGGCAGGGGAGGCGAGGCAGTGACGGTGGTGGCTGCCGTTCCTAGCTCCGGCAGCGTTTGACAGGAAAAGAAGCAGAGGGAGGAAGAGAGACGAAGACGGCTTCAGCGGCGAAAATGGGGGCACAGGGCGGAGCTTCTCCGGCGAGGGGCTCCTCCATTGACTGTGGTGGTTCGAAGGCGGCAACAGTGCCCCTTCCTGGCTGTAGTTGTGGCTATATGACAGAAGAAAAGAGAGGGGAGATTGAGTGCAGATGGTGGAGGCATGAAGAGTTGGTGTGCCCGGGTTGAGTGTGTGAGCACATGAAGGCTGCTGAAGGTCGAGACTTGGTATGGAGGGCAGACTAGGGAGTATGCGTGTGAGGGTGTAAGAATCACAGTGGTTGCAGGAGGCTAAGCTGCATAGGCCTATGATCTACAAGGTGAAAGCAGCAGCTAAGGTGAGGAGCTGAGGAGTCAACAGTGCCCCGAAAAAAGAAAGAAAAGGAGGATTAAAATAGATTAATAAAAGGGAAGAAGATTAATAGAGTAAACTCGATCAAATCTAATCGGAATGAATGTTTTGGGATCGTAAAAATATTTCCGAACCTCTCCAAAATAAATATATGGAAATATATATATATATATATATATATATAAAAGCTTGAAATTTTTTTTTAATTTACGATGTCAAAATACTCGTGAAATATTTAAGCTATTAAAGTATTAGAGAAATCAATATCGAAAACACGCCTAAAATTTGGGGCGTTACACAAAGAAGACAAGGACGCACAAAACCATCTCAAAAGCCTTGAAGTAAATTTCAAAGAAATAAGGAAGACAAGGCTGGATAACGAAAAGATTTCAAATAACAAAGAAAATCTTTTTCGAGAGATTTGAGAAGATATAAAGATTTGAGAAGATTTGATCAGAGAAGATCTCAACCGACCAATAAAGAAGATCTTACAAGATCCTTAAACAAAAAACACGAAGATTCTCTGATTTGGAATTGACGATTGTTTCAACAATCAACGAGAAGATTAAGGAGCCAAGAGATCAACGTATTCTCAGGAGATGAAGATCTACAACGTCTATCTCATCTCAACAAAGAAGCGATCTTCATGGAGAAGAAGAATTATCTTCGAACAGTCATCTCTCCAACGGCTAGAAGACCTCTCCATTGAATATTATAAATGAAGATGGCATCTGAAGAACGCATACACAAGCCTGCACAAAAAAATCTATAGTCTTCAAGCGAACAAAAGTTATCTTCATTTCGAAACATAGTTTTTCTTTCTCTCCTTCTAAAAAGCTTTATCCCCTAGAGAGAGATAAAACTCGAGAGCTCCATTGGCATATCTAAAGATTATTATACTCAAGTGTGTTACTCTGCGAAATAACTAGGCTATTATAGCAAAGTGAAGAGTTGGAGCTAGATCGTAGCATTGGCTACAGTGAGAGAAGAAGAAGATTTCTTCTAGTTTGTATCTAGGACTCTTTGAAGCTGATAATAGATAGTTAGATCCTAAGGCTATACCTTGGGACGGAGAGTAGGCTATTTAGAGCCGAACTTCGTAAACATATCCTCGTGTCGATCTTTTACATTCTGCACCATATCTTGTTTATTGTGACTAACTTTGTTTTGCAAGAGTTCAAAGTCAAGACCCTTGAAAGTTGTTTCAAAGCCCTTGAAATCAAAGTTTCACAACGAACTGAGGTCGACATCAAGACCCTTGAAATTGATTTCAAGGCCTTGAGATTGGTTTTGCGAAAAGTTCTCATACTCTATTCAACCCCCCCTTCTAGAGTATCTTTTAACCTTTTATTTCACCTACCGGTTCTTCACTTGTGATTGAATCTTTTTCACGACTACCCGTTCATTTGATTATATATACTTGTTTGTGAAGATGATTGAGGCCCTCTTTATAAAGTCTATGTGACCTTTCCAACCTTTATATATGTTTTCCTTCTATTAATCACTTCTTGCCTTTATTCTCCCCTTTTTGGTTCTCCTTAAAAATGCCCCACAATTGTGTATAGACTCATTTGACCCTAATTGGGGTTGTGATGGAAGAAGAGAATGAAGAAATCAAGTATGAGGTGTTTCCCTTGAATAATGATAGTGAATAAAAGAAGTAAATGCGTGAGTTAGATGCATATTATACTTATGGAAGATCTGTTCATGAGTGGTGAAAGGGACAAAAGTCCCCTTCATCCTTGTTGATGCAAATAAGTAAGAATTGGTTCAAAAGTGAAGAAAAGCTTACCCTAGAAAGAGAAAGTAAGTGCTACAAAGTCAAAAGTGTTATGTTACGTGGAAAAGAATACAAAGATGAAGAAAAGTGAGAGTTGGTGGATCATTGAAGGATTTCGAGTATTGATCACACTCAATGTCGCGGATATTATTTGTCATTTCGACCTACTTTTTGGTCAACCAACATAATATTTTTCATGTCTCATGTCCCCATTACAACCTGTTAACAGACCTCGTGATTTACAACTTGTATTTTAGTTTCATTTGGCAGGTGGTAGAATATTAATAATGCTTTGACAATCATATGGTAAGAGATTCGTATGGTTGTTGAGTTTGAGTTATTATTGTTATATGTCTAAACACATCATGTGACATTGAGTGAAACACATTACCTCTTGAGCGGTCTGTAGAGTTATGATTCATCTTTTATCCTTTGACAATGATTGATGCTATGATGACATGGTTTGAAAATTTGTTCTTCTTTTTCTTACCCGAGGTGAGCTTTTCACTGCATATAGTGTTCCGTATATCATGATCTTACTCGAGAACGAGTAAGGTTTAAGTATGGGATATTTTGATGAGTTTAAAATATATGTCTTTTATGTCATCATTTGCATTCATTTTATACATCATTTGGTTTGGTTTGGTTTATGTTCATATAGAGCAAAAATCCTTCCTATTGCATATTGTGGTGTCTACTTTAATTTATATTAGATTTTAGGCGTTCGAGTCCAAAAATGAGTAGAAATGATGAAAGAACGTCTGAGTTCGAATTTCTATCATCCTTGAGGTCAAGCACGTCCTAGAAGACACTTATATTGACTGGGGCTCGAAGTTCCATGGTAGGTTTGTGTTGAAGAAAGAAGAAACGGAGAACCTTGACCTCCGATAGATTTCTGTTTTCAACCATCTTCCCTTTGGATTGGGACAACTTTGTCAAGTGAAAAGTTGTAGATCTTCGAAAGTAGTATCCATAGGTCTCGTGGTTCCAACTAGAGTAGTGGAAAAGTCGGTTTTCCTAAACTGTCAAAAGACAAATATGGCTTATGTACAAACACATATACGGTTTATGTGTTATTGTTATCAACCTACAAGACGTATATTATTTACACATAGACCATATTTCTCCCCTAAAGACCGCATTTCTCTCCTGAGATGTCAAAATGATATTTTCCCCTATCTTATCAAATTTGTATGGGTTGGGCTTCTATAAACGTTATATAGACATTTATAGGTTAATTTAAAGGTATCCAGCCGTTGAACGATCAATTAGGGTTTCAAGTCCGCGTCGCGATACAATAGAGCTAGATTTCCCTTTCTTGTGTTTTCTAACTACTTTTCAGCATTGATATTTATGAAAATCTTCTCTTTTATTATGTATGGTTGACTCTTCTTGATCTAAAAAATTTTATTATCCCTATAATGGCTTGATTTATTATTGTATATATGCTTGTGAATTGAGATGGCGATAATCTTTCTTTTGAAAGTGCTTCATTCCTACCTTTTATTTACCTTTGAAAGAAGTGGTTTTATAACTAGTTTAGATAAAACAACTAAAGTGCTACAAGCGAAGGGTGTTTTATTGGATTTATTGAAAAAAACTTGGTCTTGAGAGTAACGTTGTATCAAAGCTTCTAGGATTTCTAACTATCGTAGAAAGTTCTGGTCTTTGTACCTCCTTGGTCGTTGCCAAATTTCTATGTTTTTAATGGGTTTTCCTATACTTGTCGAACAGCTGGTTTGAGAGTTGCGCAATTTGGAAAATAGTGTCTTTGTTTGTCTATGTCAAAGGCTATTTTAGATGGTTATCTACAATATTCATCTATCAATGTTCATGAGTTTCATATATTTAATCTTACTTTAATTCATTATAGTGGGGTTTCCTTTTTCTTGGATCACCTCCCTCCTTATTCTTGATAATTACCACCATTGCTTTCTTATTCTCTAAAACCTTTATGAAAGGTAGATTTTCCTTTTCCTTTTCCTTTTCCTTTTCTCTTTCTATTCTCCTTATATATAGCATAACTCGTATCATATATATCTAAATAGACGTGGTCCTTGTGAATTCGATAACCGAATATACTACATCCGATCTCATTATCCTTGCGAGTGAGGTTGTTACCATTCGGTAAAACTTTCACGATTAGTGAGGGGGTGGACTTTCCAAAGTTGTTTGGGATCCGTGCAATGCACCCAAGCACCGCTTTATCCTATGGATGGCGATCAATTGGCGGTTATCTACCCGAGATAGGTTACACTTCCTTTGTTATTGATCCTACTTGTAGTTGGTGCACAAGTGAGAGTGAGTTTCATGACCAATTGATATTTTGTTGCACATATGCACATGAGGTTTGGTGGAAGGTTGGTGCGGACTTCGGGATTCCTGGAGATATCACCACCAGATTAGAGGTATTGGATTAGCTGATTAACATTATATGTGACATGAGCTAGACGAGCATATCCATGATGTATGCGTTTTCTACTACGGTCTACTACCTTCGGTATTCCAATAATGTCTTGGTATTTGACTAGAACAGAATTCCGATAGATATCATCGTGAGATTAATTAGGACTCACGGCTAAAGTTTGTTACATGAAGCATTCCCCGTTGGATCTAGAGAGAGAATTATATATTTGTAGTTGGTTTTTACTAGAGTTGTATTATGCTCTATACTTTGATCTATTTTTATCTATATGTGTACCGGGTTTGATTTTAGTTTGTTGATGGATTTCCCGAAGGTGGATTGGCCATTGTCTCAAGGTTTTGGCACTTGTTTGAGTTGTGAGTGTCATTGTCTGCTGATGGCTTTGCCGAAGGTGGACGAACCTCATAATTTGTCCCGGTTTTACATTTATTTTCAGTTTTAGGATATTTGGCATGTTTAGGAGGATTACATGCCTCTCTAGAGTACTTTGTGTGTGAGGTTTTGGGTCATAGACAATATGTTGCCTGCATGTACATATACTTTGTTCATTTAGTATTATTGAGCATTTAATGGGACCGGTTATGCAATTTCATTTTTTCTATGAATTTACCTTTACCCGAGCGCCTACTCAAGGTATATTTCTCTCTCGTTCTAGTGATCTATGCATTTGTGCTTTTTGTTACTCACATTATGCAGCTTGCCTTACCACTAGATGATCTACCACTATTTACTTCATTTTAACTTGGCACTTCACCCATTTCTTGGAAAACCAAGAAATAGGCTACCGTATCCTGATCCTCCATTAAGGCTAAGTATAAGGAAATGACAAGTACCACTTGTGAGTTTCTTTGGCTTCGTCCTCTCCTTCAGTCCCTCGGTTTTTCACATATGGCTCTCATGCACCTCTATTACCATAATTAGTCAGCTATCCATATCGCCAACAATCCAATCTTTCATGAACGCACCAAGCACATTGAGATCCACTGTCAAACCATCGGGGAACAATTTCAACGAGGCATCATTCAAACTCAGCATGTTCATGGAAATCACCAGCTTGTTGGCATTACAACTAAAGCTATCGACCCTACTCGTTTTAACTTACTGATTAGGAAGCTTGGAGTTGTTTCATCCCCACTTCCAGCTTGAGGGGAAGTGTTAGAATTTAGTTTAACTATATTTGGGTTTATCCCTTTGATTGTGAAATTACTATTTTGTCTCTTTATGTTTGTCTATATGAACAATACTTGATGAATGAAATAAGCAAAGCTTTCATTTCACAAACCTCTTTAGGTTGGTAGGATCCCAGGATGATAAGACAAGGGAGACTAAGCTGTAACGCCCAAAATGTTGGCGCGTTTTCGGTTTTTATATTTCCGGCTTTTACCGTTATTTTAATAGCCTAAATATTATTGACGAGTATTATCGCGTTGTTAATTAAATTTTATGAGTTTATATAAATTATATTTATATATTTATTCCTTATTTTAAATTTTGGAAAAGTCCGAAAAAGTTTCCCGATTCGAAAATCCCGTTCCGATTGCTTTGATCGGGTTTATTTTAATTCCGTTGTCCTATTCTTTTTTTTTTATTTTATTTTATCCTCCCTATTATATTTTCTTTCTCCATCCTGCACGCCAAAGGAGTGTACTGGCTGCCTGCACGTCTAAGTCTTTGACCCCTCGATCCCAGCTATCCCGTCCCTTGGCCGCCTCAACTACTCCCCATCTGCAACCTCCCTCTACACAACTACACTCAACCGGCTCCCTCGCTGCTTCATCTTCCTCCCACATACTCAGCCCTCTCGTCATTGGTTCAACCCAACAAGCTGCAACTCTCCCTCAGCTCTCAATCACTCAACCAGGAACTTGTCTCTTCCGCCTTCACCTGTGGAGCCTGAGCCATGCCGGGGAACCTCCATTCGGCACCTTTCTTGCAACCACCACCGGGATCTGAGCTCTCAACCGCCGCCTGCACCGGATCTGCACTGCTGAGCCACACCGAAAGCCAGAGAAGCAAGCCGCCGCCCTCACCTTTGTCTCCTTCTTCTCTTTGCTGGTTTGCAGCCACCAGGAATGAAGCTGGAGAAGAGTCTTGCTGCCGGAGCCGCCGATTGCCCTGCCACCCCTACCTTTGGCTCGCCTTGACCCATCGACGCCAGTGAAGGGCCCATTACAGCTTCCTCCGCCTCTCCCTTCTCTGTCGAGCCTTGGAAACCCGAGTCCCTTCCCCTCTTATCCTTCTGCGCGACCGCCCAGTTGCAACGAGTCCCGCAGGACTAAGAGAGAGTTGCCTCCTCTGTGCGGCCAGCTGTCGCCGGGGACGAAGGGCCGCCAGGCCGCCGTCGTCGTCGCCTCGCCGCCAGCTCTCGCCCCTCTGGAAGCCACGCCGCTGCCAGCGCTCCTCTGGAAAGCCCTTGGCCGCCGCCGATGCTTCTTCCCTTTCCCCAGCAAAGCGAGCCTTCAAACGGGTTTCAAAACCCTTGGGAGTTAATTAAATTTCCCCCCCTTTTATTTGGTATAATTACGGAATGTACCCAGCTTTATACATTTACATATTTTACCCACATTTTGGAATCTTGCATTTATATCCTTTGCTGGAAAATTACATATTATGGCCCTTATTTACATTTTCATAATATGACCCAAGTTTATGAATTTGTTTATCTTTGCCCTAAAAATGTAATTGTCGATTTTTAAATTCGGGTTTCAACTAGGGAGATATTCTTATATTTGTATATACTATGTATTATGCCTTTGTTGGATTAATCTCGTTTTATGGCAAAGATTTTATTGTGGGTAAACGAGTTTTATTGTGAGTTTATGATGTTATACAATTTGCCCGGAATATTATATTTACGGTTTTTAACTTTGGCTTTAGAAGTGGGGTTTTCCTTAGATTATATATGTTCATTATTCCTTACAAATTTAGCTTATAAGCTAAATTTGTTTAGTTTGGTGCTAGGTTCCGAAGTGCCCCGATAAAGGCCTAATGAGTCCAAGTCGACATCCGTTGAACGGCTTCCGTCTTTTGACGTCGTGTGAGTATTCATCCCCCTCGATCTAGTTATGTTAAGTTTTAGTATCCTGCTAAGATAGATCTAGCATAACTTAGAGTAAATGCCAAGTAGTGGCTTTGAACCTTAGGTGAGTTTTGAGGATTTGATATTGTTTGATGGATAAAGATTGATTCTAAGCTTGAGGTGTTGGTTATCTTGTGAGGTTGTTATAAGGCTTTAAGTTATATGGTTGATCTTGTGAGCGTTTTGAGGCTCGAGGTGGGGTTGTATGATCTTGTGGGATTTTGCAGTTTAGGTTTGGCTTATCCTAGTTGCATTGTGAGTTATGATCTTACGAGATCCGAGAGTTTAGAAGTCTTAGGACTTCTAGCTTGTGTTGAGTGTGATGTGAGCATGAGTGGTTCTAGGATGCGGTCCTAGAATTGAGAGTCAAATGGTCTTGCATAGATCATTTGTATAGAAGTATAAGACTTCTATTGTGAGTGGGTTATTGTTGATATAGTTATCTTCTTGTGAGCAGGTTATGAGATTCCTCCCTAAGGAAGCGAGAGTGTTGTGAGTTGAGTGTGGTGACGAGGTAAGTCTTCGGACTTACTTAGCTCGTATTCTTTGTATTAGCATTATTGTGTGTTGGGTGGTGTGTGTTTATTATTTTACTGTTTATAACAACTAAACCGGAAATAGGATTACCGACCTTTATATTATTTGGCCCAAGTGTATGATAACGGGCGGTGACATCACTGCCTGGCTCCCCGTGAGAGCTAGGGGGATCTCGGCGACTGGCCCGTGCTGGTTAGACGGTCGGAGGCATCCGACCGTTCCATTGCCGGAAGAAGGGACCGAGGCGAGTTTCGGAGGATTCTCGTGTCACAAAAGAAGTTGAATTAGAACGGGATACGACTTAATAATAAAAAGATAATAAACCGGACTTGTGTGATTTAGTATACATTGTGTGTTATGTTTATTTACTTGTGTTTGTGCCTTTCACCTTGATTCTAATGCTTCGAATATTAGCTAACGGTTTTATACCGATTGTTGTAGATTGCCTTGCAGGTTAGGAAAGCGGCCGAGAGATCCGGAAGAGTGGGCAGCCGGGGTTCCGTACATTTTAGGAGTGGGTTTTGGTTGGAGTCGGGTTGTGTTTTATTCTTCGTTTATTATGTTGGTATGCCGTGTGTATGGCGTTTTGATCTTTGGTGTTGATTATCGGCTGAAGTCTTTTGTTGTTTTCCTTCGGGTTTCTTATCATTTGCATTAAAAAGAATTTTGATTTTGCCTTTATTTGTGCCATGTTGAAAGATCCGGTGAAATTGTTGTCAGGCTAAGGGTCGGGACCCATTGTGAGGTCCCAACCCGTAGCATCCCGAGTCCCGCGGATTCGGGGTGTTACAAAAGTGGTATCAGAGCCCTAGGTTGACAACAATGGCACTCGCAATCTTCTAAAGGCCGAATAAGGAATAAACAGAACCCCACGGGTTCTGAGTTTTTGTTTTCAAAATTACATGCATGAGTCGGGGTAGAATGTACGGACCACCACTCCTTCCGCAGATCTCGGCAGCTTAGCTTATTAGATTTTGATATGTATATATATATGGATATATATAGATATAAATATGAGGTTTGTAGTTAGGCATGATAGAATTGTTGTGTATCTTTGTGATTATATGTTGCATGATGAACTGGATATATGTGTATAGTAATATATGTGGACGGTTATATGTTTTGGGACCTTAGATTGTTGATGGAATGTTGGATGTGTTATATTAGTAGTAATGTGAACATAGGACTTATATATATAGCTATATATACATGCACTTAAGGTATGCTAGTATTATATTAATAGTAGTGGACCTTATAATTAGGATGATGGGAGGCTATCATCGCCCTTGGACAAACACCTTTTTTGGGATTAGGATAGTATATATACGAAGATGAGTATGCTCAAGTGTGAGTTGAGCATCACGTTTTGGTAAACACCCTGGCGATTCATCGGACTCCTTTTAGGGGACGTCAAAGAAACCATTTGAAGGATAAAGAGGACATGAGCGGCAATGACGAACAAATAGAAGGGAACCTTTGAGACAACTTAAGAGAAATCGAGATGGAAGCAATACCAGTAAAGGGAGCAACATTAAGTGTAGAAGCGGTTCTGAAGAGGCCATGATCGAACGACGACGAGAACAAGGGAGATAACAAACTTAAGTTCTTCAAGAAAACGCATGGATAACTAAAGATGTGAATCGGGGAGGAGATGGGTACATTCTAGCAAGGTTAAAGGTGGTGTTCCAATTAAAGCAAGTGTTCCATAGGTGCTCCTAAGCGTGGAAGTCAATATGAGAAGTGTGGTCGAACCATTTGCTAAAGATTTAAGATACCGTAAGTTAAGCTTACGAGGTACAAATAAGTGAAGTGTCAACATTTCTAGAGTTATGAGAAGAAGGGCATGGTGGGAATTCACGTGGAGTTGAACGATTTCCGTTATGAAGATAGGGCTAAGAAACGCCAAGAAGGAAGAAATGTGTATAAATGATGATCCCAAGAAGATGAAAGAGGAAACAAGGAGCTTTGATCGAAGGACTTAAGATATCAACCAATCGGAACGTTGGTGGATGCTAACTAAGGTCAGAATATTTGAGAAGGTGCACTTGAAAGACGAGGAATGGTTAAGCCTATGAACGGGAGTTATGCGACACAACAAGGCCTAGAAGGGTATAGTTATCTTATGAAAGAAGAAGGAAGCAGTGAACGTGGGAAGAGCTAACGGAGTTTAAGGTAGAGTACCCCGAGGAGGGTAGCGTTCATGAGTATGGTAACATGGGACGTGTGGTTAATGGTAAGTTGTTGACCTTGGAGAAGGTCAACTATAAGCTGAATGGCGACAACCAAGAACGCACGTGTGTGGGTTGGCTATTGATGAGCGTAGATGAGAAAAGTGGGCAAGATAATAGCATGAAGGATCGGTAACGAGAGCATGGAGGATTTCCGGTGGTTCGGTGTAAGTGGTGAGGAAGTATGTCAACTAAGTACAATTGTCTTAATCAAGTATTATTGCATGGGATCAAAGCAAGTGAATGTAACAGACCTCCTAGGGAGAAATTGAAGATGACCCTTTACGACCTTCTTAGGTCATGAGAACGGCATATGGGAGATTGACCCGGATTAGAAGTTTTAAGGTTTGATCATGGTAAAGACAACTATTAGATCAAGAGGAAGGTGATATTTTCATTGTTTGTGGTGCGTAGACGAGAGTATAATAAGGGGATGCATGATATGTTCGTACTAATGAAATGGAGGGTATGTTTTCGCGAGCAAAAGACGAGAGAGATATGTCAAACTCACATGGAAGATACATTGTGGATATGGCGTGAAAGGGAGGACCTAGATTAGGGCAACACTACAAGCTTAGAGATATGATGTTAGTACTTGGAGATGTAATGAGATTGATATTTTAGTGGTTTTAGATGGGGAGTTTCTTCTAGCATTTTCCACAGGGCTTACCGGTACAGTTGTGAAGTTGTTCATGAAATACCGATAGATGCATAAGATGACCAACAAGAGTAAGAGAAGATCGAAATTTTTAAGTTTGATGTCGACAAGAGATATACAAAAAGTATATGGAAGATTGAGGTTAGAACCTCAACCATCGGGTTGATTTTACATAAGGAAAGTGAAGTATAATTTCTACATCGATCGACTTGAAGAAAGGATGTCTATGGTGAGAGCTTATGTGAAATACAAAGAACTCCTCCCATATGTTTGGATGTCAGGGAAAGCAAAGAAGATAAGGTCAATTGTTTGAAGCACGGTTTAGTCCTGCAATATGGACCCCTATGGTTGCACATAAGTGAGAAACCTTAGAAGATTTTTACAATCATGCCATTTTAGAGGGAAGATGGGATTATGTAAAGAGAATACTTATATAAGAATACAAGAGTCAGAAGACGCAAGCAAATCTTTCCAGTTCAAGAAAAGACGAATATTTGAAAGAGGACGGTCAACATTGTAGCTAAAGATGAAGCAATACATGTGTCTGAAAGACGTCACCCCAACAGATTGGGAGAGATCATTAATACCATGACCACTTGTGAAGTGATAAGACAAGATTGTGTCGGTTATTACGATATATGACGGGAAGAGAAAAGATGGAACCTGAGATATCACAAAGTCTTAATAGGTCAGAAGGTGGATTTTTCCACTAAGGTCAAGCTCGACTTTATTCTGATATCTAAGGCGCCGTATGGAATGACAATGGTGAAGAGACATGAATTGTGGAAGCAAGTGAATGAGCAATCGCAAGAACTTATGGACAAGAGTTCATTAGAATTAGTGAAATGCTATGGTAAACTCCGAATGCTATCTTAAACTCTTGATTTGAAGTTCATACTGGAATATATCTTAAACTCTTGATTTGAAGTTGTTATATAGAACACCAGTTTGCGAAATGAGAGACGGTTATCTCCGTTGTACATCGATTACAGTGAGTCGAGCAAGATTATGGTAAAGGGCAAGTATCCCTTACCACGAAGGGATGATCTAGTTGATTGGTTGCAAGGGTCGGTAGTCTATTCTAAGAATGATTTATGGGCTGCTTGCCACCACTTGAGATTTCGAGACTAGGATATTGCAAATACGGCATTCCGGAAAAATCATGGTCACTACGAGTTGTAGTAATTCCATATGGGCTTACTAATGCCCGGATTATATATTTTGGTCTACTCTCAAGAAGAGAGAAGTTGTATGACAAGTTGTCTCGGGATCACAACCCCTGAAGGACGTGGAAGAAGATACAAGTTTTCTTGGATGTGTTGGTCATTACCGGACTTGTGGAGAGATTCTCCAGAGTAACACCATCTATGGCTGACCTGCTCCGGATGACAATGAAGTATTAAATGGGACGAATAATTGACAATAGAGTTGTTGAGAGTTAAAAGGAGATTCATTTGTGCAACTATTTTGATTTACCTCGAAGTATGAAGGGTTTGAAGTATTCAAGTGATTTACCAAGACAAAGCCTTGATTGAGTATTGAGGAACGGTGTAAAAGTTATAGCATACGTGTCTCGTTAGTAGGAGCAGTGTGAATGAAAGTACTTCCTTCATTACTTGGAACTTGCAACAAGAAGTGAGGAAACGTAACATCAAAGTTTGGTTTGACAAGGACCGAAGCCAAGGTGTAAATGGAAAGATTCGATCTTCTTAGTTAGAGACGATCAAAGAGAAACATAATGGAAATGTTGCATTGAGAAAGACCAAGAAGAAGGTTGAGTTTCCGATATATCGAACATTTTTGAGATCTTAGCGGGAGTTGGGAAGTAACTTACCGGTTGGCATGACCGCCGAGAGTCGAGGGTGTCACTTGGTGTTTCATGTCTATTAATAGAAAGAGTACATACATGGCTCGAGACACATTGTTAGTCATGATGATCTAGTGGTACACGAGGAACCGATGCAACTAAATGGAAGATGAGGGACAATATCTTTGTTTGAGTTTTACGCTGAGTTAGTAGCATCGATAGAATCGACGGGTTAGACCTAGTTCTTCCTTTATTTGAGTTATGTGCATATGTGATGTTATGTGTAGTTTGTGCTCCGTGCGAGAATGTGCTTTGTGACATGATATATCTTGCGGTGGTAGTTTGAGTAGTTTGTGGATATAGATTGGAAAGTTTTACCCTTCTTAGAGTGAGAGTTCATATCTCGGTCTTAGGAACCGAGAAGTTCTGCGTGTGGCAAGTTTCGGGACGAAACTTGTTTTTAGGGGGATCTGTTGTAACGCCCAAAATGTTGGCGCGTTTTCGGTTTTTATATTTCCGGCTTTTACCGTTATTTTAATAGCCTAAATATTATTGACGAGTATTATCGCGTTGTTAATTAAATTTTATGAGTTTATATAAATTATATTTATATATTTATTCCTTATTTTAAATTTTGGAAAAGTCCGAAAAAGTTTCCCGATTCGAAAATCCCGTTCCGATTGCTTTGATCGGGTTTATTTTAATTCCGTTGTCCTATTCTTTTTTTTTTATTTTATTTTATCCTCCCTATTATATTTTCTTTCTCCATCCTGCACGCCAAAGGAGTGTACTGGCTGCCTGCACGTCTAAGTCTCTGACCCCTCGATCCCAGCTATCCCGTCCCTTGGCTGCCTCAACTACTCCCCATCTGCAACCTCCCTCTACACAACTACACTCAACCGGCTCCCTCGCTGCTTCATCTTCCTCCCACATACTCAGCCCTCTCGTCATTGGTTCAACCCAACAAGCTGCAACTCTCCCTCAGCTCTCAATCACTCAACCAGGAACTTGTCTCTTCCGCCTTCACCTGTGGAGCCTGAGCCATGCCGGGGAACCTCCATTCGGCACCTTTCTTGCAACCACCACCGGGATCTGAGCTCTCAACCGCCGCCTGCACCGGATCTGCACTGCTGAGCCACACCGAAAGCCAGAGAAGCAAGCCGCCGCCCTCACCTTTGTCTCCTTCTTCTCTTTGCTGGTTTGCAGCCACCAGGAATGAAGCTGGAGAAGAGTCTTGCTGCCGGAGCCGCCGATTGCCCTGCCACCCCTACCTTTGGCTCGCCTTGACCCATCGACGCCAGTGAAGGGCCCATTACAGCTTCCTCCGCCTCTCCCTTCTCTGTCGAGCCTTGGAAACCCGAGTCCCTTCCCCTCTTAGCCTTCTGCGCGACCGCCCAGTTGCAACGAGTCCCGCAGGACTAAGAGAGAGTTGCCTCCTCTGTGCGGCCAGCTGTCGCCGGGGACGAAGGGCCGCCAGGCCGCCGTCGTCGTCGCCTCGCCGCCAGCTCTCGCCCCTCTGGAAGCCACGCCGCTGCCAGCGCTCCTCTGGAAAGCCCTTGGCCGCCGCCGATGCTTCTTCCCTTTCCCCAGCAAAGCGAGCCTTCAAACGGGTTTCAAAACCCTTGGGAGTTAATTAAATTTCCCCCCCTTTTATTTGGTATAATTACGGAATGTACCCAGCTTTATACATTTACATATTTTACCCACATTTTGGAATCTTGCATTTATATCCTTTGCTGGAAAATTACATATTATGGCCCTTATTTACATTTTCATAATATGACCCCAAGTTTATGAATTTGTTTATCTTTGCCCTAAAAATGTAATTGTCGATTTTTAAATTCGGGTTTCAACTAGGGAGATATTCTTATATTTGTATATACTATGTATTATGCCTTTGTTGGATTAATCTCGTTTTATGGCAAAGATTTTATTGTGGGTAAACGAGTTTTATTGTGAGTTTATGATGTTATACAATTTGCCCGGAATATTATATTTACGGTTTTTAACTTTGGCTTTAGAAGTGGGGTTTTCCTTAGATTATATATGTTCATTATTCCTTACAAATTTAGCTTATAAGCTAAATTTGTTTAGTTTGGTGCTAGGTTCCGAAGTGCCCCGATAAAGGCCTAATGAGTCCAAGTCGACATCCGTTGAACGGCTTCCGTCTTTTGACGTCGTGTGAGTATTCATCCCCCTCGATCTAGTTATGTTAAGTTTTAGTATCCTGCTAAGATAGATCTAGCATAACTTAGAGTAAATGCCAAGTAGTGGCTTTGAACCTTAGGTGAGTTTTGAGGATTTGATATTGTTTGATGGATAAAGATTGATTCTAAGCTTGAGGTGTTGGTTATCTTGTGAGGTTGTTATAAGGCTTTAAGTTATATGGTTGATCTTGTGAGCGTTTTGAGGCTCGAGGTGGGGTTGTATGATCTTGTGGGATTTTGCAGTTTAGGTTTGGCTTATCCTAGTTGCATTGTGAGTTATGATCTTACGAGATCCGAGAGTTTAGAAGTCTTAGGACTTCTAGCTTGTGTTGAGTGTGATGTGAGCATGAGTGGTTCTAGGATGCGGTCCTAGAATTGAGAGTCAAATGGTCTTGCATAGATCATTTGTATAGAAGTATAAGACTTCTATTGTGAGTGGGTTATTGTTGATATAGTTATCTTCTTGTGAGCAGGTTATGAGATTCCTCCCTAAGGAAGCGAGAGTGTTGTGAGTTGAGTGTGGTGACGAGGTAAGTCTTCGGACTTACTTAGCTCGTATTCTTTGTATTAGCATTATTGTGTGTTGGGTGGTGTGTGTTTATTATTTTACTATTTATAACAACTAAACCGGAAATAGGATTACCGACCTTTATATTATTTGGCCCAAGTGTATGATAACGGGCGGTGACATCACTGCCTGGCTCCCCGTGAGAGCTAGGGGGATCTCGGCGACTGGCCCGTGCTGGTTAGACGGTCGGAGGCATCCGACCGTTCCATTGCCGGAAGAAGGGACCGAGGCAAGTTTCGGAGGATTCTCGTGTCACAAAAGAAGTTGAATTAGAACGGGATACGACTTAATAATAAAAAGATAATAAACCGGACTTGTGTGATTTAGTATACATTGTGTGTTATGTTTATTTACTTGTGTTTGTGCCTTTCACCTTGATTCTAATGCTTCGAATATTAGCTAACGGTTTTATACCGATTGTTGTAGATTGCCTTGCAGGTTAGGAAAGCGGCCGAGAGATCCGGAAGAGTGGGCAGCCGGGGTTCCGTACATTTTAGGAGTGGGTTTTGGTTGGAGTCGGGTTGTGTTTTATTCTTCGTTTATTATGTTGGTATGCCGTGTGTATGGCGTTTTGATCTTTGGTGTTGATTATCGGCTGAAGTCTTTTGTTGTTTTCCTTCGGGTTTCTTATCATTTGCATTAAAAAGAATTTTGATTTTGCCTTTATTTGTGCCATGTTGAAAGATCCGGTGAAATTGTTGTCAGGCTAAGGGTCGGGACCCATTGTGAGGTCCCAACCCGTAGCATCCCGAGTCCCGCGGATTCGGGGTGTTACATAAGCCTTGAAGGAAAGTTTCTCAACGATGGCCGAAATAAGTTGTAGCGTCGTGATGATAGGATAAACGGAAAGTTAATGAAGGAATATAAATGTAAATATTAGATAAGTGAGGGATTTAATGATCCAAAGAGACTAATTTGAAATTTTTTTTGAAATATATTGAGATAGTGAGTGTAATTTACCCCTTTGGTACCGGTAGAGTTTTTTATGCGCTCGTGGATGCCGATGGCAACCGTGCCTCCGCCCCTCTCGGTTTGTCTAGCGGCATGACTTGTCTTCATTGCGTCATGACATGAAGTTGATAACATTTTAACACATTTTCCATATTTTGCATTTTTAATAATAATAGTCTTTTTAATTTCGGAATAATTATTTCCGGGACTTTATTTATGGAACTTAATTTCCGACTTTAAGATTAGACTTTTGATTTTGGAATTTAATTCGAAATTTTAATTCTGAACTTAAATTCCAACCTTTCATATTTTAGGTTTTTCATTTCCGATTCCGGCTTTTATTTACGTCATTTAATTACCGAAAATGAAAAGCCTAACTTCAACTACTCCTTCGTTGATGCGCGGATGGATTCGAACGTTTGAATATGAGTTGTAGAAGCTTAGAGATGGAGGTGGAAGTTGAGGGGTTGGTTCGATCTAGATTGATCGATCAAGCCGTGTTGGTGAATGATTTAGTTGATTCTGTAAAGAATCCTCGAATGTGATGAGTAAGGATCGAAGATCCAAAGAAGAATTTGAGGAGGAAGAGTTGATGCCCCAAATCAAGGATGAGGAAAACTTCTCAAATATACTTGATTAAGCTTGAACATGCTTTACAAATGAGTCAAGCATCTCTTATATAGTGGATGTGATCAAACCAAGAGTCGGAAATTAAAATGAAGGAAATAAAAGCCGGAATTAAAGTTTCAAAAATGAAAACCTAAAATATGAAAGGTTGGAATTTAAGTTCGGAATTAAGTTTCTAAATTAAATTCCAAAACCAAAAGTCTAATCTTAAAGTTGGAAATTAAGTTCTGAAAATAAAGTTCCGAAATTAATTATTCCTAAAATATAAAGACTATTATTATTAAAAATGCAAAATATGAAAAATGTGTCAAAACGTTGTCAACTTCATGTCATGGTGTAGTGAAGACAAGCATCCGCTAGACAGACCGAGAGGAGCGGAGGCACGGTTGTTGTCAGCATCCAGGGGCATATCAGTTTTGCATACATGTGGTGAGATTTCTTCACCAGTGATGGGTGATGATAATGATGAGAATAAAGAAATTAGTATTTTTTGGGTGCCTTTTTAATAAACTAGTCGTTAGTAGTGTACTGCATGGACATCCACCTATAAAAACATTTGGCCAAAAAGTGTCATTATTGTGGATGTAACAAAAGTGTAAGACCCTTACCATAGAAGGCAACCGAGGTTCAAAGAATGTTGGCATCAATGTGTTCAAACCAACATCAAAGAAGAGAAATGTTTGCTTCAACTCTTACTCTTGATAGCACATTAACACATAACAGTGTAGGGATTGAGAGAAATGTGTACATTACTAGTAACTTACCTACAGCTGTCAAAAGTTGACCCGACCCGTGAAACCGACCCGACAAACCCGAGCCTGAACCCGAAAATTTTTTAAAAAATAAAATACCCGGAACCGACCCGATTGATATTGATTTAATCCGAAATAATAAATAACCCGAAAATGACCCGGACCCGATAAAACCTTAGTAGAATAACCCGATAATGACCCGACAACCCGAAGTAACCCGACCCGAAATGACCCGATAGCCCGAATTAACCCGAACCGAAATGACCCGATAGCCCGCAGTAACCCGACCCAAAATGACACGATAGCCCGAAGTAACCCACCCGAAATGACTCGATAGCCTGGAATGACCCAACCCAAAATGACCTGTTAACCCAAAGTAACTCGACTTGAAATGACTCGTTAGCCCAAATTAACCCAACCCTAGATAACCTTGATAATGTGAAGTAAAATGATGTGATAGTATAAACTATGAACTAAGAAGTAGTCCGAGTCAATATGACATGTTAATTCGGAGTAAATTGATAAAAAAAAAAAAATACACAGCTAAAACCTAAAATTTTAAATCAATAATACTCTTACATGTATCATAACTTCATTATTCTTACATGCATCATAAGTTCATGATATGTATAGAATATGTCAAGTTTTCATCTTTTAAATTTTGTCTTACAACATATGAAATTATGCAATTTGAATTAATAGAATTTGAGTTTTGAGTTATATTGATAATTGACATGCTTTGTCAAGAAAGAAAATAGATAGTATTTGTAATAGCTAGAATTTCCGAATTCTAATTAATGTTGATTAACTTAATCAGTTATAGTAATTGACATATAACTCGCGAAGATTGCGTAAGTATTGAGTATAAGTCCCACCGTTATTTTCCTGGAGTAATTGTGGACTTATGGTAAAATTTTCACTTTTTCCCCCGGTAATTATTTTTACCCTCCGGTATTATTTGGAGCATTTGGGAGCCCCAATTAATAAAAATGCAGTTGAGAGAAATGATCAGGACATCGGACATGTCCTAGATATGAAATAACATGGAAAGGCAAAACGGACAAAAGAGTCGCTATTTCGTTTCTTAACGGCTAAGAAAGACGGCTTAGGAATACACGTTTTCCGAGGCAATTGTGGAATAATTATCCCTACAATATTCAAGATCTATTATTCCAATTTCGAGAAGTTTGGAGAAGGGGGTTCAACCCGCCATTGGATCGATAAAAGGATAATTATCGACTTCGCTAAAGGATAATTATCGACTTCACTATAAATAGGGTAAAATCGTTTATTAATTCATTTCCTTTCACGTTTCCTCGTAAAAGCTCTGGTTTCTCTCAAACTTCAAACTCATATCTACTCTCCGTTTCTAATCCGATTTCAATTCCGTTTGAGTTTTTGGATTCCTCTCTTCATTCTCTTCATATCGGTACCGAGTTTCTGTACTTCCGAGAAGATAAGGACCTGGTCGAGCATATATGTCACCAGGACAGTTCCGTCGCTCAGATTCCGATGAATTTGATGTTGTACATGCGTAGCCTGCGTCGTTGTGATTCCGAATCTTCTTTTAGATCGTCAATTGGGTTAGTAACGAATAAGTTATGAATTTATTCGTTTTCCGTACTGCGATTTGGCCAAATTTGACCTTAGGCTTTTCAAAATGGATAATTAAAAATTCCATTATGATCATCATATTATTCTGGTGTTTATGGGTTGTTTGTTTGATGAAATCTGATGACAGGTGGGTTTAGAAATGGTTTGCGAGCAAAACGTTATTCTGGTGAAATTTAATTAATTAATGAAAGGTTAATTAATTAAATTAGGATTAAATTTGAGATTGAGGAATATTGATTAGATGCATGCTAGGTGTCAGAATGAGTTGAGGATCATGATGATGTTATGGATATCGGTTATGGCTTTAAGGTTTAGTATGCGTACGAGTATGATGAGATGTTATGTTGAGGATATGCCTTAGGCATCTATGAATGTGTTGAGGATCTGAGGTTTAGATTTGAGATATAGGTTGGTTGTGGTTAGTGAGATGAGTCTCCTAACCTTTGCAATATGTGATTGTGTGCCTTGCTATTGCAAGCGTTGATTACTTCCCCAAGGGGAAGCTGTGACGTGGTACAGGTTACGAGTATATCAAGTAAGTCCATTGGACTTACTTAGCGTGCAGTTGTGGACTGTATGATTGTGATGGTTGTGTGTGTTCATATGATTGTGCATTTATAACCTAAATCGGACTAGGATGACCATTCATTATATTTATTTGGCCCAAGCGTGTTATAACGGGCGGTAACCGCCGGTCTCCGCCTGCTGGTTAGGTGGAGGTGCCCTGAAGATGATCTCACAGGAGGGGACGAGTGAAGGTCACCTCCATGAAAAACTCCTGTGTTACGTTGGAAGGGACGGGGTTCTTGAGGCTCCTCGTGTTACAAAAGAAGTTGAATTAGTAATGGAATAACGTAATGAAAGATAATAAATGAATGTGTGTGGCATTGCATGTTTGAGATGTTGATGTGTGGTTGTGTTATTACCTTCATGCTTTTCGTTGTTGTAGCTAACGGTTTCATACCGTGTTGTAGTGTTATGCAGGTTAGGAATACTGCAGAGTGATCGAGATGGTGTGACAAGTCGAGGACTTCTGTACATTAGGATGCGTGGGATGTGGGATCTTTTGTGGTTGTGGTTTATGTTGTTGTTTTGTACTCGGCTATGAGTTTGTAAACTCTTTTGATGTATCATACTCAGCTTTTATGTATTTGATTTTAATCTACCTGTGCCTTGTTGTAAGATCCAGTGAACTTGTTGTCGGGCTAGGGTCAGGATCCATTGTGAGATCCTAGCCCAATGTGACACTCCAAGTCCCGCGGATTTGGGGTGTTACAGAGTTGGTATCAGAGTCTTAGGTTGACAACAATGGCACTTGCTATCTGCAATAAAGGTAGAGTGGATAAATAAACAAAACCCACATGGGGTCTGACTTTTCAAAAGGTTTTGGTTTTAAGCGAGTACAGATATTTTGGGATAGTATGTACAGAAGTCGCGTCACCCATCTGAGGATCTCGATAGTGTATATATATATATATATATATATCTTTTATGTGTTGATGTGTATGCATGTAATAATGAGTATTATATATATATATATATATATATATATATATATATATATATATATATATATATATATATATATATATATATATATATATATATATATATATATATATATATATATATATATATATATATATATATATATCGATACATATGGCATATATATAGCCTTATAAGTTTAGGGGCGTATATTCTACAGATGGCTCAGATTAGAGCAGTATCTGTAGTGGGACGAGATAGGGGTACACCCCCTCTTCCTTCAGTAGCGCCAAGTCAGGGACCAGTATCCGCTGATGTGTTGCCTATGACAGAGAACGAGTTCGAAGAGGATGATCGTGTCTCCATGAGTAGATTCGAGTTTCAAGAGTATATGTAGCAAGTATATGAGGCGGCGATAGCGGGTAGATCTACACCGGATTTATCAACATCTGTGAGATCAACTGAAGCTTCTGGATTAGAGAAGAAACAACGGGTTGAATCAGTGAAAGATGAGGTTGGATATCCGGGTTGCAAAGCGAGCCCGACTTGTGGACGTTTGAGTACTTCTCGTTCACACGGACTTCTGGTGAAACGAGGACTTTTTACAATTGTGAGAAGCCTGGACATGTACGACCACAGTGTCCAAGATCGCCAATGACTTGCTTTACCTGTGGTAGACAGGGTCATAGAGTTGTTTTTAGTAAGCAAACTGGAGTGGCATCACGACAGGGTTTTATTTCTACTAGTGTGACGGGAGGTGGTCAGAAGACACCTCAGCAGCAGACGCGGGGGCAGCAGAGAATCCCAAATCATTCGCCTACTCAGGAATCCGTTCTCAGGCTGAGTAGAGGTAAGGGTCGTGGTAGGAGTACCACGGATACTAGAAGAGCTCAAGGTAGAGCCTTTGAGCTGGGCAGTGCAGAGGAGCCACCCGTACTAGTGGCAGGAATGAGACGTATATGTCTCAACTGTGGCTATCCAGATCATGTGCGCTCTGAGTGCCCCATGGCACCAATAGCTTGCTTCACCTGTGGTGAACTAGGCCATCTGACCCTTTTCTGTCAACAAGGTAGTGTTTATTCTCATCAAGACCTTCCTCTTTCCGATGCAGAAAGAGTGGAAGTAGAGGTTGTGGCGATGACCTCAGTGATACCTGAGGAGCATAGGTCTGAGATTGAGTAATGATATGTAGTAGAGCTTCGGGCGTTAGCTGTTACAGGTACCATTCTTGTTAATGGTTTACCTAGTGGAGTTTTGTTTGTTGTGAGTGCTATGCACCTCTTGTCTTTCGATGCATGTGTTAATAGTTAAATGTGGATACAATAGAAGATAGATCTTCCTTTATAGGATTACGAGTTACGGGTCTTAGGTACCCACGAGATATGTGGTTGTTCCCTTTGTTTAGGGACTTGTGTATGGCTTGAAGACTTCTTTGTCATGCCTTAGGTGCATGAGAAGGTCTTTATGTATGTGGTGCACGAATAGATATCATGTTGGTTTAGATAGTAGTAGGAGGACTATTCTAGTCTCTACTGAGATTGACTAAGTAGAGGTTTTCCAAGGTTATGACCTTTGAGGAGGTGAGTTGTCTTTAGTGCCGTATGAGCAACGAGGTTGATAACACCAGAGGGTGATGTTTTTTTTTAATGTTGTGCCATGAAGGAAAGAGATAGTTCCACGCTGAAGAGTATTCCAGTGGTATATGATCTTATAGACGTGTTACTGAACCGTCTAATCTATCGCCTTAGCAGAATGAGGACTTTGATATTGTGTTGAAGTATGGTACGAGATTGGTTGGGAGAAGGCCTATGAGGTATATGGCTTGTTGAGTTGTTAGAACTTGAAGAAGCAATTTGAAGAGTGGATTGAGATGGGCTTCGTTCGCCCTGGTATACTCATCGCTATGTATTGATGACTTGTCGGATCAACTAAGAGAAGCAATTGTGTTCTCAAGAATTCCATATGCTTAGGATATCATCAGTTAAGGATGAGAGAGTAGTGTGGGCATAGGACAACATTCCATACCCGTTATGGACATTACGAGTTGTAGTGTTGTCATATGAGTTGAGGAACGTCCTAGTAGTCGTTATAGGAGTTGATGAATAGTGTCTTCATCTACTTCCTTGATCAGTTGGTGGTAGACCTTATTGATGACGTTTGGTGTACTCTCACAACGGAGAAGAATGTACCGGTTATTTGAGGACGGTTTTGCAAAATCCGAGGGATAGAATCCAGTGTGCTACTCCCTAAATGTGAATTGAGATACCAGAAGTAACCTTCAAGGTCATGTTGTTCCGCCAGTAGGATCATGATTGATGTGACGAGGAGTAAGTATGAAGTCTTATGGATGATACTGATAAACGTTAAGGGAATGCCTAATTTTCGGCTCAGTCGATTGCTACCAACGCTTTAAGGAAGGATTCTATGTGATTGTGCATCCAATTACGAGTCTTCTGAGAAAGACCACCATAAGTGTGTGGTTGAAGTAGTATGTCGGAGTTCTGAAGAGTAGAGGAAGCATTTGAACTCTGCTTCTATTCGGTGATAATCAGAAGATTTTGGGAATCACGTGACTACGGTGCTGAGAACATATGAGGAGAACTGCCCGACTCATAATTTTGAGTTAGTAGTGGTAGTTCAAGTGTCCAGATTTTAAGGCAATATCGGTGTGATATTTCATGTTAGATTCTCACCGATCATAAGAGTTTGAAGTATATTTTATGCAACATAAGCTGAATAACCGCGAGCGTCGTTGACTGGAGTTGATCAAGGAGTTTGATCGTAAGTTTGGTACCATTCTGGCAAGTGGCAAGGAGAATGTGGTAACTGATACCTTGAACAAGAAGACGCCTCGAGAGAAGGCGGTTGTTGGAATTGCTGTACAGCCTCGGTTGCAAAATAATCTAGCTTGGTTAGAGTTGGACCTACAACTGCTGATAAGGACGTTAGTTTGATGTTTTAGGGGTTCTACCTGATTTGTTGGATGAGGTCCAACAAAAGCAGGGGACTTGTCTGACCTTGAGGGAGTTTGATGGAAGGATGTCTCATGGCGAGACACCACTGTTCTTTAACGGAGCAGAAGGAGTATGAGGTGCCGTAACTGCGTCTGTATAACCGCTTATGCGGAGTTGAGTGAAGAAGATTACAATACACCCATAGTACACCTTTAGTACATCCATGTACGAATAAGAGGTACCCAGAAGTAGTAGATCAGGTTAAAGTGTTACTTACATGGAGATGAGCTCATCCACTACTAGTGTTGTAGTGGAAGTGAAAGGACCTTTCTGTGGACTTGTGATGGGATTGAGACCTAGTAAGAGTTTTGGTGTTATCCAGATTATTGGTAACAGATTTACGAAGTCGACACGTTCCATCTCTATTGAGAGACGTGGCCAGTGAATGAAATAACAAAGGAGTACACTAGACAGATGGTGGGACTCCATAAGTGTACCGGGGACGATCGACTATGATTGTAGTAGACGGGTTATTTTGAGGTTTTGATAGCGGATTCAGACTGCTTGGGGAACGCGTCTACACTTCATGATTGAGATTTACCTCAGATAGACGGTCAGTCTGAGAGGACCCTCCAGACCGTAGAGAACATGTTGCGAGCTTGTGGGGTGGATTGAGAACAGGGACGATCTGTTTATCTCCCACTCGTTGAATTCTTATACCACGACCGTTGGCATGCATCTATAAAGATGGTTCCTATGGGACATTGTGTAGACATAGGTGTCATACACCTTTATGCGGGGATGAGCCTGGCAGTACTAGGGGGTTAGCGTCAGAGCATATTCAGGATGATATAGATCGAGTAACGTTAATCAGAGAAAGGATGATGGCTGCACAGAGTCACCAGAAGTCGTATGTAGATTGGAGGCGTCGACCTCTAGAGTTCAGGGTAGGAGTTCATGTCTGGTTGAGAGTATCTCCGATGTGAGGCGTCAGACGTTATGGCATAAAGGGAAAGCTGAGTCCCCGATAGGTCGGTCCTTTCGAGATACTAGATAGAGTTGGGAGAGTAGTGCACAGATTGGCTTTGCCACCGAAGTTAGAGGGTGTTCACCCTATGTTTCATGTGTCTCAGCTGAGGAAGTACATACCAGATCTGAGGCACATTGTGAGTCATGATGATCTAGTGGTTGAGCCGGACCACACTTTTGCAGAACAACCTTTTTCGGTTCTAGGAAGAGAGGTGTGAGACGCCTACATTCGAAGGATATTCCTATGATGAGGCTACGCGGGAGACTGAGGATAGTATCCAGGGGAACTATCCAGATTTTTACGCCGGGACAGATGCACCTTTAGGATCCACGATTAGATTTTGGTGCTATCTTAGTGAGTGTATGTTATGCTATGTGCTTATGTGATATGTTGTGTTTTCTTGCTAGCTGTGAGTTGTGCATATGATCTGTTAGATCTTGTTTGCTAGTACGAGATAGGTATAGCTGGAGATGGTTCTTTCCTCCATGCTATCTTTGATGGACATAGTGTGAGTGGAGACAGTTTCCTCCACATAGTTGTGTTACGAGTACGATTGGCTGGAGACGGCTTTCCTCCATGCCTTGTGATGTGGTTAGTAGTTGGCTAGAGATTATTTTTCCTCTATGCCTTGGATAGCGTTATGATCTTGTTGCTCGAGTTGGTGATTCCTCCATTTTGTGTTTTGAGGTTATAGAGTGTTATAGGTTGATACGTTTGAACGGAGATGTGATACCTCCGATAGAGAGAGTGTTTATACCTCGACGTATGGGTCCGAGAGGATTTGGGAATTGTTCAAGTTTCGGGACGAAACTTTTTTTTAAGGGGTGTGTGATGTAATAACTAGGATTTCCGAATTTTGATTAATGTTGATTAACTTAATCAGTGATAGTAATTGACATATAACTCGCGAAGATTGCGTAAGTATTGAGTATAAGTCCCACCGTTATGTTTCTGGCGTAATTGTGGGCTTATGGTGAAATTTTCACTTTTTCCCCGAGTAATTATTTTTACCCTCCGGTATTATTTGGAGCATTTGGGAGCCCCAATTAATAAAAATGCAGTTGAGAGAAATGATCAGGACATCGGACATGTCCTAGATATGAAATAACATGGAAAGGCAAAACGGACAAAAGAGTCGCTATTTCGTTTCTTAACGGCTAAGAAAGACGGCTTAGGAATACACGTTTTCCGAGGCAATTGTGGAATAATTATCCCTACAATATTCAAGATCTATTATTCCAATTTCGAGAAGTTTGGAGAAGGGGGTTCAACCCGCCATTGGATCGATAAAAGGATAATTATCGACTTCGCTAAAGGATAATTGTCGACTTCGCTATAAATAGCGGAAAATCGTTTATTAATTCATTTCCTTTCACGTTTCCTCGTAAAAGCTCTGATTTCTCTCAAACTTCAAACTCAGATCTACTCTCCGTTTCTAATCCGATTTCAATTCCGTTTGAGTTTTTGGATTCCTCTCTTCATTCTATTCATATCGGTACCGAGTTTCTGCATTTCCGAGCAGATAAGAACCTGGTCGAGCATATCTGTCACCAGGACAGTCCCGTCGCTCATATTCCGGTGAATTTGATGTTGTACATGCGTAGCCCGCGTCGTTGTGATTCCGAATCTTCTTTCAGATCGTCAATCGGGTTAGTAACTAATAAGTTATGAATTTATTCGTTTTCCGTACTGCGTATTGGCCTAAATTGACCTTAGGCTTTTCAAAATGGATAATTAGAAATTCCATTATGATCATTATATTATTCTGGTGTTTATGGGTTGTTTGTTTGATGAAATCTGATGACAGGTGGGTTTAGAAATGACTTGCGGGCAAAACGTTATTCTGGTGAAATTTAATTAATTAATTAAAGGTTAATTAATTAAATTAGGATAAATTTGAGATTAAGGAATATTGATTAGATGCATGCTAGGTGGTAGAATGAGTTGAGGATCATGATGATGTTATGGATATCGGTTATGGCTTTAAGGTTTAGTATGTGTACGAGTATGATGAGATGTTATGTTGAGGATATGCCTTAGGCATCTATGAATGTGTTGAGGATCTGAGGTTTAGATTTGAGATATAGGTTGGTTGTGGTTACTGAGATGAGTCTCCTAACCTTTGCAGTATGTGATTGTGTGTGCCTTGCTATTGCAGGCGTTGATTACTTCCCCAAGGGGAAGCTGTGACGTGGTACAGGTTACGAGTATATCAAGTAAGTCCATTGGACTTACTTAGCGTGCAATTGTGGATTGTATGATTGTGATGGTTATGTGTGTACATATGATTGTGCATTTATAACCTAAACCGGACTAGGATGACCATTCATTACATTTATTTGGCCCAAGTGTATTATAATGGGCGGTAACCGCCGGTCTCCGCCTGCTGGTTAGGAGGAGGTGCCCTGAAGATGATCTCATAAGAGGGGACGAGTGAAGGTCACCCCCATGCAAAACTCCTGTGTTACGTTGGATGGGACGGGGTTCTTGAGGCTCCTCGTGTTACAAAAGAAGTTGAATTAGTAATGGAATAACGTAATGAAAGATAATAAATGAATGTGTGTGGCATTGCATGTTTGAGATGTTGATGTGTGGTTGTGCTATTGCCTTCATGCTTTTCATTGTTGTAGCTAACGGTTTCATACCGTGTTGTAGTGTTCTGTAGGTTAGGAATACTGCAGAGTGAGCCAGATGGTGTGACAAGCCGATGACTTCTGTACATTAAGATGCGTGGGATGTGGGATCTTTTGTGGTTGTGGTTTATGTTGTTGTTTTGTACTCGGCTATGAGTTTGTAAACTCTTTTAATGTATCATACTCAGCTTTTATGTATTTGATTTTAATCTACATGTGCCTTGTTGTAAGATCCAGTGAACTTGTTGTCAGGCTAGGGTCATGATCCATTGTGAGATCCTAGCCCAATGTGACACTCCAAGTCCCGCGGATTTGGGGTGTTACAGTATTTATCCCGGTCCGACTCTAGTGAAGTTCAAAAACAACTTCATAGTGAAGTTGTATGCATCTAAACCGTTAATTAAGTTTAATGATTGAGATCATCTTGATAATTATTGCTAGTGATAATTTAGATCATCTTGATAATTATGGTTAGTGAATAAGAATGATAATTTATGAAAATATAAGAAATTTAATAGTACTAAAAGGAAAGCTAATATTGAAAAAATAAAAATCTAATATTTCCATATAAGTGTTGTCTCCTCCTTTGCTAATCACTAACATTTATGAATGTTTTGTATCGATATTTTCATTTAATCTAATTGTATAATAATTAAACTTTTTGTATTGTTATTTTAATGACATTTAAAATATCATTTTGCTTCATTTAGATAATTGTCGATTAAAGGTTAATATTAACAAAGAATATGTTTAATACATTATTTTTATCTTAATAAATCAAAGTAATTTATGTTTATTTAATCAAAATAATCTAAAAAAACAAAATAGAGAACAAATGTAACCAATATTGAATGGAATTAAAAATACTAACTAAATGTGTTTATTATTGTATTTTCTATTTAATAGCGTTACTTTTTTATATTCATAAAATTTAAATGTTAAGATCTTTCAGCAAATTGTAAATTAATGGTAAATTAAGGTTAGAGAATAAGAAAGATAATTTTAGTACTTTTCAATCCATTCAATATTATTTACATTTGTTCTCACACCCTATTATATTTTATTTTTATTAGATTACTTTGATTAATTGAATAAACATAGATTACTTTAATTTCTTAAGATAAAAATAATGTAATGAAATATTTTTTGTTAATATTAGCCCTTGGTCGACAATTAGCTAAATCAAGTAGAAGATAATTTTGAATGCAATAATAATAATAATAATAATAATAATAATAATAATAATAATAATAATAATAATAATAATAATAATAATAATAATAAAGACATTTTAATGAATATTAAATTAGATTAATTGAAAAATATCAATATAAAATCATCTATAAATGTTAGTGGTTAGCAAAGAAAGAAGATAAACGGCTTATATCAAAATACTAATAAAAGTCTTTTTTTTTTCAATATTCTCTTTCCTTTTTAGTATCATTAAATTTCTTATATATTCATAAATTATCTTTCTTATTCACTAGCCATAATTATCGAGATAATTGTAATGATCACTCGTTTTTAAATATCTCCCTGTTTTAAGATTCAGATATCCATTTCGATCCGCATTTGGTTGAATATCCGGCATTTTTCTCATAATCGGATCGGATAATTATTCGGATGTCCGGATGATCTGGATTCCAAAATATAGTATGCAAAATGATTTGGTTGGATCGGATCGGATTATTATCCACGGATTTGATCCGGATATCCTCTTGATCAATATGCAAAAATGATTTAGCCGGATCCGGATATCCTCTTGATCCGAATATCCTCTTGATCCGAATATCCTCTTGATCTGAATATCCGTTTGATCCGGATATGTATTTGCTACTTTGTTTATCACAAAATGTAATGAAAAAACAATTAAAAGGCACAAAACAAAATCAAAGCAAAAATGATAATCATATATATGATAAAAAAAATAGAATATTAAAGTACGTTATAATAAGAAAATAAAAATATTATTTAAAAACAATAGATATCTATATCTTTACATTTTATAACTATATCTGAAAACGAGAGTACGCGACTAACTTATAATTAAAGATTATTATAGACATTTGTTCATTTAAATGAGACCAACTTCTAATAAAAGATTATCAATAACATCAAGTTATAATCATATTTATAAGAATTAATATTTTAAAATCAGACCCACTTATAATAAAAGATTATTCGGAACTTATGAGGTAACCAAGTATGCATAAGTTATTAAGTTGTAACAAATTAACATTATTAATTCATTGTTTTGCCTAACTCAAATATTTTCCCATTAAATACATATATTTTTTAATATAACTATTAGTACATACAATGTTGATTTATCCTTCATAAAACAAAATGGGTACTTCGATGCCTAAGATGATCTGATGAGGCGATGAATCCGATGATCCACGGATATTTGGATATCCGATTATGGATATCCGGTGAGCCACTGATCCGTGAGTACCCGGATAGGTGGATATCCAGGATTATTTGGATATCCATGATTATTCGGAAATCCGTGGATATTCGGATGCCTAAAACCCTAATTTGTATTTGATCCGGTGATCTAGGAAGATCTCCCGTATCGGATTCGTACCAGATCAAAACGGGTACTAAAATATCGGGGTTTTTCGGATCGAGTCAACGGATTTTTAGACCGGATTGACGGATCAAATTGGTTTTGCCACCCATACTAATCATATTGGCGAATAATTATCCGATCCAATTAAAATCATCTGTGGATGCCATATTCTATTAGACCAAAATATTCACATAACTAGGTGATTTGGATTTAACTCGAGAAATTGCACCATCCAAAACCGACCTGAATAAAGATGTTAGGAAATCATATCATCTTTGACCCCACCGAACTTGACCCGCCTTAATTGGCACCTCTCGAAACATTAAAAAACAAAAATAATCCGGCCTAAAGTGACCCCATAACCAACTAAACCGATTTGCTATGACACAAGAACCAAGTCTACCATTAACCCATTCCAATCCGAACAACTAGTGCCCGACCCAAATTGGCCCGATCCGAAACAACCCGCTAACGAAAACAAACCTATTTATACCCGACTCGATTCCAACCCGGCCCCGTTTGACCCAACCCGAACTCGACCCGCCGACCCGTTTGACCCGACCCGAGCTCAACCCGCCAACCCCGTTTGACACCACGGAAAGAACCGATGCTACCCGATAACCCGTTTTAACCCGAACATTTGGTAATCGATCCAAACCGCCCCGACCCGAAACAAGCTGTTTAAAAACCAAGCCTACTTTTTACCCGACCCAATTCCAACCCGAGCTTGTTATAACCCGACCCGAACCCGACCCGTCAGCCCCGTTTGACAGCTCTAAACTTACCTTTCCTCATCACATTTTCCAATTGTGCCTTCCTAGTTCGTTTCCTCATCACATTTTCCAATTGTGCCTTCCTAGTTCGAGCGCAACGCACTGATTGCCTAATTTTGAAAATCCTGCAAGTAATTATGACAAAATAAACATACACTATCACCACTCATACTTAGAAGTACCAAATAAACAAAGAAAAGTCAAGTATTGATACGATAACGGAACATTCCCACTTCTAAAAAAAATGGGAATACAAAGTATCGTAATTCTCTGAGGTGTGCTCCCAGGTTCATCGGCATTACCAAATTATACAAGTTATACAGATCCAGAAGAAAATGACAATAAAAAAAACAGCAATGGATTCCTTGGAGAAACCTTCCAAGAGAAACTTGTCCACTCTATACAACATTTACAAACATAAAAGATCAACTACAAAGAACATTTGGGGCACGCATTCATTTAGTATATGTACAAGGCTTTACTTAGGATTGGAACCCCAAAGTAGTGCAAATTCGTTCACCATCGACATATCCCAGGAGGTGCTTCTGCTCTGCAAAGAGCAAGCGTCTCCTCGTACTTGGAAGCATAAACAAATCCCCATAGCTGCAACAAGAGGAATGGGAGGGGAAGTCAGTGGGATATATGGTGATCTGGTGAAAGAGATATATAGCAAGAGAGGCACCTCGACTTCCTTGACAGCAAAATCCGGAGAGTATGCTAGACAGGAGTTTCCATATGTTTCTGAAGCAGCACTTGATCCATTCAATCTAAAATACGCATGCAAGCAAGTCGTTAATTACACTTGTTCAACTCATACTTCACACAAACGATAAAATGATATCTTACAGGTCACTGTCCAAATAAAGTGCAAAGTGGTTACCACCACCCAGAGCAAGAAAATCTGGGGAACACAAAGTGAAGTACCGATTTGAACCTGAAAGAATTTTCGTATTCAGTTCAAGAAAATCTAATATTCACGACCAAAGTTTCATAAATTTATAAAAAAGGATTATAGATCAGCTTTGCAACTAAATAGAACAAATAAGAGTAAATTACAAAAAACACCCATAAGAATAAGCTAGTTTTCACAAAATATAATTTTCCTGAAAGAATTTTCGTATTCAAAGTGAAGAGTCCATACTCAAGGACTCGCGATTGTAATGAATCAAGACATTGTAATTATGAATTTCTTGAAGCCAAGGGTTGATTTCTTGAAGCCAAGGGTTGAATTTCTTGAAGGGGTCACATTTCAATGTTCACAGCTTGTAGTATTGCATCTGAGAGAAGGTAAATTTATAACTCAAGGCGTGGTATATAATATAGGTACTACAGGTAACAATTTTGGAATATTTTTCAAAAAAAGGTGGAACTACATGTTCCATGTGAAATGCATGATCAGTTCACTCATTTATGAAATGTTGAATTTATACAGAAAAGATGATTATGTTATAAGAGGGAAGTATAGTTGGATACGAAATGGTTTGCAATTTGTTATTTTGTTTACATAGTTTAAATTTGACGCACTTCCACATAGATGGGAGGGTCGGTGATCTTGGGATATTAAATCATATTTAAGGGATGGTTCTATGTAGTTATTAGTTTAAGGGAGCATTATCAACAAAAAAAAAATTACGGATGGTTCAATACTTCTATATAATTTCAAGCTAAAGGGCATGGCTATCTAGAACAAAACAGTGATATTTAAGGGTCATTCTCTTTAATTTCAAGTTGAAGGGGTGGTTTTTTGAAAAAATGTGATATTTAAGAGATATGAAAAATGGGGTATTTTAAGAAGTGGTTTGATGTAAATATCTGTATAAATTATAGGAGTTAAATTTTATTTTGCAATGTTAAAACAATTAACTTTAAGGTGAAGGCGTATTTAAACCAAGACAACTCACAAACTTTAAGATAAGTTGAGCCATGTCATGGTTCAGACATAGTATATAAAATACATAGTATAGTTGATAACCAGTTTATCATATATGAGATTACCAATAGTTATGAGTATTTGTATGAACCAAGCTGAAACACTAGACCACAGATGGACTGGCCGGACTTTAAACTGTAATTTGAATGATTGAATCAATTATTGACCCAAACACGGGTGACCAGAACCCGAACCCAACCAATCCGATTGACAATTATAACAGTTGCGTCAAAAGACTAGAGTTTCTTCGAGTCGAGTGCGAGTTGGATTAATTAAGATTATTGGTTGCTTCAAACTGTAACAGTACAAATTGTATAGATGTTCAAATTAACTAGCGAGTCTAGAGCGTAGAAATGTTTTTATTGAGAAAATTTGAAAATTAGAATTTTTACATAAATTGCTATATTTTCTATAAAAAGTAAAGGTTTAAATTTAGGGTTAGGATATAGTATATTGTATATATTATATGGATTTTATCAAGAAACTATACTTATGTTTGAATAAATATATTCAATAGTGCTTATTATGTAGAACAAATATGAGATTGTTATAAAATAGTCGCTTAAAGTACGAAGTGGATTTTCTGAAAATGAATTAATGGAACTTCAACATTTCATGCTGAGTGGATTTTTATTTTATCTCTCCACAACATCATCTTAAAATCTATCATATTTTTTCTACATTACTGATTTCTAATAAATTTTTAACTTCGTCTTTATTCATCCATTATAATTATTAAATACCTATATGCTATAGAATTTATTAAAATATCCTGATAAACAATATAATCAACTCATACAAGATACAAAACTCCACTTGTAAATAGTAAAATCAAGTTTAAAAAAGAGTTTCTTTTGGGAAAAAACACCTTTTAAAATTATATTGTATTAAAAACCTCATTTTATAATTTTGTTACATAAAACCACCTTATATATTATAAATCATATTTTTAGAGAAGTATGAGAAATTTGACTAAAAATACCCTTTATTAAAAAATTGGTACTTTGATACAAACGCCTATTTACAATAATACGTATTTTAAAAAATTGAATTTTAAAACTTTATTTGATACAAACAACTCAATTTTTTCAATAAAATTGTTTTTTTAATAATATAGGTTTTTTGTTAGTTTATGCAAGAATTATGAAAAACATTTACTTTTTCCAAATGATTTCTTTATATAATATAAAACTTCTAGTTAATTTAATAAAAATAAATATTATGATAAATATGTATATGAAAAAATAAATTGCAAAAATACTAATATTTAATTAATAATTAAGGGTATTTGGTCAACTAGTTTATGTGTCATTAGGAAATAAGTATTGGTGGTTTAAATCTATGACATATTGTATAAGGTGGTTTCATCCAACACAACTTATAAAAGGTGGTCTATTAGAAAAACAAAATTTTAAAAGTTGGTGTTTTTCAAAGACCTCTAGAAAGCCCGTTTTATAAAATTTTGGGGATTAAAAATGTCATATGCTAAACATCAAATACCAGTTCAAAAAGCTACGCTTCGTCTTAATTACTTTAACTGAAATATGTTAGATTGATACAATGAATGTGTATGGATAGATAAAAGTAATAAATATTTGTAAAAATAAAGTTTTAAGATTTTAACTTTTCATGTTAAAAATTGTCAAATAAGGCTGAAATCTATAAAGGTGGGGTGAAAATTTTAGAGCCATAGATTTCCTCCTCATCTAACATAAGGGAAAAAAACTCTCACTAATTTTAATCTTCTGTCTCCTTGATTTTAAGGAGTAGTTACTACACAACTAAACAGATACTTTAGGGAAAGAAACATTGTATCTTATAAACCAATATAGCAGCAACTCATTACACATTTATCATTTACCTGTTGGATGATATGTACGAGGCTGGCCAGACACATCACTGAAAAGAAATGTGCTATTTGTCCCCTGCTCAAAAGTCAAAGACTCTCGTAAGCAACTCAAACTATTAGACAAAGGTATAAGCTTCAGCATACCTGATACTTCTGGCTCTTGGACGCTCTTAATGGTGCCTCCACCAAGCCTCCAAAGATTGCACCTTTACTGTCTCCTACCACCTGGATAGATATCAACCAGTTTTGAATTTCCTGATACTAAGGTATTCAACAAGCATGATGCGAGCAACTTGGCAATAAAGAAGACAAGTACCAGCAAACTAAGACCATCACCGAGCATGCTTCTTCTGTAGAGAGTAGAAAGTGATATTCCATGCCTCCACGTGCTGCAAACAATAAAGCGCAATACATTTATCAAGGGAGAGAATCGAGCAAGACGTATCTATTACACAAAATTTACCTGTAAAGAAGAACCCATTTTCTTCCCTTGGCGAGAGCAGGAAGCGAAACATACACGAACCTCCTCATACTCTCGGAAAGCAGAGACGAAGAATCTGACATCTCAGGTGGCTGTACTAGTGACAGTGCCTCATCTTCCTTGCTCTGAATGGACTCAAATATATCTCCTCCGCCATCTTCACAGTCACTCTTATCAGATTCTTTCACCTCACCGCCCCGATTACCTTTCCTCTCTGACCTACCAAACCCACCAAGCTTAGCAGCATAACCAAAAGCTTTGCCAACAGATTGTTTGCCTCTTGAAAACAAACCCTTCCTCCCACTACTCTCTTTCCCCACATTTCCAGCTTTCGGTTCGGATACAGGGTCAGGGTTTTCTGCTTCCAGTTCATCCTTAGTTTCCGAAGATGACAATAGAGAAACGAGAAATGCAGAGAACGACGAAGTATCAGGTCCGCCACTAACAGATATCTCGGTACCCTCCTTTTGGGAAATTGAGCTTAGTTGATTTCTTGCAGTTTCGCTATCCTCGTTCTGAGGATACAATCAAATTAGGGTTAGTTTATGGGGGGAAATGCAGAAATTAAACAATGATAAAACTGAAATTAGTCGAAAATAGGATGAAAATCGATTCAATTGAAGCTCCCATACAAGAACGGCACTTACCGAGCAAGATGGGACAGCAGGAGAGGGTTTAGAAGGTTTATCAGATATGGGATTGAGGAGAACGGTGGTGATGTCGGAAACCAAATGCACCGCTTTGCTTTTAATCGATCGTTGCCTTCCCATTTTTGCTGCTCAGTCATCAAAATTATCATAAAAGCACAGCATCAGAAGAGAAGATCAAAATTAGGGTTTCAATTTCCTTTTGAGGCAAACCGATTTGGTGAATTCAACAACGAGGAGGATAAGAAGTGTAGAAGTAGATTGCAAGTAACGACATTTCCTTTCCCTTCTTGCAGGGCGATGACCCTAGCAAATTACAGGAGACTTTGTTATATTCACGATCGGTGGTTCGATGAAATACTTACTACTTCGTAGTTGTTAAGACCAAGTAATGGGCGTTTCTAATGAATTAAATAAATACAATAAGTTTCTTATAAACAGTGTCAAAATTGAGCCAAAAGTTTTTTTTTTTTGTTTTCATCTTACAAATTAAATAAGATACGATGAGAGGTATTGTGAAGTCTTTATTCGTATATGTTACAATCTATTATACTTACTAAAACAGAGCACGAGTTGATGACGTGGCGCGCTGTGGACGCAGGATTAGATTAGAGAAGTATATAAAACAAAAGCACGTAATAAAAACCTATTTCACAATATTCTTTCTCATTTTTTTCAAAACCCGCACAAGGTGCGGGTATTATACTAGTACATAACTAAAACATCAAACTTAAAAAGACCTAAAATTTTAGAAAAATTTCCATATAATAGTGAAGTTAATTTTCAATTAGATTTTACGAAATATATGAAAATACATGAAAATACATCCACGCATCACATATTCAATTCATGGTTTAATCTTCACACTACACCCTTTTGATAAGGGGTTAACTCACTATCATGTGTAAGAAATATGGTTAGCATTTAAAGTTTTTGAGTAACCACATCATTCAAAATTTTATTTTTATTAGTTTGCAACTCTAAGTACTTAATGTCCGTCTCGTCCCCATGATTAACTGAACTCTCGACGACTTTTTTCCCATTCTTTTTCCAGCTTTTACACCATTCCTTCCGGAGGGGCGAGTTGCATCAATTGTTTGTCCAATAAATGTTGTATTATCGGGGCTAGTGGCACTGTTGGGAGTAGACATGTTGGAACTTGAAGAGTAGGTTCCGGCTTCATTCACCTTGGAACGTTTTTGAGCTTCTTTCGCTTTTCTCAAGAAGTTTCTCAACCAACGTGAATCACTTTGGTATATTTTGAAGCTCACGCCAAAAATGCTCAAATCGAAAGTTCACACCCATATCGAAAAGGTAAATAACATGTGTCATTTTGAGTACATTTGTCTCACTTTTCTCCACTTGTTCTTCAATTGGATGCTTGTTTGTAACATCCAACAAATTCTGAAGGCGCTATGGATATTTTGTGACACCTTTGTTTTATAGAGCTTGAACCCCTTTCAACCCAATTTTCGTCATCCTCCACTCTTCTGGTGTTGTAGTATTCCGTGATCCGGTCTCAAAACGTTGTGCCATTTTGATCATTACCGACAACATTGTTCATGTTGGTGTTGATTCATGCACTGACAACTAACAACTCTTCTCCTTTGTTATATATCACTCGTTGTAGATCACTTTGAAAAGCACCACTTTCACGGGTGGGGGGAGGCTTCTTGTTAACCACTCATGGGAGGAGTTATGGTAGGGTTTATTTATTCTAGACTCGCTTCTTGTGTGTATGACCTCATTGGGGTGCTTCCATATGGACCATATTGGTTTGTTGGAACGCTTCCATATGCACCATATTGGCTCGTTGTGATGTGTCCATATGCACCATATTGGTTGTTGGAACACTTCCATATGAACGATATTGGTTCATTGGAATGTTTCCAGGAGGACCAAATGGGTAACCTAGAGTGGAGTAATATGGCCCGAGATTTGTGAAATTAGTAAGTTTTGGTTTTATGTTGATTTTAATTACACTCATCAGACAAGTGACCTTCAATTATGATCGATTTGAATTCAATGCTTTTTTTTACCCTTACTCGTCCCAATATTGATCAATTATTAAAGTTTTGGTTCTATGTTGATTTGAATGAAACTCATCAGACAAGTTGCCTTCAATTATGACGAATTTGAATCCAATACATTTTACTATTACTCTCCCCAATGTTGATGAATTATCAAAGTCATAGCTCTATGTTGATCTAAATGACCACTCATCAGACAAGTGACCTTCAATTATGACTTTGAATTCAATGCATGTTGCCCTTACTTTTACCAATATTGGTGAATTATTAAATTCATGGCTCTATGTTGATTTGAATGACCACTCATCAGAAAAAGTAGTCTTTAATTATGACGGATGTGAATTTGAATCCAATGCAATTTAACCTAACTCTTCCCAATATTGGTGAATTATTAAAGTCATGGCTCTATGTTAATTTGAATTTAAATCCAACGCATTTTAACACTTGGTTCTCCTCTAAACTCTATGTGTGTATATGAAAAATATCATCCCACTCTTCTAACTTACATATTCCTTCAATCTCTAAAAAACCGATCATAAATTCACATCACCCTCCAATCCTTTTGCAAAATTGCTTAATTTTCAATGCCCAAACAAAAATGGGTTCCAACCACGCAAAAGATTATTTAATTATTGGTGGTTTGACATATCCTGATCAAAAATTCACATCAACTTCCAATCCTTTTGCAAAATTACTTAGTTTTAAATGCCCAAACAAAAATGGATTCCAACCACACAGAAGATTATTTTAATATTGGTGGTTTGGCATATCCCGAGTTTGCTGCAATGGGGGGTCGTTATATTGCAAGAATGCAAGCTCGATCAAGACAATGTCAATCCGAAGGTGAAAACTTTCAAACACGACAAAGTCGATAATACAAAGAGCGTGAGAAAAGTCATGAACGCCTAGTCAAAGACTATTTCAGTGAAGGTGAGACACCGGTTCATTCTGAAGAGCAATTTTGAAGGCGGTTTAGAATGTGTAGACCGTTGTTCTTATGCATGAACCATTGTCAACCACATATAAAAATATTTTCATCACATACGAGATGCAACCGGTAGGTTTGACCTATCCCCATTACAAAAGTACACAACTTTCATACGCAGTTGGCTTATGGTATGAGAATGGATGCGGTGGATGCGTATCTTTGATGGGCACAACAACTGAATGAGAATGTTTGATCAACTTCATGGAAGAAATCATTTCTTTATTTGGAGACATGTACTTACGAAGACAAAAATAGAAAACATGCAATGACTTCTTCATGTTGAGAGATACATGGGTTCCTTAGCATGATAGATTCAATTAATTGTTTGTACTAGGAGTAGAAGAATTGTGCAACTGCATGGAAAGGTCAGTTCACACGCGGTCATGGGAAGCCAACATTCATCTTAGAAGTTGCTACGTCATATGATTTATGGATTTGGCATGCATACTTTGGAACAACGGGTACATGCAATGAAATCAATGTTCTCAGTGTTTCTCATATGTTTGATGATGTTTTGCAAGGTATATTGTCACTTGTGAATTTTACCATCACTGGACATTCATATACCATGAGTTATTATTTAACCGACGGTATCTATCCATAGTGGGCAACATTTCTACCATAAATAAGACTTGCACGAGGTGAAAAAGGATGCCTTGTTTGCTAAATTATAAGAGCCGTGTCAAAAGGAAGTGGAACGAGCCTTTGGAGTTCTACAAGCATGATTTGTTATTGTGAAGAACCCAACACTTATTTGGGATGTTGGTTTCATTGGAAAGATTATGAGAGTTTGCATAATTCCACACAATATGATTGTTGAAGATAAACGAGACATGAACAATAAGCATGATTTGCATCTTAACTTTGCGAGCATTTGGAGTTCTATATGTTGTATTGGGATCCGCCTTAATTTGAGCAATCAAGCGATTTGACAATACATATGTGTCTAGGATACCAAATTTTATGGCGGATTACATAACCAAATGTATCCAACTTCGGAATAGAGCTAGACATGAACAATACGCATGATTTGGTTCAACACGTATGGGAAAAGTTTGGCAATACTCATGTTGAAAATTAGTAGTTTATTGTGTAATTTCATATGTATTGGTGCATTTGTATTTCATGTTTTGCATCTTAACTTTGCGATTAAAATTTTAATGTCTTTGTGTTTTTTAATTTTTAATGAAGTGTATTGAAAATCTCATTTTTATTAATTATTTATCCTATTTTTTAAGGATTTGGAAAAAAAGTTCGACTGAAAAACGCTCTCTTTCGACAACCCCAACGGCGAAAAGGTTCGGGCTAGTGTCGAGCGGGTGTTTTTTTTGGAATCACACCGGTGAATGGCTATGGAGGTCGAAACTTCCTCACCAGTTTTGGAAACTAAACAAGATAGTGCGACTGGAACTTTGGTAACTGCAAAGGGATGCGAGGGGGAGAGTATGGAAGTTGAAGCAGTGGATAAGAACATTCGCAATGAAAGCCCAGGGTCAGAGACCATTGGTTGCATTACGGATCCACAAAAAAGGAGTGAATCTATACCTGCAGAAGGAAAAGAGACTCAGGGTGCGACACTGATTCCGACAGCAAAACTGGCAAAGGGCGCTACACTCACCTTTGACGTAGGGTGCAAGAACCCTAGTACTGGTGAAGATAAGGCTGGTAGTGCTACAACAGAGAAGACCCAAAAAACCTGAAAAGAGGTTACCATACGGCATACTAAAAGAAACAGACCCAAGAGAAAAGTCGACAAGAACGCTTTGATTGGGAAGATGAAGCTATAGTTCCCTTTCGATTAATATGGTGATCCCCATTTTGAGATTGATCCCAGTGTGGCGGAAACACTAGAAGAAGAATGGAGACTCATCATAGTGTTTAAAGTGCTTGGGTACCCTATCACTTTCCCGGTGATGGAAAGAAAAATCAAAGATTTATGGAAGCTTGGCGGTAACCTTCAACTCATTGATCTAGAGAATGATTACTACGCAACTAGATTAAAAAACGAGAGTGAGTTGTTGATGGTACTCACGGGAGGGACGTGGTCAATATTCGGAAGATGTCGTATTATGAAACGATGGTTACCGGATTTTGACACTAATGAACCTATTATATCGGCGCCGACCTGGATTAGAGTTACGGGAATCCCCATGCAGTGGTTCAATGAAGCTATCCTTTGGAACATTGCAACTGGAGTGGGGAAACCTGTGACGCCTATTTCATTTCTAGTTTATTACCAATTAATTAACCCTGTTTAAAGCAATAAGCGGAAAAGCGGAAAACGTAAATTTTTAAAACTTTATCTTACAACCATATTCACAACATATACACATACTAACATACGTCATAAAACTCCGTTTAACCAAAACACAACTGTTTTAAAACCATGCAAAACATCCTAGGCGGTAGCATCCCATAATAGCCCACCTGATATGATCTCAAATCCAGGTGTTGGGTCCAACGTCCTTGCCTTGATCAGGCCGAGTCTGAGTAGCTGGAAAAAAATGTGGATATAACAACAATGAGCCACACGCTCAGTAAGGGTATAGAAATCACGCTCCCCAATATATATAAGTATCTAATATCCCGTCCCCAAAGGACACTCTATACCCTTTCTCACATTCTAAAGTCCATACATACGTATCCCCATTCACATTTAATTCCACAACCATTCATATCACATAACATATACACATTCAAGCATGTAATCACACCAGATACAAACATATCATCTCATATAAACATATCATATCATACCATCACATATAAATAATCATAAGATAACATATAACATGCTAGACTCAATTGCATCGATGCATAGGTGATAATTAACTAACTAGCCCCAACTGATCGTACGACATAATTTCTCATGTGCTTTTGTATTTCTTTTCTCTTTAGGTTGGCCAACCCGATAGCGTCGTAGGCCCCCTTGTAGATCAAGCGCTGACCTCGGCTATCTAATCTTTGAGACCCCTCATAGATCGAGCGCTGTCTCTATATATGTCCCCAGGTGGTGCAGGACATTTCCGAGGCCCCTCGTAGATCGAGCGCTGCCTCTGAGGCCCCTCGTAGATCGAGCGCTGCCTCTATATAGTTTCTCGTCCCCAGGTGGTGCGGGACATTTCCGAGACCCCTCGTAGATCGAGCGCTGTCTCTATATATGTCCCCAGGTGGTGCGGGACATTTCCGAGACCCCTCGTAGATCGAGCGCTGTCTCTATATATGTCCCCAGGTGGTGCGGGACATTTCCGAGGCCCCTCGTAGATCGAGCGCTGCCTCTGAGGCCCCTCGTAGATCGAGCGCTGCCTCTATATAGTCCCTAGGTGGTGCGGGACCCAGTTGGGCTAACTAATCAATTACCATCCTATATTATCACTTTTATCTCATAACTCAATTTCATGTTTTCTTCTCATCAAAACCATACTTCTCATGCATACATTATATTTCATATAAATATCATCACATTCTCACATTTGCATGCTTCACATTCATATATAACACATCACCATTCTAAGAATACAATTTATTCACATAATCCACAAGGCATGTAAGAAATCATAATATCACACATATCATAACAACCACCTTGATGCATGCTTAAAGATTATACCATATCTCTTCATAACATTTCACATGTAAATATATATATGTTATACGTAAAACTAATCCCATATTAAATACCTAATATATATTAAGAAAGTGTAATTTATATACACTTACCTCGCACGTAAGAACAATAAAACCTCGTAAACCAACTATTGAGTCCGTTTCCCACTCGGACTATCCTCCTTTCTCGTATTAGGATACGCTCACAAAGCAATTAAGCTATAGTTAGACCGAAACCTTCAACAACACCCGTTGAGAATATCATATTTCTCGTATCAAACTTCTCGATTCAAACACTAGTTAAATTCATTCCTTTGAATTTAATTAACTTATAACCTTCTCTAGAATCCCAATTTAATTAATTAAATTTCACCCGAATAATGTAACGAGCATAATGGAATTTCCAATTATCCATTTTGACAAGTCTAAGGTCAATTTAGGTCAAATCGTAATACGGAAAACGAATAAATTCATAACTTATTCGTTACTAACCCAATTGACGATCCGAAAGAAGATTCGGAATCACAACGACGCGGGCTACGGTCGGACACCATCAAATTCACCGGAATCTGAGCGACGGAACCGACCAATGAAAGGACATGCTCGACCTAGCCTTAACTTTGTCGGAAAAGCGGAAACTCGGTACCAACGTGAAGAGGACGAAGAAAGGAATCTGAAAACTCAAACGGATTCGAAATCGGATTACAAACGAAGAGTATATCTGAATTTGATGCTTGAGAGAAATCAGAGCTTTTTACGAGGAAATGTGAAAAAAAATGAATGAATTTCCGCTATTTATAGAGAACTCGATAATTATCCTTTAGCTTTATCCTTTAGCAAAATTGATAATTATCCTTTAGCAAAATCGATAATTATCCTCTAGCATTATCCTTTAGCAAAGTCGATAATTATCATCTAGCATTATCCTTTAGCAAAGTTGATAATTATCCTCTGACATTATCCTTTAGCAAAGCCGATAATTATCCTTTTACCGATCCGAAGGCGGTTTGAGCCCTTTCTCCAAACTTCTCGAAATTTGAATAATACATCCAGAATACTGTGTGGATAGTTATTCCGCAACCGCCTCGGAAAACGCATATTCCTAACCCGTCTTTCTTAGCCTCTAAGAAACAAAATAGCGACTCTTTTGGCCATTTTGTCTTTCCATGTTATTTCATATCTAGGACATGTCCGATATCCTAATTATTTCTCTCAACTGCATTTTTATTAATTGAAGCTCCCAAATGCTCCAAATAACACTGGGATAATATCATCTAGGAGCGGGTTACCTCGAGAGGTATCTCTTGTTAAAATGAATTAATTCCGTTAAACCCGTTTAATTCCTTAATATTCCAGATTAGGCCATCTTCGATTTTTGACCGTTACAAAACCTATCGCCATGGATCCTAAAACGTTGAATCTAAACAGGGGTAGGTTTTCTAGGTTGTGTGTTGAAATTGATCTCAACAGACCATTGAAGAAAGTGATCTTCATCAACCATAAACGATGTGCAGTAGAGTATGAGGGTCTACAGTTTCTCTGTTTCAAATGCGGTAGATACGGGCACTATGCCTCGCACTGTCAGATGAAGGGAGGAACACGGGAGAGTGAAATTAAACCCAGGGAAGATCCAGATGGTCCGGCGCAAGGAGCACAGACGGAGCCGACGAGCAAAGAACCAACAGAGATGGGTACGCCGGCAGAGTCGGATCAGAATAGGTACGGACCATGGATGCTAGTGGGTAGGAGGAACAAAAACTCAAAAGGAAAGGATATATCCTATCTTTATTCAGAAAATGGTGGAGGGAAAATGTATAATTTTGCTCCTCAAAATCAGGGCCTAAATGCCAATTATAAAGATACCCAAGGAAGTAATATGGGTACTGACTACAACAGCAAACAAAACAAGGTCAAATTAGGAGAAAAGAAAACGTATGAAGTGGGCCCCTCGGTTAGAAAGGCAACACAACATTCATCTGACTCGGAACTCAATGGTTTGAAGGCAAACAAAAAACAAAAAAATAACGTACATGGTACTGTTCGGAACGAGGGCGAATCAAGTCCGAAACCAGGAACTCAGAAAGATGGTAGATTTATTTTTGCAGTTGACCCAATTCAGGTTGATGAAGAAGAAGAAGAAGAAGAAGAAGAAGAAGAAGAAGAAGAAGAAGAAGAAGAAGAAGAAGAAGAAGAAGAAGAAGAAGAAGAAGAAGAAGAAGAAACGAGAGACGTAAATTATCCCGTAAAACCAAGAGTGCAGATGAGGGAAGAGTTGAACAAACAATCTGAAGAGACAGAGGCGAAGAAAGGAGGTAGACAGGATACTGCTTTCAAACTCAGAAGACAAAAGTGACAGACCGGATAATAAGAGAAGGGCTCTAACCGGGACTATCGAAGAACAAATGGTGACAAATGAAGAAGAAGGTAACCAAAAAGCATCTGATAACGAGGGGAGCTCACCTCCAAAGCCTAACATAGTTGTCCAGATGCATCAGAATCCTCATGAGAAAGGAGGTGAGAGTGTAGCGACTATCCAGGATCGTGTGAATCATGATGCACATCCGGGTAAGAGCTAGGAGGCTACCAACCAACAAGAAGAGCGTACACAGGAGCAACTCACCCAGAGAGAGCTGACTACTATGAGTCTTCTCGAGGGAAGCATGGAATTCGAGACTGCTGCAGAGAATAGTGGAGGCAACGACAATGAGATGAGTGTTGTGGTAGAAGGAGATTTTGATAATATCTCAACTATACCTCGACAGTAAGTGTCTCTCTAACCCCTAGTTACGAAGGTGTGTAGCTTCACCTATTTTTTGTTTCCATTATGAATTGCATGCTTTGGAATGTTCAAGGAGCCGACAAGAGCGGGTTCCGACGCGCGACTAAGCACTTGTGTAAATCTCATAAGATTGACGTTCTTGCGATTTTTGAACCACACATCTCGGGTATTAGAGCGGATAGTGTGTGCAGCCGACTGAAATTCGATAATAGTAAAAGAGTGGATCCGGTTGGTTTCGAGGGGGGTGTTTGGCTCTTCTGGAATGATACCAAATGCTGCATTACTGTTATTTGTTCCTGTGAATTCTTCATACATGTGAAGATGACTATGGGCCGGAAGGTTAATCACCTTATCGCAGTTTATGCTCCTCCTACGGTTTATAGACGTATTCGGTTCTAGGATGCCCTATATAAGGAACTTGCTGATATTGAGAATCCTTATATTATCGGGGGAGACTTCAATTGCATTATTGCTAGTCAGGAGAGTAGAGGGGGATCGGGAAACCTTCACAATGATTCTGATAAGTTTATTGATCTTATCCATAACTACGGGCTCTTAGATCCGGGATTCTCCGGCTCGGAATTTACTTGGGATGATAGTAAGTCCCGGAATAGAGGGTGCAAAAGAGGTTGGATAGGGTGCTTATGAGTCAAGATGCGAGGATGGCTTGGCCGGATGCTTCGGTACGTCACTTGGCAAGATTCTCGTCAGATCACTCTCCGATATTACTCAGACTTCAACCTAGCATTACCCGGAGGTGGGATAGAAGACCATTTCGGTTCGAGGCAGCATGGTTGACTCATGATGATTTTCTCCCTATGGTGAAAAGATGTTGGGATTTGCATGCGAGCTCAGGTATTCCTCTTTCCATTCTTAAAAGTTGGCTCTTACATTAGAATAGGCGGGTTTTTGGTGATGTCTTTTATAGGAAAGATAAGATCATAAAAGAGCTAGGAGAACTCTAAAGCGATCCAAGTATGGTCCTTACGAGTGCCGGAAAGCTTAAGGAACTACAACTCCAAACGAGGTTAGATGATGTCTTGGAACGGGAAGAGATCCTGTGGTTTCAGAAATCGAGAGAGCAATGATTGTCTTTGGGAGATAGAAATAGTTCTTTCTTTCACACGGCGATAGTGATCAAAAGAAGAAGAAACAGGGTAGATGGGCTCAAGAGATCGGATGGGAGGTGGGAGGAAGATAGTTTGGCGCTTGAAAGGATTGTGGTTTACTTCTTCAAAAATCTCTACAGTAAACAGTTTAAAGTACCGCCTCCGGTTGGATACCACATTGAGACCAATGGTTTCCCTATGTTACAAGATCATGTCCATGCAGAACTTCTCAAGAGTGTCACCTTAGAGGAGGCGTGGAAAGCAATCAAAAGCATGAGAGCTTACAAAGCGCCAGGGGTTGATGGCTTTCAACCTGTTTTCTACCAGAAATGTTGGAGAATTGTGGGCGCTTCGGTGATGAATGAAGTCTCTGAATTCTTTAGGGACCGAAGACTTCTAAAAGGTATGAATGCTACCATCATTTGTCTTATAGAGAAAGTGGGCACGCCGAAGTTGATTAGCCAATTCAGACCAATTGCACTTTGTAATGTTATCTACAAGATAGTGTCTAAGGTTATGGTGCAACGGATGAAAGTGTGTATTGATTCTCTTATAGGACCAACCCAAGGAAGTTTTATCCTGGGAAGGTATATACAAGACAACATTATCCTTATGCAAGAGATTATCCACTCTACTAGGAGAAAGAAGACGAGGAAACAATGGATGATCCTCAAGCTCGATCTAGAAAAAGCCTATGAACGTATTCAGTGGGACTTTGTAGATGACACCATCAGAGCTGTGGGGTTTCCATATGAGTGGTGTGACATGATACGGGAGTGCGTCTCCACCTCCAAGATGCAAGTGAATTGGAACAGAGAGCTCACTGAGACGTTCACTTGGGAGAGAGGCCTTAGAAAAGGAGATCCGCTTTCGCCCTATATTTTTGTCCTGTGTGTGGAAATATTGAGTCATTTAATCATAGAGGAAGTCAACCAAGGGAGATGAAAACCTAGTCGTCTTTCACAGGACGGCCCCAAGTTGTCACACCTCTTTTTTGCGGATGATTTGACCCTTTTTGCGGAGGCCAATATGGAGCAGCTGAGAGTGGTTTTAGATTGTCTGAATGTGTTTTGCAAGGCTTCGGGTCAGAGGATTAATGTCTCAAAATCGAAAATCTTCGTATCCCCTAATGTGAGCAACGAGTTGCGCTCGGATTTGCAGAGTATAAGTGGATTTGAGGTCACTCGGAGATTCGGGAACTACCTTAGAGTTTCTCTACTCCAGGTACGTGTTAACAAGACCACTTTCTCCTATCTCCTGGACAAGATTAATAGCAGGCTCAATGGATGGAGGGGTAGGAGCTTGAGTTTTGCTGGTAGAGTCACACTTACCAAAGTGGTCATCTCCTCCATCCCCATCTATTCCATGTCGACTTTGATTCTACCTAAAGGAGTTTGCGAGAAGATCAACCAGATAAGTAGAAACTTCATTTGGGGGCACACCGAAGGAAGGAGAACAATGCATACGGTCACTTGGGAGGCTATCTGTACTTCGAAGCGGAATGGAGGTCTAGGCATCAAATCCATGGAGGAACTCAATTTAGCTATGGTTGGTAAGATGGGTTGGCGGTTCGTTAGTGACGACTCAAGACTTTGGGTCAAAGTCCTTAAAAGCAAGTACATCAGGGAGTCGGGGCGGGAGCACTCTGCTCCTTCCTACGTCTTGAACTGGATCAACAGAAGCATTAGAGAGGTTGTAAAGCTTGGCCACCGCTGGATCTTGGGTAATGGGGAAGACACAACTTTCTGGGACGATACTTGGCTCCTGGACATACCACTTTTGGAAGTTGGTATCAACCCGATTGACCCACAGACCCGTCAATTGAAGGTTTCAGAGTTTTGGAGAGATGGCGATGGATGGAATTGGGATTTGATCGGCCACGCACTCCCAATGGAAACCACTCTCCACCCTGCTGCCATGGGTCTAGAGCAATATCAGAATATCCAGTCAAACGTTTTATCCTGGAGGCACAGCAGCGACGGGTACTTTACAGTTGATTCAGCCTACCGCATGCTTAGGAAGGAGGATAACTGGTGTGGAGTGGATAGGGACGTGTTCAGTAGGTTGTGGAAGTTGGAAGTTCAAGAGCGAGTTAGGGTCTTCGGATGGAAACTGCTACACGGCGGCATCCTGTCCAATGTGGATAGACAACGAAGACATTTAACCACTTCTGCCGACTGCTCTATCTGCCATGGACAACCTTAAACTTTTGAGCATATTTTTAGAGACTGTCAAAACAAGAGAGGCTTTTGGACTAAGCTCAATGCGTTGAGTCATGGGGCCAAGTTTTTTGAGCTTCCCTTCGCTTCCTGGATGAGAGGTAATATTCTTTCTACGAGTATTTTCAATACTTGTTGTAGTTGGAATGTTCTCTTCTTTGTAGGGCTTTGGTGGCTTTGGCGATGGAGAAACGAAATAATCTTCGAAGGCTAGGTTACAAGGATGGACATACACTCTTTTGTCGTTGAAAAAGCGAAGGAGTACCCCAACTGTGGCTTGCACTAGATGGGATCCTCCCCCGGTCTCGACTCTGAAGATCAACACGGATGGTGCTGTTGGAAGCGACGGGAAGGCGACGGGAAGGCGACGGCTGCGGGTATTTGTAGAAATTATGCAGGGGAGTGGCAATTTGGCTATGTCGCAAACCTGGGTACATGCACCGTTCCAATGGCGGAATTGTAGGGCATATATTATGGGTTAAAATTGGCTTGAGAGAATGGATGCCGTGTTGTGATTTTGGAATCAAATTCACAACTGGCTATCAATTTCCTAAGTAAAGATGTTCCAAGGTGTCACCCCCTTGCCATTCTGGTTAGTTCTTGCCAAGACTATCTTAGAAGGGACTGGAATATCCAGTACCGCCATGCCTACCATGAGGCGAATAATGTTGCGGACTCTCTAGCTACTCTAGCCTTTGGTTTTCCTATTGGTCTTAATGTATTGCGTGACCCTCCCGAGGGTATCGTTGATCTGCTACAGCTTGATGTAAGGGGTGGGGCTATCCCCCGTTTGCGCACTACTTAGCCTTTTTTCTATATATAATAAGCGCGACTAGATGCGCCGGAGACCACTAATTCTCCTTCCCACAAAAAAAAAAAAGAAACTAGGGCTTAAACACTCAACATTGTGGGTGGTCTAATTCATTTTCTTTCCTAATATATTTCGGCACTTATCATTGTTTAATTATAATTTGTTTATTTGGATATTGTTTGGCTATAGTGTTGTTCTTATGTTATTTTTATAAGCTAAAGATTTTCGGTAAAATATTTGATTTTTTTACAAATTCATAAAAATAGGGTGTAGAACACCCAAAATTTCACTCGGATCCACCCACTTCTTCCGTTGGATGCGGGTGGATTGCATACAAGTGATACCATTAATGGGCGGTGAGTCGGGTGGAATGGACAATTTTGGGTGATGGTTAAGGTCATTCACCCGTCACCCGATCAGCGGTCAAGATCATTCACACACCACCCAATCCGTTGTCATCCCGACTCTTAACTTGACGGACACAATTTTAGGTGGCGGTCAAGGTCATTCACCCGTCACCCGATCGACGGTCAAGATCATCAAGATCATTCACACACCACCCAATCCGTTGTCATCACGACTCTTAAATCGACGGGGAAGGAGTTTTATTGACGTTACACGCGTATCCTGACAGTTAACTGATGTGGATTGTGGAAGGAGTTTTGTTGATGTTACACACGTTGGAACAGAACCGGAGTCTCTTAAACTGGTGTGAGAGGAGTTTTGTTGATGTTACACGTGGGAACAGAACCGGGGTCTCTTTGTTACACATCATCTAAACACAACATATATGTAGCAGCCAGTGAAGAAGCCAAAAATAGGAACACTCATTAATCAAAATACTAATACAAAACAAATTAACATGCGGTGATTCAGGCGAAAATCAAGCGCTCTCCATGGTCTCACTTTCATCCTAATGAGCACAATATCAGTCAAATTCTAAAGGTAAAATTTAACACAGCAGATGTCGAAAATCACCTCGAAGCTCCATATCAGTGAGTGAGATAAGCCGCAGTGGTGAAATTAGGCCTAATACAAGCATTCCTATAAACACTAAATAGAGATGATAAGTTAGGAGCTAATAAGCCATTACACCAATGCAATGCTGCTCTCACCGCCCGGAGGTTTGCGAACGCCACCAAAGTAGTCTCTGGGTTCCACCTTGCCTCCATCTGCAAAGATGTTGCTGCCACTCATTTCTCTCAGCTTTGCTTGACTCAATGACTTCTCAGCTGATCCCGAGGGAGCGTCTCCCTTGAAGATGTCATTTCCTGTCAGCTCTTGGAACTTCTGGTTGTGTATTTTCTTTGTTGTCTTCACCACTGGCTCCTCTCCAAACAGTATGTTACTCTGTCCTCCAGCTGGCTGCAAAGAGAGAGAAAAAAAAAACAGATTAAGGCTTCTTCGGGTGTAAAACACATGTTTTATAATGCAAGTTAAAATCCCTTTTAAGGAAATAAGATGTTTAGGTGTCTTACAGTATAATGCCTTCTAGGCAACATTTCTTTTGCTTTAATGGCATACTAAATGTGTTATTTATTTAATTTGAAAGCCCGACACTGCATTGTAATGCACGACATCTAGGCAGATCCTTTTATGAAAGCTCTACAGTATCATCTACAACCTTAAAGTAATGGAACTCAAACCATGATCTTCAATCCTGATATTCTAGACTAGGCAGAAGAAGAAACACTGCCTGAACATGAAACGTCCTTTGGCCTCTCTTTCTCATGTTCATACTCAGCTTTTTATTTTCTTACTTGGGAAGCGTAAGGAGTAGGAGATCACCATACCCAGTCGTTGCAAACTAAGCAAGAATCCACAGTTTATATTACAAGATCTATCTGAATATTTCAACAAAACCTTCCAGCAAAAACTAAGAGATGAATACTTTGAGGTCATTTGGTCAAAAGAAGTGAAAGGAAATACTAAGAATAAACCACCACAAGACTTACATTAGAAACTTTGACAGAAGTACGAACATTCCGTGGAGCAGGTTGATCTATATCTTTCCTCTCTTTTGAACCCATTGAACGAGCAACAGCCAATGATCGAGGAGTATTTTCAGGAGGTGGGCCAAAGATATCATTCCCACTGAGCTCCTTGCTCTTAGCATCCGACAGCTGCTTCTTGGTCTTCATGTCTGACTCACTCTCTAGGGTTCCACTAAGTTCACGCTGCTTTGCTACCTCAGGGATAGAAGTAGGTTTCTTTGGGGTAACACTTTCATCGACACTAAATGAGATCTGGCTAATGCCGATAGCAGCTTGCTAAAATTATATTAGATGTACAAATCAGTATGTTGTAAACAACATCACGTGAGCACTCAAATCTCATCTGAAAGAAAAATTGAGAAATAATTGCCAGACCTGAACAATCCGTACACTGGTCTTCGGGGGATTAGGTCCAGACTCAGGAACAGCATCACCCTGCTCAGCAGCAAATATCCCACTTCCTGTCATTTCCTTCATTTTATATCCCGAGCATGGTTTTCTGGTGATTATAAACACAGTTAGCTATGACCGAGTGTCAACGAATCATAACAGATCATATTTCGGTCATGGTATATGAACACAGTTTAGGTCAATGGTTTCATGTGGATTTCACCAGCCAGCAGTGCTTTTGTGTACACTAAAGTAACTTAACACGGTTATTTTGTAGCATGAAACACAAGTGGTACTCACTGGTACAGGGGAGTCCCGAGTCCATGGATTAGTTTGTGGACAAATTTGTAGCAAATAACTAAAAACACCGATTTAAAGAGTGAATTATAGCAAATATCAAGAACTTCAAATAAACTACTCACAATCAAGGAAAGGGGAAGATGCCTTTGGTAATGTAAGAAAATTGTGTTTTGTCAGCATGTCTAATTGGCACAGTTGCAATTGGATCATAGTTTAATTTAGAGAAATTTGAGAGGTGGGCGAAGTGATTTACAAGCTTGACATTTGACGTGAAAAATGAGGGCTTTCAGCAGATAAAGCTTAAAGCAAGGAGAAAACAACGGAAACCAAATAGTTCATGAGATCCACAGATTAAACATGCAACCAGATTGTAATCTCTCACAAACGAAGCATTGGGAAAGCAGAAAAAAAAAAAAAAAATGGTGACCGAGCATCAAAACGTAGCAAGATCTATCGATAAAGCAGGTAAAGAAACAGATCTTACGTTTTCATCAAATCCTGAGATTCCTCGTCGGTGACCTGACCTCCGAAAACGACCTTTGTGATTCCATCGGAGGGCTGAAAATCGAGATTAACAACAAAATGCAAAACGTAAGAAACCTAATTCAGCGTAAATGGAGGCGGAGTGAGGAATTACCACCTGGTGAGAGCGAACGACTGTGGATGAGGCCGAAGGAGAGGAAGAAGGAACTTCAGACCAAGTGAGCAGATCGGAAGTGTTAGTGTGAGACTTCCTCGTAGGTTTCGCCCTTTCCATTGCTGTACTTCAATTTGCTTTTCTCTCTCTATATTGAGCTCACAATGGCTATGAAGACTGAGGAGCAAGCGACTGAGATAGCGGTGGTCAAAACATGGTATTTAATATAAGACAAGTTTTTCAAAAGAATTTGAAATTGAAATATGGGAACGGTCTCATGACCCGGAGTATCCTCTTGTATATACACACTTGAAAATCAAAATATTGTTAGAAAAGATTTGCTACAATAATCTAAATTAATTAATTTTCACCCAAAAAATCTAAATTAATTAATTGAAAAAACTAATAGTCTCTCTCTGATTTTCTTCTATTTATAGGAACCCATTTCCAATGTTCTAGTTTATTTACAGGTTTACTATTGTTATCGACAACCGTCCCACACAGATGGAGTCCGCCAGCGCCTCAGGTTAGGCGCATCCACGGCCCGTGTTCGCTCTCAAATGTGTGTGAAATATGAAATCAAGCGCGGTAAATATCAGATTGTCAATCAAGAACTAGCAGCAAAAACGAAGATGATGTATAAATCAAATAAAGGAATGCAGATTCTAGAGGTCAAAGCATCCCGTTGTGGTTCCGACTCAAGATTTCTAAGGATAACGTGGACAAAGTTGAGGTTTGCAAGGGAAGGTATTTCTAAGGTGAGAATATGACATCTTTTAAGTTTTTAAGACTAATTGATCCACAATCCCTAATTAAAGAAGTGTATTTTGAAGGAGTTACCAATTTTGATCAGCGTAATCAATTAGCAATTAACATATTATAAAATTAAATGTTGATTTTTTAGACTGAAACTGCACTACTGCTTGTCTTCTACAAGTCTGCATCTTCAACATTCATTTTCTCGATCAATTGCATACTTTGTGAGTTCTACAAAATGAATTTGAATGAAGGTTATTCTTGTACTATGCATATAACTAAATGGGAATCATTGTATTACTTTCTTCAAATTTGAAAGATCCATACTACATATTCTACGAGTCTCTGGTTTATTGTATTAATCTTAGCAATTTATGAATCAGGGTTCGAATTAGTTTCAGTAAACTTTTGAGATTCCTGTAAATGGCGTCCAATAATATGATAGTTCCATGTAAATCTTGTATCAGAATATCATGTATCTTTCTTTTGTATATAACAATTTATTGTACAATCTGATATCCATATTACCAGATTAATGTCTTTTACTAATCTTATTTCATGTAACATGCTAGTTTTATCAATTCTTGTAAGGCATGTATCATCATATTACTTGCACATAACGTGTGAGATTCTTATATATGGCTTGTACATGCTTGTACTCTTCATGTAGATCATGTATCATTAATTTCTTGTCGTTTAATAATGCACTATTGTGTCAATTAAAATATAGAGGTTTTCTTGTCGTTTAATAATTTGTTGGGGATAAGGGATGCAAGAATGTAATAGCTAGGATTTCCGAATTCTAATTAATGTTGATTAACTTAATCAGTGATAGTAATTGACATATAACTCGCGAAGATTGCGTAAGTGTTGAGTATAAGTCCCACCGTTATGTTCCTGGCGTAATTTTGGGCTTATGGTGAAATTTCACTTTTTCCCCCAGGCAATTATTTTTACCCTCCGGTATTATTTGGAGCATTTGGGAGCTCCAATTAATAAAAAAGTAGTTGAGAGAAATGATCAGGACATCGGACATATCCTAGATATGAAATAACATAGAAAGGCAAAACGGTCAAAAGAGTCGTTATTTCGTTTCTTAACGACTAAGAAAGACGGCTTAGGAATACACGTTTTCCGAGGCAATTGTGGAATAATTATCCCTACAATATTCAAGATTTATTGTTCCAATTTCGAATAAGTTTGGAGAAGGGGGTTCAACCCGCCATTGGATCGGTTATAGGATAATTATCGACTTCGATAAAGGATAATTATCGACTTCACTATAAATAGCGGAAAATCGTTTATTAATTCATTTCCTTTCACGTTTCCTCGTAAAAGCTTTATTTCTCTCAAACTTCAAACTCAGATCTACTCTCCGTTTCTAATCCGATTTCAATTCCGTTTGAGTTTCTGGATTCCTCTCTTCATTCTCTTCATATCGGTACCAAGTTTCTGCATTTCCGAGCAGATGAAGATCTGGTCGAGCATATATGTCACCAGGACAGTTCCGTCGCTCAGATTCCGGTGAATTTGATGTTGTACATCCGTAGCCTGCGTCGTTGTGATTCCGAATCTTCTTTCAGATCGTCAATCGGGTTAGTAACGAATAAGTTATGAATTTATTCGTTTTCCGTACTTCAATTTGGCCTAAATTGACCTTAGCCTTTTCAAAATGGATAATTAGAAGTTCCATTATGATCATTATATTATTCTGGTGTTTATGGGTTGTTTGTTTGATGAAATCTGATGATAGGTGGGTTTAGAAATGGCCTGTGGGCAAAATGTTATTTTGGTAAAATTTAATTAATTAATTAAAGGTTAATTAATTAAATTAGGATTAAATTTGAGATTGAGGAATACTGATTAGATGCATGCTAGGTGTCAGAATGAGTTGAGAGTCATGATAATGTTATGTATATCGGTTATGGCTTTAAGGTTTAGTATGTGTACGAGTATGATGAGATGTTATGTTGAGGATATGTCTTAGGCATTTATAAATGTGTTGAGGATCTGAGGTTTAGATTTGAGATATAGGTTGGTTGTGGTTAGTGAGACGAGTCTCCTAACCTTTGTAGTATGTGATTGTGTGTGTCTTGCTATTGCAGGCGTTGATTACTTCCCCAAGGGGAAGCTGTGACGTGGTACAGGTTATGAGTATATCAGGTAACCCCATAGGACTTACTTAGCGTGCAGTTGTGGATTGTATGATTGTGATGGTTGTGTGTGTTCATATGATTGTGCATTTATAACCTAAACCGGAATAGGAAGACCATTTATTACATTTATTTGGCCCAAGTGTATTATAATGGGCGGTAACCACCGGTCTCCGCCTGTTGGTTAGGAGGAGGTGCTTGGAAGCCAGTAACACAGGGGGGACGAGTGACGATCACCCCCAATGCAAATCCCTGTGTTAACGGGGAAAGGGACGAGGTTCTTTAGGTTCCTCGTGTTACAAAAGAAGTTGAATTAGTAATGGAATAACGTAATGAAAGATAATAAATGAATGTGTGTGGCATTGCATGTATGAGATGTTGATGTGTGATTGTGCTATTACCTTCATCCTTTTCATTGTTGTAGCTAACGGTTTCATACCGTGTTGTAGATGATCTGCAGGTTAGGAAGACTTCAGGGTGAGACAGATGGTGTGGCCAGCCGAGAACTTCTGTACATTAGGATGCGCGGGATATGAGATCTTTTGTATCAGATGTTGTGGTTTGATGTTTTGTACTCGGCTTTGAGTTTGTAAACTCTTTTGATGTATCATATACAGCTTTTCTGTATTTTGTTTTAATATACCTGTGCTATGTTGTAAGATCCAGTGAACTTGTTGTCAAGCTAGGGTCAGGATCCATTGTGAGATCCTAGCCCAATGTGACACTCCAAGTCCCGTGGATTTGGGGTGTTACAAAGAATGTGCTCAAAGAAAGTTCCACATATGATGAGTTAATTGAGATTTTGATCAATAGATTCAGAGTGAGTAATAGTAAGTCAATTTTGAATCATTCTTATGCAAACTTCACAAGTTCCACATATGATGTGTTGTGTTTTGTTCTTATTAATAATATTAACTAAATAATTCTATATATTATTTACCTTCTTAAATTAGGATTATTGTATAATAATTAGCAGATTCTCTTGTAACTAAATAGGATAAAACTGAGATATATAAGGGCAATTTTGGTAACTAACCCTTTTTAAAAAACCATTATAGTAAGCAGTCTTTTATATGTTTTCCATTAGCTAAATATACCCCAAATCCTTTTTTACCGTAAAACCCTAGCCTTCTATTCCACCATCCTCCCGTCTTCCTGGCGAGAATGAAAACTTGGATGCGCCCAAGTGCTCGCTAGTTGAAAATGGAGACAACCTCACAGATAGCTTTGCTTCTGGTTCTAGTGAGATGATGGTGACTCCTGTTGAAGATTCTCAGCAGTACTCAGACGGAGTACATGCTAATAATGAGCGAGACGATCCTCATCCTACTGTAGGAGAAACTGATAATCAGCAGTCGTCACGGGAACCTGAAGATGAAGGTCTTGCAGAGAAAGATGAAGGGTTGATCATCAGGGATTCGTCTTTGGATTCAGACTCAGATGAGCTGCAACCCACAAAGAGGTTAAGGCTTACTCTTGTGAACGAGGAAACAAGACCGGAAGTGGAGTCGCTCAAAGACATTCCGGCATAAGGTGAGCTTATTTCTATCTTAGACAAACAATCTTGAAAAACTTTGTGTCTATAGTTGATAGAAATCTGAAGAACGTAGGATGATTTTTTCTACTCCCATGTTGTTAATATGGGCGAATTTGTGCATGTCATTGTTCTTATATGTAAATGTCCGGTATGTAAATTGTAATATCCAGAATTTTTATTCCGTTTAATTCCGTAGCAAACCGGATTTCGACCCGTTAATCCTTATATTTCTACATAGTCGTACACTATCTCAAATTCTATCATTTTATGTAACCTCACTTCACATAAAATGATAGAATTTTTACATCAAACTGTAATCTATTAAACCCTAATTTATATCATGACATGTCCTTGACAAAGTCATGACGTTTTATTGACGAGACCAAGACGAGATTATGACAAGGCCATGCAGGAGCTTGACAATGCCATGACACGTTTTGACAAGGCTGTGACAAAGCCTGGACAACATCAGCCCACACTTTTTTTGGCCTATGTCTTCAGCCCACTCTCACTTGCCTATTTGTTTGTTGAAGACAGCCGTAACCAATATGCTCCTCCCTCGGCCCAGCACGTCCAACAGCAGCCCATGAGAGATCTGTATATGACCAGTAGCAGCTCCCTTCCGGCAGGCCCTCTCTAGCCCAAGAACACTCAGTCCGGGCCCAACTATAAGAGCAGCAACGTCTTCAGCATGGACACTTCAAGTCCCGTAACTCCTCCACAAATCACGCCACTATCTCCTCTCTATTTTTGTAACAGCTTGACCACATTTCATCCCCCACAAACGCAGAAGTGAGACGTTTAATCGGTAACACATCATCCCCAAGCAAACCTCATTGTTACGAACACTTCCCTGCAAGCTAAGCCGATCAGAGTAAGGACCACAACACACTGCCTTCCTTGCACGCGAGAGAGAACAGACGGCCACCCTACAACCTCATTCAAGCCGCCAGTTTGAGGTAAGAGCCTTCTTCCGTCTCCAATAGCTTCCCAGAATCAACAGCAATGGCTTGAAGCACCCTCCCTCTCTTCTTCTTATGCAGAATCCTCACATTGGAGCCTCTCTCGAATCAACCCTCCCAAACGTAACAACACTCTAGCAGCTTGGTTGATAGCACCCCTAGGAGTCTTCTTGCATCATTGCTGAGTAAGTTACCCAACTTGACTATCTTGCTGTTATGTTATGTAGATGAGAGGGTATTAATTAGTTTAGATCCTTTGATATTATGGATGATGGGTTAGGATGTGTAGCAAGTTGAGTCAAGAGGTATGTAAGTAGAGAGTAGCTTCTGAGTTGTGCTGTCAAGAATGGTTGAACCAAGAACCTGCTGTAAACTCTTCCTTTTTTTTTCCAGTTTTGAAGTTGGAAACTGTCAACCTTGTAGATAAATGTTAAGGTGTTAGATTGAAGATCCACCGTTGAAATTTTGATAGGTCATAGATAGATATATGTAGTTTATTGTGTTAAATTTTAGAATAAATGAACGGTCGGATTAGAAGTTATAAGGTCCCAAAGTAGAGTAGTTGGGTTGTTTTTCTAGCAGTGAAAATATTGGGTAAGTATAGAAATTCTGGGTGTTGTAACCAACTATAGAGAATTTTGTAGAAGTGATGGTTGGATAGTTTTAAAAAATTCTTGCTTCTATGAGTAGATTGCATATCATAGATGACCTAGAGAATTATTTTGTAATTTTTATAAATTTATACGAGCTTCATATGTAGAGCCAAAGTTGGAGCCTAGTGACTTTTTGGAAAATAGAAAAAAAATGTGTAGTTTCTAGTTTCTACCCAAACTCATCTTTAAGAGTTAGAATATGCCATTTTAGTCTCAAATAAGAGTTTAAGCATAAATTATGAGATTTTTGGTAGTTTCGGGATCAAGTGTAAAATAGTCATTTTACCTTAAATGAGTACTGTAATAGTTTATGTTCTAATAGGATCTTACATCTTAGGAGTTTTAGACTTCTAAGTACGTAGGAGATGTGTTGATCCACTTGCCTCTTTTCACAGGCAACCAAGTTTCTACAGTTACATATTGAGTTGTGATTAAGAGAGTCGAGATCTGATTCAGGTAAGTCCTTTAGGCTTACTTAGCTAGCTTTCAGATATGAGTATGAATGATGATAGTGGTGTTTTAATGATGTGTGTATTAGTGTATTTCATAGTAATCATCGACCGACCTACATATCTGGCCTAAGAGTAACGGGCGGTGGCATTCTACTCAGTTGGCCCGAGAGCACTGAGGGTTTCTTTAAGGACTAGTCCATACTTGGTTTTGCGGGGATGCCACCGGCGAAGGTGTGCCAAACCATCACCAGTTGGATAAGGAACGGAGGTGAGAAATCTTAAGATTTCTCATGCCACAACTTTTAAAACGGGATGACGTGAATCACCTAAGCTATCAAATAATAACCGGATTGTGTGCCAACATGTTGAGTGTTATATTTCTTTATGTGTGTTTGTGCTTTTTATTATTCTACCTATATTTGATTAGTAAGCTAACTGTTTTATCGTTGTTTAGACTTGCCACAGGTTAGAGCGGATGTCGAGTGATCTGGATGGTAGTGGTCAGCCGGGGTGTCGTACATCTTAGGACGGGTTGATGTTTTCATTTATTGTTGGTCTTTCAGTTATAAATTTTCATGTTCTTAGATTGTGAGATATTATTATTACCGGCTGTTAGTGTTTCTGGTCACATTCACGACATTATTAAACATTTCATGATTTTTGGTTTTTCCTTATCTGTGCCTTGTTGTAAGATCTAGTTAAGTTGTTGTCAAACTAAGGTTGGGACCCACAGTGAGGTCCTAACCAGTAGCTCCCCGAGTTCCGAAAACTTGGGGTGTTACAACATGGTATCATAGCTCTAGGTTGGCAACACTTGAAATCTTCTAAAAGGACAAATAAGTAAATAAGTAGAACCCGAAAGGGGTCTGAGTTTTCCAAAGGAATTTTTGTTTTCATAATGCATGCTTAGTCGGGTTGGGATAGAAAGTACGGACGACCACCACTACCTCCGCGGATCTCGGCATTCTTAGTATGATCACTTTAGACTTTTACCGCTTTTGACAGATTAGCTAGATTATAACTATAGTCGTTATCACTAGTGTAGATGGCACATACTAGGGCTACACCAGCTACTGGTCGAGGTAGAGATCGTCCACCTCTTCCTCCAGCTAGACATGATATGGGTGATAGGACTTCTGTTGTTAGAGGTTGTGGCCGTGGAGGTAGACCTCCACTGGCGAGAGGTCGAGGTCGAGCTTCTCGAAAGGATCCACCCACAGTGATCATGCCAAATGCTGTAGTGGAAGAGGTGGCTGAGAGTATTGTTCCCGAGGTCGGGAATGAGACTTCTGCTAGGTCTGGAGCACAAGGAGCACGTTCGACTGAGTCACAACGCGTTTCTATAGGGGGGCATTTGAGTACAGAGAGTACAAAGCATACATCCAGTGTATGGAGGAGGCTTCCAGGACAGAGAGACTTGCCTAGGTACCACCAATACCGGTTAGGTCAGCTCAGGTGACACAAAGAGTGACTCAGGCGCCGGCTGTGCCTAAGAGGAGAGTTGAGGCTGACAGAGCTCCTGCTGGGTCTAGAGCCCCGAGGCCGGATGAGTGGTTGAAGGCTTTCAATACCTTGAAGGTTCCCTCATTCGATGGAGAGATAGGGTTGGAAGTGGAGCACTGGATAGGGCACGTAGAGACTGCACTAGAGGCGATACGTTGCCCAAAGGACCGACATGTGGAGTTAGTACAGACCTTGTTCACGGAGCAGGCTCATTACTGGTGGCGGACCATTCGTAGTCGAGTCAGAAGTTGGGAGCAGATGAGGAGCATTATTAGAGAGAGGTGATGTCCTGCCTCGTTTAGGAGCGAGAAGTTTCAGGAATTCATTGAGGCAGGATTTGAGGATAATTCTGTTGCTGAGGCAGTCAAGAAGTTTCAGAAGAATTTGACACTACTTGGACCAGCTACACCTCCTGAAGAGCAGCACATGTATCTCTTTTCTCGGAGATTGAGAGAAAGCACTCGTTCTTATCTTGCAGGATTCTGCCGCGAGTCTCTGTTAGACTATCAGGATAGGGCTTTTGCATATGAGAGGGATAGACCAGTTCCGAGGAGAGCAGTTCAGTTTGGTGGGCCGGATAAGCGGCAGAGGACAAGTTATGCTAGTGGTGGTACAACTGTATCCGGGTTTGGGCGAGGGCAGACTCAAGGGAGACGGAGCTATCATACTACAATCCAGGCTCCGGGTAGAGAGCGGCAGTGTTTTAACTGCGGTAGTCGTGATCATGTCAGGCTAGACTGTAAGAGGCCACCTACTACCTAATTCATTTGTGCGAAGCCGGGACACATGGCTACTTTTTGCCATCAAGGCAGAGCTCCGTCACAACATGGTTCTTCCCCTGCAGGTGCTGAGAGGAGTGGACAGAGGCCTCCTCAGTACCGAGCGCCGAGTCAGCAACAACAATAGTATCGGGCTCCAAAACACCTTGCTTCACACAGTACTGCATTGGGATCAGGCCGTGGCAGGGGACGTGGTGTACTACTGACACCAGGGGAGCCCCGTCGAGAGTGTTTGAGCTGAGGAGTACTGATAAGCCAGCGGCACCTGCGACCACAGGTACTATCTGGATTCATGATTTACCTGTGCGAGTTTTGTTTGATACGGGTGCTACACACTCCTTTATATATCAAATGCATGCGTAGATATGTTGTCCTTAGCTACGGTAGAGGGAGTACCTTTTGTATTTGGGTTACCTGATGGAGGTAAGATTAGTGGATTTAGAGATATTCATGACTGTCCTATTCATTTGGGAGATCGGGATTGACTGGTAGATTTCCTAGTCATGCCCTTAGCACATGAGGACGTGATCTTAGGGATAGATTGGATGACGAGACATGGAGCGGTCTTAGACATTGGCAAGAGGACTGTGACTGTCGCCACTAAGGAGGGTCATAGAGTGATTTTCGAGGTTGGGACCTCGGAAAGTCCGGCACAGTTATCAGCGCAGTGAGAGAAGCGAGACTGAGAGCACAAGGTTGCGAGACCTTCTAGTGTTATGCCATGAAAGAATGCAAGAGCCTGACAGTAGGGGAGATACTAGTCACATGCGAGTTTGCAGAGGTATTCAGTGACGATCTGCTAGGGTTACCCCCACAAAGGAGTGTTGACTTTAGCATTGAGTTAGAGTCGGGCACGAGACCGATCTCGAAGGTCCCGTACCGCATGACACAAATAGAGTTGCTTGAGCTGAAGAAGCAGTTAGAGGAATTGGCAGAGAAGGGCTTCATACGCCCTAGTGTTTCTCCCTGGGGAGCAACAGTATTGTTTGTGAGGAAGAAGGATGGATTGATGAGGCTATGCATCGAGTACAGAGAGCTCAACAAGGTCACCATCAAGAACAAGTATACACTGCCTCGCATAGATGATCACTAGCTGAGGGTGAGAAACCAGGACATACCTAAGACGGCATTCCGGACTAGGTATGGCCACTATGAGTTTGTAGTGATGCCATTCGGGCTCACTGATGCGCCAGCGATATTCATGGAGTTGATGAACGGGATTTTCATCGACTTCTTAGACCAGTTTGTAGTAGTCTTCATTGACGACATCCTAGTTTACTCTAGGAGTCGAGAGGAGCATGCCGGACACTTGAGGACAGTGTTACAAAATTCTGCAGGATAGCCAGCTCTATGCTAAGCTGTCCAAGTGTGAGTTCTGGATGTTAGAGGTGGCCTTCTTAGGTCATGTAGTGACTGCTGAGGGGATTATGGTCGATCCGGCAAAGATCGAGTCAGTGTCTTCTTGGCAACCTCCGAAGAATGTTAAGGAGGTTCGCAGCTTTCTCGGTTTGGCAGGCTACTACTGCTGGTTTGTGGAAGGGTTTTCCCTGATTGCCCGACCACTTACCTGCCTTCTGAGGAAGACTATTCGGTTTGTTTTGTCTGAGCCGTGTCAGCGGAGCTTTGAGGAGTTGAAGAGGAGATTGACTTCTGCTCCACTTTAGCACAACCTGAGGGTACAAATGACTTTGTGGTATACAGTGACGCATCCAAGCTAGGTTTGGAGTGTGTCTTGATGCAAAGGGGTAAGGTCATAGCCTATGCGTCTCGCCAGCTGAAGACGTATGAGGAGAACTACCCCACACACGACCTAGAGGTAGCTGCAGTATTCCATGCTCTTAAGATTTGGCGTCACTATCTATATGGGGCGACATGTCAGATCTTCATAGACCAAAAGAGTGAAATACATATTCACTCAGCGGGAGTTGAATAACCGCCAGAGGCGGTGGTTAGAGTTGATCAAGGATTTCGACCTTGAGATTCTCTACCACCCCGGAAAGGCGAATGTAGTTGCTGACGTTTTGAGTCGGAAGATGCCTCGGGAGAAGGTGATAGCCTGGTTGACAATACAACCACAGTTATAGAGGGATTTGGCTTGGTTAGAGGTAGATATTCACTTTCCAGATACAGTGCATCAGTTGGCTACCTTGGAGTTACTTCCTGATCTGTTGGGTGAGATCCGGAAGAAGTAGGAGACTTGTCTGATTCTGACCAGGATCCGAGACAAGATGTCTCGAGATGAGGCACCTCAGTTCACTATTGGTGCTGATGGAGTGACGAGACGTCAAGGACCGTATTTGTGTAGCTTCAGGCAGTGAGTTGAGACAACAAATATTGGGTGAGGCCCATGCTACCCCATACTCAGTACATCCAGGAGCGAGCAAGATGTACAAGGATGTGAGGCGTTCCTTCTGGTGGGGTGGTTTGAAGCCCGACGTGGCTCAGTATGTAGCTCAGTGTGCGACCTGCCAACAGGTCAATATTGAGCATCGTAGGTCCGGAGGAGAGCTCCACCCATTGCCGGTACCACAGTGGAAGTGGGAGGATATCTCTTTGGATTTTGTCACGGGATTGAGACACAACAGAGGTTTTGATGCTATTTGGGTGGTGGTAGACCGTCTAACGAAGACCGCACGTTTCATTCCGATTAAGGAAACATGGCCGGTAAGTCGTCTAGATGAGGAGTTCACCAGACACATTGTGAGACTCCATGGAGTACCAAGGACTATCGTCTCCGACAGGGATGGACGTTTCACCTCGAGATTTTGGGAGCAGGTACATACTGCTTTGGGGACGAGTCTCCACTCTACCACTGCTTATCACCCACAGACCGACGGTCAGTCTGAGAGGACCATCCAGACGTTAGAGGACATGTTACGGGCTTGTGTACTGGATTGGGGACAAGTATGGCCTAATCACCTACCCTTGTAGAGTTTTCATATAATAACAGTTGGCACGCATCTATTAAGATGGATCCTTATGAGGCTCTGTACGGGCAGAGATGCCGTACCCCGTTGTGCTGGGATGAGCCTAGCAGAGCTGATGCAGTAGCTCCAGATCAGATACAAGATGACATCGCCCGGATTTCCTTGGTCCGGGAGCGGATGTTAGCAGCTCAGAGTCGTCAGAAATCCTACGCCGACAAGAGGCGTCGACCTTTGGAGTTTAGAGTAGGTGCACAGGTGTGGTTGAGAGTGTCACCGATGAGAGGCGTCTGGCGTTTCGACATTAAGGGGAACTTGAGTCCCCGATATGTCGGACCATTTGAGATCTTGGAGAGAGTCGGAGAGGTTGCCTACCGATTAGCACTGTCACCGAGATTGAAGGGGGTCTATCCGGTCTTTCATGTATCTCAGTTGAGAGAGTATATACCGGACCCGAGACACGTCATCAGCCATGAGGATCTGATAGTTGAGCCCGACCACACTTTTGTGGAGTATCTAGTAGCCGTCCTAGAGCGTAGTACTAGACGCCTGCATTCCAAGGAGATACCGATGTTGAGGATCCGGTGGTATAGACGAGGAGTCGAGGAGGCCACATGGGAGACAAAGGAGAGCATTAGACGTAGTTATCCCGAGTTCTTTGCGGAGTTAGCCGCTACCTTTGTACCGACGGGTTAGTACTTAGACGTTGTTTGTGTGACTTCTGTGATTATACATTAGAATGAGTGACGTGTTTTTATGTGTTGCATGATTATGATGATTGAGTAGCTTGCATGATAGAAAACGAGATTAAAATTTAGTGAAACCAGGATATACAAGTTTAATTATGAAAGTCGTTTGATTAGATACCTTATTCTAAGTTTCGGGACAAAACTTATTTTAAAGGGGTACTAATGTAATATCCGGAATTTTTATTTTGTTTAATTCTGTAGCAAACCGGATTTCGATCCGTTAATCCTTCTATTTCTACCTAGTCGTACACACTATCTCAAATTCTATCATTTATGTAGCCTCACTTCACATAAAATGATAGAACTTGTACATCGAACCCTAATCTATTAAACCCTAATTTATATCATGACATGTCCTTGACAAAGTCATGACGTTTTATTGACGAGACCAAGACAAGACCATGACAAGATTCGACGAGACCAAGACGAGATTATGACAAGACCATGCAAGAGCTTGACAATGCCATGACACGTTTTGACAAGGCTGTTACAAAGCCTGGACAACATCAACCCACACTTTTTTTTTGGCCTATGTCTTCATCTCACTCTCCCTTGCCTATTTATTTGCTGAAGACAGCCACAACCCATCTGCTCCTCCCTCGGCCCAACACGTCCAACAACAGCCCAAGAGAGATCTGTACGTGACTAGTAGCAGCTCCCTTCCTGCAGGCCTTGCAACTCCCCTCTCCAGCCCAAGAACACTCAGTCCGGGCCCAACTAGAAGAGCAGCAACGTCTTTAGCATGGACACTTCAAGTCCCGTAAGAGTAACGGGTGGTGGCATTCTGCTCAGTTAGCCCGAGGGCGCTGGGGGTTTCTTTAAGGAAAGCACATTTTACATCTATTTTGAAATAACTTAATGCTCATGAAAGATGCAAACGCAAGTAGCATACAAATGGCTTCTAACCTGGCAACCGGAGCAAAAGTCTCCTCATAATCAATACCTTCCTGTTGGTTATATCCTTGAGCTACAAGTCGTGCTTTATTTCGAATGACTTTACCGTTTTCATCCAACTTGTTTCGAAAAACCCATTTCGTGCCAATGACGGATTGATGCTTTGGTCTTGTTTTAAGAGTCCAAACCTTGTTTCTCTCAAACTCATTTAGCTCATTTTGCATGGCAATGATCCAATCGGGTTCTTGAAGAGCTTGAACATAATTCTTGGGCTCAATAAGAGACACGAATGTAGAGAACACACATAGGTTGTTCACTTTGGATCAAGTTTGAACTCCTACGTTTAGATCTGAGATCACATTATCTTGTGGATGGTATGAAGAGTGTTGCCCTTGGATCCTATATCAAGGCCTTGAAGTTGGGTTTCAAGGCCTTGAAACTGAGTACTGACATCGTAGTTTTCTGTTTCAAGGTCTTGAAGATGTGTTTCAAGGTCTTGAGAGTTTTCTCCGGTATCTTGAGTCATCTCTTGCATATTCTTTTCTTGATCCTTAAGATCTTCTTCTTCATCAGAATTATGATCTTCACGTTGATTCAGATTAAGATCTGCAAAACTTTCACCCAAAGTACCATCATTGCTTTCATTAAAAATGATATGAATATTTTCCTCAACAATTTTTGTACGCTTATTATAAACACGATAACTTTGTTATTTGAAGCATATCCAATGAATACTGTTTCGTCACCACATGCATCAAATTTACCAAGGTTATCTTTTCCATTGTTATGGACAAAGCATGTATATCCAAAGGGTTTAAAATAGGAAATATTAGGTTTTCTACCCTTAAAGAGTTCATAAGGAGTCTTTTTCAAAATAGGGCGAATTAAACATCTATTCAAGATGTAATTAGCAGTGTTTACTACTTCTGCCCAAAAACTTTTTGGCAAACTGTTTTCTAAAAGCATAGTCCTAGACATATCCTTTAGGGTGCGGTTCTTACGTTCCACAACCCCATTTTGTTGAGGAGTTCTATGAGCTGAAAAGTTGTGTGAAATACCATATTTTGCACAAAACAAATCAAATTATAGTTAATCAAATTTTCTACCATGATCGCTTCTTATAGAAACGATTGGTAGGTTTTTCAAAGTTTTCAACTCCTTACATAATTTTGAAAACTTAAACAATGTTTTAAAATTTTCCCGTATGAAAGATATTCATGTAAAACAAGAAAAATCATCCACAATAACAAGGATGTATTGTTTACCTTTGGGAGATTTGACACGCATAGGACCACAAAAATCCATATGTAAAAGTTCAATGGGTCGAGAAGAACTTACAACCTTCTTTGGTTTTAGTGAACCTTTTGTTTGTTTACCTTTTGTACAAGCTTTACATAGTTCATCTACCTTTAAGTTTAGGTTTGGCAATCCACGTACCAAATCCTTTGAAAGTAAATTTTGCATTGTAGGCATGCTTACGTGACCAAGTCTTCTATGCCAAAGCCTTGGATCATCAATCAAGGCCTTGAGACTCTTTAGCTTAGTTCCTGAAACTTGGTTAGTACTCATAGAATAAACATTGTTACATCTAGGAGTAGTAAGCACAATGTCACCCGACGTCTTGTCTTGAACTTCACATTGTTCTGAAACAAACATTACATTGTTGCCTTTATCACATATTTGAGAAATGCTAAGCAAATTATACTTCAAACCGTCAACAAGATATACATCATCAATAAAGTTAGATGAATTATAGCATATTTTACCAATACCTAATAATCACACTTTCCTTTATCACCTAGCGTAATGGTTCCAGATGATTGCGTCTTTAAATTTGAGAATAGTAAACTTTTTCCACTCATGTGTCTTGAGCAACCACTATCTAATATCCATTTATGCTCCTTTACCTTGGTGATATCCTGCAAAATAGCAAATATCAACCTTTTCGGGTTGACCAAATGGCATATTTTGGTCCATACTCAAGCTCAATCATGTTTGGTGGTCTAGTACATTTAGGAACCCATATTTGCTTGATCTGTTTCCTTAAACATAGAGGATAAGTGTTTCCAATGATGTAAGGATCATTTCTTCTATATGGACATGTAGATTTGACATGACCCTTTTTACAATAGTAGAAACATGTGGGAATATGAATAATTCATTTAGCCTTGACAAAAGTGGTAGTCAGTTTTCTAGGAAAGCTCCTATGATAACCTATACCATTTTTATTAAGTGAGAATTATTGTTTACCCATCATCCTTTCAAGATTGGATTTCGAACGAGTGAATTTGACAAGTTCAGTCTTCCGGTCTTGACACGTCAAAGATAGATCAACTTTTTCTTTCTTTAGATCGATATAGTTTCGATGAAGAGAACATAGGTTGTCCTTAAGAATCACATTTTCCGATTCCAATGCCTTGATACTGTCATCAAGGTCTACCTTTTCCGTGTTAAGATTTTCAATCTCTAGAGACATCTCATTTAGTCGTTTCTTTTGTTCGAGAAGCTTTTCTTTTAAGGAATGTATCCTTATTCTATGTTCTTTGTCACATATGATAATGTCTTTAAGGAATTGTGTGAGATCAGACTCAGGTTGGGACATGATAGTACTTACCACATTTTCAACGTAGAGATTTGAATTTTCTTCATGATCGGCCATAAGACAAAGGTTTGCTTGTTCTTTTTCGTCTTCTGATTCATTTGAGGAATCTGAATCACTCCATGAAGCTACCAGGGCTTTCTTCTTTCGATCATTCTTCTTAAAGTTGGTCCTCTTCTTTTGTGGACAATCCTTAACGAGATGATCTGTTTCACCACATTCAAAACAAGTCAGAACTTTCATTTTCTTGTTAGAGTTAGAAAACTTACCTCGAGGTCTTGATGTTCACGGATATTCTCTTATGTTTTCAAACTGTTTCTTTATTTTGATAATTCTCGCAAGACCCTTAGAGATCATGGCAATTGCATCTTCTTCATCATCGTTATCACTATCTTCCTCTTCAGATGGTAACTCATCCTTTTTTGATCTTAATGTCAGATTCTTTGTGTTGGATGGGAGCTCTCCATCTTCTTCACCAAGAACCATTTCATGTATGATAAGTTTTCCAAGGAGGTCGTCAAGAGGAAGAGTTGAGAGATTCTGAGCTTCTTCGATGGCAGTCATCTTTTGTCCCCACTTAGCTTTAGGTAAGCTCCTTAAGAACCTTCCTAACTTTTTCTTCGTTTGTAAAGACCTTTCCAAGTGAGTCCAGGTTGTTCACAATCTCAATGAACCTTGTGAACATTTCTTTGACTGATTCATTTGGATTCATCTTGAATTGCTCATATTGTCTGAGGAAGATGTTGATTTTTGTCTCCTTGACTTGACTTGTTCCTTCGTATGTGACAACGAGTTTGTCTCATATTTCTTTTGCACTTTTGCATGATGAGATGCGGTTGAATTCATTTGCATCTAATCCACAATAGAGCAGGTCCATGACCTTGTAGTTCTTTGACACACTATCCAAGTCGGCTTATGTGAAGTCAGTTTCCTTCTTTGCGACTTGGACACCTTCAACAATGGTAGTTGGGACTTTGGGGCCATTTTGAATAATGCTCCATAGTTCCATGCCCTGATCAATAATGAACTATGCGCATTAGTGCTCTCCAATGGGCAAAGTTGTTTCCACAGAAGAGTGGTGGTCGAGATGAGGATCTTCCTTGAGCAAATCCTCCATCACCTACAAGATTCATGATTAGTCTCACTGATGGTTAAATCAATATACGTGAGTCTAGCTCTGATACCAATTGAAGAACCGTTAGGTGAATATAAAGGATAAACGATACTCTAGAAGGGATTGAATAAAGTATGAGAACTTTTCGCAAAAACCTATCTCAAGGCTTTGAAACTGATTTCAAAGGCCTTGATGTCGATCTGAGCTCTTTGTGAAACACTTTGGTTTCAAAGGCTTTGAAACTGATTTCAATGGCCTTGACTTTGTTAACCTGTAAAACAAATTTACTTACAATAAAGAAGATATGGTGCGGAATTGAAAAGATCGACACGAGGATATGTTTACAAAGTTTGGCTCTAAATAGCCTACTCTCCGTCACAAGGTATAGCCGTAAGATCTAACTATCTACTATCAGTTTCAAAGAGTCCTAGATACAAACTAGAAGAAATCCCCTTCTTCTCTCACTATAGTCAACGCTACGATCTAGCTTCAACTCTTCACCTTGCTATAATAGCCTAGTTACTTCGCAGAGTAACACACACTCTAGTATAACACTCTTTAGATATTCCAATGGAGCTCTCGAGTTTTATATCTCTCTAGGGAATAAGGCTTTTTGTAAAAGAGAGAAAGAAAAACTTGTTTGATCGAATGAAGATGCTTTGAATCGCTTGAAGACTTTGAATGCTTCCGTGTAAGCTTGTGTTTCTTCTTCTTTAATCGATATCTTCATTTATAGTCTTCGATGGAGAGGTCTTCTGGCCGTTGGGAAGATGACCGTTGTAGATGATTCTTCTTCTCCATGGAAAACGCTACTTGGTTGAGATGAGATAGCCGTTAGTAGATCTTCTATCGTCTTCATCTTCTTAAAGCACGTTGATCCTTCTTGTCCATAATCTTCTCACACTTGTTGAAGATCTTTGTCTTTTGTTCGAGATCTTCAGATCTTGTTGTGAAGATATCTGAAAACCGTTGAGAAGAGATCTTGCGCTTTTGGTTGAGGATCTTTGCGAGATCATGTTTTTAATCGAATCCACTTGGTCGTTAAGATCTTCTTTGAGCATATCTTCTATTAGTATATCTCCTTGGAAGATCTTCTTTTGATTCTTGATTGAGTTGGTTGTTAGAGTTTTGAATTCCAGCTGCATCGTCCTTTGAAACTGTCTTTAGGTTGTGGCTTATGAGCCCTTGAAATAGCTTTCACGGCCTTCTGGTTGAACTTCTTTAAACTCTTCGTTTGTCCCTTGTTTCTAATTTCAAGGCCTCCGTCTGTCCCTTGAAGTGTTTTTTTAAGACCTGCATACATTCTAGACAAACACCAAAGCACACCAAGCAACTAGAAATACAATCGATATTTTGTTAGTATAAAAACCACTTTATTTGTGTTAAGTCTTCCATCATCAGCTATACAAATATATAATCAAGGTGTAGTTTTCAAAAACTCTTGCAAGATCAAGGAGAAACAAGAAGAAGATTCAAAGGAGGAAGGAGAAGGGAAAGAGCATAAGAGAGAGAAGATGGAGCTAGAAGATATGAGAAACCCTCCACATGAAGCAAGGAAGAAGCTTATATAGGAAGCCATCCAAAAGCACATGTCAAGGTCAACAATGCCGGCTGCAGAACACCACAAACCGCAGGGGCGGCTCATGGAGGCGCAGGGGCGGATCCTGGTGGCCGCAGGGGCGCCTAGTCTGGTCGTAGGGACGGTTCAGGCCAAACTCAGCACAACTCAGCATCTCAAGACTAAGGCTCTTACAGTGGATGCTAAGACAAGATTGTGAAAACCTCGTCAAACAGGTATGAAGGACTCAATTTCCAAGTACATATATGTTCAATCTCGCTAAAAGAAAGACGTACTCGATTAAAAACTCAAACAGTGGAATCATGAAAAATTTGGTAACATTAACAAACAACTTTTAAAAGTGGACGTATAACTAGAAGGGCTCCAAAAACTACGTTTTACACTGTTTGACCAGATTCTGAATGAAAAAATCAACATACTTAACAAGAAAAGTGAGTGTCTAGTGGACTACCAGCATAAGTATTGGATTCAACAAGCTAAAACGAGTTACAATGAGGCGATAAGAACACGAAATTTCATCACAAGGAAGCTACGGGCCGAAGAAATAAAATTATAATCACGACGATTACTAAGAATGATGGAATGGTGTTGTGTGAAGAGATTGACATCAACGAATAATTGTAAATGATTACAAGACCCGTTTCAAAGCATTAGTAATTGACATGAATAAACTTTGAAGTCAATTACAAGTTATTCTCCTAGAATTATCCACGACCGATAACATCAATGTGGAATTTCCATTTTCCACAAATGAAATCAAGGAACCTATTTAATATAGGTAAGGATAAATTGCCAGGACCAAATGGGATGCGTGCGGGTTTTTACTAGAAATATTAGCACATTGTCGGGCCAACAGTTACTAGGGCAGTGAAGAGTTTTTATAGAACCGGAAAAATCCTTAGACAACTAAATCATACATTTATTGCATTACTTCCAAATATTGATAACCCAACAACGACATCCCACTATAGACCTATAAGGTTATTCTCTACGGTCTATAAAATTATCTCGAAAATCTTAGCAAAACGACTAAGTTTAGATCTACCGAAATTAATTAACCCGTTACAAAGCGTATTCATTAAAAATAGAGCAATTCATGGGAATGTGCTCATTGCTCACGAAATATTCCACGGTTTCAAATCAAAAAAAGGAAAAGAGGGATACATGGATATTAAGTTGGACATGGAAAAATCATATGACAAAGTCGAATGAAAATTCTTAAAAGCGGTGTTAGAAAATTTTGGATTTGGGGAAAAACTTCGAAATTGGATACAATAGTGTATTTCTACAGTCTCTTACTCTATTTTAATCAATGACTCACCTACCAATATTTTTGTCCGCAGCGTGGTCTCCGGCAAGGCGACCCACTTTCCCCCCTTCTTTTCAAGCTATGTGCGGAAGTTCTATCTGAAACATACAAAAAATATCCGATGAGAACCCCAAGTCTATCGGCTTCTCTATTTTGAAGAATGTGAATATAATTTATTTTTTGGCATTTGCTGACGACATTATAATCTTAACTAAGACAATGGTACAAGCAAGTAATAAGGTACTTTAAGTGCTAAAGGGTTATTGTGATATATCTGGTCAGATTATTAATTATTATAATCCGCGATACATACTACAGCTAACATTGATCAAAACAACAAAAGAAGAATCCAAGGACATCTAAGAATCAATATATCTACCAATCTAGAACAATATCTAGGTTGTCCTATCATCAATGGACATGTTATCAAAGATATTTTTAATTCCGTCATTATTAAAACTAAGCAACAACTCACCAGGTGGAAAGCGTCTTCCTTGTCTCAGGATGGAAGAATAACGTTAATAAAAGCTAATCTTAACGCAAAATCAAGCTACTTAATGCATGCTTTCATGCTAGTAGTAAGTATCCACAATGAACTGGACAAACTTAATAGAAATTGTTTTGGAATAATTGACCGAATTTTCACCCTCTGATCAGTTGGGATAAAATTTGTAAACTTCGATCTCTAGGTGGTACTGGAATAAGAAAACCAAAAGACATGAATAAATCACTACAAATGAAACTTTTGTGGAAAATCATGGCAAAACCGGACAATATCTGGGTTTAAATTGTAGAACAAAAATACCTTAAAGGATCCTGCCTATGGAATTAAAAATGCGGGACGAATGTTTCATGGCAATGGAAGAACCTAATAAATTAAGCAAAGGCTTTGACAAAGGACTTGCATGGAGGGTAGGAGACGGAGAAACGATAAGATTTTGGAAGGACAAATGGTAATTGATAAACCATTACAGGTATTGGTGACGAATACAGAACTACTGAACCTGATGGAACTAACTTCCTCGTATATTACTAATAAATTATGGAATCACCAGCGATTAAATCAATTAAGTACAATACTCCCTGTAACGCTCCAATTTTTAGGTGCGCTTTCGATATTTATTTCTCCTACTTGTATCGATATTTTACTAGGTCAAGTATTTTGTTTTAAAATATTTTAAGTTGTAAAATGTATTTCCCAAGTATATTTATATTTTGGATAGGCATAAATATATCCCATTTATTATTTTCGGAAGAGTTGAAAAAGTTTCCGATTCGAAAATTCCGTTACAGATGTTTCATCGAGTTTAGTTTATCTTATTTACTATAGTTTAACTTTATTTTTTCTTTCTCTCCCTATTCTGACCCGTTGGTCACTTGGTCTCGGATGCTTTGTCCCGTAGTTGTTTGTATAGTCACACAGTCCAGCTACCTTGCAGAACCTACCCTACCCGACCTCTCCTTTCTCCTACCTCCCTCACTCCTATTGTTGTCCAGTCTCACACACTACCTCCTCAACCTTGCATCCCTCCACGCCAGCCTCCCCTCACCAACCTCCTCTATTGCTCCCCATCTCCTCAACCCGAAGAACCCCCCCTCGTTGCTGCCGGAATCTGAGGAAAACGCCCACCTTCGGCGTACCGTGCCTCCCTTGCCAGCGGAGAGCCATCCAACCACCGTCCTCACCTCGTCTCTCCCTCTCATGAGAAAAACACTAGGGGACTTTCTACAATCGCCAGCCTTCGCACCCGCCGGAGAAGGCGCCCCTGTCGCCTCGACGCCGGGCGAAGCTTCCCACCAGGAAGAGACGTTGCGCCGCCTCGTCGCTAACGAAGCCTCCCACCGCTGGTTCTATTTCCCTTCCCCTCTCCTATTCTATTGCCACCAGGGATCACCGCCAGGAATTCCGCCGGAGAGAAAAGCCCTGCCTCGCTAGTCTTCGCCTGCCGGAGCCAAGGAGCAGCCGCCAGGGCTGCATTCGTCCTCCGCCGCCTCCAGTGCTGCCGCCAATCTTCATCGGTAGGGTTTTTAAACCCTTTTGGGATATTTACAATCGGATCCCCTCTCTTTTGGTATAATTACAGAATGTAGTCATGATTTGTGTTTATTGTAGATTTGACCCACTCTTTTGGAATTTGTAGATTGTGCCCTACTAATTTCATATAATTACAGATTTGACCCAGATTTTATTTTCAAAATATATCCCAAGTTTATGGAACTTCATGAGTTGCCCAGAAAATGTTTTTACGAGTTTTAACCTTGGGTTTTATATACGAGTTTTATCTTATATTTATGTATATTACGTATTGTGTCCTTGTTGGTTTATTTATGGAATTTGGCCCAAATATTTAATTACGTATTACGACCCATATTTTTGGAATGAAATTATTTGTCCGGGATGCGTTTTTGCGAGTTTTATCCTTGTTTTAAAAGCTGGACTTTCCTTATATTTTATACCCTCTTTGGATTAATTTCGAGATTATGACTCAAGGGTTTAATTGCGGGTTTTTAGCGTTTGCTTTTGAAAATGAGTTTACCTTAGAATAATATATCTTATATATTAAGATCAAATTTAGCGTAATAGCTAAATTTGTGTAGCTTTGGTTTTAGGTCCGGAAGCGCCCTGATAAAGGCCTGACGAGTCTAAGTTCGTCTTCCGTCTTTTGACGTTATGTGAGTACCCTCTCCCCCGAGCTTATGATCTTACTCGATTTAGTTATGTTTAGTATTGGTATCATGCTAGGTTGGATCTAGCATAACTTAGTGTTAATGCCAAGTAGTGGCTTTGAACCTTATGTGAGTTTTGAGGACTTGATATTGTTTGATGGATTGATGTTGATTCTAAGCTTTGATGGATTGATGTTATCTTGTGAGGCTTGTGAGGTTTGAGAATTAGAATATTTTTTTTTTGAGTTATGAGCTAGGATATGCTTATCCTAGCACGGTGTTGTTACCGTTGAGTTTGTTTGGACTAGGCAGGTTATCCTAGTGGTGTTGTGAGTTATGATCTTGCGAGATCCGAGGGTTTAGAAGTCTTAGGACTTCTAGCTCCTGTTGAGTGTGATGTGAGCATGAGGGATTTTGGGATGCGGTCCTACAATTGAGAGTCAAATGGTCATGCGTAGATCATTTGTATAGAAGTCTAAGACTTCTATTGTGAGTGGGTCGTTGTTGATATAGTTATCTTCATGTGAGCAGGTTATGGGTTTCCTCCCTAAGGAAGCGAGAGTGTTGTGAGTTGAGTGTGGTGACGAGGTAAGTCTCTGGACTTACTTAGCTCGTATTCTTTGTATTAACATTTTATGTGTGTTTGGTGTTGTGTGTTTACTCTTTATTATTTATAACGACTAAACTGGTAATAGGACCACCGACTTTATATTATTTTGTCCCAAATGTATGATAACGGGCGGTGACATCATCTGCCTAGCTCTTGCGAGAGTCTAGGAGGTTCTTGGCGACTAGGCCGTGCTGGTTAGACGGTCGGAGGCATCCGTACCGTTCCATGCCGGTAAGTAGGGACCGAGGCGGGACCACGGTAGTCTCGTGTCAAAGAAACTAAGTTGAATTAGAACGGTGTTCGCTCCAAATGGTGTGTGCATGCTTTAAATTTATATCCCAAGAAGTATGTTTAAAACAAGGATGCGAACCCGCAGTGTACGGATCAATTGTAATAAAAAACAATAATTCCAAGGGTCGATCTCAGAGACTTAGGTGAAACTAAGCAAGAATAGGTTGTCAATGTAACTAATAACCACAAAAACAATTAAAGCAGTCAAAGATGATAATAAGGTCAAATAAGGGGGAAATACGGATTCTAGGGATTAAAGCATCTAGTTGTAGTTTCGACTCAAGATCTCAAAGGATAACACAGACAAAGCTGAGGTTTTGCAAAGGGAAGGTGTTTCTAAGATGGGAATAGATTACCGGGTAAGTCTCACTACTCACTATCCCAAATCAAAGCTCCTATTACCGGGTAAGTCTCAAGGTACTAAGGAAAGGAACTATAATCTCAAACCAACACACCACCTAAGGGAATAGAATCAACCTTTACTGGGTAAGTCTCAGGCTAACTCACAAAGATGGGATGAAGGCACACTCAAACCCCAATAAAGGATAAACCTTTATTACCTACACTTATGATCATGGGTAAACAAACAAAGGAATCACCGGGTAAGTCTCATCCTAGGCTTGCATTGAACCAAGAAAGGTGTAATAAGAATAGAATTTGACAAACTAAAACACTTAACTCTCAGTTTCGGATCAGAAAAGGTCACCTCGTTTAGTCAAGTTCCACCCCCGGCCGAGATGTTCATCGACTGAGCGAGGTACTCTAGGGTTAAGGTTAAAGACTCGAGTTTTCAGGGTCCTGTTGGGATTAAGATCATTTTATCATCGTCTTTCCCACAACTTTAAGCCAATCACCCTAGAATCGCACAAAAAATTTAGCCACTCATCATCATGAAAACAATAATCAAATATATGGTGAAGGAATGAATATTCGAACAAGTAAACCTTAAGAAAAAGGCCTCAATAACTGAATCGAATAAACAACAAATCAGCGTTCCTCAAATCACAAATCGAACAAGACAATAAACCAAAGGGAATCTAAGAAAGTCTTAGAAACTCCCTCTAGAGCTAATCTCCAAACTATGAATCCTTCCTTCAAGCCTTCCAGAAAATCTCCTAATTGTTGTGTATTCTCAGCCTCCAAGCCTGCGATGATGCGAAGATGCTGAATTGTGGAAAATTCAGCCCCTTTTATAGGAGAATCTTCCAAAGATAATAATATCTTAAAAAGATAATTTCCTATAAAATATATCCATATCTCTAAAATAGATCTCCCAAAAATAAGATCTTCCTTCCAGAAATCCAGCCAAAAAATATAAGATATCTTCTTTCCATAATTAAAAGATCTCAGCCAAAAAATATGATCTCGCCGGCGGCAGGGTGTTCGCCTCGGTCGGGACGCTCCTCAAGATCACATCGGTCGAGGTGACACTGTAGCTGACCGAGGTGAATCTCAACTGAATGTGAAATCTCTCAAATCTGGTCCAAAGTAAATCTCCTTCATTAATTCCTTGCTTCATGAGTTCTTCTTTAAGCTCCAGAATGTAGCTCATATGACTCCTTAGCTCCTTAGCTCCATTTCGATCCAAAACGTGCCATTTTTCCTACGATTACAACGAAACTAGGTGTAGACCTCGATTCCCATAAAGGTAGATGAAACAACAATATAATCACATAATATACATCCATACATGTAGATAAAACGTCCAAACAATTCCCAAAATATAGGCTATAATACATGCTATCAAAATACCCCATACTTGTCCCTTGTTTGTCCCCAAGCAGGTTCCAAATCTTAAGTATAAGATAGAATGGATTATAGGTCATAAAGATCAATGAAAAGTATTTCAAAATATTTTTGGTGGTGTGCTCCACTCATAGATCACTCTAAGAGAATGTTTCATGGCAATTAAAATCAAAACATTTTATAAATATAAGAAAGTTATTCATCTTTGCATAAAATCATAGAATGCATTATAAGTTATAATTATCGAAATTAATCATGTATAATCCAGTTTAAACCACCAAGTCAATCAACAAGCTCGAGGTCTCAAGGGCTTCCAAAAGAGGTCAAGAAACGTGTCAGGGTGGGGTGTATATAGGGAATGTGGTGCTAGAATCCGGAAAAAGGATCTTACTTCACTTTCTTTGAATCACAACATCTTCCACCAATAAGTTTTGCTTATTTACTTTACTTTTTGGGATGCATGGACAGAGGTGCACAATAAATGAAGCCTAGGAGATCAACAATCATCAATTTCTCGAGATGCCTCAAACCCTTGATGCACATACCATGACCCGTTAGAAATATCGCTCAATCCGACTTTGGCAAGACACAAACACCCGGCTATGTGAATGGTGCCGAGTTACTTATCATCATGATTGACTTCCCCAAACCTATTTGTTTATTTCTAAAACTTCCAGCCAACATCTCAACTTTACTTTCACTAACTTTTCTTCGCTTGCTTCCGAATTCCCGGATAGGTAAAGGAAGGCAGATATGTATATGAGGGGCTAAAGCATGATCAAGAAGAAGAAGAGAAGAGAATGAATTGCCTTAATCATCCCAGGAAGAATGTGATAGAACTCATCATGTGGCGTCAACCTTAAAATTCAACATAATTTTGATAAAAATAAAGTATTAAACATGCCAAAATTTCAAACAAAGCATTTTGCAACTTAAACATATCATAAAACCTTTCAAGCATATAAAGATTTCAAAAACAATCTGCAAACAAAATCATCACTGAGGTCATATCCAGAAAAGAAGCACAAAACGTTTCGAAAAATCTCTCAGTTAAACCGCCTCGGTCGAGGTGTTCTAAGTCATCCGAGGTGCTTTACCTCGTTTGGTCAGAATCATCCCGGTCGAGGTCATAAATTTTTTTTTCTTAAACCAGTTTTTGACGTTTTTCTCAATCAAATAACCTGTATGCATGCATGTAATCTCAAATAAACACATTGAGCATAAATAAAATTATAAATATCCAACTCGAGTCATACAAGCATACACAATGTCAAATCATACACATAAATACCCCATACTTGGGACACATTGTCCCAATGGGTCAAAATAAGTCTAAAAATAAGAGAACTCACCGGACATGCTGAACTGCATAATAAATAAAGAAAAGAAATCCATGCAAGCTCTAGTCCTGATCCGCTGGTGGTGGTGGTGGTGGTGGTGGATTTGGGATGAAGAGATGCTGAGATGGGTCAAACGGATAACCCATAGTATGCTGAAATTGGATCTCCATCATCCTCTGCTGGTAGTGTTGGCTCTCTCTAAGCTCCATCATCTCCAATGTCAAGGTTGCGTAAGAGTCGATCATTTGGTCCATCAGCTCATCAATCCGTCGGTGAGCTACTGGATCTCTATGTCTGCGGACTCCACGCTGGGCAGGTCGTGATGGTACTGCAACTGCCTCTTCCTTTGTAGACTCGTCGTCTAAATCGACAACTGGCACACTAGGGCCGGCTGTATCTGTACCAGAGTCATGGCAGCTCCGCCAACATCATACTCCTCCTCTACAGCTGGTCCAACATCTCTCGCATCCTCTAAATAGGGCAGCCAAGCGGAAGACCAGTACTGCGATCGAAAACTGTGAACTGGGCTGACCATAGGATACCCTGAGGGGCAGTCTGCTCCCAAGGCATAGCTACGTAGGGTGTATTGAGGCCACGAGGAAGCAGTATCCTCCTCGTAATCATCTCCTGAAGTCCAAGCGGCTTTTGCAGCCGCCACCAGTGTACAAGTAGTCAAGTCTAGACCCATAACTGTAGTGATATGAGTCACCAGCCCTCCACAACAAATATCTCCCTTTGTCTTGCCCTTGATCCGGTGCAGATCATCAGCTAACATGCCTCCAAAGTTAGGCACTCCTCCAGTAACCATGTAGACCAAACTCAGCAACTCTCCCTGTCTGATCTTCAAGGGCGTCTCAGTACGTGCCAGAAGAGTCTCACTAAAAATACGGTGGGCTAGACGGAAAGCTAAATGGAAGATAATGCACTCCTTGGAGTCTCCAGGTCTCCATTTGTCACTATGCTCCACCACGTGGGAAATCTGCCCCGAGAACTGTCGAGCCACTGCTCGGGATGGAAAATCAGTCACGGTGGGAGTCGGGAAGCCAAACACCTCTCGGAACTGATCCATAGGCACCATATAATTCTGGTTCAGTAACAAGTACTTGATAATGTTCCTCTCAGGCATGTGTGTGACAGAACTCACAAACTCCATGGTCGGCTCAAGGTAGGCTGGAGATCGGATCTCCATAAACTGCTCCAGCCCTACCATAAAAATCATCTTCTTCAAGTCCTCCACCACGTGGAGGCACTCGAAGGCTGGTATGTCCAAAAAACACGGGGCAACTATGGGGCGCCCGCAAATGCGATCAAAGTTTGCCTGGTGACGCTCATGGATCACCGGGATAGAAGGTCAAGAAGAAGGGGAAGGAGAAGAACCACTGTGAGCATCTTTCAAAACCAGCTGACGATCAGATCGAGAACTCATGATTTCTGCTGACAATGTCACCTCGGTTGGTCTGACAGGCTAAAGAACACCTCGGCCGAGACACAGCTCGACTGGACCGAGGCAAAAAACTAGGCGATTTACTCTCTCTGATTTTCAGTTCTTTTCCCCCAAAATCACTACCAATTGCTTCCTATGGGATACTTATACTCTTTTCAGCAATAAAATGTGGCAACTAAAGCCAAAAATCTCTAAAATTAGTAAAGAGAGGGAAAGTTAGGGTTTTTGACAATTTACCCCAAATTATGTAGATTCAAGGCGTTTATCCCATAGTTTATTGCTTGTAATCTTATCCTCGTGCTTTCCTTTGTGAGATCGGAGCAAAAATCGTAGAAAACGAGCGAAAAACGAAGAAACGAGATGAGTATGCGCCGCGGTCGAGAAGGGAGTTGGGAGGGAAGAGAGAGAAATATGTTCGCCTTTTATACCTCTCGCCGATTCTGATATCTCCTTGGTCAAGGTGGTCCCGACCGGACCGAGGTGGCTGACTGGATTGTCAGACCTAGTCGCCTCGGTTGCCTCAAGAACATCTCGGTCGAGGCGTTGTGACAGCAACCGAGATGTGTCTCAGCCAAACTTTGTCTTCTCAATTTCTCGAACTTTTGTCTTTCCAGTATTGCTCCTGAGTTGTAATCCTTCCTTAGAGAGTACCTAATTTCTGTCTAGGACGCCAAAAAAAACAAAACAAAACAAAGCAAAAGCAAACTATCTAAAACTACGCTAGAAAAAGGGAAAAAGAAGGCAATACCTTGGGTTGCCTCCCAAGAAGCGCTTGATTTAAGGTCGCTAGCTGGACCGTATGGCATCCCTAAACGAGGTATAGTGGTGCAATCTCCTCAACCTAGACTTCCGATTGGTACTTCTTAAGCCTATGACCATTGACCTTGAAGCTTCCGCTTGTTTCTCCCCAAATCTCAACTTGTGGGTTACCCCATACTTCGATAGAAGTGCCTTAAACTTCCGGTTGATGAAATGCGTTCCTCCATCGCTGATGATGATCCGTGGTGTCCCAAAACGTGGGAAGATAGTCCGATTGAAGAACTTCATAACTACCATGGCGTCATTAGTGGGGGAGGCAATGGCTTCCACCCATCTAGAGACGTAATCAACAGCTAGGAGAATGTAGAGGTTTCCTACGGATGATGGGAAAGTTCCCATGAAATTAACTCCCCATACATAAAAAATCTCAACCTCTTGGATATTGTTGAGTGGCATCTCGTTCCTTCTAGACAAGTTCCCTGTTATTTGGCATGCATCACAAGAAACAACAAACGTTTGCACATCCTTAAATAATGTAGGCCAAAAGAAACCAGAACGCAATACCTTAGCGCACGTTTTGTGAGCGCTAGCATGTCCTCCACAAGGAAGCGAGTGGCAATGCCGTATAACACTAGTAACTTCATTATCTAGAATGCATCTTCGAAGCATCCCATCTGGACCTCTCTTAAACAGTACATGTTCATCCCAGTAGTAGTGGTGTACATCCTTGAAAAATTTCTTCCTTTGAGCGTACGTCAGTCTGGGCGGTATTTCCTGGCAAACAAGGTAATCAACAATATCAGCATACCAAGGTTCTTTCTTATCAGAAGCTTGGTAGAGCCAATGCTCCACCAACTGTAAATGAGTCTCAGAAAAGGATGTAAGAAGTTTGTTATCCTCAGTTGACAACATCTCGCTTGTTGTCTCGGTCGGTGTCCGAGGTGGGTGACCGAGATGTTCTTCAGATAAGAACACCTCGCTTGGTCCAGAAAGTGCCTCGGTCGAGGTACTGGAACTGGGACCGAAACTTGAATTTCTCCTCTCCTGGATCAGTTTCTCAATCTTAGCTCCTGGATCTGCTTCTAGTGCCTTTAAGCTCCGTATATCTGCATCACAAGAAGCATCTATACCTTCCTCCATTAAGCTAAAACTAATAACTCTTTCAAGAGGGTCATTAATAAGGATAGAGCTCACCAATTCTCGTGATTCTTCTTCATCATAGATGTTGAAGATATCATCCTCCAGCGGCTCTCCTTTCATTGCAGCGAGCAATACAAACTCCACTTGATCACCGCCAATGTTGAATTTCAACTTGGCATTCTTACAATCCACATTGCAACCCGAAGTTGCTAGAAATGGTCTCCCGAGAATGATAGGAACGAGATAATCTGTGGATATATCAAGTACAACAAAGTCTATAGGTAAATAGAAGTTACCTAACTTAACGGGAACGTCTTCCAATATGCCCACGGGATGGGTAATGGAGCGGTCCGCCATGTATAACCTTATCTTCACCGGCTTGGGCTCTCCAAGTCTGATGCTCTCACATAACTCCAGTGGGATGATGCTCATGCTGGCTCCTAGATCACACAACGCCTCACAAGTTACATCCCCAACTTGAATGGGAATGCAAAATGAGCCGGGATCTCTCAACTTGGGTGGCATCTTCTCCTTCATGATTTGAATGAGCTCCGAGGATTTAGATGTCATCCTTAATTCTCCAAAGTCTTCCAGTTTCCTCTTCCTTGATAGAATCTCTTTCAAGAACTTCCTATAGGCGGGCATTCCTAGAATAGCATCAAGGAAAGGGATGTTAATGTGTAGTTTATTCATCAAGTCAAGGAACTTACCAAAATGCTTGTCTAGATGTGCTCTGGACCTTGATTGAGGGAATGGAAGTGGTGGTTTATAAGCAGGAGGTGGGACATAAACTTCAGATATGTCCCTCGCTTTCTGGGGCTCCAACTCGGGTGGCACCTCGACCGAAGTTTTCCTCGTCTGTACCTGAACCGAGGTGTCCTTCGTCTACATTGGCACCGACCGAGGTACTGGATCTGCAGTTTTTAGTCCACTTCTCGTCGTTATTGCCATGATCTGTCCTTTGGGGTTGCTCTCTGTCCTTGTTTGGAGCTTCCCTGGATCTCTTGGCGCTTCATTCGCCTTATTAAAGAATTGTTGCTCTAAGGCCTTTTGTGCCTTCGAAAATGAAGTCATAGACGTCTCCATAGCGTTCAGCTTGATCAAGATGGCCTCCAGCACTGCATCTTTCTTTTCTGGCTGGGACGAACTTGATCTAGGCTCCTGGCTCTTCAATGGAGTAGAAGAAGAAGACGAAGAGGGGTTAAAAGAATTATTAGAATTAGAATTCGAATAAGGGTTACCCGGATTTTGTTGATTAGATCTCCAATTGTTGTTGTTGGAGCCTCTATTGTTGTTGTAATTGTTTTTCCGAGATCCTTGGTTGTTGTTACTTGACCCTTGATATCCTCCATCTTCCATCTTCGTGTGAGCCACCAAAAGGTCCTTCAATTGCTTCACATCGTTCTTAAGGCATATGAGTTGATTATCATTTGATGGAGGACACTGGAAATTAACTCTCTTAACTCTATTTTCGTCTTCTTGATGGGAGTATTTCTCCATATGCAAAGCTTGCTTCTCAATGAACTCCCAAGCTTCGTCTATCGGCATATCCATGAATGTGCATGCGGAAAGTAGTTGAAGATTGAATTGATTAGCTCCATCCAATCCTTTGAAGTATATCTCCAACAATTCTATCTTTGGAATCCCATGATGTGGGCAATCCAATAGAACATCTTTGAATCTCTCCCATGACTTGGACAAACTCTCCTTGTCCTTCATGATGAATGCATTAATCTTCCCTCTCATTTCAGCGGTCTTGGAGGGGGAAAGAACTTTGTTAGAAACTCCGTCCTCATCTCTTCCCAAGTGTTGATCTTTCCGGGTGGAAGAGATTGATACCAAGTAAGCGCCCTGTCCTTCAAAGAAAAGTAGAAAGACATTAGCTTGTAGTTGTTGTTTTCCAGCCTTGAAGGTCTCAAGGTCTCCATCAGGATCTCATAGTTTTGCAAATGCTGATGCGGAGACTCCCTCTCTAAACTTCCAAATTGGCATTGGCGGTTCATGGATAGAACTTGCGGTCGAAGCTCGTAATCATGATCCGCTGGATCACCTAGGTTGACTCCTGGACACCTCACTTGTTGATTAGGGTCCATCCTCTGTCCTAGGGTTTGTGGAATTCCAGCAAAAAGAACATCTCGAACAGGCATCCAAGGTGGATGAATCTCGGCCGCGGCAACTGGGACTGGGTCCCGCCTCGGTCGAGGATCTGGTCGATGCAGAATCTGGGCTCGTAGATCGTCCATATCTGCTTCAATCTCTGCAGTTTTGGTGCGATTCTGCTCTCTTTCTCATTGTAGTTCTTCCTTGTTGAGGCGCAGCTGTTCCAGCGCCTCCTTCAATTCGGCATCAAGATCGCGATTGTCTTGGTTGGCCATCTTAGCTTCTTTCAATCATCATTTATAAGTCTTTTTTGGTTCGGGATCGTAAGGAACGATTTCCTTCCCAACACGGGTTCTTCGCATAAACCTAAGAAAAAGATCCTGCGAAAACACTCAAGTAGAGTGGTTCATAGCAACAAGGGCAATTGCCCCAAAAGACAACCGCAACCGGCTCGGTCTTGACCAAGTCCCCGGCAACGGCACCAAAAACATGTTCGCTCCAAACAGTGTGTGCAAACTTTAAATATGTATCCCAAGAAGTATGCTTAAAACAAGGATGCAAACCCGCAGTGTACGGATCAATTGTAATAAAAAGCAAGAATTCCAGGGGTCAATCTCAGGGACTTAGGTGAAACTAAGCAAGAATAGGTTTGATGCGTCCTTGGAGGTAACCAAGGATAACTCCGGATCTAGATCAAGCAAAACTCCAACTACTCCTTGATTCTTTGTGCAACGTTGTATCGTTTCGGATCCAAAGGGGCGGAAGCTATGAAGAAACTAGGGTTACTTCGATCTAGAGAGATCGAAGGAACCTTTTTGGGTGGAGCGAAGGTTGATTCTTAAAAAGAATCCTCGAATATGGATTTTTTGAATCAAAGATGAGATTCAAGGAAGAAGTTTGAGGGTTAGAAGAGAGGTTTTGATGCCCAAGCTAAGTGGAGGAAATTCTTCTCAAAACTTAGTAATATTGAACATGAAAAATAAGTGAGGCAAGATATCTCTTATATAGAGAAACTTGCCTACCTATGGGCCAACGGGCCAAACAAGAATACATGAAGAAAAAGCCCAAAAGGGGAAAACCTAAAAACATCCAAGCAAACCCTAAACGGATAAGGTCAAAAAGGGAATATTCTTATATGGAATATCCCTTTATTACATAAAAAGGAAAACATGAAAATATAGTCCGAAGATAAGCTAGCTTCATGCCATGGAGTCGGAAAGACGGGACATGCCGCTAACGGAACCGGTAGCCTATGCCATGGTGGTGTAGAGACAAGGCATGCCGGTAATGGGACCAAGTGAAGAAGTAATGCGGGTGATGATGGAGCCGGTGGCTCGAGCAATGGCCTTAGCTCGGGATCGGGTGATCGGTCCATCTGAGCGAACTCTAAGAGCCTCGTCCTCTTCGTCCATGGTCAACGTAAAAGGGGCATCCAAGGGCGCATCAGTCCCCCCATCTTGGCTGTGAAACGTCCCCGTTTCACCATCGTCAAAGAGGGGCTCAACATAAGGGGCAAGGTCCTTGACGTTGAGCGTTGGGTGTACTCCGTAGGAATCCGGAAGCTCTAACTTGTATGCATTTGGACCATGACGGGCTAAGATGCGGAATGGGCCATCACCACGGTCCGAGAGCTTGCTCATGCGGCGAGTAGGAAAACGCTCCTTCCGTAGGTGGAGCCAAACAAGATCACCGGGCTCAAAAGAGACGTCGCGGCGGCCCTTGTTGCGTTGTCCGGCAAGCTGGGCGGCACGACGTTCGAGTTGTGTCCTAGTCCGCTCATGAAGCTCAATGATTTGGGCGGCTCGGTTTCCGGCGATGATGTGTTCTCCATCCTTGAGCGGGCTGGGAGTGAAATCCAATGGTGTGTGTGGATTGAGGCCGTAGACAACTTCAAATGGGGACAATTTAGTTGCCGTGTGCCTAGACCTGTTATACGAAAACTCGACAACAAAAAGTAAGTCCTCCCACCTACGTGGGTTGGTCCTAGTGGTGGCTCTAAGTAGAGCACCAAGAGTCCGATTGGTCACCTCCGTTTGACCATCGGTTTGGGGGTGATAACTACTTGAAAACAACAAGTTGGTTCCAAGTTTTCCCCACAACGTTCTCCAAAAATGACTTACGAATTTCACGTCCCGATCACTAACGATGGAACGGGGTATCCCATGTAAACGCACCACATTGTCAAAGAACAAGGTGGCAACTTCACTAGCATTTAGGGTGCTTTTACATGCGATGAAATGAGCCATTTTGGAGAAACGATCGACTACCACGAAAATGGAGTCTTTGCCTCGTTTTGACATAGGCAACCCGACCACAAAGTCCATGGATAGATCCTCCCAAGTTCCCATTGGTATAGGCAAAGGAGAATACATCCCATCCAGACCTTGGCGCGACTTGGCATGATGACATGTGATGCAACCCTTGCAAAACCGTGTCACATGCATACGCATCCGGGGCCAAAAGAAATGCTCTTGGAGAGCGGAAAGGGTCTTGGTAGCACCGAAATGACCACGGCCCTCATGAGCTTCCTTGACCAACAAATGGCGTATAGATGAGCGCGGAATACAAAGTTTTCCCGCTCGAAAAGGATAGCCATCGTTAATAAAGAAAGACTCGTGCTCTCGGAGGTCGAGGCATTGTGTCCATATGTCCTTGAAGTCAAGATCCATGGCATATAACTCTTTGATAAGAGCAAAGCCATGTATCTTGGCATCCATATACACAAGGAGGGCATAGCGGCGAGAAAGGGCATCGGCTACCACATTCTCTTTGCCTTTCTTATGCCGAATGACATAAGGAAAGGTCTCTAAAAACTCTACCCAACTAGCATGGCGCCGACTGAGATTTGTTTGACTCTTGAGATACGAAAGAGCCGCATGATCCGAATGAATCACGAACTCCTTCGGCCACAAGTAATGTTGCCATGTCTTAAGACAACGAACTAGAGCATATAGTTCCTTGTCATATGTAGGGTAGTTGAGCGAAGGACCGGACAGTTTTTCACTGAAGTAGGCAATTGGACGATTCTCTTGTAAGAGAACGCCTCCAATGCCCACATTTGATGCATCACACTCCACCTCGAAGGTTTTCGAAAAGTTTGGGAGTTGGAGTAATGGTGCATTACAAAGACGGTCTTTGAGCGCATCAAACGCTCGAGCATGGATATCACGCCACTCAAACGTGACACCCTTGGTAGTGAGCTCATGGAGCGGTGCTGCTACCGTGCTAAAGTCCTTGACAAAGCGCCGGTATAAACCCGCTAAGCCGAGAAAGGCTCAGACCATGGTGACCGTAGTAGGAGTAGGCCACTCCCGAATAGCACGAACTTTAGATTCGTCTACTCGGAGTCCATCCTTAGACACGACATAGCCAAGAAAGATAGTGGTGTCCGAGCAAAAGACGCATTTGTCAAAGTTCACATACAATTGCTCTTGTCTAAGGCACTCGAGCACTTGGCGAAGGTGCCCGATGTGATCCTCCAAAGACGTACTAAACACCAAAATATCATCAAAATAAACAACAACGAATGTACCCAAGAATCGGCGTAAGACGTGGTTCATGAGGCGCATGAAGGTGGACGGGGCGTTGGAGAGGCCAAAAGGCATGACAAGCCATTCATAGAGTCCATACTTCGTTTTGAACGCCGTCTTCCATTCGTCACCTTCGGCCATCCGGATTTGGTGGTAACCGCTCCGGAGATCAATTTTGGAGAAGATAGTGGCGCCATGAAGCTCATCCAACATGTCATCAAGGCGCGGGATCGGGTGGCGATATTTGACGGTGATTTGGTTGATGGCACGACAATCAACACACATCCTTCATGATCCATCTTTCTTTGGTACTAAGATTACCGGGACGGCACATGGTGATAAGGATTCACGCACATGTCCCCGGTCTAAGAGCTCTTGCACTTGACGTTGTAGCTCCTTTGTCTCTTCCGGACTGGCTCGGTAGGCGGCATCCGTGGCTCACACCGTCCTTGAATTACGGGATCCGAATATGATAAAGGTGCGCCCGAAGAAACGATGCGACCTTTACTACCTTTGGATTCGGTAGCATGGACAAGAGGGGCGGTATTGCGGGATTTGGAAGTACTAGCACCTACAACATCGGGACTCCGGGGGTCCGATTTTGCCGGTGCTTTAGCGGACTCATCAATAGTTTGTTGCCTCTTCCGTTCCGCATAGTCAACCAAAATTTCGTGCGGAGTCATAGGCAAAAGTGTGACCCGTTTTCCATTATATTGGAACATGTACCGATTAAGATAACCATCATGATATGTGCGGCGATCGAATTGCCATGGTCGTCCTAATAGGACATGTGTGGCGTCCATCTTGATAACATCACAAAGGACCTTATCAACATAGGCGCCAATAGAAAACGGCACCCAAGCTTGTTGTGTGACGGTGTCACATGCCGTATCGGAAATCCATTGGAGTCCGTACGGCGTTGGGTGGGGGGTCGTAGGCAACTTGAAGTGTTTTACCACCCGTTCGTTGACAATATTGCAACAAGAACCCCCGTCAACGATGAGAGAAAGACTCGTATTATTAACCAAGCAACGAGAGTGGAAGAGATTCTCGCGTTGATCAATAGGAATATGCTCTTTAACAGCCAAAATACGACGAGAAACAAGAGCGAATTTACCGGGTTGTGCTGGGCCGCAAGCAATCTCGTCATCACAGGGTTCCATGCCAACAAGTGGGTCGGTGTCATGGTCATCCTCAAGAATGATATCACCTTCATATTGACCATCATCGTCCTCGAAATATGTTGGGTCGGCAAACAAGACCCGTTTGGTGTTTGGGCAATCACGTTGTACGTGGCCAAAACCGCTACACTTGTAACACACGGGCTCCCTTGGGCGAGCCGCCGGTGAGGGTCCTTGTTGACCTCGAGAGGGAAGCTCCGGTGCCGGGCCACGGTTTGGTGCCTTCTCGGTACCCGTTTGCCTATTGGAAGGACCCGTCCGTTGGGTCCCTTTAGAGGCGTCGGTATCTGTAGGACTAGGCGCATCTCGAGAACGTGTGTTAGATGGATAAAGATATGGACTCGAGGAAGAGGGATACCTAGAATACCGCGGTGTTTCGAGTTGTTGCTTATATAACTTCATGGCGGCATGACATAATGCTCCCAAATCCTTGAATGGGACAATCTCGAGCGGCCGCCGGATGGAAGCATTAAGCCCACTCATGAACTTGGTGCGGAGGGCGGAGGGGGAGGCCGAGACGCCGGCCTTAATGTGCATGTCCTCAAGTTTAGCCAAGTAAGCCACCGGAGTGAGGTTGCCTTGCTTGAACTCGTCAATTTGCAACCGCATATCATTCTTAAAGTCTTCGGGTACGTACTTCTTGGTCATGCAATAGAGCAATTGCTCAAACGTCTCAATTGGTGCCCATCCTCGCCTCTCTCGGGTGAACTCATACCGGTTCCACCAAGACTTCGCATCGCCTTCAAAGTATAGAGTTGCCGCCTCGATTTTCTCGGATTCCTCCTCATAATGACAATGTTTTAATGCTCGTTTCATATCTTGCGCCCAATCAAGAAAAACACACGGATCATGTTCACCATGAAAGGTAGGGAACTTAACCTTACCTTCCCTACAAGCTCGGTAGGGGTCCGGGCGGGGCGGTGGAATGTAGGCATCATCGGCACGGGCTCGCCGGTGGCCGCCATGATGACGTTGGCGCCCATGAACGGGTGGGGCCGGCCTAGGTGGATTTGGGGGAGGCAACCATTCTTCACCCCGGTCTTGGTTCTCATAGGGGTCTATGACGGGTGGGTGCCACGGACGGTTATGTGCTACCCGTTCTAAATCGGATTCATCACCGGAGAACTCTCCGAAGTTTTGTTGCTCATCGTATTCATCAAAGTCAAGGGTCCTCGGTTGCCGGATTGACCGTTGGTGACGGTGTTCGGACCGATCATGCTCACGACCATGATTGGTGGTTGAGTTGGGACGGTACCGGGGCTCTTCCCGGGTTTGTCGGTCGGTGCGGGGCACACTAGGTGGAGGTGGAGAAGGAACATACCGTTGATGTTGATGCTCATAATATTGGTGCCGATGTTCCGTATCGACTATGGGCAAGTTATCTTGACGCGGGTCGGGGAATTCCTCCTCTTCTTCATGGGACTCATTTCCGTCAAGAGGTAAAGGATGGGTGCGTTCAATGACAGACGCAAGCCGGGTAACGTTTGATGGGCCGGCTCCCAAAAGTCCCTTGCCTTTCCGTTGTGCATCGGAAGTGGAAGCATTGACCACGTTCTCATTCGGATAAGTTGGGGTGGGACGGTGAGCATTCTGAAGGGACTTAAGAGCTTCTAGCTCTTTTTTCAAGGCAATGTTTTCTCGGGTCAAGGCATCAAACTTTTGTTGTGCCTTCAAGGCTTCCAATTCTCGCCTTATGGAGTCATTTTCGAGGGACAACGAAGCAGTTTCTTGAGCCAAGGGTTCACTGAACTCTTGCGGACCAGAATCCTGAGAAGTTTCCATTTCAACGTTAGTCATTGCTCCAAATCAGCACACAAGTTCAAGCAATCAAGTGAGCAAGGTGACAAGTTAGGTCAACTTTACCCAAGTTCAAGTGCGTTATCGGGTTCTACTTTGGGGAAGGCCGTTTGGCGGTTAGGCAAGGAAGGCAAATCCAACAAAATTGAACCAATTACACACAAAAAACAAGTGATATTTTGCAAACGTATGTGAGAAAATGGAGAGATAGAAGATGGACGGATTGTTCACTCGGCAAGCTTTGCTTGCTTTCGGTCTTTGACCGTTTGTAAAATCCGATTTTTCGGATGGACCGGTTTGCCAGACGTCTTTTCACTTTGTGTGTTTCGTTTCTTTGAAACATTTGAGCAACACTTTCTTTTGTTTTTTTTTTTTTTTTGAACACAAATCCGTATTGATGAAGAGTTGTTTTGCTTTTCTTGGAATATCAAATGCGAGATATCCGAACTTTTCGTTAACAAAAATATCCCAAGAGATTTGGTGAAATTAATTAACAAAATTGTCGGATTAGGTCGGTTTAAGAAAAAGACGGGTTTGATAAATGGTTTTAAGGTAAACCAAATATCTCCTATTTTTGTTCTTTTTGTTTTGAGTTAAACACGGAAAAGAAAAAAAAATTCAGGAAAAATGGATGAACATGATGAAGAACATGATGAACAACATGAAGATCATGAAGAACAAATGAAGAACATCATGAGCAAACGAAGAGCATCATGAACAAAAAAAGGCTAAATAGGTTTAAGATAATAACGCACAAAAACAAGAGTAAAGAGAACTTAGCTTTGATCCCTTGCTCTGATACCAATTTGATGCGTCCTTGGAGGTAACCAAGGATAACTCCGGATCTAGATCAAGCAAAACTCCAACTACTCCTTGATTCTTTGTGCAACGTTGTATCGTTTCGGATCCAAAGGGGCGGAAGCTATGAAGAAACTAGGGTTCCTTCGATCTAGAGAGATCGAAGGAACCTTTTTGGGTGGAGCGAAGGTTGATTCTTAAAAAGAATCCTCGAATATGGATTTCTTGAATCAAAGACGAGATTCAAGGAAGAAGTTTGAGGGTTAGAAGAGAGGTTTTGATGCCCAAGCTAAGTGGAGGAAATTCTTCTCAAAACTTAGTAATATTGAACATGAAAAATAAGTGAGGCAAGATATCTCTTATATAGAGAAACTTGCCTACCTATGGGCCAACGGGCCAAACAAGAATACATGAAGAAAAAGCCCAAAAGGGGAAAACCTAAAAACATCCAAGCAAACCCTAAACGGATAAAGTCAAAAAGGGAATATTCCTATATGGAATATCCCTTTATTACATAAAAAGGAAAACATGAAAATATAGTCCGAAGATAAGCTAGCTTCATGCCATGGAGTCGGAAAGACGGGACATGCCGCTAACGGAACCGGTAGCCTATGCCATGGTGGTGTAGAGACAAGGCATGCCGGTAATGGGACCAAGTGAAGAAGTAATGCGGGTGATGATGGAGCCGGTGGCTCGAGCAATGGCCTTAGCTCGGGATCGGGTGATCGGTCCATCTGAGCGAACTCTAAGAGCCTCGTCCTCTTCGTCCATGGTCAACGTAAAAGGGGCATCCAAGCGCGCATCAAGGTTGTCAATGTAACTAATTACCACAAAAGCAATTAAAGCAATCAAAGATGATAATAAGGTCAAATAAGGAGGAAATGATGTATCTAGAGATTAAAGCATCTAGTTGTGGTTCCGACTCAAGATCTCAAAGGATAACGCGGACAAAGCTGAGGTTTTGTAATGGGAAGGTGTTTCTAAGATGGGAATAGATTACCGGGTAAGTATCACTACTCACTATCCCAAACCAAAGCTCCTATTACCGGGTAAGTCTCAAGGTACTAAGGAAAGGAACTATAATCTCAAACCAACACACCACCTAAGGGAATAGAATCAACCTTTACCGGGTAAGTCTCATGCTAACTCACAAAGATGGGATGAAGGAACACTCAAACCCCAATAAAAGATAAACCTTTATTACCTACACTTATGATCATGGGTAAACAAACAAAGGAATCACCGGATAAGTCTCATCCTAGGCTTGCATTGAACTAGGAAAGGTGTAATAAGAATAGGATTTGGTAAACTAAAACACTTAAATCTCAGTTTCGGATCAGAAAAGGTCACCTCGTTTAGTCAAGTTCCACCCCGGCCGAGATGTTCATCGACTGAGCGAGGTACTCTAGGGTTAAGGTTAAAGACTCGGGTTTTCAGGGTCCTGCTGGGATTAAGATCATTCTACATCGTCTTTCCCACAACTTTCAGCCAATCACCCTAGAATCACACAAGAAATTTAGGCACTCATCATCATGAAAACAATAATCAAATATATGGTGAAGGAATGAATATTCGAACAAGTAAACCTTAAGAAAAAGGCCTTAATAACTGAATCGAATAAACAACAAATCAGCATTCCTCAAATCATAAATCGAACAAGACAATAAACCAAAGGGAATCTAAGAAAGTCTTACAAACTCCCTCTAGAGCTAATCTCCAAATTATGAATCCTTCCTTCAAGCCTTCTAGAAAATCTCCTAATTGTTGTGTATTCTCAGCCTCCAAGCCTGCGATGATGCGAAGATGTTGAATTATGGAAAATCTAGCCCCTTTTATAGGAGAATTATCTTCCAAATATAATATTATCTTAAAAAGATAATTTCCTATAAAATATATACATATCTCTAAAATAGATCTCCCAAAAATAAGATTTTCCTTCCAGAAATCCAGCCAAAAAATATAAGATATCTTCTTTCCATAATTAAAAGATCTCAGCCAAAAAATATGATCTCACCGGCGGTAGGGTGTTCGCCTCGGTCGGGACGATCCTCAAGATCACCTCGGTCGAGGTGACACTATAGCTGACCGAGGTGAATCTTAACTGAATGTGAAATCTCTCAAATCTGGTCCAAAGTAAATCTTCTTCATTAATTCCTTGCTTCATGAGTTCTTCTTTAAGCTCCGGAATGTAGCTCCTATGACTCCTTAGCTCCATTTCGATCTAAAACGTGCCATTTTACCTACGATTACAACAAAACTAGGTGTAGACCTCGATTCCCATCAAGGTAGATGAAACAACAATATAATCACATAATATACATCCATACATGCAGATTATTGAAGATAAAACGTCCAAACAAGTCCCAAAATATAGACTATAATACATGCTATCAAACGGGATATGACTTAATAATAAAAAGATAATAAACCGGAATTGTTTGCTTTGAGAATGTTGTGTGTTTATGATAATTTACTTGTACTTGTGCCTTTCCTATTGATTCTAATGCCTCGAATATTAGCTAACGGTTTTATACCGATTGTTGTAGATTACCTTGCAAGTTAGGAATGCAGCCGAGAGATCCGGAAGAGTGGGCAGCCGGGGTTCCGTACATTTTAGGAGGGGTTTGGTTGAAGTCGTGTTTGGGTATTAGTTCTTGTATATTGTTATATATTTGATGTTCGAGTCTTTGGAGTTGAGAACTCGGCTGAAGTTTGTCTTTTGTTTGTTGGTTTCGGGTTTCATTGCATTGCATTAAAATGTATTTTGTTTTGCCTTTATTTGTGTCTTGTTGTAAGATCCGGTGAAATTGTTGTCAAGCTAAGGGTCGGGACCCATTTTGAGGTCCCAACCCATAGCATCCCGAGTTCCGCGGATTCGGGGTGTTACAAAAGTAGTATCAGAGCCCTAGGCTGACAACAATGGCACTCGTAATCTTCTAAAGGCCGAATAGGGGGGAATAGAACCCTCAAGGGTTCTAAGTTTAAATTGATTTTTCGTTTTCAAATCACATGCATGAGTTGGGGTAGAATGTACGGACCACCACTCCTTCCGCGGATCTCGACAGCTTAGTTTATTGGATTTTGATATATACATATATATATATATATATATATATATATATATATATATATATATATATATATATATATATATATATATATATATATATATATATATGAAGTTTGTAGTTATGCATGATGGAATTTATGTGTATCTTTGTGATTGTAAGTTGCATGATGAACTGAATATATGTGTATAGTTATATATGTGGACTATAGTACATGTTTGGACCTTGTATTGTTGTATTGAATTTCCGGATGTGATATATTAGTAGTAGTGTGAACATATGACTTATATATATATATATATATATATATATATATATATATATATATATATATATACACACACACATATGGTATGCTAGTATTATATTAGTAGTAGTGGACCTTATAGTTAAGATGATAGGAAGCTATCATTGCCCTTGGGCAAATGCCTTTTTGAATTTAGGATAGTGTATATACGGTTATGAGTATTCTCAAGTACCGAGTTGAGCATCACGTTTTGGCGAACACCCTTGCAATTCATCGGACTCCTTTTGGGACGTCAAGGAAACCATTTGAAGGATAAAGAGGACATTAGCGGCAAGGACGAACAAATAGAAGGGAACTATGAGTCAACTTAAGAGAATTTGAGATGGAAGCATACAAGTAAAGAGAGAAACGTTAAGGTGTATAAGTGGTTATAAGGAAACTGTGATTGTACGACGATGAGACCAATTGAGGAACGAACTTAAGTTCTTCGAGAAGAAGCGTGGACAACTAAAGATGTAAATCGAGGAGGAGATGAGTACGTTCTAGCAAGGTTAAGGTGGTGTTCCATTAAGATGCAAAGATTTCCTTAAACGTTCCTAAGCATTGGAGTTAAGATGAGAGAAGTGAATGAAACTGTTAGCATGAAATATTGTGATATTTTAGGCACGTTTTCTAAGTGTATTTCATCCATATTAGTGTTCATTGATAAAGCATTGAAGCAATTGTGAGTTAGTTTATCTATATTATCGACATAGAGGTCTACATAAGCTTTGTGTTGATTGTAGGCAAATAAAAGCTAAAACCGAACGAATCAAGGGAGAATGGAGATGGATTGAGCATGTCCAAGGATTGAGGACACCACAAAGGAGCTAAGGAAGATGCTAGGATGAAGAATGACACAAAACAAAGGAGAATTACGAGCAATCTACATTCCACGCTCTAAAATACGGCCGTAATGAAGTCCACGCTCTAAACCACGGCCGTGGAACTTTAGCAACACAAGCGTGGAGCATTCTAGTGGGTTACATGGCCGTGGAAGTTGTGAAGCACCGTGATCAAGTTCCACGCTCTAAACCACGCTCTAAACCACGGGCGTGGAATCCTATGGAACCGTGATTTAGGCGATCTTTTAACGTACAATTAAAGCCACGATCTTTTACACAATGGGCTGGACTCTTATTCTATCTTGCCCTATAAAAGGACGGAAGGAGAGAGATTCCGTCACCTTCGCTTACACCTCTGCTTAGACTTCGCTTACGCTTATTGCACGTGCCTAGGGTTTCAAGTTGGACGTGTGGAGATTGCTCTTTCGCAACGGAGATTTGCGAAGACTTAGAGATTTGGAAGTTACGCTTTATCCTTAGGTTTGAATTAGAAGACGGATTGACATCCCGTTCTTCGTTCTTATTGAGGATTGTGATTGTTTGTGTTATTCCAAATCTGCTATACATCATTAATCTTGTTTGTAGATTTGAGATTGATTTGAGATTTATTAAAGGTTTTCGAAGGTTTTCATCTTTCATTCTTTTAAATCTTGAATTCGATATCATAATGACTGTTGTTGGCTAAAACCCTTTAGCAATTTTAAGGTGAAGGGTTGATAGTTGTGGCTTAGATGATGATAGATCGATCGTAAACAGATTGGACCCTGAGAGTTAGAGAGAATCGCCGACAAGCCAGAATCACGGTGTGTTCTTGAGTTTCACGGCCGTGGAATCTCAAGATCCACCCGTAATTTCCCTTAGTTTACGAACCTTGCTTCTACTCTAATCCAAAGTTAAAGATTTGCTTTAACTTAGTCTTGGCTTGCCTTTTCTAGGTGGTAGTGAAGCCTCAACAACCTCTACCTCGATTCCGAGTGTCACAACCTTAATCGGTTTAGTTAGTCTTGATCCTTGGATTACAAGTTTGGGTATTTGACATTAATTCTTGTCTTTAGATCCTTTCTATACTGAAGCCTCAATAACCTTTATAGAGAGTATTTCTAGATAAGTCATATAAAGCCTTGAAACTTCACCGTACATTGCTTTGCTTTAGTATACCTTTGCAAACCTCAACTCTGTCCTTATATCTTTAGTATATCTTGAATCGATTGCCACAGCTGGATTCCTGGATCTTTAGGATTGTTGTTTTCCCAATATTTACAAAAGCTCATACATTTACTTGCTTGACAATTCTATAATTGAATTTAACCCCCCAAATCCCTGTGTTCGATACTTTGGAATACTTGCTAATCTACGCCGATCCATATATTGCGGGTTCGCTTGCTTGATTCTAGTTTTATAAATTTAAAGCTTATTTGCACACACGCTAAGTGGCGAACAGAAACATGTGGAAAGAGTTTAAAATACCGTAAGTTAAACTTGCGAGGTACCAAGAAGTGAAGAGTCAAAAATACGAGAGTTACGAGGAGGACTATATGGTGAAAATTCATATAGTAGAATTACCTGGTGGAGTCAATCATTTTCCGTCATTGTGATGAGACTTAGCAACACTAAGGAGGAGGAAGTGTGTGGATGATGATCTTCAAAAGATGAAAGATGAAACAAGGAGTTTGGATTGAAAGACTCAAGTTACCAACCAAGAGAAGAGAGAGGGTTACTAACGATGGAGGTGTGGGGAAGATGCACTTACAAGATATTATGAAAAACGGTTAAGCCTATGAAGTAGGGTCATATGACACGAAACAGTTGGGGAGGTATAGTTATCTTACAGAAGCGGAAGGGAGAAGGGAGCTTAATAGGAGCTAATGGAGTTGGAAGTAGAGTACAATGAGCTAGTGAAGTTTAAGACAGAGTGCCCCGAGAGGGTATCCTTCAGGAGTATGGTAGCATGAGAAGTGTAGTATAATAATAAGTTGTTGACTTCGGAGAAGGTTAGATACAAGTCAATCGGTGACAACTAAGAACGCACAGGTTCGGGTTGTCTATTGGTGAGTGTAGAGGGAATGAGTAAACAAGACTATGGGTATATAGAGAATCGACAACAAGATCTTAAAGTATTCGCGGTGGATCAATGTCAATGGTAAGGAAGTACGTCAACGGAAGTGCATTGTCTTAAATCAAATAATATGGAATGAGTTCAAGCAAGTAGTTGTTACAAACCTCCTAGGGGAGGTTGAAGATGACCCTTTACGACCTTCTTAGGTCATAAGAACGACATATGGTAGATCGACCCGGATTAGAAGTTTTAAAGTTTGATCATGGTAAAGACAACTAGTAGATCAAGAGGAAGGTGATATTTTCATTGTTTGTGGTGCGTAGACGGGAGTATAATAAGAGGATGCATAGTATGTTTGTTGTGATGAAATGGAGGGTATTTTTTCGCAAGCAAAAGATGAGAGAGAGGTGTCAAACTCACACGGAAGAGAAATGGTGGTTATGGCGTGAAAGGAGGACCTAGATTAGGGCAACGCTTCAAGCTTGGAATCACGATATTAGTGATTGGTGGAGTAATGAGTGGATCTTTTTGTGGTTATGGTTGGGAATTTTTCCGGAAGGCATACAACTATGGTTGTGAAGCTGTTCATGGATACCAAGAGGTACATAAGGTGGCCAACAAGAATAAGAGAAGACTGAGGTTTTGAAGTTTGATATCGATATGAGATGTATAAGGAGTACATGAAAGGTTGAGGTTAGAGCCTCTACGGTCGGTTTGACGTTACATAAGAAAACAAAGTATAAATTTCTACGCCTACTTGAAGAAAGGATGTCTATGATGAAAACTTATGTAGAAGACGAAGAGCTCCTTCCATATGATGGGATGTCATGGAAAGCGAAGAATATAAGATCAATTGTTTTGAAGCACGGTTAAGTCATGCAGTTTGGACCCTTATGGCCGCACGTAAGTGACAAACCTTAGAAGATTTTTACAATCATGTCATCGAGAAGGGAGAATGGAAGTAAGATAAAGGAATGCTTAAATAAGGCTACAAGAGTCAGAAGACTCGAGCAAGTCTCTCGAGTTTCAAGAGATGAAGGATCTCGAAAAGAAGACGGTAGACATTGTAGCTAAAGATGGAACAATACACGTGTTTAAAGGACGTCACCCCAGCATATGGAGGTAGATCATTAGTATCATGACCACTTGTAAAGTGAAAAGACAAGATTGTGTCGGTTATTACGATATGTGACGGGAAGAGAAAAGATGAAATATGAGATATCACGGATTCCAATACGTCAGAATGTGGAATTTTCCACTAAGGTCGAGCTTGATTTAACTCTGATGTCTAAGGCGCCGTGTGAAATAACACTTATGTAGAGACATGAGTTGTGGAAGCAAGTGAAGGAGAAATTGCAAGAACTTAGTGATAGGATTTCATTAGAATTAGTGAAATGCCATAGAGAACACCAGACATTATCTTGAACTCTTGATTTGAAGTTCATATTGGAATATATCTTAAACTTTTGATTTAAAGTTGTTATGGAGAACACCAGCTTGCGATAAGTGAGACAATTATCTCCGTTTGTACATCGATTATAGTGAACTGAACAAGATAACAATGAAAAAAAGTATCCTTTACTACGTATAGATGATCTACTCGACCGGTTGCAAGGCTTGATAGTTTCTTCTAAAATTTATTTAAGGTTTGATTGTCACCAATTGAGATTTCTAGACTGAGATATTGCAAATATGGCATTCCGGACAAATCATGGTCACCACGAGTTGTAGAGATTCCATATGGTCTTACTATGCCCTGGACAAGATATTTTGGGTCTACTCTCGAAGAAAAGAGAAGTTGTATGACAAGTTGTCTCAAAATGGCAGCCCCGAAGGATGTGAAAGAAGTTACAAGTTCTCTTGGATGTGCCGGTCATTCCCGGATTTGTGGAGAGATTCTCCTAAAGTAACACCATATGCGGCTAACCTACTCTGGAAGACAAAAAGGTTTTGAGGGGGGCGAAAATTGAAAATGAAGTGGTTGAGAGTTAAGCGGAGATTCATCGGTGTAACAGTTTTTACATTGCCTCAAGGTATGATGAGTTTGAAGTGTACAAGTGATTCTTCAAGGCAAGGTCTTGATTGAGTATCGAGAAACGAGGTAAAAGTAATAGCATACGTGTTTCGTTAGTAGAAGCGGTGTAAAAAAAAGTAAACCCTTCATTAATTAGAACTTGCAACAAGAATTGAGGTAAAATAACATCAAAGTTTGGTTTGACAAGAACCAAAGCCCAAGGTGTTGATGGAAAGAGTCGATCTTTGTAAGAGACGATCAAAGAGAACATAATGGAATTTTTGCATTGAGAAAGACGCGAGAAGGAAGTTGAGTTCCGATATATCGGACCTTTTTGAGATCTTACCGCAAGTTGGAGAAGTGACTTACAAGTTGGTGTTTCCACCTAGAGTAGAGGATGTTCACCTGGTGTTTTACATGTGTCAATTGAGAAAGTACATAAATGACTCAAGACATGTTGTCGGTCATGAGGATCTAGTGGCAGACGAGGAACCAATGAGTCTAACGGAAGACGAAGGCTAGTATTTTTGGTTGAATTTTACGTTGAGCTCGTACCATCGTTAGAATCGACGGCTTTGACCTAGTTTTTCCCTTGGCTGAGTTATTTGCATGTGTGATGTTATGTGTAGTTTGTGTCCTGTGCGGGAATGTGTTATATGACCGGATATATCTTGCGGTGGTAGTATGAGTAGATTGTGTGTATAGATTATAAGGTTTAAGCCTTCTTAGTTTGAGAGTTCATACCACGGCCTTAGGGACCGAGAAGTTCGACGCACAGCAAGTTTCGGGACGAAGCTTGTTTTTAGGGGATCTAATGTAACGCTCCAATTTTTAGGCGCGCTTTCGATATTTATTTATCCTACTTGTATCGATATTTTACTAGGTCAAGTATTTTGTTTTAAAATATTTTAAGTTGTAAAATGTATTCCCCAAGTATATTTATATTTTGGATAGGCATAAATATATCCCATTTATTATTTTCGGAAGAGTTGAAAAAGTTTCTGATTTGAAAATTCCGTTACAGATGTTTCATCGAGTTTAGTTTATCTTATTTACTATAGTTTAACTTTATTTTTTCTTTCTCTCCCTATTCTGACCCGTTGGTCACTTGGTCTCGGATGCCTTGTCCCGTAGTTGTTTGTATAGTCACACAGTCCAGCTACCTTGCAGAACCTACCCTACCCGACCTCTCCTTTCTCCTACCTCCCTCACTCCTATTGTTGTCCAGTCTCACACACTACCTCCTCAACCTTGCATCCCTCCACGCCAGCCTCCCCTCACCAACCTCCTCTATTGCTCCCCATCTCCTCAACCCGAAGAACCCCCCCCCTCGTCGCTGCCGGAATCTGAGGGAAACGCCCACCTTCGGCATACCGTGCCTCCCTTGCCAGCGGAGAGCCATCCAACCACCGTCCTCACCTCGTCTCTCCCTCTCATGAGAAAAACACTAGGGGACTGTCTACAATCGCCAGCCTTCGCACCCGCCGGAGAAGGCGCCCTTGTCGCCTCGACGCCGGGCGAAGCTTCCCACCAGGAAGAGACGTTGCGTCGCCTCGCCGCTAACGAAGCCTCCCACCGCTGATTCTATTTCCCTTCCCCTCTCCTATTCTGTTGCCACCAGGGACCACCGCCAGGAATTCCACCGGAGAGAAAAGCCCTGCCTCGCTAGTCTTCGCCTGTCGGAGCCAAGGAGCAGCCGCCAGGGCTGCATTCGTCCTCCGCCGCCTCCAGTGCTGCCGCCAACCTTCATCGGTAGGGTTTTAAACCCTTTTGGGATATTTACAATCGGATCCCCTCTCTTTTGGTATAATTACAGAATGTACTCATGATTTGTGTTTATTGCAGATTTGACCCACTCTTTTGGAATTTGTAGATTGTGCCCTACTAATTTCATATAATTACAGATTTGACCCAGATTATATTTTCAAAATATATCCCAAGTTTATGGAACTTCATGAGTTGCCTAGAAAATGTTTTTACGAGTTTTAACTTGGGGTTTTATATACGAGTTTTATCTTATATTTATGTATATTACGTATTGTGTCCTTGTTGGTTTATTTAAGGAATTTGGCTCAAATATTTAATTACGTATTAGGACCCATATTTTTGGAATGATATTATTTGTCCCGGGATGCGTTTTTGCGAGTTTTATCCTTGTTTTAAAAGCTGGACTTTCCTTATATTTTATACCCTCGTTGGATTAATTTCGAGATTATGACTCAAGGGTTTAATTGCGGGTTTTTAGCATTTGCTTTTGAAAATGAGTTTACCTTAGAATAATATATCTTATATATTAAGATCAAATTTAGCGTAATAGCTAAATTTGTGTAGCTTTGGTTTTAGGTCCGGAAGCGCCCTAATAAAGGCCCGACGAGTCTAAGTTCGTCTTCCGTCTTTTGACGTTATGTGAGTACTCTCTCCCCCGAGCTTATGATCTTACTCGATTTAGTTATGTTTAGTATTGGTATCATGCTAGGTTGGATCTAGCATAACTTAGTGTTAATGCCAAGTAGTGGCTTTGAACCTTATATGAGTTTTGAGGACTTGATATTGTTTGATGGATTGATGTTGATTCTAAGCTTTGATGGATTGATGTTATCTTGTGAGGCTTGTGAGGTTTGAGAATTAGAATATTTTTTTTCGAGTTATGAGCTAGGATATGCTTATCCTAGCATGGTGTTGTTACCGTTGAGTTTGTTTGGACTAGGCAGGTTATCCTAGTGGTGTTGTGAGTTATGATCTTGCGAGATCCGAAGGCTTAGAAGTCTTAGGACTTCTAGCTTCTGTTGAGTGTGATGTGAGCATGAGGGATTTTAGGATGCGGTCCTACAATTGAGAGTCAAATGGTCTTGCGTAGATCATTTGTATAGAAGTCTAAGACTTCGATTGTGAGTGGGTCGTTGTTGATATAGTTATCTTCTTGTGAGCAGGTTTTGGGCTTCCTCCCTAAGGAAGCGAGAGTGTTATGAGTTGAGTGTGGTGACGAGGTAAGTCTCCGTACTTACTTAGCTCATATTCTTTGTATTAGCATTGATGTGTGTTTGGTGTTGTGTGTTTACTCTTTATTATTTATAACGACTAAACCGGTAATAGGACCACCAACTTTATATTATTTTGGCCCAAGTGTATGATAACGGGCGGTGACATCATCTGCCTAGCTCTTGAGAGAGTCTAGGAGGTTCTTGGCAACTAGCCCGTGCTGGTTAGACAGTTGGATGCATCCGTACCATTCCATGCCGGTAAGTAGGGACCGAGGCGGGACCACGGTGGTCACGTGTCACAAAAACTAAGTTGAATTAGAACGGGATATGACTTAATAATAAAAAGATAATAAACCGGAATTGTGTGTTTTGAGAATGTTGTGTGTTTATGATAATTTACTTGTGTTTGTGCCTTTCCCATTGATTCTAATGCCTCGAATATTAGTTAACGGTTTATACCGATTGTTGTAGATTGCCTTGCAAGTTAGGAATCCTGTGTGTTTAGGAGGGGTTTGGTTGAAGTCGTGTTTGGGTATTGTTTCTTGTATATTGTTATGTATTTGATGCTCGAGTCTTTGGAGTTGAGAACTCGGCTGAAGTTTGTCTTCTGTGTGTTGGTTTTGGGTTTCATTAAAATGTATTTCGTTTTGGCCTTTATTTGTGTCTTGTTGTAAGATCCAATGAAATTGTTGTCAAGTTAAGGGTCGGGACCAATTGTGAGGTCCCAACCCGTAGCATCCCGAGTTCCACGGATTCGGGGTGTTACACTCCCTATTAACATCATCGATAAAATCAAGAAATACAACCTTCATAATAGTGACATTCGCGATAGACTCTATTTGTCCGGAAATGATAAAGGGTCGTATTCGACTAAATCATCAGTGGAATTGATTCAAAAGCAAAAGGTTGGGGTTACCATGGACAAAACCTGGATATGGAAAATGGACGTGATACCAAAAATTAAAAACTTTTTATGGAAATTAGCCATGGACGGTCATCCTACAAAGCAAAATCTAGAGAGACAAAGAATCTTTATCGTGATGAATTGTGAATTTTGTAACCATCACACTATAAAGTTCCAAACACCTTTTTTTCCAATGTCCATTTTTGTTCACAACTGTCAATAATCAGAATATTACATCCATCCTAAAAAATTACGACCTTGATAATTGGGGCATCGCAAAGGCCCTTTTTGACCTCAAAGGAGTAATATCATCTAAGGAAATTGTAAGACCCCAGTTTTTACCTTCACCGCGGGGACCCCAGTTTTTACCTTCATCGCCCCCACGGTGAAGGGAACCGCCCCTACGGCAGGGTGAACCTCCCTTGCCGTTTCGCCACAAATTGCGTTGATCTTCGTCCGTTTTATTTCTTTCCATAGATAGAAGATCCGATCTTCTATCTTATGGGCCGGCTTTCTTATGATCTTCTAACCCTAAAGACGTCATTCCTTCTATCTTTCCCACCGTTTCCTATAAATTCCCTCTTTCTCTTCCTTTTTTCGTTTCTTACAGACGTTCTTCTTCAACCTCGAAAGTTGCAGCCTTCTTCCCTTGTGAACCTTGCTAAACGTGTAAATCTTCTTCTTTGTGATTCTCCCTCACGTTCTTGTGCTTGCTGCATCTTTTCTCCCTTCTTCTTCTTCTTCTTCTTCTTCTTCAAGGATCAAGATCGAGTTTTAATTCTTGTTGGCATTCCCGTCATTGATATCTTGATGTTCACAAGCTCCTTGAGTTGAGTTGCGACGTGTGTGAAGAGTGAAAGAACACGGCTTTGGCCTTTGTGTTGTTCCTTGTTGTCGAAGGAGAAGACGCACCTTCTGTGCCAAAAACCGCCCCGCGCCTGATTAGTGCCGTACCCCGGGATTTAACCAGTGCCGCCCCCACGCCTTATCCAGCCGCCTTTGCGGTTTTGTCTACAGTAGCCCCGCCTTTGGAGAGATGCTTTCCTTCCTTGTTTCCCTCGTTCATTCCCTTGGCATTACTTAGCTACTTTTCGTATATTGGTTTGATTGTATTGGCTTGTTTGTGTTATTGTTTATTGTTTTAACGGATAACCTGACTAGGATTGACCTTTATAACTGTAATTGGCCCAAGTGTATTATAACGGATGGTGACTGCTTGTCCTGTTAAAAATTCGGAAACTGGGAGGTGCTCTTGCGACTAGTCCAGCAGGTGACAAAATGATGCATACATTCTATTCTTGTTGGTGAAAGGGGGACAGAGGCGAGATCGTAGCGATCCTCGTGTGACAACATAAGTTGAATTATTAAAGAGATTAACCTTAATAAAAGATTATAACCGGTTGAGTGTGAGCATGGTATATGTTTATGTTCTCTTACGTGTGTTTGTGCCTTTACTATCCTTCTGATATCTAGAATGTTAGCTAACGGTTTATACCGATGTTGTAGATGCCTTGTAGGATATAGGTGTTGCTGAGTGATCCGGATGGTGTGGTCAGTCAGGTTTCCGTACATTATAGGACAGGATCGGGTTTATATTTTAGTTATCGTTCTTTCAGTTTGTTTTGAACTCGGTTGCGGGTCTTTTACGATTTCCCTTGCTATAACCTTTGGTTTCATTAAATTCAATTATTGAGATTGTAACCAATAAAGGGGGGGGGTTCGGATTGAAATGTAGCAAGACAAAAGCATAAGAAACAAGTAAAGATGCGAATAAGACGATGAGAAAAGGACTACACTAGGTTGATTCTTAGCATGCAATGCTACTTTCGTTGGTTCTTTTTATAAGTATTTCATCAATGTTCTCGTCTTGATCATATATATGTGTTGAGCCAACCGGCATTAACACAACTTAACAAGTTAATGTTCTGTAAACCTACAAGAATAAGTCACAAGTTAGCTTTCAAACAAAGACAAGGAGATATAAAGAGAAGAATAAAACCGTTAGACTTTTCTTTATATTTATACTAGTTTAGAGCCCGCACCTTGTGCGGGTTTTGTCTAAGTAAAAAAATATAATATTTTAATTTTATACTTTATGTATTTGAGATTCATCTACACAAATTTTTTAAGGGTAAGAAAAAACATTTTATCCAAACTTACCCATTTTTTTATTAACTACTACAATTAACATCATCTTGGGAGGATTGAATTAAAAAAAATTTATAAAATGAAAGGAAATAATTAAAAATCAAAAAACTATTTTTCTAGCATTATATTTATACCTCAATATAATATTTAAAACTTAGTTATTTATTATAAAAAATATCTTGAAAATATTGAACAGATTTTAAAAATAACATATAAATTTTAAAAAAGTGAAAGATGGTAAAATTTAACTATTTTGAGTGTAAAGAAGATTTCAAATTTGAAATTAAAAATTATCTAGAAAATATTGAATAGATTTTAAAAATAAGGGTTGTTTTAGTATAATATATAGATTTATTAAAAAAGTTGAAATTAAAATTAAAAACGAATTTAATTTAAAAATAAGAAAACAAATTATATGATATAAAATTTAAAGTAAAAATTAATTCAATAACTAACTTAATAATTAAATTTTGAAAATTAAAAATTAGGAGAAGAAAATAAATGAAATTGTAAAATGTGCCTAAATTATACTTTTTTGTATTATTAACACACATTTCCAAAAATATAAGAAAAAATTCAAATTTTTGTTTGTTAAAATTTTGAAGATTTGGTTTATTATCAATATCTTATAATTTTTTTAGTTTAAATATTTGATAGGTATATTGTAACAAATTTATAAATAAGTCAATTAGGTTCTTACGTGGCATGATTAAAATATGAAGTGACATTTTCTAATTGTTTATTAATGTTTTTAGAATTTATTTTATAAAAAGAATGGCAAATCTGTAAATATTTTGTGGCATATCTGTAAATATATTGAAAAAAGTCCTAGGTGGCATACCTTAGTGATTGACATGTGTAGTATGTGGGTTATGTTTTAGTCTGTTATATAGATTCATTTTTCTTTAAGTAATCACAACCAGCTTTTACCTAAAGGTTTTCCACTAGATTAAAGACCCGAACCCGGAATCGATTAATCTTAGTTCTTTGCATGCAATTATACACTAAGGTGATCAAGCTAAGATGTAAGAAACATGCAATTGAAAGTTAAAACACAAGGAATATAAAACATATGACTGAATGATACTTATATTAATAAAGACTTACGACCAAAGCAGTAATGCAGCTTCAAAATAACCCAATGTAGCAAGGAGATTAGAAATGCATTACACAAAAAAAGTAATGGAAATAGAGAGAATAATGGAAAAATGGTGGATGATTCTAGCAATCAGCCATGAACCTATTTATACTAGAATTGGCAGTAAAAGGGAGTAAATGGCCGTCCTAAACAACCACCTTTAATGCCATAAAGGTGGTGCAAACAACCGGAGTAAATTCTCTCGCGCTAAACCGCGGGGGCGGGCTTCAGGGCCGCAGGGGCGGTTTAGGCCAAAACGCTTGGTGTTCTTCATGACCGCATGGGCGGCCTAGCAATCCCGCATGGGTGGATCTTTAATGTTCTTCAAACGTTTGACTCTTCATCTTTCTGTCGCTTCTGATGTCGAGCCGCAGGGGCGGCCCAATGTCACCGCAGGGGCGGTGACACTGGCTTTTCGGCTTCACAGCTCCGCGGGTTAGTCCGCAGGCAGAGGCGCCGGGGCGCCGGCTTCGCTTCTTCCAGGTGAGTCACCGCAGGGGCGTCCAGGGGTGGCCGCAGGGGCGGTGACATGCTTTGTTCCAGGCGCTGACGAAGGCGCTGGCTGCGTTTCGGAGTGCAGTGTCACCCGCAGGGGCGGTGACACTGCTCCGCGGGGCGATGTGGCAACAGAGGCTTGTCTTCGTGAATGATCTTCAACTCCCAAGTGCTTCTAAATTCTCTTTTTGCTTCTTTTAGACTTCTTCTTCTGGATTAAAAAGTTAGCAGCACAAACCGACTCTAATACAATGAAAAGACTCTAAAAACTAACCTAAATGATAGTGATTTCATCACCTATCACAAAGCCTATACCCTTATAGAGGGTCTTCAAGAGAGTGTCAAATTGCAAATAAATAAAAAATTGTTATCAAAGGTGACAACTTGTGCGTCTTTTAGGCACTCCAAGGTTTTGGAGGTGTTCGTGGAAAGTGGAGATGATAATTGCCTACTCCACGACAAACCTTCGTTTTTTTAACTAAGTCTGGATTAAGCATATTTTCATAAAAATTATCAACCATGGGACCCATTTGGGACATTTGAGCCAACACCAATTTTTTCTAGCGATCCCGAGCTTCATGTTTTTATTCGTAAGAATTCTTTAGGATATATCTAGAAATGGACTCTTTCTAACACTTTAGGTTATAAATTTTTATTAATATAATTTTTAAAAATAAAATTCACGTCACACAACTAATTCTATATTTTTGTATCTCTATCTACATGTAAAATAGAGATTTTTCCAAATTTAATGTTCTCATTCAATAGATAATATTGTTTGGTTTATTTTTGATATGGATAAAAATATGATAAATTTAGTATTTTGAATAAAATATAATTTTGTATTTACGCATTATATAGGGATATTAAAAATTAAAAATTGTAAATTTTGTTATTGAAAAAATTATATTACTATCTTTATCTACATGCAAAATAGAGATTTGAGCAATCAATGGCTTAAAACATTAGCATTTAACTCTATTAATTTTTTAAACAACCTTTAAGTAATCAAATTTAAAATTTACAAAGCAATAGTCATAATGCTACATTAAACATCATGACAAATGTATTTTTATATTCATATATTTATCAAAAATATCCCAGAAAAATTGTTAAAATGTTTATTTACTTTTTTATTGAAAAATATTAAAAATAAAAAATTTTAATTTGTAAAATAATATAACTATCCCTATCTACATGTAAAATAGAGATTTGAGCAATAAATGGCTAAAAATATTAACAATCAACTTTTTTAAACAACCTTTTATTAATCAAATTTATTTGTAAAAAGCAAATTGTTATAATTCTACATTAGACATCATGATAAATGTGTATTTATATTCATATATCAAGGGGTGTTGTTCAAGTAAGACACATTATTTCGGTACGGCCGTACAGCCGACCGTACGACCGACACGTGTCTCGAAAAAAAATAAAATTTCAGTGAGTTTTTTTTAAAAACGAGTGAAAGTAATAGTTCAAAACTTATTATGGAATAGTTCATAACTTATAAAAGGATAGTTCATGAATTATAATAGAATAGTTCATAATGCAAAATTTATAAAGGAATGAAAGTAATAGTTCAAAACTTATTAAGAAATAGTTCATAAATTATAAAAGGATAGTTCATGAATTATAATAGAATAGTTCATAGTGCAAAATTTATAAAGGAGTGAAAGTAATAGTTCAAAACTTATTATGGGATAGTTCATGAATTATAATAGAATAATTCATGAATTATAATAGAATACGTGTCGGCCGTACCACATTAATTGAACCGTACCTGAACAATGTCCCATATATCAAAAGCTTTTTAATAATAAATCTAATTATTAAAAGTCAAATATTCATAGTTCTACATTAGACATTATTAAAAATATATTCTTATATTCATCAAAAGTAAACAGTAAATGACTATAGAGATTTGAGAAATAAATGACTTAAAACATTAACAATTAACTCTTAAACAACCTTTTATTAATCAAATTTGTTTGTAACAAATAGTCATAATTGTACATTAGATATCGTGACAAATGTATTTTTATATTCATATATTTATCAAAACTCTTAAATGAAACAATATAATTATTAAAACTAAATATTCATAGTTCTACATTAGACATAATTAAAAAAGCATATTATATGCAAGAAGCCGTGGAAAAAGCCCAACAAAAAAGCTCTCTACTGTAGAGCGTATGAGGAAAACCCTAATTTCCATCCATTACGGCTAATCGCCGCTAGAAGACCCCAGAGGGATGAACACCGTCTGGAATACCGCCGAAGGCTGGACACTGATGGGCTGACCGCCACTTGGAACTTCTCCCCTCCCTCATATTTTGCTAATCCATTACCACCCAAATTCACAAATCTCCACTGCTTTGAACAAGCTTAGCTACCAAATCTCCCAGTCCTTTGTGAACCTTTCTTTCTTCTCGTTGAAAATGATTTATGGTTGAGTAGGCCTTAGGAATGTTCTTTTTTACCGACCTTTTTCTTGCGGAGGTCCGTGAAGCCGTCCACCCCTACTGGTGTGCCTCCGACAAGGCCTAGTAACCGCACCCATTGGTGAACCGTTGTCATCTTGTCGATCCCTCACTCATTCTCTTTCTTCTCTGCCTCTTGCTGAGAGGAAAGTCCCTGTTGCTTTTGAGTCCTTGTCTATGGATTCTACCATCCTTCCACAACTGAAACCTCTCGATCCATCTTTTCCTCCTCCTTCTTTACCACTGGACTACACCCCTCCATCTTTCACCGACAAACCCACAACGCCTCTTTACCCCTCACCCTCCTCATCTCTAGATGTGACTTTCGTTTCTAACTCAGATCTATTTCGCCGTCTCTTTCTTTGTCCTTGTTTAGCCGGTGATTTAGAGGGTTCCTTCGTGCTTCTTCCCCTCCCTCGTCTCTTTCTTGGTCGTCGGTTACAAATTAGGGTTGATTCTCTAATTGAAAAAAAACAATAAAATAATTAAACAAACAGACATTGTTTTTGACGGCACAAACCGTCTCCAACTTCGGGAAAATCCCGCCAGCCACCGTCTCTTTATAAACGCTTCCGAACTTTCACTAAAATGAACTTTCAAAAAAAAAATCACGCTTGAAATCCTTTAATGATCAATGGTGGCTCTGCATAAAGGCTTCCGAACATTCACTAATCTGAACTTTTAAAAAAAATTGACGCTTAAAATTTTTAAAAGATCAATTATTTCCTGTAATGGGAATTTTTGTTGAAATTTGGTTTTACTTTTACAAAAATTTTCTTGTTTTAAAAAAAGGTTTGACTTTGGCAATGAAGAGTCTACGCATAGAATGTGGAGTTTAATCTCTTCCTTAGCATACTAATTTAGCAGCTCAACGGCACCGATTCCGACCTAACAACACCTTTAATATCAAATTTGATAAACAAAAATAATAACAAAAATAATAACTAAATTTGATTGGGTTTTGTTTCATTGCCCATGCCAATAAAGGTGATTTAATCAAAATAGTTCTTATTTTGATCATTAAAAACAAGAGCTCTTCTATGTTCCAAAGTACCTTTGCAAGTTTTATTTTAACAAACTCTTTTTGAACAATGTTCTCCTCGTAAATCATTTTCCTCTAAACCATCAAAGTTCACACAATCTTATATCACGAAATCCGTGTTCTGCATCTTCGTCTTCTCTATTTTGGTTTTGTCATGGGTGGCGTTCTCGAGAGTTTGTCAAGAAGAGAGCGTGGATGTGTGATCGACTCTTGACGGCTCTATTGCAGTTCAAATCTGAGGTGTCCACAGCTGTTCCCCAGGCTTCCTACCTGTGTACTCCCTTCGAAGATGAACGTTCATACTCATCGCTTCCTACTGACTGATCATTCTGCTTTCCCTCGAAGACTTCCCTGCTTACGGATTTTTATGATGTATTTTTGTGTTTTCTTTTTCTCCTTTCTTGTGGTTTCTCATGACGGTTAGTCCGTCTGCCGATCTTTTCGGCCTTTCGATTCAATAGTTGGCATGTCGTCTATTGCATTGAACCGCTTCCCGTTATAAAAAAAAAAGAAGCATATTATATGAAAACTTTGTAAAATCAGTCAGATCTAATAGACTAATCCAATTATCAATTATAGAACAAATTCTAGTATAATAAAACATAACTATAAAACAAGAATGAGAATACAAAATCTTAAGCCTCGTGTATAATACGGATTTGACTAGATCTAGTGACTAGTAAAAACCTGTTATCATGGCACCCAACATTAATATTTTTTTTGAAAATACGACTTCTAATTTTTTTTAGAAAACATTAAGGGCCCGTTTGGTTTTAACTCCGGAATCGGAAACGGAATGGAAACGAATCTAGTTCATACGTATACCCTCATTCATGAAAGTTTTTGGAATCATTCCTTGTGCTTTGAAGTAATTGGAGTAGAGTTTGATTACTTTTGATACCCTATATAGTAATAAAATGTGGAGAATCAAGTGCATTTTGCCTTTAACCAAAAGAAATGATTTCATACAACTTCATGAATAATGATATAGATATGAACTAAATTCGTTTCCATTCCGTTTCCGTTTTCGGAGTTGGAAACAAACGGGCCCTAATAGTTTATATAATAAATTTTAACAATTTATATTATTTTAACTTCAGTTTGTATTATTTAAAGTTAATCTTTGTTTTTTTTAATGAAAGTGTTCAACAGTAAATTTTCTTGTGCAGTCCAACCATCAAAACTGAAACCCTCTACCTCTATTCCGAATTTCAAATCTTGTCTCTTCTCCGGCGCATAACCGCGAAAATGGTGGTGGCAACGACAACCTACGAAGACCACCGGAAGCAGCGGCTTGAGGAGAACAAACGAAGGCTAGAGGAGCTTAACCTCCACAAGCTCTCAGCTTCTCTGAGGAAACCTATTCCTCCCAAGGCTTCGACTGTTCGTTTCCTCTCCCTCTCTTATTTCACTCTGCTTTTTTTTTTTTTAAATTGGATCAAACCATTGTGAATCTCCAGTTCTATTGGTTGTTTTCTTGTTTCGTCACTTGCTTGTATCTTTGATTGATTTTTGAAATTCCATATGTAACAGATGAAGAAAGTAAAACCTAAGGAACAACCGATCCCTGTTCGTCGGTCTAATCGTGTCGCCGACAAGCCTCATCCCAACTACAAGGAGGTATCTCTCACTTTGTCAACCCCATTAATTTGATAAAGTTTACGTGTAGGGTTCAAGGTAAGCTTGGCATCTGTAGTGTTAGTACTTGTGATAGATCATGATTGTAAATTGGAATGTTGAGATCCCAAACTTTTTCTTATTTTGGAGAAATAGACTGTTGGTTTGCAACATGTATTGCCATACTCATTGGTCACAACTGTGTTAGCCATTTTACCAATTGTGAACTCTATATGCTGTCAGTCATATCTCAGGGCTTGTTTAAGGTGTTTTCAGTTCCCTCATTGTAGGGTGTTTTCACTTTATTTATCTTTACAAATTGATCATGGTCGTCGTTATCTTGTCTTACAATAATATTATTATTCAAGCTTTCCACTTCTTAACTTGCCTAATGGAGATCCAAGTTGTGGCATGAACATTTTTAATCCTTGTTTTCTTGTGTCTTTGTTTTGATTGTAGCAAACAGCTGATTTATTCGAGAGATCAAGCAGGTTAGTGTTTACAAGTTTACGTACTATGCTGTATTTTGGGGTTCAATAGCTTTGTATTTTCATATACAGTTGATGGATGTTAAGGCACCTTTTTTTCGGTTATTGACTTGAGCAGAACATACCACAGAAGGGATTTTCTTAACCGAAAATACGCATCACAATCTGACAGATTGGAAGCTGCTGAAAAAGCAGAAGACCTTGAATCTAGATTGGGTACTGAATACCCGAGCTTTGTGAAGCCAATGCTTCAATCACATGTTACAGGAGGTTTTTGGTTGGTGAGTTAACTGGCTCTTTTCGTGGTTTTCAAACTTACTATGACCAAGTGTGGACGTTCCCTTAGTTTATCACTGCTGGGAAAAGACACGTCAATTAAAACTAAACTTCAAACCAACCTCAATTGTGTATTCAATCTATGACCGATCTTTTCTTCAACATTTCGAACCCAATGGAGTCCACAGCCTTTTTAAACCACGAGACTAAAACCACAAAATCTTCATTTAAGCACCATCCCTACCGATTTTCATGCATTCTTTCCATGTAGATGAGTCCATATACATGTACGAGTTGATACGACATTTATGAATTCATTTTATCAAGTCCCAAGTTGTGGTTCATGAATGGTACTCAATACAAACTTCCATAAATTTCTGAATCCTCACTTTCATTCATGTGTCAACCAGGGTCTCCCAGTCCGCTTCTGCAAAACCTACCTTCCAACCCATGATGTAACAATCACTCTGGTGGACGAAGACGGAAATAAAAAGGACACAAAGTACCTAGCTGCAAAGACAGGGCTTAGCGGTGGCTGGCGAGGTTTCTCTCTTGACCATGAACTGGTTGATGGGGATGCATTAGTCTTCCAGCTAATCAAGCCAACGGAGTTCCAGGTAATTATTATAGCATCACTGTCTTACTCTTGAACAGTGTATATGCTAGTTTGAACTGAAGTTTTTGCCGAGTTTATGCCGGTGATTGAAACATGGTGGTTTGCCGAGTTGCCGGTAATTGTTATAAAAATCATGCAGGTCAAAGCAAAGCAACATCTTGGATATGGTTAAAACCTAAGCATCTTAAAGTTGGTTGATCTGATCCAGTTTTGATTGTGGGATGTCTAAGGGATATTCTTATGGTGCCCATATAGGTGTCTTATTTTTTTCTCAGAAAACCTGCTAGATAATAACATGTAAACTGTAGATGTTATTGGAGCTGCTTAATTGTATGACATTATACTCATAATTATTTGAAGTCATTTCTTAGTAGGGATAATGATCATATTAGTCTGACATTTGCAAACAAGGAAACAATTGCCGTCGGGCTTCTATTATACTGGATTTTGTAGTCTCCACACCTAGAAGTGCTTAGGTGGTGTTTTTCAAAGTCAAGAATCTGGTTTTAGAGGTATTAGCTTGCAACCCTTAAAATGATCACGGGTGTATGGTAAGATTTAGGAAGGGGTTCCAAGAAAACCTATTCCTGAAGGCCAAAGGGGCAATAAAAAATCGTGTTAAGTTTTAAATTAACTACTAAACACTAAAGATTGGGTTGTGGTTCTTAATTACCTTGCCCTGCAACCAGCTACCGTAACCACCATAAGGTTTTCCTATTTGACAATGTTTAACTGCTACAAATTGATCCGAGTGACCTACTTTTGCTAGGTGCACATCATTCGGGTGGGTACTCTGGAAGAAATTAATGAAGATAAAGCTGGGGAGAAGAATGACAAAAATGATGGTGTGGTAGAAAAGAAATCTACAAAAACAAGATCCGGTGAGAAATTAAATTTTCCTGGCCTCTTATTTTCATTCCCGCGTGAATCTGTTTCCTGCTCTATGCATTCATGCTCGATAACGTATTATGCAATTTAGATGATACTGCTTGAATTAATTTTTCATGGTCTGGGAACTCGAATGCACATGCTTGTATTTGTATATAGTATATACCTGTTAGGAAATGATCTAACTATAGTGATTGAGCCTACAATTTCAGAAACTATTCAACACCTTAAATGATAATTTAAGTAAATAACACTGCAGTGGTGGTTTTGAATCCTGTGAAGTATTGGTGTCATATGATAGAATTGTCAGATTTGTGTATCTTCTAACTTTGTGTTCAATGACAGGCAAAAGGTTTTAGGAAAAGCATGGCTTGCACTGGTTTAACATTGTGGTATTATCGTCTGTTGTGTGAAGAAGGGAACGCCGTTTTGATCTGACTTTCGAAATATTGTAAGTCAACTATGTAATGATGGCCTTAGATTTTGTTAACATTTTGTATTGTCAGGTTGTGTAGGTGCTATGCAAGGCCTTCAGTTTATTACCAAGGCATTGTCTAGGAATTGCTCACTTGGTTTATATCCAGCAATTCGCTGTTATGCCCTAATCACTTTAGAAAAACATATACATTTCTAGAGATGGATACTATGTAGCTCGTGTTGCTATTCATGCGGGAGCATTTATGAACCTAGTTCGACTCGAGACCTTGATCATGAAAGTTAGAAGTCAAGGAGTTAAGATCTCTCTGAGGAAAAGAGGAAGATTGAAACTCCGAATCATCAGTTAAGAGGAAAAGAAGCGATGATCACCTAGGAGCTAGACTAGACCGACCAGTTGAACCAACCTCACCAAGACCGGTCGGTTTCAAAGCTGGTCCAAACCTAGTGACATCAAACCGCGACAAACCTGCAAAAATCGAAATTCAGTTTTCTCCATGTGTATGTTCGGGCTTATATGCATGGGCCTTAATGAGGTTGAACTTCAATGTGTTGAATTGAATCCAATTTTATCCAGTTTTTGTTACTTTCTTCCATTGTGAAGAGTGGACGATCTTGTATCTTTGATTATTTTGAGTTGTGTCAAGTTTATATATCAAGTTAATGGTTCACAAGCCTCCTTGTGCTATAAGGACAACGTTTTCTTTTTGTGTTAGATTATTATGGAAGGTTCTACCATAATTTTTTTAGTTGTGTCTTAGGTTTCATATACCTAAGGTGCTCTAAGTTGTTTCATATCATTCGACTATATCTATCCATCTACCGATCCATATCGTCACCGGTTCTTACCTCCACGATATAAAAATGTCTCCCTCCTTGTCCCTCTCATGTGCTGGTCCACGTGACCATGTTTTTTTTGAAATTTAAATAGCAAATTAATGGGTTCGGTTTATCCAGCAAAAAAAAACTGGATTCAGGTCTTACTAAATCTAAAGTCAAACTGGTTCAACGAAGAACTGGTCTTGTTCAGATCAAATCCCTTCCTCAGTTTTACGATAGCAATTAGCAAGAAGATAGTGTTTCCGAGAAAAGACTAGAAGAGATGACTTGTTTATAGAGATGTCGCCTCCTTCTCTAAGCAATATATCCTCCACTTTATAATCACATCTCACACTCGTATATAGGGTCGTCCAATACATTTGGTAGCTTGTTTGATTTGTTTCATTGACAATAAAATCAATGTATACTCAGTTTGAACACTTACAAACTAATAATGAAAGAAAAATAATTTAAAATACATTGATAAACGTAAACTCCAATCAACAAAGCAATAAAAAGAACTTTTAATAGTATAACTTTTTAATGGTTCCTAGAAGATAAGAAAGATTAAAGATAAAAAGGAAGAAGAGAAGTTTGAATTGTGGAGAAATGGAACTAACTTTTCATAAATTAATAGATTCCATCATACAGTATTGTTTTATGGAAAGTAATTGGCATAATCAATGATCATTTATTATAATTTTGGGAAGAAAAATTCAAAGATGACGAAGGAGTAAATATTTACGTTGGTTAATGGGAGAGTAATTAAGGGAATTTAGGTTAAAGTTATAAAATAAAAATTAAAAAAATTATTAATTATGGGCCCTTTGTATTTGTTGGCCCTGTTCCATTAGGCTCTTTGCACAGTCCAATAGATGGCTTGATGATATATATTCATTATTATCCGTAGATTCTCTTGACCCAAGATTTAAACTGTATGACATCTCCATTTACTTGAGCATCACTTGAAATAAAAATTTTGAAGGCAGATAAATTATCACAATTATGTACAATAATTATCCTGGACAAGCCAAGAGACTTGATATCCTAGATCCTTTGTATGCCTTATCCACCACAATACTTTCAAAAATATAAAAATATTGAGCTAAGGGACGTCCTCTCTCCAACAAATTAATAAAGGGATTGCTGCAACTTAAAGAGGATAGCCAGTAAAACTAAAACCAATATCTATGATATCAATACGCGTTTTTTGTGCGGCTTCTCGTCATTCGTCGGAGAAGTCATATCTTATCCTCTTTTTTCGGAGAACACAACGCGTTCTTCTTATGGGTTTTGTTCTAACCCAAAACCGGATGGACCAGTTTGATTTTAGATTGATAAAGACCCGAACCCAGCTTTTTTTTTTTCAAGATAAACCCAACCCATTAATTTGCTATTTTACTTAAAAAAACATGGCCACGTGGATTTAGGGCCAAAGGATTTGAATTGGCGGTTTCCTTCATTGGACTGGGTTCGAGTTCGTTTGTTTTTGTTTTGAAAGATCGGGCGTATCAGCTACTTTATTGTTGTGTTGTTTCAAATTTTTTTTTTTTATTGTATATATGAAGGAAATATTCATCCTATATTAAGTAGACGGCTGTTAAGCCTGCAGCAATTCTCCCAACAAAATTATGGCAGACGCGAGATAACACTGAAATTAGTTGACACTAATGTGATAATCGTAGTAGTATAAGTCTAATCGAGAGTAGCTAGAAAGCTTGCAAAGAAGCAGCAAGAGCAAACAATTGGTAATCGTCCTGACAAGTATTTCCACAGCCATCAGTAGTGCACCCACATCGTTCCTCTTTGCAACTCCTTCTCCTCCGATTTCGTGGTGTTGGCGTGGCGGTCGCTTGGTGGTTTACAGTCATAGCCACCAGTAAAGTCGGTGAACGAGAGGAAGATCCGGATCTTGTGAGTGGGAGCCATGCCTCGATGTCAGAGCTAGAGGCCAGTTTCCACGGCAGCTCAGTTCTCCCTAGAAGCTTGGAAGACGATGTCGCGGTGGGCCTCCACCTCAACTCGAAGACGACGTTGACGGAGCCCAGCGCCCCCTTGCAATCCAAAGAGAATGAGTGGTCAAACCCGAATGATTGATCGGATACAGCATGAACTAACAACTCTTGGGTGTTGAGCCGGACCTTTCCTCCGTTGGTTCCGGTGGAGAGATACGTCCTTACGAAGAGGCAGCCTCCTCCGCCTTTCCTTGCAGATATTTCCACGTTCTGGGCTCTTATTATTGTTATCTTGCAGCTGACACCAGTGGCCATAGTTATCTCGGACTCGGTTGATGCTTGTATATGTATATATAGGACCGTAGGGAAGAGACAGATAATATTGAGTGAGAGAAAATAGGGTGTTAGAGGATAATTGTAAGGTAGGATCGAGGAGGGATATATATAGATGGTTGAAAATGAATAGACAGCTAAAATGGATGTTTCTTTGAGTGGAAAGTAGATTATATTCTAAGTGGGAAAAACCTTTGTAATTAGCCAAGAGTTGGAATATCCCTAGGATAACGTCCTTTGAAAGATGGCTCTTCGTCTTTGGTCGCTGAATCATCCCTCCACCAAACAAACAAAGCAGACTACATAATGCACTCGGCCACCAACAAAGCATCGATTATTACAAATCAAACTTCAACTATGCTGTTCGCCAATCAAATTACAGCAACAAGTAAAAAGTAGATTCTCTAAGATTGCTGGAAATCCTTTAAACCATCATATATTCTTCACCACTTACCTATCCTAATCAGGTTCAACTGCTTGTGCTTATCCCCGGGATTGTCATTACATTTCATACTGCTCATCTTTATCATTCATACCTCTATAAACCACACCTGCCTCTTCATGCTTTGTTTCAACAATACAGTGCCACAATTCTTACCTATGGTCAGTTAGGTTCATGGTTGCTACACCAATTTAAGAAAATTTTTTTTTTTTGTACTACACGGTAAGGGATTAGGTACGGTCATTATCTATTGGTCGGACGAAAACTTCAACTTCTTCTGGAATCTCCCCTTCAACAAGAGGATCACCATGACCTAAGCATGCGAGTTCGTCCGCAACACAACTTTCGTGAAAACATAATTAATATTGACCTGAGTGAAATGATTAAGAATAATGGAAATGTCAAAAATAAATGTCCAGTTCCCACTGTGTTTTCCAAACCTTTTTGATTGAGTTGATAATGGTGAGATTGTCTCCCTCAATTTCAATTTTTGATATGTTCATAGCACGTACGAGCATGTAGCAATCCGTTTTATAGGGTACACTACAATATATAGAGTAATGAAACCCTAAGTTATAACTGAGCGTTAAATATAAGACTGGATCAAATAATAAAGTCCCAAACACACTAGATGACAAACCCAATTCAAAGTATATCAACAATAACATATAATATTTTATTGGATGAATTTGTTATGTAGCATTAGATCATTACTTTTGTTTAGTATTTGTCCACCTCACTAATTTTGTTAAAATATGGTCTTTTTTGAAATTTTAAGACTAATTTACACTTATACAAGAATCTGCAAGATTTTGTTTATTATTGCCTTTTAATTCACACATACTCCCTAATTGAAGAAGGTGTATCGTTAATGAGTTAATAATTTTGATTATCGTAATAAATTTGCAATCAGCATGTCAAAACCTTCAGTATTGCTTTTGTAGTTCTGAATCGTGACTACTCTTCGTCGTCTACTAGTTTTCATCTTGAACATTCATTTTCTCGATCAAAGAGGTCTGTTGCATACTCTGTGGAGTTCTATAAAATGAAATTGTTGAATGAAGGTAATTCTTGTAAAACTTGTAGCTGCAATCATGTATCTTTCTTGTGTATTTGATAGTTTCTTGTACTATTGGATATCCCTATTACTGGATTATTGTCTTATACTAATCTTGGTTCATATAACATGCTAGTTTTATAAATTCTTGTAAGACATGTATCATAAGATTACTTGTAGGTAACGTATGAGATTATATGGCTTGTGCATGCTTGTACTCTTCATGTAAGCCATGATCATGAAAATGGTGATATCTTGTACTTACCGTAAATTTTGCAGGGGCGTCTTCTTCTCCAGACATTGGGCAAGAATGGTGTTGAACTTCCATTCCACCTAGAAGTTCGATTGAGGCTTACACTGCTCTCACTAGACAGAAATTGGATGAAACGATTCAACTGCTCAAGCAAAAAGGAATAAGGTTTGAAACTTCAACTTCTCTCTCTTTGGAACGAATGTAATGAAACGCTATAACTATATGATGTTTTGTTTTTATTAATGATATCAGGTAAATTATTCTATCACTTATTTACCTTCTTTAATTAGATTATTGTATAATAATTTTCAAATTATGAAATTAAAATATAATAATAGAGACAAATTTAATATTATTGATTAAAAAATGCTATTTAGTTAATAAATTGTATATCTATCCAATTACCACTATTTTATATGATTCATGCGCTATGTTTCTTTTCCATACAAAGATTTCTATGTCATCCACACCACATGGAGGATGACTTTAATTGGTGAGCAAGTATCATATAACAAAATAACAATACTCAAGTGTTGAAGGCGCTGAACAAATTAAAAGGTAAATTTGATATATATTCTAAGAGGAGTTGATAATGATCTAAAAATAGTGAATGGAATCAACAGCTATCGATCAAAGAAACACAAGAACGCATTGTAACCATGCATCCAATAAACACAAGAATAGAACGATGAGATTCCTTCTTCCCATCGCTCTATTCTTTTCATTTCACCCTCCTTCTCCTAACTTGCTTCACCTTTGACGACCATTTTTTCCCTTCCGTTAACCGCTCCCCCATTTTACGATGGAGGGGCGGATTCTGCCGCCGCCACCCCCGCCACCGCCCTTATTCAACGATGAAACGCCGGTACCTACCCAACACCGGCTCTACCGTATTGACGACGATGAGGACAACGTTGAGCTTCAATATCTCCCCAAAGGCCGAAATGATACTTATGTCGTGCAAATGCCCAAGGACACAATCTATTGGGTTCCACCTGCGGAGAACGCTGAACGAGCTCGGCCGCCGCCGCCGCCCACTCACAAATGCTCCCGCTTGCCTATTACTTGCATTTGCTACACCGCCATTACTCTCATAATCATTTCCACCCTTGTTCTTGTCTCTTTCATCGTTTACAAATTTACCCTCACTCCCAAACCCCCATTGTTCGTAATCAAGGACTTGTCCTTCAAGGAAAACCCTAGACCTCACCATGCTCCTCCCCTTTACACCCTCGGAATTCAAGCCACTAACCCTAACAACGTCAACTCGTTGGTGTACATGCCGGGTACCATAGAGCTCCTCCTCAAGAGGAGCCACGTGGCGAGCGGGCCTTCCCCGACGCTCGTTCAGGAGCCGAGGCAGATCGACGATTTCGAGGTGACGCTCCATGGGCGGTCCGAGGTGGTGCCTGAAGCCATCCGCAAGGGCGCTCACGTCAAACTCGATCTCACCTTCAGTTTTATGATCAACAAGAAAACTTGGTTGATGAATCATAGGGATATTATAGTGGTCAAGTGTGAGTTCGTGGTGGACCGTGTGGCTCACCAAGAGGGTTCAACTACGGTTAAATCTCAGATGTGTGATTATTTTTAGATTGCATTTAATCACATAGACGGCAGTTATCGGAAGGGAAACAATTGTGTCGTATGAAAGGAAATGTCCATGTTCAAATACGTAAGTTTCACAATATTTGAATTGGTTTCAATTTCTTTAGGAGGGAGAAACTGTAACTTCTCATATTTTACGGAATCTAACAAGCTTCACCATTTTCATTTATTCCGTATTCACATAAATATTGTAAGTCAGGATTTTGTTAGTAATTCCTTATTAATCAGCGATGATCCAAAATCTTCTATGATGTTCTACGTTATTTGCATGGATTTGTGGTATATATACATGATCGAATAAGTTAAGTTACAATAGTGATATTGTGTAAGAGTATTAAAAATCAAAATCCTAATTCGTCTAAAATATGAGTTGAATATTGAGCTTAATTGCACAATACATTATGCTTCACAACTCATACGTTACACTATCTACAATACGAAACTACTAGACTAGATAATAGTCCATACTAGAAGCCCATGTATAGAGACCCAGTTACTAGTATATTGGTGGCATCTCCTATATATATGTACTATACTACAACTAATGAATACAAGAAGAATCATATCATTTCACACGCAAAATGTGTCTCTTATTATAGTATCAGAGCTAACGGCCAACGCTATACTTTGAAACAAACTTCTCAAAAAAAGAAGGAGCCATCAATGGCTGAAAACAAAAATTTCTCCCTTTCCTCCATCTCTTCCTTCCTCACTTCTAAACTTTCCTCTGAAAATTTCCTTCTCTGGAAGGCTCAAGACTCAGGTAAGTCCTATCCTAAGATCTCAGAATCTGTTTGAATACGTAGATGGAACAAAACCATGCTTGAAAAATCCCCCCAACCTCCACATTCAAAGGAATATACAAATTGGATCACTAAAGACCAATTTGTTCTAGCTATACTTACTTGCTCCTTAACTGAACCAATATTGGTTCAGTTTTTGGAATGTCGAACCTCTGCACAAATCTGGGCTCAACTCCATACCTTGTTTGCCTCTGCTTCTAATGCCAAAATTGTTCAAACCAGGCTTCCAAAGGAGACTCATCTATTACATATTTTTACAACAAGGCTAAAAACCTTGTTTCTTGCTTAACAAGAGTTGGCCAAGTCATCTCAGACACTGAGTTTACAAGTTTTCTTCTAGCTAGGTTAGGTACAGACTACGATTCCATAGTGACGAGCCTCTCTACCCAGATTGATTTACAATCTCCCTCCGAAATCCTGTCTCATCTGCTAGTTCATGAAGCCCGTCTTGCTTGCCAACAAGCAACCTTGCTTCCTACTCCACCCTTTGTCAACAACACCAACACCTCTATGGAGACAAACTGCACATAGACCCAAGGCAGAGGATCTCAAAACCGCTCCAATACAAATGGAGGTCGATACAATCGAAACAGAGGAAGAGGAAGAAGTCCCACCAACAATACCCAGCATAATTTCTCTGGAGCTCCAAATGCATGGCCTATCTGTCAAGTGTGCACAAAACCTGGCCATACTGCTCTCACTTGCTGGCTTCGGTTTGATCACGCCTATGTTGCTCCATCATACCAGTTGTTTCAAGCCAATGCTACCTCCACATCGTGGTACCCTGACACAACAACAACTCACCACTACACCCCTAATTTGTCCAATTTGAGGATTGACAATTATTCATATCAAGGCACAAATACAGTGTCCCTGGATGATGGCTCCACGGTACCCATACACCATCAGGGTTCTTCTCTACTTCATTCCCCTTCTCGTCAATTTTTACTATCCAATCTATTGCACACTCCATTGCTGACGAATAACCTTTTATATGTCAATCGTTTTTGTATTGATAACTCTGTTTTCTTTGAGTTCCACACACACTTCTTTCTTGTGAAGGATACCAAGACCCACAATCTTCTGCTGCGAGGAACTGTTGAGAACGGTCTGTACGTGCCGCCCACCTCTCCTGGTTCATCGTCTCCACAGCTTCATCATACGACCACCCAACAAGCCGGCCTCTGGCATTTTCACTTAGGGCATGCCTCACCCCCTGTCATTCGTTCTGTTTTAGCCCATATCCAAAGCCCAATCCGAGGCCCACTGCTTCAACCTGATGGATGCCTCTCCTGCTCATGGGCCAAAGCCCATGCTCTCCCACATCCACCAAGCCCATCTACAAGTGATAGAGTTTTATCTTTTTTTTTTCTTGATGTTTGGGGCCCAAGTCATACTTTATCTTTCCAAGGGCACACGTATTATATTTTAATTGTAGATGATTTCTCCAAATTTATTTGGATTTTTCCCTTACCATCAAAGTCCTCGGTTACACCGTTTATTACAAATTTCATCAATCTCATTACCAACTTCCTATCTACTACAATAATATCCATTCAAACCGATAACGGTTCCGAGTTTAAACCTTTAACCCCTCTTTTTCAAAAATTGGGGATCAATCATACACTTACTTGCTCTTATTCCCACCAACAAAATGGTTCGGTTAAAACTCGACATCGTCGAATTGTTGGCATGGGTTTAACTCTCCTAAAACATGCCTCTCTTCCATTATGGTTTTGGGATTTTGCTTTTGAAACCACCACATACATTATCAATCGCCTTCCCACTCCGGTTCTCAATCATAAAACACCTTTTGAACTTGTCCACAATCAAAAACCGAATTACAATTTTCTTAAAGTGTTTGGGTGTTTAGCCTTCCCGAATCTTTGCCCACACAATAAATACAAGCTCAATTTCCACTCTCAACCTACCATTTTTCTAGGTTACTCTTCTCAACACCATGGTTACATTTGCCTTGATGAAATTCACAACAAATTCTATGTGTCTAGAGATGTGTTATTCCATGAAAACACCGGCCTTCCCATTTGCTTGTAAACCCAATACGCAGCCCGCCCCTACAGAGGCCCAGGTGTTCGTGCCTTTCTATCCACAACCGGCTCCATCACTTTCAGCAGGCCCAACACCACCTTCAAGCCCATCTCATACATCTCCTAACTCCACTTCAACAGGCCCAACAACCACATTTTCCATTATTGAGCCCATTTCTTCCAATGTTAATGATCACAAATCCGCTTCTCCTCTGGACTCCCCAACCCCGAGCCAAAATCTAACACCCCTTCCATCAACCCAAATGCAAACTCGAGCTTCAAATCGCATATTCAAACCCTTAAGCGCCAAGACGGGAAAATCCCATGGCCGTCTTGCTCCACCACATCCACAATACCAGATGAACCCACCAATTTCACAATTGTCATAAAATTTCCGGAATGACGTGATGCTATGAAGGCTGAAATCCAAGCCTTACTATCCACCAATACTTGGACCTTGGTGCCTTCATCCCCTTCCCAAAACGTTCTTGGAGTCAAATGGGTGTTTTAAACCAAATGTTTGTCTGATGGCACCATTGAAAGGAGGAAAGCGAGATTAGTCGCTAAGGGTTACCACCAACTCCATGGCCTCAATTACCATGATACCTTCAGCCCTGTTGTCAAGCCTTCTACCATTCGCCTTCTCCTAGCTCTGGCAGCAATGAACCACTGGACGGTGAAGTAGCTTGACATACAGAACGCCTTCTTGCATGGGGACTTGACAAAGGAGGTATACATTTCTCAGCCCCCTGGTTTTATTCATCCAACACTTCCCACATATGTTTGTAAGTTGCAAAAGTCCCTCTATGGCCTTAAATACTCCTCTCGAGCCTGTTTCTCACGTTTAGGGGACACATTAATCTCAATGGGATTCTCTTATTCTAACTTTGATACATCCATGTTCCTCTTCAAATCCCAATCTGAATTCGCCTGTATCATGGTTTATGTCGATGACCTTCTGGTCATCACCTCTTCACCATCTCTTGCAACCAAATTCACCACAAAATTGTCTACCTTGTTTCCTGTTAAAGACCTTGGACTTGTTATCTACTTCATAGGAATTAAAATTCAGAGAAATTCCAATGGTTTCTATCTTTCTCAACAACGATATATCCTTAATCTTGTCACTAAGGCAAATATGCAGCATTCCAAACCAGTTTCTACCCCACTTGCTACAACCTTTCAGGAAACCTTCCAATCTTCCTATTTTTCAATGATCCTTCCCTCTACAGGAGCATCTTAGGGAGTCTCCAATACCTTGCTTTTACTCGCCCTGACATCTCCTTTGTTGTCAACAAACTTGCTCAATTTATTCATTCTCCATAACAATCTCATTGGCAGTCAGTGAAGCATGTCCTTCTCTATTTGAATTGCACTACCTCCCTTCAATTTCATATTTCTTCTGAACCTGGCTCTATGTTGTCTGCCTTCTTAGATGCTGATTGGGGGAGTGATATGACCGATCGAAGATCCACAAGTGCATCTTGCGTCTACCTTGGAAGCAACCTCATCTCTTGGACATCAAAGAAACAGACGAATGTTGCTCGCTCTTCCACAGAGGCTGAATATCGAGCCATTGCCCATGCCACATTTGAAATTCTTTGGATTCAGTCTCCTCAAAGAACTAGGAATCACATTGCCTAAACCACCGACACTGTGGTGTGACAATTTGGGGGCAACTTATCTGGCAGTTAATCCAGTAATGCACCACCGGATCAAACATCTCAAACTTGACTATCATTTTGTTCGACAGAGAGTGCAGTCCAAGGCATTACTGGTTGCTTTTGTCTCCTCCAAAGACCAAGTTGCAGATCTTCTCACCAAGGCAGTCTCTTCTCCTCTACTTGCTGAATTGCGCTCCCAACTGTGCCTTATGGATTTGGAATCGACGGGGGATACTAGACTAGATAATAGTTCATACTAGAAGCCCATGTATAGAGGCCCAATTACTAGTATATTGGCGACATCTGCTATAAATATGTACTATGCTATAGCTAATGAATACAAGAAGAATCATATCATTTCACAGACAAAATGTGTCTCCCATTAGTTACACAACCTATAAATTGTATATTTATGGATAACTTGACGAAATGCATGAATGCAAATATTCCTTAATGTACATTTTGGAAAACCTTTGTATAATATTGGTTGTACTATCTTCGATTTTACCTTTAGAATCACATATTGAGATCTTCGAATCCGTCCTTCAATTATATCACATGGTTTGGAAAACCAGATAAATTTAATACTTATTGCAAATCACTAGAATAAATTGTCTCATTGCATCATGTACCATGTACCATCTTTAGTCGGAAATATATTGTATGAGCTTAAGTAAATTGTTTTCTCTCTTGGAATTGAAAGAAAAATATATGAGTATTCTCCTTATGAAGAATTTCATGTGTAGGAGCAATAATTGCCTTATATCAAAAGTAGCTCGAAGGAGATAAAATACTATACATCTACGGGTATGTAAAATGAACATCAAAACTGAGTGAATCGATTTCATCCGTGATTAAAATATTACGAGCAATCTATATGATGAATGTATCATCTATTACATCACCTTCTTTACCATATTCAATCCTTAGGAACAATTTTGAAAAATCTTTAACGCTTTGAACATCTAATTTAGTAGATACACCCATAACCCTCATATTTTTTGTAAACTTTAGCACCTTGTAATTATTTCAGATATATATAAATCATTTATTGTAGCAAAAAACAATAATATTTCAATAACATCCAAGGACAGTACACAAAATTTGTCTAAAATCCCCACAAAAGACAAAAACCTTTCCTACAAAAGGTAAATGTGAAGTATGTGGATTATAAGATCGCACCACATTTTTTTTAAACCATTATCAAATGCTTGAAAATAAAACTAATTCATCATAGGCGTGTCATTCTATATCACAAGTCTTATTATTTTTATAAATTCATCAATTTATGTACCTACACATATGACACAATAGATTTCGATCAACATTAATATGTATGTCAAACCTTGAATATTAGGTTCTACCCCTAAAGGCGATAAAGTAGCATTTCCACTAGAAGCAGATGTGACAACAAATTCACTCTTTGATCTTAGACCTACAAAAAGACACCTTCATATAAAAGTTTTTTTAGGTTTTAAAGTAATAATACAAGAATAATCACAAGATTTGTTTATAATTTTAATTATTATGGAACTTAGATATTATAATGGACAATTATATTATATGGCTATTTACTAATGGATTAATAAAGTAGTTCAATCAAGTAATATTTGTATTCTTTAATTAGTGGTATGGGCTTGATAGGTGAATATCAGATTTTGGTCTAATAGAATTAATGAGATTCTATTAGGTCATAATATAGACGATATTAGGTTATGGTCCCCTAATTTGTCAAATTTATCAGCCGTTTTCTTTTGTCTATACCCATAAGAGAGACAACCTAAAGAAGCACTAAGGTTTGACTAAGGAAGACGATATGCATGCGATGCTCATTCATATTATAGATTTCGCATTAAGGATTTTTAATTGTTGCTATGGAACCAAGTATGTAACTTTAGACTCCTTGATAACATGACATATATGATTCTTGGTTTTATGGATTACGAAATGTTTAATTCCATCAAGTGGTATCAGAACCTCATTCGTGTTAAGCTATTAGGAAATATTATAAATTTATACACCTTAAGTTTGTATATGTATATTTTGATCAACATAAAGTGTTAAAATTGTGTTTATTTATCCGATTGGGTTAATTGTGTGAACGTACAATAGATGGACTGAAAACTCTTATATGAATATATTGGGAATAACAACTCTATTTATACAAACTATAGACGTCTAGGTTTGTTGAGTTTGTTACAACTTTCTTTATTTGCATATATGACCCCTTTATTTCATGTTATATCTATATAACCTACACCCCCCTCAAGCTGGACTAGGTAAGAATAGGCCAAGCTTGTGAGTGAAGAAAGAGTGTTGCTGCTTCCCTAAGGCTTTGGTGAAAATATCAGCAAGTTGGAGGTCAACAGGAACATGCACTGTCGAAATGAAACCTTTTTGCGCCATCACGTACAAAATGATAGTCAATTCTCAGATGTTTAGTGCGCTCATGGAAGAATGAGTTAGTAGCAAGATGTTGAGCTGCCTTGTTATCACAATGGAGAGCAAAGGGGCGAGGAAGCAAGATATGTAAATCGGTGAGAAGGCCATCAAGCCAAATGATTTCACTGGTGGTCATAGACATGACCCTATATTCACTCTCTACAGAAGATTTACTAATGGTAGTCTGCTTCTTAGTTTTCCAAGAAACAAGTGACTCACCAAGAAATGGACAATAGCTAGTGATGGAACGACAAGAAAACGGACAAGAGCCCCAATCTGCATCACTGTATGCAATAAGTGAGAGAGAAGATTGCTTGGGATAAGCAAGTGCGAGATCAATAGAGCCTTTAAGATAACATAGGAGATAAGTTGTTGCTTGCTAGTGAGGGACACGAGGAGAAGCCAAGAACTGGCTGAGTTGTTGAACGGTGTAGGCGATGTCAGGACGTGTGAGAGATAGGTACACTAGACGGCCAATAAGCCTTCTGTATGACTCAGGGTCAGGATAAACAACACCTACATCTGGAGAAAGATGAAGGTTGCGCTGCATGGGAAACTTTGTAGGGGTGCACGAAGTCATGTGGGAATCAACAAGAATGTCATGAATATACCTGCGTTGATCGATAAGAATACCAGTGGAATCTCGAGAGATCTTCATTCCAAGGAAGAATCGAGCCAAGCTGCCTAAAGTCCTTGATAGTAAATTCCTTGTCCAAGGCTTGTTTGAGAGAGACAACTTCAAAAGGTAAATCACCAGTGATAAGGACATCATCAATGTAGACCAACACCACTGTAATGCCAGAAGAAGAGTGTTTGACAAACAAAGAATAATCTTGACAAGATTGAACAAATTGAAGCTGAAGAAGAAGCTTAGTAAGCTCAATGTTCCATTTCCTACTAGCTTGCTTGAGCCCATACAGGGATTTTGTTAGGTGACAAACATGACCAAGAGGAGTAACATAACCTTGGGGAGGTAGCATATGCACCTCTTCATCAAGGAAGCCATGAAGAAAGGCATTATTTATGTCGAGTTGGTGGAGAGGCCATTCACGAGCAGCAACCAATGCCAAAACAACTCTGATAGTCGCAAATTTAGCCACAGGAGAAAAGTATGTTTATAGTCCTTATCCTTGACTTGATTTTAACCCTTGTCAATGAGCCTAGCCTTATGGCGTTCAATGGTACCATTTGGCTTATATTTGAGCTTATAGACCCACCTATGGGAGTCTTGCCTAGAGGGAGAGGAACCACATCCCATGTATGATTGAGCTCAAGAGCCTTAAGCTCTAAAGACATAGCATCTACCCATGAAGGGGAGTCCTTAACATGAAGATAAGTAGAGGGCTCAAAAGAATGAACCATATTGCAAAAGGCAGTGACAAAGTCAGCTGTATGAGAGATTCCAACGTACCTATTCTTTCGGTTAGGGTTGCAACCGAAGCCATGAGTTGCTTCAACATGTCAATGGTCTCAGGATTCATCGAATCACTCCCTTGTGACATTTTTGGACTATTTAGACTTAGACATCTACACAAACACGCAAAATAACAACAAACTTATAAAGTTAGTGAAATCAAAAACTCCTCACATGTGTTTCTCTCACACTCACACTCAGTTGTGATTATCACAAGCTAATTTGATGGAATTATCTTGGATGGATTAATACTCCTTTAAGTTCGATGACCAATCTTTAACTAGAATACTCCTAGGCTGAAACGAGATGAAAATTGGCTTGAATGAAGGTTCTTGTGTTGAAAGATATTTAAGGAACCGCTACTGGATTTTCTTCACACAATCGACGCAAAGTAAAAGAATATAGCAAGTAGAGTCAAGACTCAAGTAGTTTTGACGAAAGGTAAGTGATGGGTGATGGAATCACTATCAGTTTTAGGTACTTTTAGAGTCTTGTAGTTGTGTTATGTTGTTAATGTATGGATCCAGATGAAGAAGTTCAAAATGAACTAAAGAAAGGATTTAGCAACACTTGGGAGAAGAAGAAGAAGATCAACAAAGACAAAGTCCCTGTGGAAGAACCACGCCTGCGGCAACACAACGCCGCCCCCGCGGCGACACTAAGTCCAGAGGCACTCTGTCTGGAACCCGTGGCGACACTGTGCTGCCCCCACGACGACACTAAGTCTAGAGGAACCCTGTCACGTCACCCACGGCGACACTGTGCCGCTCCCGCGGCGACACTGAGTCTAGAGGCACCCTGTCACGGCACCCGCGACGACATTGTTCCACCCCCGCGGCGACCCTAGGTCCAGAAGACCCCTGTCACCGCCCCTGCGGCGACCCTAGGTCCAAAAGACCTATGTCACCACCCCCACGACGACATTGTGGCGCACCAGCGGCGACTGCACCTGAAGACCAATGCTAGCGCCCCCGCGCCCTTGCCAGCGGACCTACAAAGCTGAAGAGACTGTATCACCGTCCCTGCGGTGACACTAGGCCGCCCCTGCGGTTTGACACCAAAAACGTCAAGAAGATCAATAGGTAGACGTTCCAAAGCATTAAAGACCCCGCCCCCGCGGCCTTGCCATGCCGCCCCCGTGGCTCCATTGAATATGGAGCGTTTTGCACTAAACCGCCCCTGCGGCCCTCTTGCCCGCGCCTACGGTTTACACGACATGACTGCATCTGTTTAGCGCACCTTTATAGCCATTAAGGTGGCTGTTTACACAACCTATTTACTCCCATTTACTATCATTTCTAGTATAAATAGATCCCTAGGATGATTGTTAGAATTATCTCATTTTCACCTCATCACATCTAAAACACTCTTATTTTCTTTGTTTTGTTTTAATCTCTATGGAGGGCTAAGCACCTTTAGTTTTGCTTGACATTGGAAGCTCTCTATATAGATCTGGTTGTAAGTTTTATAATTGAAGTTGTTATTCCATAATGATTTGTGTTATGTTCTTGTGCTTAACTTCTTGATTGTATCTCACCCTTTATCTAGTTTGACCATCTAGGTACTTGGGTCTTATCCAATGTGCTAGGAATTGTGGTTCCGGGTTCGGGTCATCTTTCTAGTAGCAAACATGTTTACATAAGCGGATTGCAAGTGTAATTCGTGAGTGGAACATAACCACATGATTTTAGTAACGGGTTGTTTCTAATCATGTGTCTCTCTATCTTTATTTGAATGATATTGTTAAAATCTAATTTTGTAGGTTTACAAGTTAGGATTAACAATAAGTAATATCGGGACTGATTGAATTGGTATTTAAATACGATCGAGATGAGAACAAACTTTGGAATAAACTTCATGAAAACAATGATCAACCATATCTTATGTTGAAGCGGATAATTGTCAAGTGAAACGTTTCCTTAAAATCATTGAAATCAACTTCTTGTTTGTTTTGCCTATTTGTCACTTTTGAAGAATCGGTAGGTGAATTAAATAAGTTAAATGATACTCTAGAAGGGTGGTTGAATAGAGTATGAGAACTTTTCGCAAACCAAATCTCAAGGCCTTGAAACTCCTTTCAAGGACCTTGATGTCAATATGTGCTTCTCGTGAAACTTTGATTTCAAGGGCTTTGAAACTCTTTTCAAGGGCTTTGACTTCTTGCTCCTGCAAAACAAAGTTAGTCACAATAAAGTATATATGGTGCGGAATTGAAAAGATTGACACGAGGATATGTTTATGAAGTTCGGCTCTAAATAGTCTACTCTCCGTCCCAAGGTATATTCGTAGGTTCTAACTATCTATTATCAGCTTCAAAGAGTCCTAGATACAAACTAGAAGAAATCCCCTTCTTCTCTCAATGTAGCCAATGCTACGATCTAGCTCCGACTCTTAACCTAGCTATAATAGCCTAGTTACTTCGCCAAGTAACACACACTCTAGTATAACACTATTTAGATCTTTCAATGAAGCTCTAGTGTTTTCTCTCTCAAAGGGGATAAAGCTTTTGCGTGAATGAGAGAAAGAAAAACAACGAATGAAGATGGTTGGGTTACTTGAAGATGTAAAGATGTTTTCCTGTGTAAGCTTGTGTCACTTTCTTCTTCGACCATCGTCTTCATTTATACTCTTCTATGGAAAGGTCTTCTAGCCGTTGTAGGGATGACCGTTTGAAGATGAATCTTCTTTTCCATGAAGATCGTTTCTTGTTTCGAGATAAGATAAACGTTGCAAGTCTTCAGCTCCTGAGAACACGTCGAGTCCTTAACTCCTTAATCTTCTCGTCTTCTATTGAATCGAGAGAGAAGATATTTTTGCCGTTTGTTGTTTAGAAAATCTTCTAGAAAAGATTCTCTATTATTCGGTTGAGATCTTCCTTCGGTTGATAAGATCTTTCCGTTACAGAATCTTCCAATAAAATCTTCAACTCATTTTGAATCCTTGTTCCGTGCATCTATAATTCCAAGGCCCTTGATTTCATCCTTTTGTACTTGCTATACTCCTTTGTCCTTGAATCATACTTAAAGGCCCTTGACATTTAGATAAAACCTGCACTGAATTCAAACCGACCAAATATCTAGAAATATAATCAATAGATTGCTAGTCAAAGTAAGGAGTCTTAAAATACGATTACAGACCCAAAATAGTATTTTCACAAATCATATAGAAAAAACCTTTCAGCTTAAAACTCCTTATAGAACTTCCTCTTTCCTTTGGATGAAGTTTTCTTATAACGCCAATCATCCATTTCAGCTGCCAAACGTCTTCTCTTTTCTTCAGCTCTTCTCTGTTTAACTACTTGATACTCAACTTTGGGCAAGAACATTGGCTCTTCATGAGTTGGATACAAAATCGATTTATTCTGTACACGCCTTTTACAATTCATCAGCATATTCTCAACCTGCTCTTGAGTATGTTGAGCTACATCTTCAGGTATGGGCAAAATGCTTCCCATTGTAGTTAGTGTAAGAGCATTCATCGAATACATTTCATTGACTTTAGCATTTATGGTAGCTAGCAGCTCGAAATTTGTATCCATTCTCCTCTTGGTGTCAAACTGAAAATCAGACAATTCACGGTTGAGACAAGCTATTTCTTTTTCACAACCCTCTAACCTGATTTTTGGAGTAGGATAAGGTTTGACTTCTTCATTTGGATTTTGAGTAACTCCTTTTCCTTTTAAAGTCCATGTTCCTGCAAGAGTCTTAAAATACGATTACAGACCCAAAACAATATTTTCACAAATCATATAGAAAAAAACCTTTCAGCTTAAAACTCCTCATAGAACTTCCTCTTTCCTTTGGATGAAGTTTTCTTATAACACCAATCATCTATTTCAGCTGCCAAACGTCTTCTCTTTTCTACAGCTCTTCTCTGTTTAACTACTTCATACTCAACTTTGGGCAAGAACATTGGCTCTTCATGAGTTGGATACAGAATCGATTTATTTTGTACACGCCTTTTACAATTCATCAGAATATTCTCAACCTGCTCTTGAGTATGTTGAGCTACATCTTCAGGTATGGACAAAATGCTTCCCATTGTAGTTAGTGTAAGAGCATTCATCAAATACATTTCATTGACTTTAGCATTTATGGTAGCTAGCAGCTCGAAATTTGTATCCATTCTCCTCTTGGTGTCAAACTGAAAATCAGACAATTCACGATTGAGACAGGTTATTTCTTTTTCACAACCCTCTAACCTGATTTCTGGAGTAGGCGAAGGTTTGACTTCTTCATTTGGATTTTGAGTAACTCCTTTTTCTTTTAAAGTCCATGTTCCTGCAAGAGTTTTCTCAATCCCCAGATGTTCTAAGCAATTCTCATCAATTTTGCTGTTAATACACTGTCTTTCCTCAGAGGATGTATCAATTCTGTAATAATCAAAGACCTTAGGCAGCAAATTTCCATAAGGCAAGGGAATAGATCTCTTAGAATTGACAAAATGCATCATATGGTTGAGAATCAGATTAGGCACATCTATGGCCACATCAGACATAAGCAAATAAATTAATTCCAGAGATTGATCGGTCAACAGCTCTCTTGAGTTTGCACGAGGAACTACACATCGAACCAGTATGGTGAACACTATTTTAGCCTCTAAGGTTGGTTAGAGATGTATGAGTAAGTTGACGTGAGGTTGAATTTAGAACTAGAAAATTCTCCTTAGCAATACGAACACTCTCTGATCTTGAAGGATAGTCGAATACAACATATCCTTTGTCCCTTTTTGTGGTGAGATTAACATAGAATAGTCTCGTGAGTCGTGGAAAAGCAAAATCTCCAGGGTTTAGAATTTTTGAGATAATCGAACTCTTTAGCTTGTCTATGCAGGATATCTTGAGGGTATCGAGAAAATAAGTATCCACCAAATCACACGTACAGAGCGGTCGATTGTGAAAACAATCAAGCCAAGATCCAGAAGCTTGAAAATTAACGAACCATGATGAGGGAAGACCGGTAGTCTGAGATGTATCCAGATCTTCAGAAGGTTTTTCTTCTTTAGCAATTGACGAATTCTGAACAACTTTCTTTTTGGAAGATAGAGGAGCATATCTCTTACTTCTGGGTGCCATGAGGATAGTTTGAGAGAGAAATCAAAGGATTTTGAAATAGGGTTTCTTGTGAAAGAATAATAAAGATAGAGAAGGTAGGTCCTATTTAATAGGGATATAACAAAACCTTTGAGAAAATTAAGCTTTTAAAACCAATAAAATCAAATCTTTTTCAAATAAAAATTTATTAAAAATATTTTAAGAATTGAAATATCTAAAAGATATTAATTTTTTAAAGATCCGTAAAGTTAATATACCCTGTAAGATATGTTTCAAGGCTCCTTAAATTTTATTTCAAGGCTCTTGAAAGCATCAATTGGGCTGCATACGTAGGAACGATTAAAACTCGTTTACTCCCCCTACGTTAATGCTTCCTTGTTCAACATACCAAACTCCAATCTAATAAAATTAAATTGTTCCTCAAGAAGAGTCTTGGTAAAGATATCTGCAAGCTGCAAGTTAGTTGAGATAAAAGAAATCAAAACATCACCTTTCTCAATATGATCACGTATGAAGTGATGCCTAACATCAATATGCTTAGTCCTTGAATGCTGCACAAGATTTTTGGTTATAGAAATAGCACTAGTATTATCACATTTTATAGGAATACCTTTCAAGTCAAAGCCAAGGTCACGAAGTTGTTGAGGAATCAAGAGAATTTGAGCACAATAAGCTCCTGCAGCTATATATTCTGCTTCAGCTGTGGATAGGGAAACAAAATTTTGCTTCTTGGAGTGCCAACTGATTAGGGATGACCCTAAGAATTGGCAACATCCAGAAGTACTTTTTCTATCGACCTTATAACCTGCAAAGTCTGCATTTGAATAGCCAACAAGATGAAACGAGCTTTGACGTGGGTAACATAACCCTAGATCCTTAGTGTCATTGAGATACCGAAAATTCTTTTCACAACAATCAAGTGTGACTCTTTAGGATCATCTTGAAATCTTGCACACATGCACACGCTAAACATAATGTCAGGACGACTAGCAGTTAGATACAACAATGAACCGGTCATACCTCGATACTCCTTTTGTACTACACTTTTGCCATTCTTGTCATGATCTAGCGAAAGTGTTGAACTCATAGGAGTCTTTGCAACCTTAGATTGATTCATTTTGTAGTTTTTAAGCAAGTCTTTAGTATACTTGCTTTGATTGAGAAAAATTCCTTTCTTTGCTTGTGTAACTTGAAGTCCAAGAAAGAAATTTAGCTCTCCCATTAAGCTCATCTCAAATTTCCTGCACATAATATCTGAAAATTCCTTGCAAAGGGAATCATTAGTAGCACCGAATAATATATCATCAACATAGATTTGTACTACTAGAATTTTGTTGCCTCTAGTTTTGATAAACAATGTTTTATCAATCAAACCTCTTTTGAAATTGTTTTCAAGAAGATATTTAGACAATCTTTCATACCAAGCTCGAGGAGCTTGCTTAAGACCGTAAAGAGCTTTGTCTAATTTAAAAACATGATTTGGAAACTCATCATTTTCAAAACCAGGAGGTTGAGCAACGTGGACTTCTTCTTCTAAGAAGCCGTTTAAAAAAGCACATTTCACATCCATTTGAAAAAGTTTTATGCTCATAAAAGATGCAAATCCAAGTAGCATACGTATGACTTCTAACCTGGCAACTGGAGCAAAAGTCTCCTCATAATCAATACCTTCTTCTTGGTTATAACTTGTGCTACAAGTCGTGCTTTGTTTCGTATGACTTTGCCACTTTCATCCAATTTGTTTCGAAAGACCCATTTCGTGCCAATAACTGATTGATGCTTTGGTCTTGAAGTAAGAGCCCATACCTTATTCCTCTCAAATTCATTTAATTCATTTTGCATGGCAATGATCCAATCTGGTTCTTGAAGAGCTTGAATGTAGTTCTTTGGCTCGACAAGTGATACAAAAGCGGAGAAGGCACAAAGATTATTCACTTTAGATCTAGTTTGAAATTCAGCATTTGGATTTGAGATCACATTCTCTTGTGGATGATACGAGGAGTGTTGAACTTTTCTTCTTTTGACAGATGAAGTAGATACAGAAGGTGGAGCTGCATATGTTTGACTAGATTCAGGTACCGTTTGTGTATTAGCTGTTGTTCCAATCTCAAGGCCTTGAAGTTGAGTTTCAAGCCCTTGAAGTGGAGTTCTGTTATCACAGTTTCTAGTTTCAAGGTCTTGAAGGTGTGTTTTAAGGTCTTGAAGGTGTGTTTCAAGGTCTTGAGAGTTTTCTTTGGTATCTTGAATCTTTTCCTACATATTCTTGTCTTGATCTTTAGGATCTTCCTCTTCATCCGAAATGTGATCTTCTCTTTGATTCAGATTTAAATATGTAAAACTCTCACTCAAAGTACCATCATTGCTTTCATCAAAAATAATATGAATGCTTTCCTCAAAAACTTTGGTACGTTTATTATATACTCGATAAACTTTGCTATTTGAAGCATATCCTATGAATATAGCTTCATCACTACGTGTATCAAATTTCCCAAGATTGTCCTTGCCATTGTTGTGAACAAAAAAAAGTACATCCAAAGTGTTTGAAATATGAAATATTTGGTTTTCTTCCTTTAAAGAGTTCATAAGGAGTCTTTTTTCAAAATAGGGCGAATTAAACATCTATTGAAAATATAATTTGCAGTGTTTACTGCTTCAGGCCAAAAACTTTTTGGCAAATTGTTTTCTAAAAGCATTGTCCTAGACATATCCTCAAGAGTGCGGTTCTTACGTTCAACAACTCCATTTTGTTGAGGAGTTTTAGGAGCTGAAAAATTATGAGAAATACCATATTTTATACAAAACAAATCAAACTTTATATGATCAAATTCTCTACCATGATCACTTCTTATAGAAACGATTGGTAGGTTTTTCAAACTTTGTAACTCCTTACATAATTTTGAAAACTCAAATAAAGCTTCATATTTTTCTCGTAGAAAATATATCCATGTAAAGCGAGAGAAATCATCCACTGTAACAAGGATTTATTGTTTTCCTCTGGGAGATTTGACACGCATAGGTCAACAAAGATCCACGTGTACAAGTTCAATGGGTCGAGAAGAACTTACAGCTTTCTTGGGTTTGAAGGAACCTCTTGTTTGTTTACCTTGTGTACACGCCTTACATAAATCATTAACCTTAAAATTTATGTCTGGTAATCCACGTACCAAGTCTTTTGTAAGTAGCTTCTGCATGGTGTGCATGCTTACGTGACCAAGTCTTCTATGCCAAAGCCTTGGATCATCAGTCAAGGCCTTTATACATTTTAGCTTAGTTCCTGCAACTTGGTTAGTACTTAGAGAATAAACATTATCACATCTAGGAGAAGTAAGTGATAGCATGAATTATAGTCTATATTTTGGGGTTTGTTTGGACGTTTTATCTTCAATAATCTACATGTTTGTATGTATAATATGTGATTATATTACCATTTCATCTACCTTTGCGGGAATCGAGGTCTACACCAAGTTTCATTGTAATCGTAGGTAAAATGGCACGTTTTGCATCAAAAAGGAGCAAAAGGAGCTATGGAGTCATTGGAGCTACATTCAGGAACATAAGGAACCATCCAGGAAGCATAGCCATGGATTAGAGATTCACTTTGGACCCGATTTGAGAGATTTCACATTCAGTTCTGACTCACCTCGGTTGACTGATAACACGATTTATGGCTTAGGTTTAGGTAATCATTTAGATAGATTTCTCGCTCATTCATGCATGGTTTAGCACTAGTTCAAGGCGTTTGCACTCAATTCACGTATATTCTCGAGATAGACGTCTACACGGACTTGTGCATTGCTTTGTAGGTATTTTGGGAGATTTAGGAGCTAAAACGATACGTTTGAGGATCGTTCATCAAGATGACACACCCTCGGACCCATTAGGATGCAAGCTAAAGGCTAAGGAGGACTCTTGGAACCTTGCCAACACAAGCCATGCACCAAATCAAAGCTTAATGATCAAAGGCAAAGCTGAAAGTCAAAATCACGGTTCACTGACAGATCACGGCCGTGATTCTGACCGTGGATTTTGCCAGGTTTTCGTGACAGCTGTGCCACGATCTCTTGGCCAGCTCTTGCAAAGTTGTAGTATAAAAGTGGTCCTGCATTGGATGAGAGAAGCATCTTGGAGCAGCTCTCCATTATCCACCATCATCCAATCAAAATATTATCTCAACAAGAAGATTCTTGGTGGAAGGAGGTAGAAGGAAGCTACCATTGGAGAAGAGCTTCATTGGAGAAGAAGAACACACCATTGATAGATCTTGATAGCTTGTAGAGAAGAATTTCGGAATCAATTTCTAGAGTTGTATGAACATTTGAACCTTCTTTAAGAAGGGTTGTGAGTCATTCTAATTCCATATTTTCAGCTTGGTTTTGTTACTTCTTTTGTTCATCTCTTTCTCTTCATTATCTTGCAAATGGAATCCATGATTTTATGTTTGATGATTTTGATTGCTATGATGAATGTTGTAGGCTAAATAGATGTGATTCTAGGGTAAGGAAGGAATGGTTATGGCTAGGACTATGATAGGATGGACTTAGATTATCCTTGGTTGACTCTCTTGCTTGGACGTAGCTTCTGTTGGAGTCCACGGTTTGATCTTGCCTTTCCACGGCCGTGGAAGGTGTAGAACAGCCCGTGATTCCTCCTTGTTTGATGGATCTAGCTTTAGATTGTTAGAATGTTGAAATCCTAAGTGTTTGTTGAGTTAAATCTACCCTAGGGTGACCTAGTGTTAGCAACTAAGTGTTAGAAGAGACTTACCCGGTGATTCTACTCTTAGATTTCAAAGATAACAAGTTTTTGGGTAGTGGTGAGCTTCATAAGCCGCCATTGGACTGAGTGTGCTAGGATAGTTGTTTAGGACTAACCCTTTCGAGACTTACCCAGTAAGGATAGGTTAGATTCCTAGGTGACAATCCGGTTTGTGTAAAATTTCATCCCTTAGGCTCTTAGAGACTTACCCATTGCGTATCACATCCTGAGCGTAACATTGACCACAGATTCACCTCGACCGAGGTGATCCAGAGAAGTCGACTCGACCGAGGCGAACACCTGGGACGCGGCGAGAATATTTTATTCTTGGCTGAGATCTTTTATCTTTGGAAAGAGATCTTATATTTTTGGGCTTGGCTCCTGGAAGGAAGAAGATATGCCAGATCATATATTTTACCTATTTTTATGGGAAGAGATCTTTCTAAGATATCTTATCTTTGGAGAGTAATTTTCCTATAAAAAGGGTCGGATTTCCCACAAATCCGACATCCGCTATCACCTCGCTTACACCTACTACACCGCAGCAGCCATACTCCAGTTGGGAGATTTGAAGAACCTTTTTGAAGGTTGAAGAAGGAAGTTTGTAGCTTTTATAGCTTTTGAAGGGTTTTTGTAAGATCATCTTAGATTCCCTTCATTGTTGTCTTGTCTTGTTGGATTTCTATCCAAGGAACGCTTTGTTGTGATATTTGATTCAGTTATTGAAGTGTTTCATTAAATTCTTCTTGTTCAAATATTCACTTTCTTCCCATATACTTGATTAATACTTTCATGATGATGAGTGGCTAATCTCTTTGTGTGATTCTAGGGTGATTGGCTGAAGGTTGTGGGAAAAACAATGATAGAATGATCTTAATCACAGTAGGACCCTGAAAGTTCGAGTCTTTACCTTAACCCTAAGCATCTCGCTCAGTCGATGAACATCTCGGCCGCGGTGGAATTCGTCTGACCGAGGTGACTTATCTGATCCGAAACTGAGAGTTAAGTGTTAGAGTTTGCCAAATCCTATTCTTATTACACCTTTCCTGGTTCAATGCAAGCCTAGGATGAGACTTACCCGGTAATTCCTTTGTTTGTTTACCTAAGATCATAAGTGTAGGTAATAAAGGTTTATCCTTTATTGGGGTTCGATTGTGCTTTCATCCCATCTTTGTGAGTTAGCCTGAGACTTACCCGGTAAAGGTTGATTCTATTCCCTTAGGTGGTATGTTAGTTTGAGGTTATAGTTCTTTATCTTAATTCCTTGAGAATTACCCGGTAATAGGAGTTTCGGTTTTGGATTAGTGAGTAGTGAGACTTACCCGGTGATCTATTCCACTTTAGTAACACCTTTCCCATGCAAAAACCTCAGCTTTGTCCGCTTATCTTTAGATCTTGAGTTGGAACCACAACTAGATGCTTTAATCCCTAGAATTGCATATTTCCTTTATTGACTTTTATCATCTTTAATTGTTTTTAATTGCTTTGTGGTTAGTAATAGCTAAAGCTTACCGTAATTGGACTTTGTTTCACTAAGTCCCTGTGATCGACCCTTGGAATTCCTTGCTTTTTACTACGATTGACCCGTACACTGAGGGTTCGCATCCTTGTTTTAAGCTTACGTCTAGGGTTATAAATTTAAAGCTTGCACACACCGTTTGGAGCGAACAGTAAGCAACACTTCTCCCGTTTATAAGTCTTGAACCTCACATTTTTTTGAATCAAACATGACTTTATTACCTTTATCACAGATTTGAGAAATACTTAGCAGATTATATTTCAAGCCATCAACTAAATAAACATCATCAATAAAGTTGGATGAATTGTAGCAAATTTTACCAATGCCAATTATGTCACACTTTCCTTTATCACCAAGAGTAATAGTTCCAGAAGATTGCTTCTTTAAATCTGAGAATAAAGAGCTTTTTCCACTCATGTGTCTTGAGCAACTACTATCTAATATCCATTTGTGCTCCTTTACCTTGGTGATATCCTGCAAAACAGCAAACATCAACCTTTGCGGGTCGACCAAATGACATATTTTGGTTCATACTCAGGTTCGATCATGTTTGGTGGTCTAGTACCTTTAGGAACCCAGATTTATTTGACCTGTTTTCTTAGACATAAAGAATAGGTGTTTTTGATGATATAAGGATCATTTCTTCTATAAGGACATGTATATTTAACATGACCCTTTTTACAACAATAGAAGCATGTAGGCATATGAATGCTTCCTTTGGCCTTGACAAAAGTGGTTGTAGGTTTTCTAAGAAAGCTCCTATGATACCCAATACCATTTTTGTTAAGGGAAGATTGTTGTTCACCCATCATTCTTTCCAGATTGGCTTTTGAACGAGTAAACTTAATGAGTGCTACCTTCTGGTCTTGACACGTTAAAGTCAGATCAACTTTCTCTTTCTCTAGATCGATATAGCTTCGATGAAAAGAAGAGAGGTTGTCCTTGAGAATCAGGTTTTCTGATTCCAAGGCCTTGATATTGTCATCAAGGTCTTCCTTTTCTGTGTTAAGATTTTCAATCTCCAGAGACATTTTACTCAATTGTCTCTCTTGTTCATGAAGCTTTTCTTTTAAAGAATTTATCCTTATTCTATGTTCTTTATCACTTAAGATAATATCTTTACGGAATTCTTTAAGGTCAATCTCAGGTTGAGACATAATTGTACTTACCACATTGTTGATGTACAGATTTGAGTCATCTTCATGATCGGCCATGAGACACAAGTTTGCTTGTTCCATTTCATCTTCTGATTCATTTTTTGATTCTGAATCACTCCATGAAGCAACCATAGCTTTCTTCTTTCTATCATTTTTCTTGAAGTTGGTCCTCTTCTTTTGTGGACAATCCTTCACCAAATGATCTGTTTCACCACATTCAAAACAAGTCAGTACTCTCGTTTTCTTATTAGAGTTATAAAACTTACCTCGGAGTTTTGATGTTCGTGGAAATTCTCTATTTGCAGATTGTTTCTTTAACGTGAGAATTCTTGCGAGACCCTTGGAGATCATGGCGATTGCATCTTCTTCATCATCATCATCACTATCTTCTTCATCAGATGGTAACTCATCTCTTCTAGATTTTAATGTCAAATTCTTGGAGTTGGATGGGAGTTCTCCATCTTCTTCACCAAGAACCATTTCATGTTTGATGAGTTTTCCAAGTAGATCATCAAGAGGAAGAGTTGTGAGATTTTGAGCTTCTTCAATAGCAGTCATCTTTGGTCCCCACTTGGCTTTAGGTAGGCTCCTTAGAACCTTCCTCACTTTTTCCTCATTTGTGAAGATCTTTCCTAGTGAGCCCAAAGTGTTCACTATCTCAGTAAATCTGGTGAACATTTCTTTGACTGTTTCATTTGGATTCATCTTGAATAGCTCGTATTGTCTGAGAAAGATGCTAATCTTTGTTTCCTTGAATTGACTTGTTCCTTTGTAAGTGACAACAAGCTTGTCCCATATTTCTTTAGCACTCTTCCATGATGAGATGCGGTTGAATTCATTTGTATCTAATCCACAGTAGAGTAGATTCATTGCTTTGTAATTCTTTGACACACTGTTCAGATCAGCCTGTGTGAAGTCTGATTCCTTCTTTGGGACTTGGATGCCTTCAACCATTGTCATTGGAACTTTAGGTCCATTTTGAGTAATGCTTCAAAGCTCCATATCCTGGTCAATAATGAACATACGCATGAGTGCTCTCCAATGAGCAAAGTTGTTGCCACAAAAGAGTGGTGGTCGGGATGAGGATCTTTCTTGAGCAAATCCACCATCACCTACAGGATTCATGATTAGTCTCACTGATGGTTAAATCAATAAACGTGAGTCTAGCTCTGATACCAATTGAAGAATCGGTAGGTGAATTAAATAAGTTAAATGATACTCTAGAAGGGGGGTTGAATAGAGTATGGGAACTTTTCGCAAACCAAATCTCAAGGCCTTGAAACTCCTTTCAAGGACCTTGATGTCAATCTGTGCTTCTCGTGAAACTTTGATTTCAAGGGCTTTGAAACTCTTTTCAAGGGCTTTGACTTCTTGCTCCTACAAAACAAAGTTAGTCACAATAAAGTATATATGGTGCGGAATTGAAAAGATTGACACGAGGATATGTTTACGAAGTTCGGCTCTAAATTGCCTACTCTCCGTACCAGGGTATATCCGTAGGATCTAACTATCTATTATCAGCTTCAAAGAGTCCTAGATACAAACTAGAAGAAATCCCCTTCTTCTCTCAATGTAGCCAATGCTACGATCTAGCTCCAACTCTTAACCTAGCTATAATAGCCTAGTTACTTCGCAGAGTAACACACACTCTAGTATAACACTATTTAGATCTTCAAATGGAGCTCTAGTGTTTTCTCTCTCAAAGGGGATAAAGCTTTTGCGTGAATGAGAGAAAGAAAAACAACGAATGAAGATGATTGGGTTACTTAAAGATGTAAAGATGTTTTCCTGTGTAAGCTTGTGTCACTTTCTTCTTCGACCATCGTCTTCATTTATACTCTTCTATGGAAAGGTCTTCTAGCCGTTGTAGAGATGACCGTTTGAAGATGAACCTTCTTTTCCATGAAGATCATTTCTTGTTTCGAGATAAGGTAGACGTTGCAAGTCTTCAGCTCCTGGGAACACGTCGAGTCCTTAACTCCTTGATCTTCTCGTCTTCTGTTGAATCGAGAGAGAAGATATTTTTTCTGTTTGTTGTTTAGAAAATCTTCTAGAAAAGATTCTCTATTCTTCGGTTGAGATCTTCCTTCGGTTGATGAGATCTTTCCGTTACATAATCTTCCAATAAAATCTTCAACTCATTTTGAATCCTTGTTCTGTGCATCTATAATTCCAAGGCCCTTGATTTCATCATTTTGTACTTGCTATACTCCTTTGTCCTTGAATCATACTTCAAGGCCCTTGACATTTAGATAAAACCTGCACTGAATTCAAACCAACCAAATATCTAGAAATAGAATCAATACATTGTTAGTATATCCAACTACTACATTTGTGTGAAGTCTTTCATCATCAACACCTGTAAACCATTTTAATCAAGGTGGAGTTTTCAACTTTAACAATCACAAACCCTCTTGGTTACATACAATTAATAGTTTAATCGCATTTTTGCTTTATTGAATCTTTATCTCTCTTGGGTTCGACCCTTACTTAATCACTATACTTGCTTTAGTAATAATTTCGGAAATTACTTTGATAGGATATAAACAACCTAAAAAAATATCCTTGTCAAATTTGGCGCTGTTGCCGGGGAGATTAGAGTTTTTTAAGTACTTTGTTATTTTTATTTTTAATTATTTGTTTGAACCATTTGTATAGTTCAAACTCGTGCTACTAATCTCTCTTTTTCACTAGAAGTGGTTGGATCATGGATGGCATCACATGATAAGAACTTAACATCAACGAATTGATCCCGGAGGAGTCATACAAGCATGATCAAGAACTTACGTTGAGCCAACGACGTAAAACAAAGGCGCTGCTTGAGAGGCAACCCGAGGAAGTAGAAATAAAAGTTTTTCTGTCGTCTATCCGCCCCGTGGCTATGAAGGGTCGCGACCGCGGCTAACCCAGCAATGCCCCCACCCGCGGCAAAGAAGAGCCGCGACCACGGCGGCCATGACAACACGTATGTAAAAAATAAAGAAAGAAAGAAAGAAAAATAAAAAGAAAAAGAAAATAAAACAAAAAGAAAGAAAATAAAACTTCACCTCCTCTGAAATCTCAGACCACCATCCCCTCTTTCCCTCACCACTTACATTCACCATTCTTCTCCAATCAAACCCTATCCTCCACACTCACCTCCACGTATCCACCACGCAACCACCTGATCTCCACTAGAGGCAGGAGCTCTCCTTCTCACACTTCCCATACCCACCGGAGTACCCCGATTATCTACCATCTCATTAGTGAGCTTGTTCTTCTTCCTTCTCTCTTTTTAGTTTTTTCCTTCATTTTCACACTTTGAGGGCAAAGTGATGTTCAAGCATGGGGGAGAATTTGTCTTGTTTGTAGTGTTTGATTATTGAACTGTAATGTTTTATATTTAGTCAAAAAAAGAAGAGAAAAAAAGCCAAAAAAATTGAAAAAAGGCATGAAAAATCCTTGGATAAACCGAAAACCCGAAAGGGCGGTTTAGGCAAAAAGAAGGTACTCCGACCAACATTAGGTTGGTGCAAAAATGGACTTGAGGGATGTGAGAATTTGGTGAGATCATCATAGAAAGAAGAAGAGTGGAAAGGTGAAAAGCCGAAAGGGCTCCTTTCCAAAATGAGCGAAATCTGAGTGATAGGTTCCCTTTTCTGATGTTGGCGACATAAGAAAAGGAGATATAAGGAGGAACGGGTAGACCACTCTTGGAGCAATAATGATGGTAGTTTTTCTCTTTTCACATCGCTTTGATAGATTTTTGATTTTTTCTCTTTTGCATGCTTTGTTTCATTGCCATTCTATTTTCATCATACATCCTGAGACTTTTTGTATCACATTGGATAGATTTTTAGTTTACTCGGGACGAGTAAGAGTCTAAGCATGGGGGAGTTTGATAGGTGATAGAATCACTATCGGTTTTAGGTAGTTTTAGAGTCTAAGGGCTCGTTTGGTACGATTCCCATGGAATCAGGAATCGGAATCAAAATGAGTCATACTAATACATCGTGTTTGATAAGGCTTGGAATCGGAATGAGAATAATTCCATGGAATGGTTCATTCCAACTATAAAGAAGAAGTTGATTCCATAATTTAAAGATGGGTATCCCATTCCAACATAGACTCATTTTAAATTTTAAACCATATTTCTATTATATTATATATATATATATATACTTGCTTATTTAGTTTCACAAAATAAAAATAATTTTTTTAAATAAAATTTTGTATCGTCCATCAATTAATTTAAATTATAAATTTATTTTATATAAAATATGATTTTGACAAATAATTTTTTTAACTGTTATACAAATATTTCATTCAAGATGTAATGTAAACGGAAAATTTTTGAAAACAATATAACTTGTTCAATTAGAAAAAATATATTTGATAGAAGAAATACATACTAATTTATTTGGGATGACGATTTTTTAGTGTTTAATCTTTAAATTATTCGTTAGTCTTCATTTTTCTTAAATGTAGTTTAGAAAATAACCTATATTTACATTATAAACATTCACACATATATCATCAATATGATATGATTTCTCGTTTAATAACTCATATAAAATAAAAAAACATGTGTCGAAAATAATTCATTCCAACATCATACCAAACACCAAGTATCAGGAATGACTTATTCCAATTCCTTATTCCATTCCGATTCTTGATTCCAACCCCATTCCTACCGTCAAACCAAACGAGCCCTTAGAGTCTTGTAGTTGTGTTATGTTGCTAGTGTATGGATCCAGATGAAGAAGTTCAAAATGAAGTAAAGAAAGGATCTAGCAAAACTTGGAAGAAGAAGAAGATCAACAAAGACGAAGTCCCTATTGAAGAACCATGCCCGCGGCAACACAGTGCCACCCCGCGGCGACACTAAGTCTAGAGCACCCTGTCACGGCACCCGCGGCGACACTGTGCCGCCCCGCGGCGACACTAAGTCCAGAGGAACCCAATCACGGCACCAGCGACAACAATGAGTCTAGAGGCACCTTGTCATGGCACCCGCGGCGACACTGTTCCGCCCCCGCGGCGACACTAAGTCCCGAATACCCCTGTCACCGTCCCCGCGGCGACACTGTGGCGCACCTGCGGCGACTGCACCTGAAGACCAATGCTAGCGCCCCCGCGCCCTTGCCAGCGACCTACAAAGCTGAAGAGACTGTATCACCGTCCCCGCGGTGACACTAGACCGCCCCTGCCGTTTGACACCAAAAACGTCAAGAATATCAATAGTCAGACGTTCCAAAGAATTAAAGAACCCGCGGCCTTGCCATGCCGCCCCGTGGCTCAATTGAATATGGAGCGTTTTGCACTAAACCGCCCCTGCGGCCCTCTTGCCCGCGCCTGCGGTTTAGTAACACACGACATGACTGTAACTGTTTAGCCACCTTTATAGCCATTAAGCTGGTTGTTTACACAACCTATTTAATCCCATTTACTGTCATTTTTAGTATAAATAGATCCCTAGGTTGATTATTAGAATTATCTCATTTTTACCTCATTACATCTAAAACACTCTTATTTTTCTTGTTTTGTTTTGTTCTCTATTGAGGGTTAAGCACCTTTAGTTGTGCTTGACATTGAAAGCTCTCTACATAGATTTGGTTGTAAGTTTTATAATTGAAGTTGCTATTCCATAATGATTTGTGTTATATTCTTGTGCTTAACTTCTTGATTGTATCTCACCCTTTATCTAGTTTGACCATCTAGGTACTTGGGTCTTATCCAATGTGCTAGGAATTGTGGTTCCGGGTTCGGATCATCTTTCTAGTAGCAAACATGTTTACATAAGCGGGTTGCAAGTGTAATTCGTGCGTGGAACATAACCACATGATTTTACTAACGGGTTGTTTCTAATTCACGTGTCTCTCTATCTTTATTTAAATGCTATTGTTAAAATATGATTTTGTAGGTTTACTTGTTAGGATTAACAATAAGTAATATCGGGGCTGATTGAACTGGTATTTAAATACGATCGAAATGTGAACAAACTTTGGAATAAACTTCATGAAAACAATGATCAACCATATCTTATGTTAAAGCGGATAATTGTCAAGTGCAATGTTTCCTTAAAATCATTGAAATCAACTTCTTGTTTGTTTTGCCTATTTGTCACTTTAACAATCACAAACTCCTCTTGGTTACATATAATTGATAGTTTAATCGGATTTTGTTTTTATTGACTCTCTATCTCTCTTGGGTTCGACCCTTACTTAATCACTATACTTGCTTCAGTATTGAGTTCGGAAATTACTTTGATAGGATATAAATGACCTAAGAAAATATCCTTGTTAGTAAGTGTGTACTGTTTAGGCTATGGAAACTGGAAAAGGAATTACTACACAAGTGGACTCAGATCATATCCTCAAAAAGCACAAATGCACATCAAAGTCCCTCCAAGTGTAACATTGAGTTGGATGTAGTTGTTTAACATATAGTTCAACATGAATTACATAATGAGTCTGATGTAATCACATGTCCAACATCTATCTGCTGCTCTTCCTTGGGCAAAAAGAAAACGATCTGTAGTAAAGCTCTTGAAGGAGCAAGATTCTCGTATAAGTCATCTAGTAATCAATAAAAGAAAAAAGTCTTATATATTTCTAATGTGATAAAATCCTCGCACAGTTTCTACACGTAATCCGGGATAAAATCTGGAAACTTCTAACCACTGTTGTTTTTGTTATGGAAACTATGGTCACAAAAGATATTACTACTTTCATTATCAAAAAAAAAAAGATGTTACTACTTTGGCAATGCATAAATGTGGTTTTAATGAAGGATTGCGCGTTAATAGTAATGGTAGGTCCGGAGGTATTGGTTTTTGATAAAAGAATACAAATATCTCTATTATTTCCTCTCTTTTTTTCGTCATATTCTTGCTGAATATATATTAGTGGTGATAAATGGGCCATGGCGGGTATTTTTGGTTGTCTAGGCCATGAACAAATAAAGGACACATGGAGTCTCATGAGATATATTAAACAACAATGTCAAGGGTAATGAGATTCTTTTCAATCATGAAAAGGAAAGAGGAATCCGAGGGCTGCTATATATATGAGAGCTTTTCAGCAAGTTATTGATGACTGTGGTTTATTATATGCAGGTTGGTGAGGAAAAAAGTTTACATGGGAAAGAGGCAGAAATGTTAACACTATAGTTAAAGAAAGGCTGGACAAACTTGTCATATCAGAGTTTGGCTTCTTAAATAGCATCATTACTCAATTAATATTTTTGCACGTTACTAGTCTGATCACAGTATTATCTACCTAGACTGATCTCTTGGTAAAAAGTCACAAATATTGTCAAACTTAGAGATTATACATACCATTTGAAAGAAGGAGAGGAGGAAATAGAAAAGGCCATATAGACGTCGTAAATGTTGTTAGAGTGAGATAATGAATAATTCCCCTTAGGGTTTCCATCGTCAGATGGGTTGTATATATAGATAAACATTATACATGATTACAAAAGGCATACCCTTATTTATAAATATTTACATATATACCCCCGCAGTCGAAACTGGAGGAGGCATTACAGTGAGATTGGATCTAAAATCTAGAAACAGTTGACGTGGCAGGCCTTTCGTAAAAATATCTGCATACTGAAAAGCTGACGGTACGTCAAGAACTTGAACATGACCGCGGGCAACCTTATCCCGAACGAAGTGAATGCCAATCTCAATGTGCTTTGTTCGTTGATGTTAAACTGGGTTGCTGGCAAGATAAGTTGCATATATGTTGTCTGTGTAAACAATAGATGCCTTGGCAAGTGGGAAATGATGCTCCAGCAGGAGGTTGCGTAGCCAAGAACACTCAGAAACAACATTGGCAACGCCTCTATATTCTGCCTCTGCACTAGAACGGGAAACTACAGATTGCCGTTTTGTAGACCACGAGATTAAAGTGTCATTGACGAAAACACAGTAACCTGATGTAGACCGGCGTGTATCAAGGCAGCCCGCCTAGTCGGCATCTATATATGCAATGAGATTAGACTTCGGAGAGGGAGATATGTTGATACCTAGAGATGATGTGCCAGCGATGTAGCGGATGATACGCTTGAGAGCAGCAAAGTGAGGCTCCCGAGGATCATGCATAAATAAACATTTCTACTGAACTAAAAACTGATGTCAGGTCTTGTGAAAGTGAGGTATTGTAGTTCCCTTGTCAGACTTTGATATAGGGTCGGATCACTGATAGGAGGGCCATAGGAGGCGCTGAGTTTGATGGTGGGTTCAGCCGGAGTCGCTGCTGGCTTGCAATTAGTCATCTTGGCTCGGGCAACAATCTCTCGAGCGTATTTGTCCTGGGACAAGAAAAGACCTGACGGCAGGCGCTGAACTGAAATGCCCAAAAAATATGACAGGGGACCAAGGTCGGACATAGCAAATTCTTTACTGAGGGAGGCAGTGAGATTATTGCGGAGGTCATCAGATGAAACAGTGAGAATGATATCATCAACATAAAGTAATAGATAAGCAAGCTGATTTCCGGTTCGATATATAAAAAGAGAGGAATCGCTCTTACTGTTGATAAAACCGATGCTGAACAAATACCCTGCAAAACGTTGATACCAAGTCCGGGGTGCTTGTTTGAGGCCATAAAGAGATTTCTTCAAAAGGCATCATGTTGTTAATGGTGTTAATGGTGCGGATGAATTTCCGGGTTCCGAATCCAGTACCGAAGTGGATGAAGAAATAGGGCCGGATTTGGAGAACAGAAAAACCGACTCATCTAAAGTGACATGCCGTGAGATAAGAATTTTGTTTGATCCTATTTCTAAACATTTATACCCTCTATGATGTTTAGGATATCTGAGAAACACACAAGGTGTGGAGTGGGGATGTAGTTTGTGAGAAATGGTGGCATTTTGGTTGGGGTAGCAAAGATACCCAAAAATGCGGAGGTGAGTGTAAGTAGGTTGCGAACCAAATAACACTTGGGTGGGTGAAAGATTTTGGATTGTGGTGGGGGGGAAGAATGTTAAGAAGGTAATAAGACATGTCTAAGGCGTGTGCCCAAAAAGGGACCGGTAATGAGGCGTGAAAGAGGATGGAACGCATCATGTTGTTAATGGTGCGGATGACACGTTCCGCCTTACCATTTTGGGGTGATGTGTGGGGACAAGAGAACCGAAAATGTATGCCGTGTAGAGCAAAAAACGAGTGAAATTGATGATTGTTAAATTCGCGGCCCATGTCACATTGAAATTTTTTAATAGGCATGTTGAATTGAGTCTTGACTAACTGATGGAATTGCACAAACAAATAGAAAACTTGATATTTGAATTTGATTGGAAAAACCCAAAGGAAATGTGAGAAATTATCAAGAAATAGTAGATAATATTTGTAACCTTCCCAACTAGGAACCGGGGAGGTCCAAAGATCACTATATATGATATCAAAAGGTGCAATAGTAGTAGTTATAGACCGTTCAAACGGGAGCCTATGATGCTTCCCAAGTTGACAAGCATGACATGCATTGGAGAACGCTCTTTATTAAAATGAAGAAAAGAAGAGTTCCTAAGACTTTCTAGAACTGGCGAGCCGGGATGACCCAGACGAGCATGCCAGATACTCGAGGACTGAGCTGAAAGAGCATGAGCTGACGCAGAAGATGTGGTAACTAGATAGAGATCCCCGGAGCCATTGCATCTCAGACGGGTGGTTCCCGTTTGTAAATCCTTCACAGAAAAACCAAATGGATCAAATTCAACACTAGCATGGTTATCGATTGTGAAACGGAGAACGGAAACTAGGTTTTTAACAATTTGAGGAGCAAGGAGGATGTTGGATAATTGGAGGGGATGTGTGGGGGTGCAAGGTTTAGCTTCACCAAGACTTGTAGATGGTATCCGTGTGCCATTTTCAACAATAATCGAATTTAAAGAACCATTATAAGAAATGGACAAGAGGTTACCTGAGGAGTTGGTCATGTGAGATGTAGCGCCCGAGTCCATGTACCAAAGATTATCAGCGGGATTTAACGTCATCGAAGAAAATGCTTGATCGAGCTCTGTGGGCTGTTGTGTATCAACAGTTGTGTTGAAGTGTGCATATTGGGTTGGAAATTGGCCTAGAAGCCCATCCTCATTATTCTGAGGGCTGTAAGTATGTTACTGACGGGCTTGGGGAGCAGTGGCCCAGTTTCCTTGCTGTCCTTGCTGACGAGTTTGTGGTTGTGGCCATTGGGTTGGATTGTTGACTGGCCCAGAAGGATTTGGGAGCCATCCCAAATTAGGGTAAAACACAAAACGTGTCCCCTGAGGCTGTGGCGTATTGACACTAGACCGGCCACGACTTTTCCGGCCACGGCCCTGGCGGCGGGACGAGCTTTCCGGCTGAGCGCCGGTGGTGGAGCCCTGGTGGTCGGCGCGGGGCTGGGACGCCGGTCCGCCGGTTGAGGTGTGTAGAGCGGTGGAGTCCTTTCCGGGAGAAATTAGACTTGCAATCCGAGTTTCTTCCAAAATAAGTTGCGAGCGAGCTTTTCAGAATGTCGGTAGCGGATCTGATTGCTGAATGTAAATTGCAGTAGCATTATACTCAGCATGAAAACCAGATAAAAGTTGCAAGACTAACCTATTATCGGAAATTGGAGACTCAACACCTTAAAGTTGATATGATAACGCCTTCATGTGTTGACAGTAGGTGGATATGGAAGCAAAAGACGCTAATTTGTAGTTGGAAAATTCATGTTCAAGATACACTGCACGCGTGTACTTATTGTCTTGAAAAATATCCTGAATTCGACCCCAAGCTTTGAGAGCGGTGTCGTCAGGATCGAGAATTTGAAGGAGAATATTGATAGCATGAATTATAGTCTATATTTTGGGACCTGTTTAGACGTTTTATCTTCAATAATCTGCATGTTTGGATGTATATTATGTGATTATATTGTCGTTTCATCTACCTTTGCGGGAATCGAGGTCTATACCAAGTTTCGTTGTAATCGTAGGTAAAATGACACGTTTTGCATCAAAATGGAGCTAAAGGAGCTAAGGAGTCATAGGAGCTACATTCAGGAACTTAAGGAAGAATCCAGGAAGCATGGAATTGGATTAGAGATTTACTTTGGACCAGATTTGAGAGATTTCACATTCAGTTTAGAGCCACCTCGGTCAGCGACAGTACCATCTCGACCGAGGTGATCCAGAGGAGCGTCCCGACCGAGGCGAACACCTTGGACGCGGCGAGATTTATTTTATTCTTGGCTGAGATCTTTTATTTTTGGAAGGAAGTATCTTATATTTTTAGGCTGGATTTCTGAAAGGAAGATCATATATTTTCGGGATTTATTTATGAGAGATAGATATATTTTATTAGGATAATATCTTTTCAAGATATCTTATCATAGGAGGGTAGTTTTCCTATATAAAGGGTTGGATTTCCCACTAATCCGAGAACCGCTAACAGCTAGAAATTAAAGAAGCTGCAGTTAGGAGGAATTTTTGGAAGATTGAAGGAAGATTGAAGGAAGAAAGTTGATAGCTTTTATAGCTTTTGTGAAGGGTTTTGTAAGATTCTCTTAGATTCCCTTCTTGTTGATTGTCTTGTTGGATTGTGATCCAAGGAACGCTTGTTTGTTTGATAATTGATTCAGTTATTGAAGCCTTGTTCTTAAGGTTTTTGTGTTCAGTTATTCACCTTCTTCCATTATATTTGATTATTGCTTTCATGATGATGATTGGCTAATTTCTTTGTGTGATTCTAGGGTTATTGGCTGAAGGTTGTGGGAAAGACAATGATAGAATAATCTTAATCCCAGTAGGACCCTGAAAGCTCAAGTCTTTATCGTTAACCCTAGAGTATCTCGTTCAGTCGATGAACATCTCGGCCGGGGTGGAATTCGTCTGACCGAGGTGACTTTTCTAATCCAAAACTAAGAGTTAAGTGTTAGAGTTTGCCAAATCCTATTCTTATTATACCTTTCCTGGTTCAATGCAAGCCTAGGATGAGACTTACCCGGTAATTCCTTAGTTTGTTTACCCAAGATCATAAGTGTAGGTAATAAAGGTTTATCCTTTATTGGGGTTTGAGTGTGCCTTCATCCCATCTTTGTGAGTTAGCCTGAAACTTACCCGGTAAAGGTTGATTCTATTCCCTTAGTTGGTTTTTTGGTTTGAGGTTATAGTTCTTTTCCTTAATTCCTTGAGACTTACCCGGTAATAGGAGTTACGGTTTGGGATTGTGAGTAGTGAGACTTACCCGGTGATCTATTCCACTTTAGTAACACCTTCCCTTTGCAAAATCTCAGCTTTGTCCGCTTATCTTGAGATCTTGAGTTGGAACCACAACTAGATGCTTTAATCCCTAGAATTGCATATTTCCTTTAATTGACTTTTTATCATCTTTGATTGCTTTAATCGGTTTTGTGGTTAGTAGTTGCATTGACAACCTATACTTGCTTTGTTTCACCTAAGTCCTTGAGATAGACACCCCGGAATTCTTGCTTTTTACTACGATTGACCCGTACACTGCGGGTTCGCATCCTTGTTTTTAGCATACATCTTGGGTTATAAATTTAAAGCTTGCACACACCGTTTGGAGCGAACAAGTTTTTGGCACCGTTGCCGGGGACTTGGTCTAGACCGAGCCGGTTGCGGTTGGCTTTCGGGGCGCTTGTCCCTGTTTCTACTAACCACTCTACTTGAGTGACTTTCGCAGGTTCTTTTTCTTAGGTTTATCCGAAGAACCTGCGCTGGGAAGGAAATCGTTCCTTACGATCCCGAACCAGAAAAGACATACAAGAGACGCTTGAAAGAAGCGAAGATGGCCAATCAAGATAATCGTGATCTTGAAGCTGAATTGAAGGAGGCATTGGAACAACTATGCCTCAGGAAAGAAGAATTGCGACGGGAAAAGGAAGAAACTCGCACAAGAACGGAAGCAATCGAAGCAGATATGGCAACTTTACGGGACCAATATCTACCTCGACCAGCTCCAGTTCCTCGACCGAGGCAGGACCTAGTTCCAGCTGCCCCGGCCGAGATACTTCCACCTCGGATGCCAGTCCAAGATGCTCTTTTTGTAGGTATTCCACATACCCTAGGGCAGAGGATGGACCCCAACCAGCAACTGAGGCGTCCAGGAGTCAACCTAGGTGATCCAGCGGACCATGATTATGAGCTTCGACCGCAAGTTCTTTCCATGATCCGCCAATGCCAGTTTGGAGGGCTAGAGAGGGAATCTCCACATCAACATCTACAGAACTATGAGATCTTGATGGAGACCTTGAGACCTTCAAGGCTGGAAAACAACAACTACAAGCTAAGGCCTTTCTACTTCTCTTTGAAAGATAGAGTGCTTACTTGGTATCAATCTCTTCCTCCAGAAAAAATCAATACTTGGGAGGAGATGACGACGGAGTTCTTAACTAAATTCTTTCCCCCTCTAAAACCGCTGAAATAAGAGGGAAGATTAATGCATTCATCATGAAGGACAAAGAGAGCTTGTCCAAGTCATGGGAGAGATTTAAAGACATTCTTTTGGATTGCCCACATCATGGGATTCCAAAGATAGAGTTGTTGGAGATATACTTCAAAGGACTGGACGGCAACACCCAGTTCAATCTTCAACTACTATCCGCCGGCACGTTCATGGACATGCCGATTGACGAAGCTTGGGAGTTCATAGAGAAGCAAGCTTTGCACATGGAGAAATACTCCCACCAACGAGCTGAAGGTGGAGTTAAAAGAGTCAACTTTCAAGAAGCTCACTGTTCGCTCCAAACAGTGTGTGCAAGCTTTAAATTTATAACCCTAGATGTAAGCTTAAAACAAGGATGCGAACCCGCAGTGTACGGGTCAATCGTAGTAAAAAGCAAGAAATTCCAGGGGTCGATCACAGGGACTTAGTGAAACAAAGTCGGAATAGGTAAGCTATGTAATTACTAACCACAAAGCAATTAAACAATCAAAGATGATAAAAAGTCAATTAAGGAAATATGCAATTCTAGGGATTAAAGCATCTAGTTGTGGTTCCAACTCAAGATCTCAAGATAAGCGAACAAAGCTGAGATTTTGCATAGGGAAGGTATTACTAAAGTGGAATACATCACCGGGTAAGTCTCACTACTCACTAATCCAAAACCGTAACTCCTATTACCGGGTAAGTCTCAAGGAATTAAGGAAAAAAACTATAACCTCAAACTAACACTCCAACTAAGGGAATAGAATCAACCTTTACCGGGTAAGTCTCAGGCTAACTCACAAAGATGGGATGAAAGCACACTCAAACCCCAATAAAGGATAAACCTTTATTACCTACACTTACGATCTTAGGTAAACAAACAAAGGAATTACCGGGTAAGTCTCATCCTAAGCTTGCATTGAACTAGGAAAGGTGTAATAAGAATAGGATTTGGCAAACTCTAACACTTAACTCTCAGTTTCAGATCAGATAAGTCACCTCAATCAGAAGAATTCCACCCCGGCCGAGATGTTCATCGACTGAGCGAGATGCTTTAGGGTTAAGGATAAAGACTCGAGCTTTCAGGGTCCTACTGTGATTAAGATTATTCTATCATTGTTTTTCCCACAATCTTCAGCCAATCACCCTAGAATCACACAAGGAAATTAGCCACTCATCATCATGAAAGTAATAATCAAATATATGGGAAGAAAGAGAATAATTGAACAAGAAAACCTTAAGAGAAAGGCTTCAATAACTGAATCAATTATCAAACAACAAGCGTTCCTTGGATTAAAATCCAACAAGACAAACAACAATGAAGGGAATCTAAAGGAATCTTACAAAACCCTTCACAAAGCTATAAAAGCTATAAACTTCCTTCTTCAACCTTCAAAAAGGTTCTTCAAATCTCCCAACTGGAGTGTATGCGGGGTGTTGCTACTGTAAATGTCTTCTGGGTGATAGCGGGTGTTCAGCCCTAAGCGGTCTACGCGTGGTAAGTGGATCTTGGATTTGTGAAAAATCCAACCCTTTTTATAGGAAAATTACTCTCCAAAGATAAGATATCTTAGAAAGATCTCTTCCCATAAAAATAGGTAAAATATATGGGCTAACTTATCTTCTTCCTTCCAGAAATCCAGCCTAAAAAGATAAGATCCTCCTTCTAAAAATAAAAGATCTCAGCCAAGAATAAAATATCCTTGCCGCGTCCAAGGTGTTCGCCTCGGTCGAGTCGGCTCCTCTGGATCACCTCGGTCGAGGTGACTCTGTAGTCAACCGAGGTGAATCACAACAAAATGTGAAATCTCTCAAATCTGGTCCGAAGTGAATCTATAATCCAATTCCATGATTCCTGGACTCTCCTTAAGCTCCTGAATGTAGCTCCATTGACTCCTTAGCTCCCTTTTGCTCCTTTATGATGCAAAACGTGTCATTTTACCTACGATTATAACGAAACTTGGTGTAGACCTTGATTCCCGCAAAGGTAGATGAAACGACAATATAATCACATAATATATATACAAACATGCAGATTATTGAAGATGAAACGTCTAAACAGGCCCCAAAATATAGAAAATAATTCATGCTATCAAAATACCCCATACTTAGCCCTTACTTGTCCCCAAGCAAGTTCCGAATATAAAATACAAGATAGAATGGATTATTAGTCATGAAGATCAATGAAAAAGTCTTTCAAAACATTTTAATGGTGTGCTACAATCATAGATCACTCTAAGAGAATGCTTCATGGAATTCAAAATCAAAAAATGCTTAAAATATTTTATAAATATAAGAAAGTTGTTCATCTTTGCATAAAATCACAGAATGCATAATAAATCATAATTATCGAAATTAATCATGTATAATCCAGTTTAAACCACTAAGTCAATCAACAAGCTCGAGGTCTCAAGGGCTTCCCAAAAGAAAGGTCAAGAAACGTGTAGGGTATGGATGTATAGAAGGTAATGTGGTGCCAGAATCCAGGAAAAGGATATCACTTCACTTTCACTTGACTTTCAACATCATCCACCAATAAGCTTTGCTTATTTCACACTTTTCCTTTTTTACTTTACTTTTTGGGATGCATGGACAGAGGTGCACAATAACCGAAGCCTAGGAAATCAGCAATCATCAATTTCTTGAGATGCATCAAACCCTTGATGCACATACCATGACCCGTTAGGAATATCGCTCAATCCGACTTTGGCAAGACACAAACACCCGGCTATGTGAATGGTGCCGAGTTACTCATCATCATGATTGACTTCCCCAAACCTATTTATTACTTTCTAACACTTTCACTTCCAGCCAACTTCTCAACTTTTCTTTCGCTTGCTTTTCACTTGCTTGCTTCCAAATTCCCGGATAGGTAAAGGAAGGCAAATATGTATGTGAGGGGCTAAGCATGATCAAGAAGAAGAAGAGAAAAGAATGAATTGCCTTGGTCTTTCCAGGAAGAAAGTGAGAGAACTCATAATGTGGTGTCAACCTTCAAATTCAACATAATTTGGATAAAAACAAAGCATTAAACATGCCACAAATTTCAAACAAAGCATTTATCAACTTAAACATATTATAAAACCCTTCAAACATATAAAGATTTCAAAACCAGTCAACAAACAAAATCTTCACTGAGATCACATCCAGAAAAGAAGCACAAAAATTATTTCGAAAACTCTCAGTTTGGAAAATCACCTCGGTCGAGGTGTTCTAAGTCAACCGAGGTGGTCAACCTCATTTGGCCAGAACCATCCCGGTCAAAAAAAATTTTTTTCTTTTCTGTCCAGTTTTTTTGACGTTTTTCTCAATCAAATAACTTGTATGCATGCATGTAATCTCAGATAAGCAAATAGTGCAAAATAAAACATAAATATCCAAATAGAGTCAAGTGATACATCCATAGTCAGATAATACATCCAATACCCCATACTTGGGACACATTGTCCCAATGGGTCAAAATAAGTTTAGAGTAATAAAAAAACTCACCGGACATAGCTGAGCTGCATAATAAATAAAGAAAGAAAATCCTACAAGCTCTCAATAATCACGATCCGGTGGTGGTGGTGGTGGCACATACGGATACTGGGATGGGTCAAATGGATAGCCCATGGCATGCTCAAACTGGATCTCCGCCATCCGTCGCTGATAGTGTTGGCCCTCTAGCATCTGACGAGTCCAGCTCTCGATCTCTCGGCTTTGGTCGTCAAATCTCTCCTGGATGTCTACAGTCAGGGCAGCATAGGAGTCTATCATCTACTCGGTGAGGTCATCGATCCGACGGTGAGCATCTGTATCCCTCTGCCGGCGTACCCTACGCCTAGCGGGACGTGCTGGTGCTGCAGCCGGCTCTGTCTCAGTCTCGTCATCATCCAAATCGATGACCGGCGCACTAGTCCCAGCAGTATCTGTGCCCGTATCCATAGGAACAACACCATTCTCATCATCATCAGCCTCCTCAGCCTCATCCTCCTCAGCTGGTGCAGCTGCCGCCTCTCTAGCATCCTCCATAAATGGGATCCACGCAGTCTGCCAGTAATGTGGATCAAACACTGAGAACTGAGCTGACCATCTGATCCCCCGCAGTGCAGTCGGCTCCTATGGCATCGCCACATATGGCGTAGTGAGTCCTCGGGGAACCAGTATCCTCCGAGTGATCATCTCTTGAAGTCCAAGCGGCTTGGCAGCCGCCACCATGGTACAAGCACTGAGGTCCATATCCATGTAACTCGCTATATGAGTCACAATACCTCCACAGCAAATGTCGCCCTTCCCTTTCGCCTTTATCCTATGCAAATCCTCTGCCAGCATCAAACCAAAATCTGGGATCCCTCACGTCACCATGCAGTATAAGCTCAGAAGCTCTCCCTGCCTGACCTTCTGGGGCGTCTCATTACGCGCCAGAAGGGTCTCACTGAATATCCTGTGGGCCAATCTGAATGCAAGATGGAATATAATCCTCTCCCTAGAATCTCCAGGTCTCCATCTGTCAGCATGCTCAACCACGTGAGCTATCTGTCCCCAAAACTCCCTAGCTACAGCTCGGGAGGGAAAATCAGCAACTGTCAGAATCGGGAAGCCGAAGATATCCCGCCAGTGATCTAAGGGAACCAAGTAATTCCGGTTCATCAACCGGTACTTCAATGCGCGCTCGGTAGGCAGGTAGGTAAAGGAGCTGACAAACTCCAGTGTAGGCTCTAGATAGGCCGGAGCTCTGATCTCTGTGAACTGCTCCAGCCCCACAACAGAAATCATACGCCTCAAATCATCGTCGACATAGAGGCAGTCAAAAGCTGAAATGTCCAAGAAGCGGGGTGCAATCACTGGACGGGCCGCTATGCGGTCATAATCGACCTCGTGTCTCTCGTGGATCATCGGTCTAGTACGTCGAGAAGAAGAAGAAGGAGAAGGAGAAGATCTGTCCCTCAGGACCAACTGTCTCTCAGAACTCATCTTTCTGTAATCTGTCAGGTCACCTCGGTTGCTCTGACAACCGTGTAGAACACCTCGGCCGAGGCGCAGGCCGACTGGACCGAGGCGAAGAGTTGTTCGATCGATTCCCTCAAAAATCCAGTTCTTTTCCCCCAAAATCACTACCACAGGTTCCTATGGGGTACTTAATCTGTTCCTCAGCAAATGTAGGGGCAACCAAAGCCCAGAACGAGAGAAATCAGTAGAGAAAGACGAAGTTAGGGTTTTTTCAATAATTACCCAGATTCGGTTGATTCGATTCGTTCTTTCTGCAGATTGGTGCTTGGAACGTGATCCTCTACCCTTTCCTTGCAGTTTGGAAGCGAGAATCGTCGAAAACGAGCGAAGAACGGAGGAGCGAGGTGAGATATGCGCCGCGGTCGAGAAGAGGTTAAAGGGAGGAGAGAGAAATCTAAGCCCCCTTTTATACCCTTTTTTGGAACTACTGTCACCTCGGTCGAGATGATCTAGACTGGACCGAGGTGGTACGGACCGAGGTGGATCTTCAGAAATCCTAATCGCCTTGGTTGCTCAAGAATCATCTCGGTCGAGGTGCTGTGACAGCAACCGAGATGTGTCCTAGTCAAACTCCGTTTTCTCAAATTCTCGAACTTCTGTCCTTCCAATTGTGCTCACGGTTTGTATTCCTTCCTTTAGATGTCACCTATTGTCTGTCTAGGACGCCAAAACAAAACAAAGCAAAGCAAAAGCAAACTATCTAAGCTAGACTAGAAAAAGGGAAAATAAAGCAATACCTTGGGTTGCCTCCCAAGAAGCGCTTGATTTAAGGTCGCTAGTTGGACCATACGGCATTTCCATGCATGATGGGAGGTGCCCTCACCCCATACTTCACCTTCATCATGGGGTGAGATAAGTAAGTCTATCAAACGCTCCAACAAGTGCAAGTGCTCATCGGGGAATGAATCGTCTATGGGTGGGTCGTCCGTCTCGCGTGAAGATGGGGGTAGCCGGTTGAGGTGATCCGCAACAGAATTTTCGGATCCCTTCTTATCGCGGATCTCTAGGTCAAACTCTTGAAGCAAGAGAATCCATCGAATAAGGCGTGGCTTGGCATCTTTCTTAGCAAGTAAGTAACAGATGGCTGCATGGTCGGTGTAGACAATGACTTTCGCTCCTACTAAGTAAGAACGAAACTTCTCAAAAGCATATACAACCGCCAATAGCTCCTTCTCGGTGGTAGCGTAGTTGCGCAGGGCTTCATCTAGCGTCTTGCTAGCATAGTAAATGGCGGTGGTCCGGCCATCCTTCTTTTGTCCAAGCACCGCTCCTACTGCTACATCACTAGCATCACACATGATCTCAAAGGGCAAGGTCCAATCCGGAGGTTGGATAATGGGAGCGGAGATCAACGCTTCCTTAATCCTGTAAAATGCATCAAGACACTCCTGCGAAAACTCAAAAATAACATCTTTATTCAAGAGGTTAGTTAGAGGTTTAGAAATCTTAGAGAAGTCCTTGATGAATCTCCTGTAGAAACCTGCATGCCCGAGAAAACTCCTCACACCTTTAACAGAACAAGGGGGAGGGAGTTTCTCAATAGTCTCGATCTTAGCGCGATCGACCTTAATACCTCGATTAGAAACGAGGTGTCCTAGCACAATGCCTTCATTAACCATAAAATGACACTTCTCCCAATTCAAGACAAGATTAGTGTCTTCACATCTTTGTAGCACTAGAGAAAGGTTAGATAGGCAATCATCAAAAGAGGAACCATATATTGAAAAATCATCCATAAATACCTCCATGATCTCCTCTATATACTCGGAAAAGATAGCCATCATGCATCGCTGGAAGGTAGCGGGTGCATTGCATAATCCAAATGACATCCTCCTATAAGCGAATGTCCCCCATGGACAAGTGAAAGTGGTCTTCTCTTGATCATCCGGATGGATAGGAATCTGGAAGAAACCACTATAGCCGTCTAAATAGCAGAAGTGTGAATGTTGGGCCAACCGTTCGAGCATTTGATCAATGAAGGGAAGTGGAAAATGGTCCTTCCGAGTGGCCGTGTTCAGCTTCCTATAATCAATGCAAACCCTCCAGCCCGTGACGGTCCTGGTTGGGATTAACTCGTTGTTCTTATTCGTCACAACGGTCATCCCTCCTTTCTTCGGAACTACATGTACTGGGCTAACCCATTTGTTGTCCGAGATAGGATATATGATACCTGCATCCAACAACTTAAGAATTTCTTTCTTCACAACCTCTTTCATGATCGGATTTAACCGTCTTTCAGGTTCCCGTGAAGTCTTATGATCGTCCTCCATTAGAATTCTATGCATGCAGAAAGAAGGCTTAATGCCAATAAGATCTTCTATAGTATAACCCAAAGCCTTTTGATGCTTTGTCAGGACATGCATTAGTTTAGACAATTCAGATTCGGAGAGGGAAGCACTAACAATAACGGGATAAGTAGAATCCGGTCCAAGAAAAACATACCGCAAGTGACTAGGGAGTTGTTTAAGCTCCACAACTGGGGGTGCTTTTTGAGGGGGATCCTTACTTCCTCCTTCCAGTGGAGTAGATCTAGAAACTGGACTTTCGGAAGTCTCAGTTGAAATCATCTCACCTTCGACCTCGGTCGAGGCGCAGAGGCGTTGACCGAGACGTTCTTCAGTTGCCTCGCTTGGTCCAGAAAGTGCCTCGGTCGAGGTACTGTAACTGGAACCGCAACTGGAGATCTTCGTCTCCTGCATTAGTTTCTCAGTTTTAGCTCCTAGATCTTCTTCCAGCGCCTTTAAGCTCCGTATATCTGCATCACAAGAAGCATATATACCTTCCTCCATTAAACTAAAACTAATAACTCTTTCAAGTGGATCGTTAATAAGGATAGAGCTCACCAATTCTCTTGATTCTTCTTCATCATAGATGTTGAAGATATCATCTCCTAGATGCTCTCCCTTCATATCCGCAAGTAATGCAAACTCCACTTCATCTCCGCCAATATTGAATTTCAGCTTGGCGTTCTTACAATCCACATTGCAACCCGAAGTTGCTAGAAATGGCCTCCCGAGAATGATAGGAACAGGATAATATGCGGGAATATCAAGCACAACAAAGTCTATAGGTAAATAGAAGTTACCTAACTTAACCGGAACGTCTTCCAAAATGCCCACGGGATGGGTAATGGAGTGGTCCTCCATGTATAATCTAATCTTCACCGGCTTGGGTTCTCCAAGTCCGATCTTAACACATAGCTCCAGCGGAATGATACTCACGCTGGCTCCTAGATCACATAAGGCTTCACAAGTGACATCCCCAACTTGAATGGGAATGCAAAATGAGCCGGGATCTCTCAACTTTGGTGGCATCTTCTCCTTCATGATTTGAATAAGCTCCGAGGATTTAGATGTCATCCTTACTTCACCAAAGTCTTCCAGCTTTGTCTTCCTTGATAGAATCTCTTTCAAGAACTTCCCATAGGCGGGCATCCCTAGAATAGCATCAAGGAAAGGAATATTAATGTGTAGTTTATTCATCAAGTCAAGGAACTTACCAAAATGCTTGTCTAGATGTGCTCTGGCCCTTGAGGGGGAATGGAAGTGGTGGTTTATATGCAGGAGGTGGAATATAGACTTCAGTTTTCTCCTCCGCTTTCTGTGGCTGCACCTCAGTTGGCATCTCGACTGAAGTGTTCTTCGACTGCACATGGACCGAGGTGGTCTTTGTCTGTACTGGCGCCGACCGAGGCACTGGATCTGCAGTCTTCAGTCCACTCCTCGTCGTTATGGCCATAATCTGGCCCTTAGGGTTGCTTTCCGTTCTTGCTGGAAGCTTCCCTGGATCTCTTGGCGTTTTATTCGCCCTACTAGCAAGTTGTTGTTCAAAGGCTTTTTGTGCCTTTGAAAATGACGTCATAGATGTCTCCATAGCGCTAAGCTTGATCAAGATGGCCTCCAGCACTGCGTCTTTCTTTTCCGGCTGGGACGAACTCGATCCTGCTCCTGGCTCTTTAATGGAGTAGAAGAAGAAGATGAAGAGAGGAAAGGATTAGAGGAATCGTTCGATATGGAGTTAGAATGATTGTTACCCGAATTTTGGTTGTTTGCCCTCCAATTATTGCTGTTGGATCCTCTATTGTTGTTGTAGTTGTTGTTCCGGGAACCGCTGTTGTTGTTACGGTATCCATTGTTGTTCCTTGATCCTTGATCTTCCTTCTTGGTTTGAGCAACTAAAAGTTCCTTCAATTGTTTCACGTCATTCTTCAAAGACGTGAGTTGATTGTTGTTAGGCGGAGCATCTTGAAAGTTGACTCTTTTAACTCCACCTTCAGCTCCTTGGTGGGAGTATTTTTCCATGTGCAAAGCTTGCTTTTCTACGAACTCCCAAGCTTCGTCAATCGGCATGTCCATGAACGTGCCGGCAGATAGTAGTTGAAGGTTGAACTGGGTGCTTCCGTCCAGTCCCTTGAAGTATATCTCCAACAACTCTATCTTTGGAATCCCATGATGTGGGCAATCCAAAAGAATATCTTTAAATCTCTCCCATGACTTGGACAAGCTCTCCTTGTCCTTCATGATGAATGCATTAATCTTCCCTCTCATTTTAGCTGTTTTAGAGGGGAGAAAGAATTTAGTCAAGAATTTCGTAGTCATCTCCTCCCAAGTACTGATTTTTCCTAAAGGAAGAGATTGATACCAAGTAAGAGCTCTATCTTTTAAAGAAAAGTAAAAAGGTCTTAGCTTGTAATTGTTGTTTTCTATTCTTGAAGGTCTCAAGGTCTCCATCAAGATCTCATAGTTTTGTAGATGTTGATGCGGAGATTCCTTCTCTAGCCCTCCAAACTGGCATTGGCGAATCATGGAAAGAACTTGCGGTCGAAGTTCGTAGTCATGGTCCGCTGGATCTCCTAGGTTAACTCCAGGACGCCTCAGTTGTTGATTGGGGTCCATCCTTTGCCTAGGGTTTGCGGGATTCCTGCAAAAAGAGCGCCTCGGACTGGTATCCGAGGTGGAAGTACATCGGCCGGGGCAACAGGTACTAGGACCTGCCTCGGTCGAGGGTCTGGAACTGGATCCTGTCTCGGTCAAGGATCTGGAACAGGGTCTTGCCTCGGTCGAGGTAGATACTGGTCTCGTAAGGCTGCCATATCTGCTTCGATCGCTTCAGTCCTTGTGCGAGTTTCTTCTTTCTCTAGCCTCAGTTCTTCCCTGCTGAGGTGTAGCTGTTCTAACGCCTCCTTCAATTCGGCCTCAAGATCACGATTGTCTTGGTCGGCCATCTTCGCTTCTCTCAAGCGTCGTTTGTATGTCTTTTCTGGTTCGGGATCGTAAGGAACAATTTCCTTCCCAGCGCGGGTTCTTCGCATAAACCTAAGAAAAAGAACCTGCGAAAGTCACTCAAGTAGAGTGGTTAGTAGAAACAGGGGCAAGTGCCCCGAAAGCAAACCGCAACCGGCTCGGTCTAGACCAAGTCCCTGGCAACGGCGCCAAAAACTTGTTCGCTCCAAACGGTGTGTGCAAGCTTTAAATTTATAACCCTAGATGTAAGCTTAAAACAAGGATGCGAACCCGCAGTGTATGGGTCAATCGTAGTAAAAAGCAAGAAATTGCAGGGGTCGATCACAGGGACTTAGTGAAACAAAGTCGGAATAGGTAAGCTATGTAATTACTAACCACGAAGCAATTAAATAATCAAAGATGATAAAAAGTCAATTAAGGAAATATGCAATTCTAGGGATTAAAGCATCTAGTTGTGGTTCCAACTCAAGATCTCAAGATAAGCGGACAAAGCTGAGATTTTGCATAGGGAAGGTGTTACTAAAGTGGAGTAGATCACCGGGTAAGTCTCACTACTCACTAATCCAAAACCGTAACTCCTGTTACCGGGTAAGTCTCAAGGAATTAAGGAAAATAACTATAACCTCAAACTAACACTCCAACTAAGGGAATAGAATCAACCTTTACCGGGTAAGTCTCAGGCTAACTCACAAAGATGGGATGAAAGCACACTCAAACCCCAATAAAGGATAAACCTTTATTACCTACACTTACGATCTTAGGTAAACAAACAAAGGAATTACCAGGTAAGTCTCATCCTAAGCTTGCATTGAACTAGGAAAGGTGTAATAAGAATAGGATTTGGCAAACTCTAACACTTAACTCTCAGTTTCGGATCAGATAAGTCACCTCGGTCAGAAGAATTCCACCCCGGCCAAGATGTTCATCGACTGACCAAGATGCTTTAGGGTTAAGGATAAAGACTCAAGCTTTCAGGGTCCTACTGTGATTAAGATTATTCTATCATTGTTTTTCCCACAACCTTCATCCAATCACCCTAGAATCACACAAGGAAATTAGCCACTTATCATCATGAAAGTAATAATCAAATATATGGGAAGAAAGAGAATAATTGAACAAGAAAACCTTAAGAGAAAGGCTTCAATAACTGAATCAATTATCAAACAACAAGCGTTCCTTGGATTAAAATCCAACAAGACAAACAACAATGAAGGGAATCTAAAGGAATCTTACAAAACCCTTCACAAAGCTATAAAAGCTATAAACTTCCTTCTTCAACCTTCAAAAAGGTTCTTCAAATCTCCCAACTGGAGTGTATGCGGGGTGTTGCTACTGTAAATGTCTTCCGGGTGATAGCGGGTGTTCAACCCTAAGCGGTCTACGCGTGGTAAGCGGATCTTGGATTTGTGGAAAATCCAACCCTTTTTATAGGAAAATTACTCTCCAAAGATAAGATATCTTAGAAATATCTCTTCCCATAAAAATAGGTAAAATATATGGGCTAACTTATCTTCTTCCTTCCAGAAATCCAGCCTAAAAAGATAAGATCCTCCTTCCAAAAATAAAAGATCTCAGCCAAGAATAAAATATCCTTGTCGCGTCCAAGGTGTTCGCCTCGGTCGAGTCGGCTCCTCTGGATCACCTCGGTCGAGGTGACTCTTTAGTCAACCGAGGTGAATCACAACTAAATGTGAAATCTCTCAAATATGGTCCGAAGTGAATCTATAATCCAATTCCATGATTCCTGGACTCTCCTTAAGCTCCTGAAACGACAATATAATCACATAATATATATAATCACATAATATATATACAAACATGCAGATTATTGAAGATGAAACGTCTAAACAGGCCCCAAAATATAGACAATAATTCATGCTATCACTCACCCAAATAATGATCAACTCACCTCATTGAAGAATGATGTGAAGCAATTGAAAGACCTTTTGGTTGCTCAAACCAAGAAAGAGGAGGAAGGATATCAAGGCTCAAGGAACAACAATGGTTACCGGAATAACAACAACGGTTCCCGGAACAACAACTACAACAACAATAGAGGGTCCAACAGCAATAATTGGAGGGCAAACAACCAAAATTCGGGTAACCCTTACTCTAACTCCAATTCGAATGACTCCTCTAATCCTTTCCTCTCTTCTTCTTCTTCTACTCCATTGAAGAGTCAGGAGCAAGGATCAAGTTCTTCCCAGCCGGAAAAGAAAGATGCGGTGCTGGAGGCCATCTTGATCAAGCTCAACTCCATGGAGACATCCATGACTTCATTTTCGAAGGCACAAAAAGCCTTAGAGCAACAATTCTTCAACAAGGCGAATGAAGCGCCAAGAGATCCATGGAAGCTTCCAGCAAGAACGGAAAGCAACCCTAAGGGACAGATCATGGCAATAACGACGAGAAGTGGACTGATGACTGCAGATCCAGTGCCTCGGTCGATGCTAGTACAGACGAAGACCACCTCGGTCCAGGCACAGTCGAAGAACACTTCGGCCGAGGTGCCAACCGAGGTGGAGCCACAGAAAGCGGAGGAGAAAACTGAAGTTTATGTTCCACCTCCTGCATATAAACCACCACTTCCATTCCCCCAGTCAAGGACCAAAGCACATCTAGACAAGCATTTTGGTAAGTTCCTTGACTTGATGAATAAACTACACATTAATATCCCTTTCCTTGATGCTATTCTAGGGATGCCCGCCTATGGGAAGTTCTTGAAAGAAATTTTCTATCAAGGAAGAGGAAGTTGGAAGATTTTGGTGAAGTTAGGATGACATCTAAATCCTCGGAGCTCATTCAAATCATGAAGGAGAAGATGCCACCCAAATTACGGGATCCCGGCTCATTTTGCATTCCCATTCAAGTTGGGGATGTCACTTGTGAGGCATTGTGTGATCTAGGAGCCAGCGTGAGCATCATCCCGCTGGAGCTATGTGTTAGGATCGGACTTGGAGAGCCCAAGCCGGTAAAGATACGGTTATACATGGCGGACCGTTCCATTACCCATCCCGTGGGCATTTTGGAAGACGTTCCGGTTAAGTTAGGTAACTTCTATTTACCTATAGACTTTGTTGTACTTGACATTCCCGCAGATTATCCCGTTCCTATCATTCTCGGGAGGCCATTTCTAGCAACTTCGGGTTGCAATGTGGATTGTAAGAACGCCAAGTTGCAATTCAACATTGGCGGTGATCAAGTTGAGTTTGCATTACTTGCGGCAATGAAGGGAGAGCACCTAGGAGATGATATCTTCAACATCTATGATGAAGAAGAATCAAGAGAATTGGTGAGCTCTATCCTTATTAAAGATCCACTTGAAAAAGTTATTAGTTTTAGCTTAATGGAGGAAGGTTTAGATGCTTCTTGTGATGCAGATATACGGAGCTTAAAGGCGCTGGAAGAAGATCCACGAGCTAAATTTGAGAAGCTAATCCAGGAGAAGAAGATCTCCAGTTTCGGTCCCAGTTGTAGTACCTCGACCGAGGCACTTTCTGGACCAAGCGAGGTGTTCTTGACTGAAGAATATCTCGGTCACCCTCTCTGGACCTCGACCGAGGTCGAAAGCGAGATGATGTCGACTGAAAATAACAAATCTCTTACTCCCTTTTCTGACATTCATCCTCAGTTGGTGGAGCATTCTCTCCACCAAATTTCTGATAATAAAGGACCTTGGTATGCTGATATTGTTAATTATCTTGTTTGCCAGGAAATACCACCCGAATTGACGTACGCTCAAAGGAAGAAATTCTTCAAGGATGTACGCCATTACTACTGGGATGAACCGCTGCTATTCAAGAGAGGTCCAGATGGGATGCTTCGAAGATGCATTCCGGAAGATGAAGTTACTAGCTTCATACGACATTGTCACTCACTTCCTTGTGGAGGGCATGCTAGCGCTCACAAAACGTGCACCAAGGTATTACATTCCGGTTTCTTTTGGCCTACATTATTTAAGGATGTGCAATCGTTTGTTGTCTCTTGTGATGCATGCCAAAGAACAGGGAATTTATCTAGGAGGAACGAGATGCCACTCAATAACATACAGGAGGTTGAGATCTTTGATGTATGGGGAGTAGATTTCATGGGACCTTTTCCGTCATCCGGAGGGAACCTCTACATTCTCCTAGCTGTCGACTACGTCTCTAGATGGGTTGAAGCCATTGCCTCTCCCACTAATGACGCCATGGTGGTTGTGAAGTTCTTTAACAGGACTATCTTTCCACGTTTTGGGACTCCACGCATCATCATCAGCGATGGAGGGACACATTTCATCAACCGGAAGTTCAAGCCACTTTTATCGAAGTATGGGTTAACCCACAAGGTAGCAACCCCTTATCACCCTCAAACTAGTGGACAGGTCGAGATCTCAAATAGAGAAATTAAAGCAATCTTGGAGAAGACCGTCTCTAGGACGAGGAAGGATTGGTCCATGAAGTTGGACGACGCTCTTTGGGCTTACAGGACCGCATTCAAGACTCCCATTGGTACCACCCCTTATAATTTGGTATATGGGAAGTCTTGTCATTTGCCCGTTGAGTTAGAACACAAGGCATATTGGGCAATCAAATGGTTGAACTTCGACATCAAGGACGCCGGTGAGAAGCGGCTATTGGATATCAATGAGCTGGAGGAGTTGCGGTTGAACGCTTATGAGAATGCCAAGATCTATAAAGAAAGGACGAAGAAGTGGCATGACAAGCGTATCATTCCTAAGGAGCTCAAGGAAGGAGACTTAATTCTACTCTTCAACTCCCGCCTCCGCCTCTTTCCAAGTAAGTTGAAATCTAGATGGACCGGACCTTATGTTGTGAAACATGTTTTCCCTTATGGTGCAGTTGAGATTTGGGGAGAAACAAGTGGAAGCTTCAAGGTTAATGGTCATAGACTTAAGAAATACAAACCGGAAGTCCCGGTTGAGGAGGTTGCACCACTATACCTCGTTTAGGGATACCGTACGGTCCAGCTAGCGACCTTAAATCAAGCGTTGCTTGGGAGGCAACCCAATGTATTGCTTTCTTTTCCCTTTTTCTAGTCTAGCTTTAGATAGTTTGCTTTTGCTTTGTTTTGCTTTGTTTTTGGCGTCCTAGACAGGCAACAGGTGACATCTAAGGAAGGAATACAACCCAGGAGCAACACTGGAAGGACAGAAGTTCGAGAATTTGAGAAGACGGAGTTTGACTGAGACACGTCTCGGTTGCTGTCACAGCAACTCGACCGAGATGATTCTTGAGCAACCGAGGAGATTAGGGATATTGAAGATCCACCTCGGTCCGTACCACCTCGGTCCAGTCGAGACCATCTCGACCGAGGTGACAACAGTTCCAGAAATGGGTATAAAAGGGAGATTGATTTCTCTCTCTTCACTCTCTCACCTTCTCGATCGCGGCGTACATCTCGTCTCACTTCTTCGTTTTTCGATCGTTTTCGACGATTCTCGCTTCCAAACTGCAAGGAAAGGGTAGAGGATCGATTTGCAAGCAACAATTTGTAGTGAAAACGCACCAAATCGACCAAATCTGGGGTAAATTCGAAAAAAACCCTAACTCCCTCTTCTTCCACTGATTTCATTCTATTTGGGCTTTGGTTGCCCCTGCATTGTGCTGGAAAAGGATTAAGTACCCCATAGGAACAATTGGTAGTGATATTGGGGGAAAAGAACTGGATTTTTGAGAGAAACGATCGCACAACACTTCGCCTCGGTCCAGTCGGCCTGCGCCTCGGCCGAGGTGTTCTTGAGATTTGTTAGAGTGACCGAGGTGGTCTGACAGTAATAGAGAGAGATGAGTTCTGACAGGCAGTTGGTTTTGAGAGACAGATCCTCTCCTTCCCCTTCTTCTTCTTCACGCCGCTCTATACCGGTGATCCATGAGCGTCACCAGGTAGACTATGACCGCATAGCGGCACGTCCAGTGGTTGCACCACGATTTCTGGACATATCTGCATTTGACTGCCTCCATGTGGACGATGATCTGAGGCGGATGATATCTATGGTGGGGCTGGAGCAGTTTACTGAGATCAGAGCTCCAACCTATCTTGAGCCGACCTTGGAGTTTGTTAGCTCCGTCACTTACTTGCCCACTGAGCGCGCCATCAAGTACCGGTTGATGAACCGGAACTATCTAGTTCCTATGGACCACTGGAGGGATATCTTTGGCTTCCCGGCTCCCACTATTGCTGATTTTCCTTCTCGAGCTGTAGCTCGAGAGTTTTGGGGCCAGATAGCTCACGTAGTTGAGCACGCTGATAGGTGGAGACCTGGAGACTCCAGGGAGCGGATTATCTTCCACTTAGCTTTTAGACTTGCTCATAGGATCTTTAGCGAGACTCTTCTGGAACGTACTGAGACGCCCTAGAAGATTAGACAGGGTGAGCTGCTGAGTCTTTATTGTATGGTGACCGGCGGAGTTCCGGATTTTGGAGTGATGCTGGCTGAGGATCTCCACAGGATAAAGGCGAAGGCAAAGGGGGATATCTGTTGCGGAGGGATAGTGACTCACATTGCGAGTTACATGGACATGGATCTGAGTGCGTGTACTATGGTGGCGGCTGCCAAGCCGCTCGGACTGCAGGAGATGATCACTAGGAGGATATTGGTTCCTCGCGGACTTACTACGTCATATGTGGCGATGCCCTAGGAGCAGACTACACCTTAGGGTATTAGGTGATCACCTCAGTTCTCTGTTTATGACCCGCACTACTGGCAGACCGCATGAATTCCACTTATGGAGGATGCCAGAGACGCAGCAGCTCAGAGACAGGATGAGGAGGATAAGGCTGAGGAGCAGGAGCAGGAGGATGATGATGAGGATGGCGATGCTGCCATGGACACGGGTACAGATACAGCTGGCACTAGTATACCGGTCGTCTATCTGGACGACGACGAGACAGGGGAGGAGCCAGCTGCAGCACCAGCACGTCCAGCCAGGCGTAGGGTACGCAGACAGAGGGATCCAGTCGCTCACCGCCGGATCGATGATCTGACGGATCAGGTGATAGATTCCTACGCCGCCCTATCCCTGGACATTAGAGAGATGCAGGAGAGACTACACTACCAGCACACGATGGCTGAGATTCAGTTTCAGCATATCATGGGCTATCCTTTCGACCCATCTCAGTACCCGTACGTGCCACCACCACCACCACCGGATCGGGAGTAGAGGATTAGAGCTTGCAGGATTTTCTTTATTTATTTATTATGCAGCTCAACTTTATCCGGTGAGTACTATGTTCCTTTAGACTTATTTTGACCCATTGGGACAATGTGTCCCAAGTATGGGGAATGTGGATGTATTATATGACCTTATGTGTACGCTTGTATGACTCTTGATTCGGATATTTATCGTTTTATCTTGCTCTATGTGTTTATCTGAGACTACATGCATGCATACAGGTTATTTGATTGAGAAAAACGTCAAAAACTGGTTTGAAAAAATTTTTTATTGACCTCGACCGAAGTGACTCTGACCAATCGAGGTGCAGCACCTCGGTTGACTTAGAACATCTCGACCGAGGTGGTTTAAATGAGACAATTTTTGAAACGATTTTTGTGCTTCTTATCTAGATATGACCTCAGTGATGATTTTGTTTGCTGACTGGTTTTGAAATCTTTATATGTTTGAAAGGCTTTATGATATGTTTAAGTTGCTAAATGCTTTGTTTGAAATTTGTGGCATGTTTAATACTTTGTTTTTATCAAAATTATGTTGAATTTGAAGGTTGACACCACATGATGAGTTCTCTCACTTTCTTCCTGGGATGATTAAGACAATTCATTCTCTTCTCTTCTTCTTCTTGATCATGCTTAGCCCCTCATATACATATTTGCCTCCCTTTACCTATCCGGGAATTTGGAAGCAAGCAAGTGAAAGAAAAGTTGAGATGTTGGCTGAAAGTTAGAGAGAAACAAATAGGTTTGGGGAAGTCAATCATGATGATGAGTAACTCGGCACCATTCACATAGCCGGGTGTTTGTGTCTTGCCAAAGTCGGATTGAGCGATATTCCTAACGGGTCATGGTATGTGCATCAAGGGTTTGAGGCATCTCGAGAAATTGATTATTGCTAATCTCCTAGGCTTCGGTTATTGTGCACCTCTGTCCATGCATCCCAAAAAGTAAAGTAAATAAGCAAAGCTTATTGGTGGAAGATGTTGAAGTTCAAAGGAAGTGAAGTAAAAGATCCTTTTCCCGGATTTAGCACCACGTTCCCTATATACATCCCACCCTCTCACGTTTCTTGACCTTCTTTTGAAAAGACCTTGAGACCTCGAGCTTGTTGATTGACTTGGTGGTTTAAACTGGATTATACATGATTAATTTCGATAATTATGATTTATTATGCATTCTATGATTTTATGCAAAGATGAACAACTTTCTTATATCTATAAAATATTTTGATCATATTTTGATTTTAAATTCCATGAAGCATTCTCTTAGGGTGATCTATGATTTGAGCACACCACCAAAAATGTTTTGAAATACTTTTCATTGATCTTTATGACTTATAATCCATTCTATCTTGTATCTAAGATTTGGAACTTGCTTGGGGACAAGCAAGGGCTAAGTATGGGGTATTTTGATAGCATGAATTATAGTCTATATTTTGGGACCTGTTTAGACGTTTTATCTTCAATAATCTGCATGTTTGGATGTATATTATGTGATTATATTGTCGTTTCATCTACCTTTGCGGGAATCGAGGTCTACACCAAGTTTCGTTGTAATCGTAGGTAAAATGGCACGTTTTGCATCAAAATGGAGCTAAAGGAGCTAAGGAGTCATAGGAGCTACATTCAGGAGCTTAAGGAAGAATCCAGGAAGCATGGAATTGGATTAGAGATTTACTTTGGACCAGATTTGAGAGATTTCACATTCAGTTTAGAGCCACCTCGGTCAGCTATAGTACCATCTCGACCGAGGTGATCCAGAGGAGCGTCCCGACCGAGGAGAACACCTTGGACGCGGCGAGATATATTTTATTCTTGGCTGAGATATTTTATTTTTGAAAGGAAGTATCTTATATTTTTAGGCCGGATTTCTGAAAGGAAGATCATATATTTTAGGGATTTATTTATGAGAGATAGATATATTTTATTAGGATAATATCTTTTCAAGATATCTTATCTTAGGAGGGTAGTTTTCCTATATAAAGGGTTGGATTTCCCACAAATCCGAGAACCGCTAACAGCTGGAAATTAAAGAAGTTGCAGTTGGGAGGAATTTTTGGAAGGTTGAAGGAAGATTGAAGGAAGAAAGTTGATAGCTTTTATAGCTTTTGTGAAGGGTTTTGTAAGATTCTCTTAGATTCTCTTCTTGTTGATTGTCTTGTTGGATTGTGATCCAAGGAACGCTTGTTTGTTTGATAATTGATTCAGTTATTGAAGCCTTGTTCTTAAGGTTTTTGTGTTCAATTATTCACCTTCTTCCATTATATTTGATTATTGCTTTCATGATGATGATTGGCTAATTTCTTTGTGTGATTCTAGGGTGATTGGTTGAAGGTTGTGGGAAAGACAATGATAGAATAATCTTAATCCCAGTAGGACCCTGAAAGCTCGAGTCTTTATCCTTAACCCTAGAGTATCTCGTTCAGTCGATAAACATCTCGGCCGGGGTGGAATTCGTCTGACCGAGGTGACTTTTCTGATCCGAAACTGAGAGTTAAGTGTTAGAGTTTGCCAAATCCTATTCTTATTACACCTTTCCTGGTTCAATGCAAGCCTAGGATGAGACTTACCCGGTAATTCCTTAGTTTGTTTACCCAAGATCATAAGTGTAGGTAATAAAGGTTTATCCTTTATTGGGGTTTGAGTGTGCCTTCATCCCATCTTTGTGAGTTAGCCTGAGACTTACCCGGTAAAGGTTGATTCTATTCCCTTAGTTGGTTTATTGATTTGAGGTTATAGTTCTTTTCCTTAATTCCTTGAGACTTACCCGGTACTAGGAGTTACGGTTTGGGATTGTGAGTAGTGAGACTTACCCGGTGATCTATTCCACTTTAGTAACACCTTCCCTTTGCAAAATCTCAGCTTTGTTCGCTTATCTTGAGATCTTGAGTTGGAACCACAACTAGATGCTTTAATCCCTAGAATTGCATATTTCCTTTAATTGACTTTTTATCATCCTTGATTGCTTTAATCGCTTTTGTGGTTAGTAGTTGCATTGACAACCTATACTTGCTTTGTTTCACCTAAGTCCCTGAGATCGACACCCCGGAATTCTTGCTTTTTACCACGATTGACCCGTACACTGCGGGTTCGCATCCTTGTTTTTAGCATACATCTTGGGTTATAAATTTAAAGTTTGCACACACCGTTTGGAGCGAACAAATATCTTTAGATACCGTACTATAAATCCAGTGAAGAACCGTTGCATCAACTTGGTTCAAAGAGCATCATCAATGTCGACCGGGCGCGGGACTTTGGCGTCAATGTGATCCAAGATATTATGTGCCTTAGCGGTGACGAGAAAGAGAGTAACCCATGAAGCATATGGTGTGTCGTGATCAAGAACAAGAGCAATGTTATTCTTGATGTTGGAAATTTCAAGTGCGGAATGAAACGTTTGTTTCTTATCCATAGACATAGTAGGTGTTTGAGGAAGATGAAGAGATCACACGGCGGCGTTAGGGTTAGACGCTGGTGGCGGATGAAAAAAGGGAGGCGGAAGCAGGAAAGGTTATGGATCGGATTGCTCTGATACCATGTGAGATACACTACTACAAAAAGGACTTTATAATCCGGTTAGTTGAGGGCTTATAATCCGGACCTGCACCGGATTAAAGGTTAGGGGTGTATTTGCCCCCATGTTTTATAGTCCGGGCGTTTTTTGGCCAAGCACCGGTGTATTTGCTAGGTTCATTTTGCCATGTTTTTCGATTGTATGTTTGCCCGGATTATTTGACACATTATAATCCGGATTATTGGACTACATATAAACCGGATGTAACACATCCGGATTATATAAGTGACAAATAACAGGATTATATGAAACGTATATAATCCGGAGGAACGTACGGAATATATTGTTGTGTAAAACACCGGAATATTTGTTTTTTTATAATCCGGACTAAGATGACCGGATTAAAAAGTTTAGTGGTAGCGCCATTGGATGAGGTTAGTATACACCGGATACTTACAACCGGATTATTATAATTTTGACTTTATACACCCCCAACATATATCCGGATTATTTTCTCTCTTTTTTTTTTGTATATTTCATTCTATTTTTCGAATATACCACCTGTAACATTTTATTCAAATCCAATAATTGATTTTTCACACATTTGAATTATACCAAAACATAATAAACCTGGTCATTAATTGTCATAAACTAAAACGTGCCATGAAAACATGTTTACAACCATTGCTAAACTTTAAATCATATGCCTAAACAAACGTAACTAGAAAAACTTAGTCTATGAGTTACAAGATTCAAAACACAATTACTGATATGAGCCATTCAAGGTACTCTGATTCTTCTTAGGGACCTCGTAATCAAAACAATTCTGCCATCACAAAAGACCACTTTGCAGAAAATTTTGAACACTGCAATAAACAAAGGTATATAACACGTCACATAGAAACAAACTATAAAAGAATAAACTTCAAAATATAGATGTCATAAGCAGTGTATGAGAAGCAAATTAAGCATAAATATTTGTCAAAATTCTTGTTGAGACAAAACATAAGAAATATCATGCATAGATGTTACTTGAGATGTCATGCAATACTATACCACTATAATATGTATTTATTAGTAAGTAACAACAAACATTGTCAATATTACATCACTTTTCACATACCTAAAAGACGAGTTGAAGCAAATATTCTAACCACTCTTTTCGGATTTGATCAACCTCGCCATCGGAGTAAGTACTCTTTCTACCATACCACTGTAAAATAATATAATTATATTAGAAGTTAAATTGATATAGCACGATGAAAAATGTAAAATAACAGCAAATAACAACAACAAAATGGCTAGAGGTTGGGTTGGTCTTTGGTTAGTCATATCTGGTGGATTCCTAAAGGGTTATACATAAATGGGCGTGTCATGGAGATGACTAGCATTTTAGGTCCTTTCTTTCATGTCAGTGCTTTGCCTGATCATAACTTGTTCAAGAGTCAACCTGATGTAGGGTGAGTCTTCTTATTTTCAATCATAAAGTTATATCACTGTGCATGCTACTTAAGTTTGATATAGGTTGTTACGACTTAGAGCTTGCTTTGTACGTATTCTACAACTGAACATAAGTACTTTTGGTCATTTAAGTACTCGTGGCTGCTAAATAATCGGTATATAGTTATGCTAAGTCTCAATTGTTTTTTTACATACTGCTTTGCCATTTCAATCATAAAAGATCGATGCTAAGGGTGTGTTTGCTTTGCTATTTCAACTCATTTATATTGTAGTTTAAGTTCAAATTTTTGATATACTGCATTTGGTTGACCATTTTAAACAGTTACGACTTATAAGTTTAAAAGGTAGTTTAAATTGGCAACTCTTAAATACAAAGTTATGTTTAAATTAGGTAGTGTTTTTTGATTTGTACATTTTCTTTTTGTTATTACTTTTTGGTATAACAACAAGATAATATATTTATAAGGCTTTCCTCCTCTTTTTCCATCATGTGCCCATCACATTACCAAAACACTAGTTTTTTAGCAAATGCAGTTTATTATTATTATTTTTTTAACTTCAACATATTTTACCTAGTTTTTTCATTTCAACTCTAACTTAAACAGACACTAAGTTATAAACACATCTAAACAAAGTCACCCTAATAAATAAATCTCTTATTAGTTTATGATCTGAACACTGATATTTTTACATTGTAGTTATAGGCATGTAATTGATTCTGTATGTCATTTGGATTATCAGTAAAAAAGAAACCCAAAACTTCACCGGAATGCAGCAAGGTTTAAACTACAATATAATCTGATGTAGGGTGAGTCTTCTTATTTTCAATCATAAAGTTACGTCCGTTATCTATCAATAACAACAACAATCTAGTTAATAATCTAACAACCAAAATCTGCTGTGAGCAATAAAAGAAACAAGCAATCAATAATAGCAGCAAGTAAAAATCTGTCAATAACAACAGCATAGCAGGAGAAATCAACTAGAAGTAAGATTGGCAAAGAAATATAAATGTTTATATGTATACAGATACTCAAAAAATATAACAGCATAACAAGAGAAAATTATCACAGCATAACAGGAGAAAACATGTAGAGACCTTCTGATATTTGAAAGTGATTTTTCTGAAAAAAGAAAGATATATAACAGCATAACTGGAAAATATGTAGAGACCTTCTGATATTTGAAAGAGATTTTTAACATTGGCCTAATTTTGGTTTTGTGCATTGTTCGAAAAATTCAGTTCAGCTAAGGGAAGTCAAGAAGCCATCCGAGATGCAGTAACCATGTAAGAATTAGGTGTTGGCTAGTGAGATATCTTCAGCTTGACCTAGAACACTTTGATTGACGATCTTGTTTGCGCGAACACAGTGAGTCTACATGGGTCTATCTATCACTCTCTAATAGGATTTTTATAACAGACTCTACATACATTCCACATATGTCTATTTTATCACTCTTTGTTGTTGGATAAGAAACACCTACGAAATTCAGTTTATCCTCAAGCTTTATTTGTTTGTTCAGAATTTGTTTGAGAGGTCAATATCAGTTTTTTACTTTATAAAAATCAAAGGAAATTCAATTTATCTTCAAGTTATCCTCAAGCTGCTAGCAAGAGATGAACTTCAACATAGTTTCTGGAGTCAATTGTAAGGGTGAAAAGAGTTGTTCTGAACTCAACTTTAGATAGATAAGTTTAGATAGACAAGTTTATTTAGATGGACAAGTTTCTGGACTCAACTTTAGATGGACAAGTTTATTTAGATAGACAAGTAGTGTATAGATTATAAGAATCTGAATATAGTCAGTACTTGTTGGGGGTCTCTACATGAACTCCACCTTCTTCCTACCTTGACCACCCCCATCTTCTGCTTCCTTTCTCGACAACCCAACATCATACATAGATACAAAGTTACAAACAAAATGGTGAAGAGTGAACAGAAGATCCAATCGAAAGCAATGTCATCGTCTTCGTCATCACTCTCTCCGCAATCACCGCCCTCACCCAATTCATACAAGAAGAAGTTCAAGGGAGTCCGAATGAGGAGATGGGGGTCATGGGTATCCGAAATCAGAGCCCCCAATCAGAAGACGAGAATCTGGTTAGGGTCATGGGGGTCATGGTGTTGAGTACTCTACACCAGAAGTCACAGCTCGAGCTTACGAAGCCGCCCTCCTTTGTCTCAAAGGCTCTTCTTCTAATCTCAACTTCCCAACAGACCCTTCTTCTTTCCACATTCCCACTGGCACCATCCTTTCCCCTAAATCCATCCAAAGAGTCACTGCCGCCGCCAATGCCCCTCCTCCTTCCTCCTCCTCATCCTCTCATCAAATTCATGACAACATCCAACTTTAACCAAATTTCTACTACGATTATCCTCCCATGGCCAATTCCGATGAGCATTGGTACGAATTCGATGCTTTCCAATCCCCTAAATACGTTGATCCTCTCATGAACTCCATGTTTTTTAACCCGTCTTCTGTCATGATCGTTGATCAACTCTACGAAGACGGCGATATCCCTCTCTGAAGCTTCTACTGATCAACTTTCATTATTCTTTCTGCTATATATACAATATTATATTCATTCATTCAACCTTCAGCTTCAGTATTGACTATATTCAGATTCTTATAATTTATACACTAGTTTAGGAGTTTAGAATGAAGACGATAATTTTAGAGAGTTTCAGCACACACTTTTTGGTGGGAAATCTCTCTCGTCCGACCTCCTCTATACATTTAAAACTGCAATTGTATTCATTTTGTAACTTTGTGACAGCAATCTAGTCTTGTTCCAAACAAAAACACAGTTAAAATTGCAAGAGTGAGGAGAGTTGTTCTGCTCATCATACAAAAAACCAAAATACATAGAAAACCATAGATGAAAAAAGGATGATTCTTCAAAGATCAATTCAAGAACTAGTTCAAGAAGCAGTGATAGGCATACAACGTACATTAGACAAAAATGCAAGCGTCCAATTCATAGCATATGAAGACTTTACCTCTGATTTGAGAATGATACTTCAATGACCAGTTCAAGCACAAATCCGCCACCCTCTTCAGTGTCTACAGTCGGTTTCAATGAAAAAATTGAAACCTAAACCTCAAACAAAGATATGTGTGGAAAGTTGTTAGACTCGAAAGGATGTATTAGAACAAGAAGGGAAATGATGGATATAAACTTACCTTAGATTAAGATTCTTCAAGGAGTAATTGATCGAAGTTTTTGTAAGCTCCAGCGAATTGATCGAAAGAACCCTAAATTTGGACGAAGATAGATGAAAAAGGGGCTAGGCGCGCAGAGGAAAAGCAAAGCGGGGAGTAAATTTTTTTTGAGATCCAGAGGACTTATTAATCCGGGCGTGTCTTATACAACTTTACAATCCGGTTTCCACAAAACCGGGTTATTTGGGTTATCACATAATCCGGACGTTCATATTATGGTGTATTTGTACCGCTTATCACATAATTTCGCAAAGTTTATATTCCGAATCGTAATTAAATCCGGATTATAATTATTTATTCATCCTATTTATTATTTTATAATCCATATATTACACGTCCGGATTATATGTTATGGAATATAAACCCAATTTTGTAGATAATGAGAAATTCCCCTTAGGGTTTCCATCGTCAGATGGGTTGTATATATAGATAAACATTATACATAATTACAAAAGACTGACCCTTATTTACAAATATTTACATATTCTATCAGTTAGCTTCAACTCTTATTGTTGTTTGTAATGCTGGAATACTATCAAAAGTATGATGCCCTGAACTACCCCCGGAATTGATGGCTTACATGCTGGATTTTACTATTGGAACATAAAACTTGAGGTTGTGGTTCTATGTCTTGAAACTTGATTTATCTAAATCTTTTGACCGTTTCCTTAATTCTATTTTGCTCAAATTTGGTTTTTCTACTCGTTTTAGTGAGATGATTTTGGAGTGTGTTTCTTCAGTCAATTTCTCTTTCAAAATCATTAATTAGATTGTGAGAAGCATTATCCTTTTTTTCCCGTATCTCTTTATTTTGTGTATTGATGTGTTATCGTCTATGGTTAGCAGATTAGTGGCCCGAGGCAAATTGTATGGTTTACAAATTTGCGAACAAGCTTCATTTATATCGCACATGACAACCTTTTCTTCACAAAAGCTAATCTAGATATTGTGATACAATCATGGATATTATTCACCGTTTTGAACCTGCTTCTGGCCAAAAAGTTTCCTTCAACAGTAGTTTTCAGCTACAAGAATGGTTACATCTTGCAAATCATATAGGCTTTGAACATCACAACCGATATCCAGGTCTTCCTACTACAATAGGTCGCTCTAAGAGAGAAATTTTTCAAGGTCTCACAAATAGAATAAGAAAATGGACAGATATATGCCTACCTAAGAATTTGGAAGGTTTAGGTTTCAGGGATCTCAAAGTTTTTAATCTAGAATTGATAAGATCGAGATCATGATCATGATCTCGATCTTATCAGGGTTCTTTATTTTTGTTATGGAATTGAAGCTTCGTCCACCAAAAAGACAATCCATTTTTCTTGGCATTTATCTTGTGGATCTATAGGTGTTAGAACTTTACACTTTAAAAGACATCTTGTTGATTCTCATTTATGCTAAAGATGTGATTTAGAAGATAAAGATTTTGCACATGTCCTTCTCCAGCTGAGGTCTGAAATGAAAGAAAACTCCTATTTGAATCATCAAACTGAATTTTGATGTTGCTTTCAAGGAAGAGTGGGTGTGAGTTGGAGTTATCTGGAGAAATGATGAAGGCTGTAACTTGTGGGCAAAGGTTTTCAATTCCAAAATGCACAAGGATCCTTTCATTGGGGAACTTTTAGCCATCAGGATGGGTTTGATCGATTCTCTTAACCAAGGGTTCCATACTCAGGTTGAGACGGATTCTTTGTCGGAAAAACTCGCACTTTTCTGACTCTCATCCAGTATATATAAACGGGTATTTTGTTGTGCACTTACACTAGTACGCCAACTTCACTCACAAGCTCTCTTTAGAAGCCTTTATTACCCTCTATCCTAAATTATTCCGATGTCTTCTCCCTCAATCTTATACAAGTCTAGAATTCTAGTCTAGTCAACAAGGTTCCGTCAAGTTTTAAATGACTTCATTGTCTTTCGGAAGGTTTCGCCGCCATCCGGAGTATTCCGCTTATTCCAGAAGGTTCAACCACCTTCCGGAATATTTCTCCTTCTTTTGGAGTAACCCATTGTCACAATATTTATATTTGAAAATATGAATTAGCCTAACACTTTGGTAGCGGCCACATGGATTGGAGCCATGGGTGGGCTTAACTAAGTCGCCGACCACCCCAACCCATTAATCATACCCAAAGACTTTTCCGCTGAATAAAAAACAAAAAAAAAACTTTTTACTACCGTTTCTCACTTTCAAAATTTTATTTTTGTTGGGCTAGTGGTCCTCTCGCCCTCTTAAATTTTGCATGCATACATTAAGGGCCCGTTTGGTTTAAACTCTAGAAACCGTAACGGAATGGAAACGAATCTAGTCCATACGTATATCCTTGTTCATGAAACTTTTTGGAATCATTTCTTGTGGTTTGAACTAATTGAAGTAGAACTTGATTACTTTTGATAACCTATAGGGAAACAAAATAGAGGAGACAAATGCATTTTGCATGAGACCACAAGGAATTATTCCAAAATAATTCATGCACAATGTACACATATTTACTAGATTCATTTTCATTCGTTTCCGTAACTCCGTTTCCGTTTCCGTTTTCGTTTCTAGTGTTACAACCAAACAGAGGGTTAATTTACAAGATGTTGGAATTTTAATGTATTTTTATATTTTTTTTAATTTTTTATCATTATTTTACTTTTACTAATAAGATTTAATTATCAATTAATTATTTAGTAATTGATATATAAATTTACACCTTAATTTACATTAAAGTTAGATAGAGAACTAGTATATATAATAATAAAATAGTTAGTCATATTATTTTTAGAGATAATTAGATAAAATGCACCCCAACATAAAATTCCTTAACTAAATAGCATAGGCCTATAATTTATTGACTAAATAGCATCTTTTAATCAATAATACCAGATTTGTCCCTATTAACATATCTCAATGTTATCCAATTTAGTTACAAGAGTATCTGAAAATTATTAATACAAAATCTAATTTAAGAAGGTAAATAATTCCTAGAATAATTTATCAATGTTCATGTTGGAACGTAATATTATTGAATTCGATAATTTTATAATATCATCGAAATGTATAATGTTACATGAAACTAGTATGTATACAAGAAATATACAAGAATTGAATATACATGATTTGCATTGAACTGTACAAGCATGTACGAGCCATATATAAGAATCTCACACGTTATTTGCAAAAAAAATGGATGATGTATGACTTACATGAATTCATAAATCTACCATCTTACAAGAACTACATAGATTAGTATAAGATAATAATAGGGATCTTCAATGTTACATGAAATTAATACATGCACAAGAAAGGTACATGATTGCAGCTACAAGATTTACATGGAACTGTCAAAATTAACGTTAATGTATAATTTTCAAAAAGAAAATTAAATTGTGAGATCCAACTTGTCCGGTTGGCATTAGGGTGGGAGGGAGGGACTACAAACCAGATATCAAGTCTCCATGACTACATTTGTTATTAATTTTTTTTATATATATTTCTTGTAAAAATTATAAAATTACAAGAAAATACTTATCATTTACAAGAATAAGTTACAAGATATTTTGATTGAAATTTTATTACGTTAACTCAAATTATTAACCATAGTTACAAGATAATTGATTGAAAATTTATTACGTTAATTAAAATTATTAACCATAATTACAAGATATTTTGATTGAAAATTTATTACGTTAATTCAAATTATTAACTATTAATGATTCACCTACTAGAATTAGAGTATATTACGGTTTAAAAGGAAATAATATATACAAAATCTTGTAATTGATTATATGAGGGCAATTTAGTCTAAAATTTTTAAATGATGCCATATACTAATAAAATTAGTGAGGTGGACAATTACTAAGCAATATAAGTGAGCTAATGCTACGTAGCAAATTCACTCTTATTTTTACTTGGTATAACTTTGTATTCCTAGAAACTAAAGAAAGTTCGGTAGTACAAAAATAAATGTTTTCTTATAATGTATTTTGTTTGATACTCTCAGGTATGCAATTAGGATAATCATCTTTTGTGAGACAACCATCCTAAAGCATCCTTGCGGATGAGGTCGTCCACTTCCAGAGTGGTTGCGGACGATAGCAAGGTGAGCCGTGACCCATTGTGCTAATCTACTCGCCACATTGTTGACTTCTTAGAGACATGAAAGAACCTAACATGTGGAAACCACGAGATCATGTTAGCAATATGAGTAATTAACAAGTCAATTTTCCACGGAGGTTTTCATATATTTCCGATCGAATTGATTTTTGTTAGATATATTATCTCCCTCAATTTCAAGGTTCTTGATTCCCATCTTAAATGCTTTACTCAGACCCTCCCTTAGCGCACATGCTTCAGCATGGAGGATAATCGTGTTTCCACATTGCCTATAGCCTAGAGTAGCAGTTGAGGTCTCGTGGTCACTCAAGATGAATCCAAATACACAATTGTCATTGTTATGTCTAGATTCGTCAAAGTTGAGGTTGACGAAGTCTCTTTCCGGTATTTTCAATGAGTTGGTTTTTTACTTTCTTTTGTTTTCTACTTTAAATAGATTTTTGTTTGTTCTCCTTCTTAGTTGCTTCTTCACATGCTTTAATTTGCTTTTGGACGTTAAGGTTTATATTTTGCAGCTTATTGTTACTAAATATACATTGATTTCTCATGTACCAAATATTTCACCACGTCACTGACAACTCCTAAGTGGGTTACAGTTTGTTGCGTTTTGCATATAAGTCGTCTTGCCCAGTTGGACATGGATTACTAAAAGTGTGCATGGTTTCAAAAGATTTATCTGTAGTCATCTTTCTAGTTACAACCGCCAAATGTAAATTGGAAGTATGCTTGAAAGGTAGTCACAGTTTGAGAGTCGGTATTTGAGGATCTAATTCTTTCCTGTTACGCAACTGAAATGGGTAAGTAAGTTGGATTTCACTTTGAGATACTGTGGGAAATAAAAAAAAAAAAGAGTATTCCATAGGATTATAATATAATACAGGAGAAGGCGCAACACTGAAGTTGATGAGTGACGAGGAGGCATCTCGAAAATTGTTAGACAGAGAGAAGAGGTGGCAGCAGTTACCACATAATACATTCTATTTCCTAGGCTATCACATACCGTCCACCTCCTATCCTTTAATCTCAACAATTACATATTACATTATTGACTTGAAGGGATATAGTTGCAACACTTACGTAACCTATATTTCATAATATTATTTTATTACTGCAACTCTGCAGACCTTATCAAGTTAGGGGGGGCAATACTTTGTTTATTCGTACCAAGGAGGCGAAAAGCGAAACAAAGTGATTTCTCCACCGCCACATTATATAAATGTTTCCGCAAGTAGCGAGTGACATTAAGAATTGCAGCAAACAAAATCGATCGATCGAAATGGTGGAGCTTCAGGAAGAGACTGCTCCTCAGGGAAGTTCGGTTTACGAAGCCAGCTCCAGTGGAGTTACCGATGAAGAGGAGGAACTTATTGGGTACGACGCACTGAACACTACTAGAAAAGCGGGCATCAAGCGACACTTTTAACAGCATTTTGCGACACCTTAAGGTGTCACAAAAATTATCAGCGACACCTTGAAAGTGTGTCACAATTTCCACCGTCACAATTGGCAAATGTGTCAATTGCAACACTTTAACGTGTCACAGTAAATTGAGACACCTTAAGGTGTCGCATTAGTTAATTACTTTGTGACATATATACTTGTCATGTTTCGATACATTTGCGACACTTTACTGTGACTCTTTGCGGTACTTGCTTTGCTTTTTTAACGCATCTATTTATGACACCTTAAGGTGTCACAATTTACAATTAATTTATAAAAAAAAATATAGAATAATATAAGCATTTGATTACATGCGTGTATATATAGAGAGAGAGATACAAGGCAACAATAAAAATGTAGAATAATAGCTTTGAAGCAGTGGGTGTCGTTTGCAAGAGTTGAAATTGCAAGAAGGATTGGTGTTGATTGGTATAACTAGAATTAGCCCTCTTGAACCTGAAAGCAGTTAGGAGGGTGGTCTGAGGGGAACCCATTAAGGTGAGGTTGAAGCGTTAGACGACACTAAGGGAGGTGTATGGGAAGCGGAAGGTGTTGTAGGAGTTGAGAAGGGCGGTTATGGCTTCCTTTAGTAATGTCTTGTAAGGCTCGGCCCTTCCTTGAAGGCCAGTCCCTAAGAAGTGACTGCACCATACTTTTGAGCTGTCAATAGACCGAATACAAACCCGTCCTTGGTGTCCGGGTTCACCACCTTCCAGTAGCCTCTTCAAGTACCACAAAGGAATAACATGATAAAACTTGACCTTCTGAAGGTGAATTTCTTGGAATGACTTTCTTTGTTGATTACCTTGCTAATGTAGGAAGATTGGTTAATGTATCCAAGTCTCTTCCAATAACAAAGAAGCAACAAGATTTCCATCACTATAGTTGACAATGATGAAATCAGGATGACCTTGTAACTCGCCAATAATTTCACCAGTAGCATCCTGATGATAACAGAAAACAAAAACTACATTGGAGTACCATGGAAAGAAACTTTCCTAACAGGTAAGTATTGAGGATGGAAGTTAAAAATTGAACTCTTAACATTTGATTCCATTGACTAAACAAACACTCTTTGTTGTATCAGTTCAGTAACAATCTGTTTCATTAGTGGTTTTTGGGCAAATTGTGTGATAAGTAACACCACAAAACATTCCTTAACCATGAACGGTATCAAAAGTAGTTATATGGGCATTTTGGTATAATTGGCACTTACTTATTAGTAGATGGAGTAATGTATAAAGGCTTTTACCTTTGCAAATTTCTCTAGAGATCCTGAAGAACACCATTATCTGATCGGAATGGAACCCTCAGAATATGAGTGTATTGTGTCCCACTGACTTTTTCCAGCCTCTGGTTGCACGAAGTCCCTTTCGCATCAGGAGTCAATCGAGTCACCTAAGGAAATTACAAAAAAGAAAAGAAGATTATACAATAAAGAGTATCAAATATGCTAAACACCAGCACATTATATATTCTTAGTTCAAGGTATGCAGAATGAAAACTTAATCATATAAGAATAGACACTCACAATGAGAATCCGAGGGGAAATATGTAAAAGATATTCTAGCTTCTAGCTCAAAACTTTTATACTACTAATTCAGTGTAGGAAACTTTCCAACTACTAAGTCAAACTTAGATAATCTTGACAACAAATAATTGAGATAAGGTTAGAACTTGTCTAGAAACAATGATTATCCAAATTCTCATAAATTCTCACATGATGAAAGAAGAGCATAAGCAATCTATTCAGGTGTGAGTGATAGATTATTTATGACCCTAAATTCATAAAATAATTGCTAGCTTCCAGCATCCTAATGCTCACAATCAAAATCACATTCAATAGATTATACTTACTACAAGCAAGCGTTTAAAATAACTTAGTGCTAAAAAGTCAAAAATACGAACATGATAATTGTTTTTTTTTTCAGGAAAAAAAACAATTATTACTTTCAAAAAAAGGATTATTACTTAAGACCCTAAGTTCTACACTAGAGCTTATATTGTACATAGATAAAATCAAAGCCACTGGCATATATACACATGAGATGATAGCATAGGAAAGCATAGCTGAGAAAGACTACCAGTAATGTATAATACTTGAGAAAGGTCAAAGTAACAGTAAATTCTCCTACAATTTCAACAATAGATACAGGGACTGACTACATCAAAATTCAGGAGCACCTCTTTATATATACATTGTAATAAGAAAGATGAGGTAAAAGAAACAAGCAAAAAATCATTCTCAATAAAGAGGGCCAAACCAAAGCACATACAAATCATCCTTTCAACAACCAAGAATTTCAGCATACAAAGCGTTCAGGTTGTAAAAGTTAAAGTGAATGCGTGTCGTCACTAAAAAAAGAGAAGAGTTTCAGCATCCTAATTCTCAAGCATTTCTTGCATAAAAGTGGACACTCCTCGCAGCTACATGAAAGAAGAAAATGGCCACTAAATGACAACTGGGATTATAGATAACAGTTATAAAACATTTTCTCAATCCGGACACCAGGACAAGGTAGTTGGACAGGGTACCGTGCATTCATTGAACAGAACATATCATCTTAAGAATTCAACATTACGAAATATACGAACAAGGACAAAGACCGAGAATGAAGTACTAGATTGAAAAGCCAATAATCTCGGTAGTTAAAAGTTAAGTACGATTGCTCAATTTTCACATCAACGATAGTAATACATCAAGAGCAATTTGAAGTAGAAAAATGAATGTGAGATCAAATGGAACGAAAAAAGGAGGGATTAGATTCGTTTACCTCTCTAGGGCAAGCGGTGAGCAGGGAGCGAACACCGACCTTGAAAGATTTCTTCAATTTTGAGTGCCTTGATCCAATAGCAGGAGCCACGGAACGAAGATCTTGACTGGTGTCGTCCATAGTTGGAAAGCAAAATTAGGTTTACCAGATCAAAATTTCGGAAATTGGAAACGGACATTTGGGAGAGAGTCTAGAATGAAAGTCCTACACTATCGTCTTTTTAAAATTGGAGCAATTCTTTTCCCGTTGTCAACTCGAATTTCATCAGATCAAAATTTGGTGCTTGTGAACACAACGATGGAAGACTGGTTCTATCGACCGAAGGGAAGGGGAAAAGAGACAAATAAACTTTGTGAGTCTACAAGACTAATGCGACATCTTTAGTGTGGTTAAAATAAAATAAAAAAGTGACGTTTTTATATGTCTTTATATGTACCATTTGCGACATTTGAAGGTGTCACTATTTGTATCATTTGCGACACTTAAGGTGCCTCTTTTTGTGCTAATTGCGACTTTTATATGTGTCCGAAATTTGCGACACATTAATGTGTCCTTGATATTGTCATTTGCGACACCTATATGTGCCGGAAAATAGAGGCACCTTAAGGTGTCGCAATTTAGCGAGAGTTTTGCGGATGCAAATTTTTTGCGACGCATTGACATTGTGTCGGAAGGAAGGTGTCGCATATAACGCGCATTTCTAGTAGTGGAAGAGGCGGATGTGGAAGGACCGCGTCCTTATGCAGAAGATGCAAGCCGAGAGGGATGAGGGCAGTGGCTCCAAGGAGCAACGCTCTAGAAGGAAAACCATGCTCAGGTCACAAGACGCCATCCTCAAGTACATGGTCAAGCTCATGGAGCACTACTAGAAACACGGACTATATGCGACACTTTTCTTCCGACACTATGTCAATGTGTCGCAAAAAATTTGCATCCGCAAAACCCTCGCTAAATTGCGACACCTTAAGGTGTCGCAATTTTCTGGCACATATAAGTGTCGCAAATGACAGTATTAGAGACACGTTAATGAGTCACAAGTTTCGGACACATATAGGTGTCGCTAATGGAACAAAAAGAGACAGCTTAGGGTGTCGCAAATGACACATATAGAGATATCTTTGTGTGTCGCAAATGACAAACATAACGAGACCTTGAGGTATCGCTTTTTTATTTTATTTTAACGACACCGAAAGGTGTCGCAATATTAAATTCTAAATTCTCACGTCGGAATGTTAGGTTACTAAAAGGATATTAGAAAAAGGAAAAAGGATATTAGAAAAAAAAATACTAAAAACAACTCTCAGACTTACGCCGCTCTGGAGTCAGCCGCAGAGGTGGGAGAGAGAACGATAGACGACCGCTCTGGGGTCGATCTTTTTCGTTCCATCGCGAAGCAAGTTACGTCGATCAGGTTTCTCCTCATTCTTTGGTTTCTCCTTTAGAGTCGGTCAGGTTTCTCTTTCTCTAGTTTCTCCTCTTTCTCATCTTGAGAACTTCTACATTGGTTGAGATTAGGGTTTCGATTTTGACTGTATTGGACTTTATGCGTTTATTTGCGAAAGTTGAAATCAAATTTTCATTACTGCCATATCAGTTGAAACACTGTAATTTCCATGTCTCCTTTGCTTCTCCTTACTCCAAATCAGCGGTACGCTAGTGGTAGTCGGAGTAGAGTAATTCAGAACTTCCATTCGAATCCCGCCTTTCTCTCGTTTGCAACTCTTCTCAACTTCTTCGATTTAGAATCTATTCCACTGGCTTTCTACACTATTGACTTTGCTACCTTGCTCATTCATGTGTTGTATAGAATCTATTCTATTCTATTTTATTTTATGGAATTCTATAACTTCCTGAGTATATGACGGTGATTCATTTCAATTTTCTACACTAGCTCGTTTGCGCAGGAACTTTCTCTGAGCACAGGTTGTCTCCTGAATGCGGAGCAAGCTTCTCCTGTTTGTGCCAGTCTCCCTCGCCCATTCAGTTCATCTATAAGGTCGTTTAACCAAGGACATTATTCTTCTGCCCTTGGACTAGGTCCAATTGCCCAACCATTGAGTATTGCCTCTGACAAAATTGATTCTCCTCTACCACCGCTTTTCAGGTACTGTTACAATGACTTTGCACTTATTTTCCTCATATTTTTCAAGTACTTTCGGTGATTACTTTGTGAAAAACTAAGTGTGGGGTCAAAATTGTGCCTTGATAATCTTGTTAAAATTTTTGGACTGGCTTGCGAATATGACTCCCTGAAGTTATTAAGGAGATTGTGGTAATTTAGATACAATAATTATTTTTTTAGAACATTACATCTTGATTTTGCTTTTGTTTTGAGATGCCGGATAATATTCAATGACGAAGGCCTTTCTTTTTAGTTTTAGCAAGGATTAAAGTTCCATCACCTAATAGAGGATAGTTTTGTCCTATGGAAGCGACCTGTCATATTTTTTATAAAGTAGTTGTCTTAGCTATAACCTAATTGTTCCTTATTATTCTTGTTGCTTCTGAATAGTTACTGCAACATCGTGTTGCTTCTTCCCCATGAGACTAGCTAATACCAAGGACATAACTCTAGATATGAGAAAAACAGGACAAACTCTCACATGCTGATTTGATCAGTGTTGCTTGTGGGAACATAGTACACGGTCTTTTGCAGGTATGCCTCAATTGATATCCACATGTCATCTCCTAGTTTTCATGTTGCCCTTGTGCTAAATTGGATTGAATTTACAGGACTCAGGAACTCCTTCACATCCACTTATGTTGCCCTTTGCCTCTGAACGCATTGGAGCTGGTACCTCAGAGCCTTTGTTATCAACAGGAGATGCATTGGATAAATACCAGATAGTTGCATCCAAGGTGACATTTTCGTTCTATTTCATGTTAATGGCGTTCATTTCTATTTCTCTTAATGTTCGATTATTTGAGCAAGCTAGCTATTATTTCTTGGGAAGTCTAGACTTCACTTGTGTACTTAGCATAATTGTTGGGGTTTTTTTATCATTTTAAGATCAATATGATGAAATTAATAGTGCCCTAGGTATTTTCATTGATGTTCTAAATGCATTTGTTGAGGCTATTGAAAGAAACATATTGTAGTAACACTCAACATGGGGGCAGTAGAAATGACTGTATATGATAATGGCGTGTTGATAGTCTATTTTCATGTTCTTGGTATCTTGATATATAGTATTAAACGTGACAGTTAATATTTTAATATGTTATCAATGATTGCTGGTTTTTACTTCGTTATATGGTATTTAGTTGGATGCTTTGCTGGCTAATGATAGCAGAGAAATAAACATTAAGGTATATTTTCCTTTGACTTCCGTGGGAGTGGCTTTGGTTCATGTTGCTAAATCTTGTCTTTCTTATGTTCATACTTGTGTTTTTTGAAAGACAAATTAAAACAATGTTTCTGGTGCTTTGCTTATTGCTCATTGCCTCTTACAGACACATCTACAGTCTGCCGTTTCTGAAGTTCCTTAGATTATTCTAAGATGTGTTACTAGACACGAACCAGCCTTGGTTATGGCTCAAAAGGTAATTGTAGGGCACTTTTCATCAAGAAGAAACTTTGCATTTGTATCATAATGATTATCATAATTTGGTGTCATGACAGATTTTCAAAGCATTGTATGAGAATTCCTCCAACAGTTTGCATGTGGGGGTTCATCTTGCAGTATTGGTTGCCATTCGTGACGTTTGCAAGCTTGTTGTTAAAGAATTGACTAGTTGGGTATGATAGCTAGAAGTTCTCTCTTTCATTTTTTTTTTGCATTCTGAAGAGCTTTTTAATATGGTTGTGTACGTCATTCATATTTTAATCCCATTTTTTCAAAGCACTGTATCATATGGTGATTGATGTTGATCATCTGTGTAATCAACCCTGAGTGAAGTGCCTGTAATCAACCCTCAGGGAAGGTGTTAGTGGTGTAGATTCATATTTTACTACAACAATCTCCCGTGAGACATATGCTAGCATGTATGGCCCGACCACTGGTGACAAAGTTCGAATTGGGGACACTGACCTCTTTAAAGAAATCGAGAAAGATGTTGTACATGTGGATGAATGCATATTTGGCGGAGGAAAGGTTATAAGAGACGGGATAGGACAAGCATCTAGCTATTCAACAAATGTTTGTCTACATGTTTTTATTACCAATGCTATTATAATTGATTATACATGTACTTTTAAGGCTGATATTGGCATCAAGGAAGGTAATATTGTTGGACTTGGTAAATCAGGAAATCCGGATATCATGGATGTTGACCCGAGAAACATGATTGCTGGGGTAACACCTACTTATAGATATTCTCAAACTTTATCATGTTCTATACTTGCTGATTTGAATGCTCACTTCTGTTCTTGGATTCATAGGTTAACACCGAGGTTTATGTTGGCAAGGGGATGATTGTCACTACTGGAGCTATTTGACTGTCATGTGCATTTTATTTTCCCACAATTAGCTTAAGAAGCTGTATACCTGCACCATCACAAATGAAGCATATGCTGTAATCAACTGATGATCTACCACTTAGTTTTGGCTTTACTGAAAAGGTACTATTAGTTCTATTAGGAAATAGTCTCTTTGTGAGTCTGATGTTATGCTTGATATTTGAATTTCTGTTGGACAGGGAAATAATCCAAACTTGATGGACTACATGAAATAATAATCTAATGTTCTTTGAAGGAGTTAGCAAGGATCTGTGACTTTGACATGAAGCAAGTGTTCAAGGAAGGACTTATTTGAAGAATAGTATGAATTTTTGATATTTTGTAAGAACAGTAGACTAATCTAATGTTCTTTGAAGGAGGTTTATGATTAACACTCTATTTTGCAAGAATTCTTAATGTAATAAAATTATTTTATTTCTACTAGTTTGTGAAGCAATCAATATGAAAATATTGTGTATTGGAGCATTCTCTTATATATATATATATATATATATATATATATATATATATATATATATATATATATATATATATATATATATATATATATATATATATATATATATCATTTTGATATTATTGCAAGTGGTGTTGAAGAGAAAACCTTATTGTTAAATTAAATTTTTTTTCCCGTAACTTAATTGTAATTGCGACACCTTGAGGTGTCCGAAACATTTGTGTTAAAAAACAAAACAAGTATCGAAGATAGTCGTCTTATAGTGTCGCAAATGTATTAAAGAATGACAGACATACGTGTCGCAAATTTATTAACCAATGCGACACCTTAAGGTGTCGCAATTTACTGTGACACGTTAAAGTGTCGCAATTAGCACATTTGCCAATTGTGACGGCGGAAATTGTGACACCTTTTCAATGTGTCGCTGATCATTTTTGCGACACCTTAAGGTGTCACAAAATGCTATTAAAAGTGTCGCTTTATGCCCGCTTTTCTAGTAGTGGAGGTCTGCAAGGCTCAGGGCTTCGTCTACGGGATCGTCCCGGAGAAGGGAAAGCCGGTCACTGGCTCCTCCGACAGCCTCCGCCAGTGGTGGAAGGAAGGTGTCCGTTTTGATCAAAACGCCCCCAGCGCCATCGCCGACTTTCTCCCGAGCCTCCTGGCGGAGGCGGAGGCGGTTGAGGAGGTGGACCCCGTGGAGGCGGTGTCGACGTTCCTCCCCCTCCTCCAGGACCTACAGGACACGACTCTAGGGTCGCTCCTGTCTGCGTTGATGCAGCACTGCGACCCACCCCAGCGGAGGTACCCTCTCCACAGAGGGCTGGCCCCACCGTGGTGGCCCCGGGGAGACGAGTTGTGGTGGGGCCAGCAAGGTAAGGCTCTGGACCAAGGGCCGCCTCCTTACAGGAAGCCGCATGACCTAAAGAAGGCGTGGAAGGTGAGTGTGTTGGTGGGCATAGTGAAGCACATGTCCACCCAGAAGGGCAACATGGGGCAGCTGGTTCGACGATCCAAGTGCTTGCAGGACAAGATGACATCCAAGGACTCTATAATTTGGTCTAAGGTTGTCAACCAGGAGGAGGCCCTCTCCAACCTCACCAAACAGTGTCTAGTCATCTCCGCCGACGATGATGGCGATGAGAACGAGACTTCAGCTGGAGATAAGAGGAAGCGCGCTTCGGATGAAGGCCTTGCGGTGGATGTCGAAACGCCCGAGTATCCTTGCCACAACAACGAGTGTCCGCAAAGCCAACACGGCCTTGGATTCCTCGATAAGAGTTCGCGCAAGGATCATGAGGCAAGCTGCTGTCACAACGCCCCCGGCTGGGAGCAGGGGGAATCTAGCGCTATGGGCGCCCATCGAGGAGTAGGAGATGAGGTTCTGTGGGGTAATGACACGTGGGAGTGGGAGGCCGCCGCCGCTTCAGATCAAGATATTAACTGGGATAGTGTAATCCAAGACCTCGAGCTAGATGGAGCATACAAATTTCATACGGAGAGGAATCCGAGTCCACCCGATACACATGACGACGACCAAACTTTCCTTTGGGATTTAGATTATAACAACTCCACCTAAACACACATTATACTTTCTACTTGTTTTCTTTCTAATATCCAAGTTGTCAATTTATTTCGCCTTGTTATTCCCAAATTCAATTCAAAATGGCTATATGCCTAAATCCTTTAAGAATTTACAAGTTAAGTCAATGTTTGTTACAATAAAACAATAATAAAAAAATAGTTAGGGTTCCCTTTCATCATATAGTTGTTATAATACATATTTAGTTTCTAACAATTAAACGTTAACACTTTAGATTGTCAAGGAAACACAACATACAATGAAAACTATACACAAATTTGGAAAGACGCCAAAAGAAATGATGACGGGAGAAACCCTCTATGGAAAGGAAATCTCTTTGAAGACCATTTAAAGTTCTATTTGTGACAATTATTCGTTAACCATTTAGATTGGGTCCTCAAATTTGCACTTTTTCTCTTAATATTCGCTAAATTTTAAAATTCCTCTTGTTTTCTCTATATACTCATTTTTAATATATTAAATTAAAAATTCATTATAAAATAACAAATATTCAGAAAAAAAAAAATTAAAACAAATTATAACCTCATTATATTTTAAACTAATAAATTTAGAATATAAGTAGTTTTAAAATATTTTTTAATTAAAAAAAAAGTAATTAAATAAATTAAAAATATTTTTGTTTTTCCTTTTTGTGTCGGGATTATTTTGACTTATAGCACCTGATTAACATACACAAGCATAACCTAACAAGGATTCACAACTTTTTAATCAAAAATTCTCTTTTTGATTGAATAGAAATTATAAAATGCAAACTTCATGAATGAAGTCGCAAGTGTCTCATAATATTGTGAAAATTAAATTCAAACTGAGTTATCTAATAATTTTCCCTTGTAAGGCTATTTATAAGGAGCTTTTCTATGTAAAATAACAAATATATCTTTTAAAAGACAATCAAGGAAATATATGTTTAAAAGATATAAAAATAATTATCTCAAAGATGGATCAAACACTAACAATTACCTTAAAGAGTGTTTGAGAGATTTTTAGGTAAGAAAATAAAAGATAGTTGCCAAAATTAAAAGATCGTTGGCCGAATCTTTAAGCACGCGTCAGAGACGAAATATCGGGTGGAATCTCGGCCGAGATTCCTGAGTGTTAACCGATATTTTGCATCTTCCATGCAATCCTCCATTCCCCCGGGTCCTCCCATGGATGCAACTTGTTAGCATCCCTTCCTTGAGTCTCTCCTGCTCTTGGCTCAGTTATAGGTCTATGTAATGTAGGCGATATCAAGGATGGTCTCATATCAAGTTGAATCAAGTAGTGGTATTATATTGGATGAAATTAATCAAAAATATGCATAATACATGACAACAACTAAAGTAATACTTTTATTGGATGATTTCTCTTGAAAATTTAGTTCTCTTGAAAAGTAGTGTTGGATTAGTTTGATTACTATTGTATTGCTAGTTGTACATGTCAACAATCGTTTCATTTCTCAAAAGTGGTATGAATAGGTTTCTATAAAAGTTTGTTTTGAACATTTCTCAAAAGTTTCAATTATGTCTTACTAGTTTAATACATGTCATCAGTATTTTCTTTGTAATTGTTGCAAATCAATTAATAATTTGGGGTCTTCTCTCTGAAAATTACAAAATCCTTGGTTATTCCATGTTGAAGAACATTGATACAAATGACGATGATCCTAAAAATTTATCCACGTGATAGGAAAAAACACTAGTGTATTTTGTTGGTCTAACCAAACACTCATTTGTGTTTAAAGTATAATAACACCAATATATTCTAAAAACGTATTCAAAAACACTAGTGAATACTAAAACTAGTCTTTTCCTTTCCATTCAATCAATCCTCATTGTTATGATAAAATAACTATACGAGACGGCGCTACATTGAAATTTATGAGGGAGGAGGCATATCAAAAATTGTAAGACAGAGAGAGAGGAGGTTGTGGCTAGTGGCAGCAACACAATCACCACATAATAAATTATTTATTCGTCATACCCACTACGTTTCAACTCTTTCCTTTCAAAATATCCTATATGCATCGTTAAGATATTCCACAACTTAGAAATCCATATATATATATATATATATATATATATATATATATATTGACTCGTATGTAAACAGCCCTTATAGTGTTCAATGAGAACGAATAGTAGCCCTTGATCTGATTAATCCAAAGGCTGAAATTTTACCTAAATATTCTATAAAAAATACAACCCACTCTCTTGATTGGAATGTGTAATATACTCTCCAAAAAAAGGCAATTTTGATATTTTTTTAATAATTATAAATGAGATCTTCTTCCACTATTTTAGGCAGTTACAATTTATAGAATCTTCCAATTAATTAATGAGATAATTGGTGAAATAGGGCCCTTTTTGTTTAGTGTAGATTAACTAGGCCCCTAATAATATCCAACAAAAATATAAAGATAAATAAAAGTATTAAGGAGATAAATTAGGGAGATAATTGAGCATTTAATAAATCCACAATAATAAACTAACTTAAATATTGAAACGGATTTGAAAAAAAAAAGGAAACCGAATGAGAGAGATTCTCGCAATCTATATATATGAGTGGTTACATCCGTCAATCACAAACACAATCACCGCTGCTTTACTCTCATTTTCATCTCCATTGAATGAAGATTCAAGGTCTCATCTTTCTCCCTTCTAGATATATCTTTCTCTCTTCCATTTCGTCTCTATTTTATTCTCCGTTGAAGTCGATGCAAGTTATCGTTTCTATCCCGCTCCATTGAAGGTTATTGAAGGTCGGTTATATCCATCTCCATTAAAGGCCGCTCGAAACCTCTTCACAAGTTATCATCTTCTCCGACTACAAAACAAGTACATTTTCTAACTCGGATGTAAGTTTCTTGCGACATATTACAGGATTATGTACCCGATTTTGCCAAAACAAACATTATGTATTACATGTAGTTGCTAATAAATATTATATACTAGTTATGCATCACACATAGTTGCTGATAAATATTTGCTGATAAACATTATGTACGCTTTATTTAAATAAAGCAAATAATGTAGTTGATTGCCACCGTATTATGTAACAGATCGATCTATATCAACAAACTTCGAAGGACATAGTCAATATGTATCAGATTGTCTCCGTCTTATGTATCTGATCGAGCTCTCTCAACAATTATGAAGAAATCAAGAGGAGAAACAATGGCTTCCATTTTGAAGAACTCAAGATCATAAACTCAGTTGCAGCAACAATGGCGTCCGAATTTTCTCTAAAATAGCTCGTTTGATTGATATTCCCAAATTAATGGAGATTGTCCACGATTTATTTCCTTGTTTAACGGCTGACAATAACTATTAATTTTTTTAATTAAGATTATTAATACGCCAAATCAAGATAGAGAGATATTTAGCAAATCTAAAGAATCTTCTATATTATATGAGATTAATCTTTTTAGTAAAATATAGAGGGGCCTAGTTTGTTAACATGAAACAAAATGGGCCTAGTTTGTACACACTATTACATAAGTTGCCTACTTAGCCAACTCATCCTTAATTAATAAGGGTAGTAAGGAATTCCAACATAATCGTTCGAACGCAATATCATCCATTTGGCTGCTACCTTTTGCTGAAACTACATGGTCTCCATTGTCGCCAGAAACCTAACCATATCTTCGCCGTAATAATTAACAGTAAGTGATTTGTTTTCACTATACAATATACCCATCATCAAACACTCGGTTTTTGTTCTTTAAACTGTTGTAGTCATTTTAAAGTCTTACGTTTTTTATCATTATATGTCCACATTTATTGGTTGATTTGTGTAAGGCATTTTGGCAAGCTACAGTTTCGAAATCGATGGAAGAAGGTAAGTGAACGTGAAATGCCATACACAATTAAATTAATATATTAACAGATATTTGGTTTTATATTAACGACTATATTTGACTATACCACCGAATACGGTTTACAAAATGGTTACGAAAACAGATTCGGTAACGGTGATGGTTTACCCAATCATCAAACATTAAACATACTCGTAATCATTATTTATATTTCAATTCTCAGAATATAAATCTATATTGAATTTTTTACAGATTCCGCAAGTGAAAGAGATTGAGATGTTGATGGATTCGGCATTGATGGTAACATGGAGAGTATGGATGAATTTTATGAAGCAGCGGCAAACGAAGAATTCAATGATGGAATAGTCATGACGCAATCACCGGGGAAAACAAAATATTGGACTCCGCATTACGATGAATCAACACATCCACGTATTGAAATGTGTTTCAAGACGCTGGAGGAAGGTACGGATTTTTATAAGGCGTATGCTAAGGAAGTCGGTTTTAATATTCGTTTGTCATCTTCACGTGTATGCTCAAAAGACGGGACTCTATTGCATCGTCGCATATTGTGTAGTCGGTCAGGATTCAAGGGAAATGTACCCACTACCGAAAAGCGTCATAGAGTTTCAAATCGTTTTGGTTGCAAGGCAATATTTGCTATTAAGTTTGCCGGAAACAATGGGTACACTATATCAAAATTTGAGGCTAAACATAATCATTCGCTACTTGAAGGAGTGTCGAAGAAATTCATCAAAACAAACTCGAAGCTTGATTACGCACATCAGAAGTTTTTTATAAACTGTGCAAAACCTAATTTAGGTCCATCTATGTCACACCGTTTGATGAACGAAATTATGGGAGGGTGCGGAGATGGTGGACCTATTGTGAAGGATTGTCAAAATTTCAAGAGGGATTTTGTTACGCTAGAAACGTATAGCACAAAAGTCTTACAATTTATAACTCGATATATTCTCCTAACTCCTAGCGAACCCACAGTGTATGGGTCGTTTTGTAGCAAGGATAGTATTCCGAGGTCGAACACGAAGACTAAGGTGAAATCAAATCAAACAAGTGATCATGGATAGTGCAAATCTAGTCTAAGAAAAGAGAAAGAAATAAAGAAATGAAAATCATGATATTTTTTGTTGGTTTTTTGTGGTGATTAAGCAAAGATCAAAAATCATGCAAGATTATAGATCAAACAAACGACTCAAGCTAGCAACACAAACAAGCAACACAAACACAAGATATGTGATCAAAGAGAGAAAAGCGGATTCTAGGAATTGGAACTTCTGGTTATGGCATTGGACTCAAGCATCTAATCAACCTTGGACAAGCTGCGGTAAGTTAGGAAAAGGGTGTTTCTCAAATGGGATCAATCACCGGGTAGGTCTCATGGTCCACTAATCCCGCACCTAAGGTCCTATTACCGGGTAAGTCTCTAGGAACCTAAAGTTGGGAATTCTATACAAACCGGATTGCTATCTAGGGGTCAAACCTCTCCTTACCGGGTAAGTCTCGGGAAGGCAAGTCCTAAGCAACAATCCTAGCACACTCAGTCCAATAGTGGCTTGCGAGGCTCACTACTACCTAGGGTTCATCATCTTGGGTATCTAAGATCAGGAACACCGGGTAAGTCTCTTCCCTCACTTAGCTTGCTAGCATTATGTCACCCTAAGCTAGATTATGCTTAACAAACACTAGGATTTCAACAATCTAACATCCTAACATACAGATTTATCAATACAAGCACAATAGAGAAAACCACATGCCAAAACCACGGTCTAGATTTTGGATGAACAGGTTGTGGTTCTATCAGGGGTTAGGTTTCGAGCAAGCAAATCATCCAAGGGTACATTCAAGTCTATTCTATCATAGTCTAAGCCATAACCATCATTCTTTCACCCTAGAATCACAACTACTTAGCCAACAACATGCATTTTAAGATCCAAACTCAACATGTAAGCATTCATGGCTTCCATAGCAATAAAATGAAATAAGAGTGAAAAGAAACAAGTAATCTTAGCTGAATATGAGATTAAACAAGACTTACAACCCTTCAAACACAGCTCCAAAACATTCCTTACAATGCTTTCAAAAGTTCTTCAACAAAAATCACTAAAAAAAAACTCAAAGGTTCACTCTAAATCTAAGTTTTGATGTTTTTGTTCTTCTTTCCCAAATGAGAGTGTTTTCTTCTATTCCAAGCCTATACACAATGGAATGAGAGAGAAAAAATGTGAGAGAATCCACTCGCCAACCTGCAGGACCACTTCTATATTCCACCAATGAGCAAGGGTCGGACAAAGAGATCGTGGGACAAGTGTCACAGCTGTCCAGAAGAAACCACAATCTAGATTTTCCTTTGGGCCGTGGTTCTTACCAGAAACTCTCCTTGGATCACCAAGTCATATGTTGGTGCAAGACATGCACCAACAAGGTCCTATGTGTTCTCCTTTACTCCTAGCTTGCTCCTTAATGAGTCCGAAGTGTGCCATCACGAGGAATGATCCTCGAATGTGCCGATTAAGTTCCAAACGCTCCCCAAAATACCTACAAAACCGACAAGAGCTTGTGTAGATGTCTATTTCGACAATGTGGATGAATTAAGCGTAAACGCGACGAACTAATGCCAAACCATACATGAATAACGGGAAAAACTATCTAAATGAATGCCTAAACTAACGTCATAAATCATGTCATCAGATTTAATGGCCTACATATCCGGTGCGGATGCACAAATGATTTTGGATACATTCCACAAGAAGCAAGAGCGGTGTAGCGGTTTCTACGTTGCATATGATGTGGACGAAGAAAAACGACTCACAAGGTTGTTTTGGTGTGACCCAATTGCTAGGGCAAATTTTGATGTGTTTGGCGAAGTGGTACCTTTCGACTCTACGTATCGATCAAACAAGTAAGTTTAAACAATATTTTTTGTATTCAATCACCATATTTGATTAATTTGTTATAATTGGAATTATTTGTTGTATCATGAACATCTCACCAGGTATAGTATGGTATTCGCTCCCTTTATAGGAATGGATAACCACCGTAAATCGATTACATTTGGTGCTGATCTACTTTTGAAAGAGGACGTGGATTCTTACACATGGATTCTACGCCACTTTAAGAAAGCAATGTTCAGGTCTCCTGCTGTTATCGTCACCGATCAAGATCCTGCCCTTAGGATTGTTATGCCAGACGTATTCCCCGATACTCGACACCGCTTTTGCATGTGGAATATAATGATGAAATTGCCACTACACGTAAGGAACACTTTTGTATATTTGGTATACAATTTTTAGATGTCGAATATGTGATATAAATAATAACGAATATATTATGTTATTACACCGAATATATCTAGGCGTTATAATTTTTTACGATCTAACAGGTGCACAAAGTTGTGTTGTTGAACAAGGATTTTAGGCTGAAGATTAACAAGGTTGTTTGGAGTTACGCGACTACAATCACGGAGTTTGAACAACAATGGGGGAAATGATCGATGAATTTGACTTGGGTGCAAACACTTGACTTTCATCAATGTACTCGTTGCGGCAACTCTAGATTCCTGCATATTTTAGGGACGTATTATTCGGTGGACTGATGCGTACAATTTCGATATCTGAATCAGCTAATAGCTTTTTCGGTAGATACAACAAGCGAAATTTCACACTCATAGAGCTAATAATGCAGTTTGATAGTGTTATGGATGCTCAAAGGCATGCGCAATCAAAGTTGGACATGGAATTTGAAACCATGACACCCAATTACAAAACACCGCATGAAATAGAGAGGTTTGCATCTTCTGTATACACTCTCAAGACCTTTGCAAATGTACAATATGAGATATACTTTGTGTGTGTTAGCTGCAATGTCACTGATGAGACTGTTGTGGATGGTTATAAGACTCATGGTGTCCGTGACGAAGGGCTTGGATTATTTACTATCCAACATGATTCGGATGTGAGAAAGTCAACATGTACATGCAACATGTTTAATAGGGTTGGTATCCCTTGCCTTCACATATTATGCACTTACAAGTATATGTATATGAAGGAGATCCCGAATGAGATGGTGTTACCTCGGTGGAGAAAGAATGCTAGACGTGTAGCTAGTACGAACATAGATCAGGTAGTTATCCAACAGTGTATTGCGTTGGAAGAGAAAAAAGAATTAACAAATAAGATATGGAGTGCAATATACTCAACGGTTGGAAGTGCAGTTGATGACACTGCAATGCTAGAAGATTTGTTGCAAACTTTCAATGCAAAAAGAGCCGAATACATGAAGTCCGATGATGTAGTACTCACTGTAAATCCATCAAAACAAGACATGGTTGAGAGTTTTGTTGGAATAAAAGTTCCACCGGATGTTACCATTCAGCCACCGGTGAAAGCAAAGAACAAAGACACTCATCTAAAAAGTAGTCTCGAAACTGTAACTACGAAAGCAAACAAACCACTACGTATGTGCGCAAGATGTGGTCAGCTCACTACACATGACAAGAGAAATTGCAAGTAGTCCCTCGAATAAATACTATATGCTCATGAATTTGCAATAAACTTTCTTTATTATTTGACTCTTTATATCACGTATGGTGTGGAACTTGTATTAGATGAATATGATATTTTACAAACTTGTTATCTTTACTCAATCATAAACAAGTAACTAGTTAATCTGAATCCGTAACACAAACATTATAACATTCAGACATTATATCGAGTATATTCGGCAAATCAAACTTTTATATTCCTTACTTATATTGTTTATATTCAATAATAGCGGTCATTAACATAAAATACACTAATATATTATATATCAGGTAACTATACATTGTATATTCTATAAAATATAACATCATATGCGGTGGAAAATGTAACGGATGTGATTCATAACATACAACATATAATATACAAAACATCCATTAAATATATAATGTATATTCTCTGATACATATCTTTGACGAGACATTATATCGAGTATATTCGGCAACTCAAACCCTTATATTCCTTACTTATATTGTCTATATTCAGTAACAGGGGTCATTAACATACAACACACTAATATATTATATATCTGTTAACTATACATTGTATATTCTATAAATATAACATCATATGTGGTGAAAAGTGTAAAGGATGTGATTCGTAACATAAAACATATAATATACGAAACATCCATTAAATATATAATGTATATTCTGAAGTTATGTCGTTCATATTCGGTGATTTGTATAATTAATATTCCAGCATATATAGACTGGTAATCGGTGTTAGCATACAAGATAAAAATCTTACTCCAATGGCTGTTGTAAAATAGTGTTTTGACAATAATAAAGATAGTAGTGTCAAACACAATAATCCATACATAAGTGTTCAAAATATCAAAATAGAGAAAGAAACGGTAGAATATAGTTTGACAAAGTGTAGCAAAACGGTTTTCAAAAGCAACATATCAAGATAACAACTTGGTACGTCTATTCATCATCATCTTTAGCGTTGTTAATCTCCAAAGCCCCTCTAGCAACCATATGCGGTATGTCAGGCATCACTGTGTTCTCAGACCAATGGAGCAAAGTATATAAATATTTGACCCTCAACACCCCAATACTTTTCCGGGTTCCTCGTGCAAAATTACAGTCCCGGTTGACATCCCCCTTGTAAGTTTCCATGTGACGCATCAGATATATACCGCTGTCTTCGCTAACACTTGAAGCCTCCATCACTACACGATCTTGTTTTTTCATTCAACTCCTCAAACCTCAACTTTAACGAGTTGTTACGAAACTGCGACTTCCATGCCTTTACCACCTCACTGGTTTCCTCAAGGCCAGTTGTACTAATCCTTTTGCCTCCTAGAGGAAGCCCAAAACAAATATGAACATCAATCTCAGTAATGTAAATGTTACGCCCGCCTGGCAATTCCAAGCTACAATTGTTCTCGTCAAAATTGTCAACCAACCACTTCCCCAACGTGAGTGGTTGCTTCGACAACCCCAACTCCAGCAAGCTACTTAAGTGAATACCTTTCACAGCCTCTACTTGCGCTTCATTCAATTTTTTCAAATAATTCACCAAGGTCTTAGGTTATCCCCTAGTATCCAACTTTGGAAACTTGTCCACAACATTTGTCTTTCTCCTTTTTCTTCCACGTGTAGGCTTCTCATCATCACTTTGTGTTGTAAGAACAAAACTTTCAGACTTATACTTTTCAAAATAAAGGAAATACATACCGAATAAAACATCATGCAATATCAAATATATGTAATACAAATCATCGGATATCAACTAATAAAGAAACGACGAACAAATCATATTTCAGAATATCACAAAAAGAACAACACTCAATGTAAATACGTAACTAAAAATAGCCAAGTAATATTCTTTATTTGTCTCATTAATTACTTTGATGAATAAAACAAATAATAACACTTCATAAACAAATTAAACATTAGAAATATTACCGGATTTCAAACGGTTTTGTCTATCTGGAACAGGATCTATGAAGTCATCATCGGTACTAGCCGAAATTGTAGGTTTATCGTGTTTTCTTTTTGATCTTGAATTCCTCACAATGATACCATCTTCTAACTCGTCAGAAGATTCTTGCGTTGAAACGACCTTCCTTTTCCCACTTCTAATCTGTTGTTTCCTGTCTGACACCATCTTGTTTTATGAACACAACAATCAAACAATAACGAATATAATGCATCTTATTCGTGAATATTTAATAAGCATAGCTAATGTCTCAGTCGACAAGGAATGGAGAACAATAAAAAAATAACGAATATAATTAATCTTTTAGCAAGTTTATAAACTTTAGTATCAAATATATAAAATAGTGAACATTAACATCAATCATATATGAGCAGGCAAGTCTAAAATGGATGTAGTATAACTCGTATTCGACAAGGCATTGAGAACATTCAACAACAATCGAGTATCAACCCAAATTCATCAACATAAATCAATAGTCAATTAGTTGGCAACATTCATCAATAATGGACTTATTAGGATATAAAAACCCATAGCCACTGACACCAATCGTATATGAACAGGTAAGTGTATAATGGCTCAAGCGTAACTCGCATTCGACAAGGCATCGACAACATTCAACAACAATAGCATATTAACCCAAATTCGACAAAAATGTTTCATTGTCATCAACAAAAATCAATAGACATTCGGTTTGGAACATTCAACAACAATGGACAAATGATTATATACAACAATACTCAATAACACCACTCAAATATGGACAGGCAAGCGGAATACAACAATTACAATACCTCTTGTGACGTATTAGTTGCGGCTAGTCGAAGAAAACCCTAAAGTGTGTAAGAATCGACGATGAACAGGATGATTCGATGCAGAACGCCGAATACAATCACTTTTAGAACCGAATACGGCCACCGAACAGGATATTAAGTTGTAGAACTCCGAATACCGTCGATCCCAGAACCGAATACGGAATCGACCCACGAACACTGCACCGGCGACTGCAATGGCGCCGAATACTGGATGAAGAAGTAGAGGAAGAAGATATCCACAACGAAATTAGGAATTTCGTTAGTTTTAACCCCAAAAAACCCTAAAATGAAGAATCGAAAAAGAATGTTCTTCAAGAATGGTCATTACATCGAGTGAAGACGTTGAAAGGCGAACACAACTACTAGTGTACAATGGATGGGGAAGAAAGCTCCTGCTCCACAGACGCCGACGAATGCCGGAAGAAGATATCGACACCAAAGGTATGCTTCAGCTCAAAAATACGGGATTCTGCTTTGGAGGAAGAAGCGGGATACAAAAATAACCGTAAAAATATTTAGTGGTTTTATTTAAGGAAAATGTTAAAATTGGGGGAAGTTATGGAGAGTGTGGTTTAACACGCGCCTACAACTTCCATAAAATTGCGGTTTATTTATAACTTTTTTAATTAAAATAATGCTTAATCTCAGCCGTCCATTATATTGATCCAACAAATATAATTCGTTCTCATTGCTATAAGAGCTGTTTACATGGGAACCAAACTCTCTCTCTCTCTCTCTCTCTATATATATATATATATATATAGGCCGGTTCCGGTGAGGAGCACTCTTGTGGATATGAATGAGGAGAGCTAGGATGGTGACACGTGGCATGCCACGTCACCGTTATTTATTTATTTTTTTCCAAATTTATTTTCCCAAAAAAAACGGCGACGTGGCATGCCACGTGACACCATCACAAAATGAACAACAGTTAGTAATAAAAATATGAACACTACCTATAACAAAAAAAAATGAACAATCATTAATAAAATTATGAACATTGATTCTGAAAAATATGAACACTTACTCTGAAAAATATGAACACTTACTCTGAAAAATATGAACACTATAATCGTAAAAAAATGAAGACACACTTGTAAAATAGTGAACATTATAGTTTTTTACACGATTTGAAACAAAAAGGAAATTTTTACAAAACTACAAAAATGAACACTTAGTGTTAAAACATGAACAATTAGTGTTGAGAAAAAATGAATAGTTATTAATATGAATAATCACTTTTTAAAAAATGAACACTTACTTTAAAAATCATGAACACTTACTTTAAAAATCATGAACACTTACTTTAAAAAACCATGAACACTTATTTTAAAAACCATGAACAATTACTTTAAAGACCATGAACATTTACTTTAAAAACCATGAACACCATAGTTGTAAGAACAACGAAAATATACTTGTAAAAATATGAACAACGTTTTTTGTACAACCATGAACACCATATTTTTATTACTGTTTTTTTTGGGAAAAAAAAACGATGATGTGGCATACCACGTGGCATCACCACTGCTCTCCTTATTCCTATCCACAAGGGTGCTCCTCACTTGAACCGGAATCTATATATATATATATATATATATATATATATATATATATATATATATATATATATTTGTTACATAATCTTAACAATTAAAAAAAATCACTACAAATAGGAAAAAAAATTTGGTAAAGAATAAGGAAAGGGTAAATCCCTCGCCCCAATTTTTTTAAAGAGACAAACAACGGCTAACAACTGACAAGCCTTTGGGTCGCCACATCTCGGACATCATTGTTCAAGCAAAAAGATAAGGAAACCGGTGGTATCTCCAAGATAAAAAGACCTAAAGGATAGTCAGAAGCGATGGAAGCTAAGTGATCAGAAGCTGAGTTCGCTTCTCGGTAAACGTGACGGACCTAGACGAACCAGTTTCTACTAATGAAGCCTTTGCAATTGGATACCAGACTGAAGAGTGGATGTGTTGGAGTGATCGGATGATTGATGAGATCAAGGACAAGGGCCGAGTCGATCTCCACAATAACCGACCGGAACCCCTTCTCCCACGCCATACGTAAACCAGCAAGAAGCACCCATAACTCAGCAACAAGAACGGATCCTTTACCAATATTCATAATGAAACCTCCAAGCCATTGCCTTGAATGACCACAAATAACCCCGCCAGCAAAAGCTTGACCATCATCACAGATTGAGCCGTCAGTATTGACTTTAATCCAACCATCATGGGGTGCCACCCAGCTAATAAACAACATTGTTTTTACATGCCCATGGAAAAGTTGTTGAAAACGTGTTTGAGCCAAAACGATTGATTTTGTATATTCCGTAATAATAGAGACCATATTAGGAGGATGATTAGCATTTCTGAAAAGCGATTCATTTCGCCACTTCCAACATCTTCAAAGCGTGATAGCAAAATATAAATTCCACGGCAGATCTGTATCAATAGGCTCAGAGTTAGACAGATTCATCAACAACCAATCATGAAAATCATAAGTGAAAAAATAAGCAGCCATATCGACAGACAAAAGATTAGTCCATATACCCCGGATACATTTGATATCGAACTCGAAGAGGATATTGACGAATCTTATATATTAGCAAATAAAAAGTGTGGGAACGATTGACTAGATCAAGAGGATTTGTATTTAAATTTTGATTTTGTAAGGAAGCTAGAAGATCTTGTGGACATGTCGCCAAAATGGAAGGATTAGAAGAGATACTAGAATCAGTGGTAGGTAAGAAAGTAAACGGAATAGGAGATCCGTTTGTAACGGATCGGGTAGAGAGAGAGTCGTGTACATATAAGCGCATATGTGCATTAGATTCAAACTCATCATATAAATCCAACGAGATTTCATCCTAAAACCAATTGACAATATGAGGAATTGCCCACCGATCTTATATACTAGGCTCGAAAGGTCCATATCTTTTGATGTGGAAATTTATTATCTCCAACACGTTCCCGCAAGTGCAACAAGTATAGACCGAGTCGTACTTGCCCATAAATTAGGATTGTGAGCCGAATATAGGCTAATCACTTTGTATCACGTAAAAGTCCGATACAAACGGACCGGGTAGAGCATGGGTCATGTATATACGAGCGCACATGCACATTAAGCGAAAGCCCATCACATAAACTCGATGAGGTTCGATCCTAAGTCTAATCGGAAATAAGAGGAGTGGTTCACCGAATTTATATACTAGGCTCGGAATGTACAAATCTTTCGATGTGGAGCGTTTGCTTTTTGACAAAAAGGGTAATTTTTTGTAACCCTATGCATTGATGTGCTATATAAAGGCTTAATCTTACACGCTCAATCCACAACAACAAAGAACCCTTCGTCGATAGTCTTCAACTAAACTTATTACTACGAGCACTATGTGTCATCGAGAACTTGAGCTCCTTGTCTTGCTTATAACTATAATGTTTTTTTTGTAAAATACATTATATTTCATAATGCATGGGTGGAGCCATTTAAGTTCACAAGTTGTAGCCGCCATTGCCCGATATTTGGCCTCTATAGAGGAGCGTGAAACCATTATTTGTTTCTTTGTTTTTCATGACACGAGAGACTCACCAAGACATATATAAAAAAAGTAATAAAGCGACGTGTTAGAGGACATTATGCATAATCAGAATCACAAAATGCATTTAATTGCAATGAGCTTTTATTAGACAAAAAAATACCCTGCCCGGGACTCGTTTTAAGGTACCGAAGGCCACAAATGGACGCTGCCCAATGTGCACCGTGTAACTCAAATCCGGACGCGTAATAGTAAGATAAGCAACATGTGAGGGTACGAGTGAATTCTTTACCTAAGAAATATCAAAGAGATCCTAGATCTTTCATATGAAACCAAGAGTTAAGATAGCTTTAAAATTTAACAATGGATAATGAATTTCTACATATGATGTATGATCATCAACATAGATTAGCACGTGAATTGTAGTATAGGCGAACATATAAAAACAACACATAGTTAGTGTAGGAATGTGCAAAACCAACATGAAGGAGGGTTTCCCCTAACTTTGAAAACCAATTCTGGTGATTGTTTTAAGCAGTAGATGGACTCATGAAGATGCCAAACCCGGTTGTCGACGGCGGTGACATAACCAGGGGTAATTTCATGAACACATCTCCTTGTAGATCTTCTTGTAAAAAGGCATTGTGAACGTCCATTTGATAGAGTTCCTAATTTTGAATGGTCCCAAACGCAAGATATACTTTGGCATAAACCATTTTAGCAACTGGAGGAAAGGTTTCAGCTAAATCAATACCTAAAGTTTGGTGATTTTCGAGTCCTACAAGGTGCACTTTATGGCGTTTTATCATTCCATCAGCTTTGAGTTTGGTGCCAAAGACCCACGTTGATCTGATTGCTTCCTTCCTAGTGGTAACAAAACGATCTTCCATCTATGATTTCTATGTAGAGCGTCAATCTCCAAACACATCACATCTCGCCAATGCGAATGTTGAACGGCTTCATTGTATGTAGACGAATCTTGGATTGAAGTTGACGCAACTAAATAACACTGATGAATAGGTGATAGGTGTTTGTAGGAAATAAAATTTGAAATAGGGTAAGTAATCTTACATGATACCGATTTGGAAATAGACGAGATCTCATGAGGTGTAGATGATTGAGCCGAACTACATATATAATCGTTGTATTTGGTATTCGGGAGTACCGTTCATGAACTTCGGCGTATATTAGGGGTAGGATTTGAGAAAATATTATCGGATAGATTTGATATCGAACTCGAAGGTATAAAAGAGGATATTGATGAATCTTATATATTAGCAACAACAAAAGTTTTGGAAGGATTGACTAGATCAAGAGGATTTGTATTTAAGTTTAAACTAGTGTATTACCCGCGCCATGCACGAGATATGGTTTAATATCTATTATAGATATATAAATATAAAATTATCTTATTAAAGTTTGATATGATTTATGCACTATAAATTTTAACAAAAAGTTGTAATACACGTAATGTGATAAAATCAAAGTAGAAAACTTAAAATGCACTCTTTTAATATGGTTGAAAAAAGATTTTAGATACGTTTTTTTAATGAAATTATCCAATTTATATCAACAATTAAAAAATATACATTTAAAGAAAGATTTGAAAAAGTTTGTCGGTTAAGGAGAAATATGAGTAGGTGGAAGCCAATTTTAGGGTATTATCTTTTAAATAACTTTTGTAATTGTTGGCTAATTAATTGTAATATGTTTAAACCGAATCCAAATTTTTAGTAATTCTTTTTGGATTTTAACAATCTTATTGAAATTACTGAATTTAAAATTTAAAAATTTAAGTTTAAGATTTATGATAAGATAAGATTTAAGATTTAAGAAACTTAATTAAGATTTTTGAGGTTGTTTAATTGCTAAAATGACACGTGGTAGTTAGAGTTCTCGTGTTTAGACACGTGAAATTAAGTGCTTCTCCTAATATATATATATATATATATATATATATATATATATATATATATATATATATATATATATATATATATAAATAAGATTTTGTAAGGAAGCTAGAATATCTTGTGGAGATGTGGCCAAAATTGAAGGGTTAGAAGAGATACTAGAATTACTGGTAGGTAAGAAATTAAATGGAATAGGATATCCGATATAAACGGACCGGTAGAGCAAGAGTCGTGTACATACGAGTGTATATGTGCATTAGGTTTAAACTCATCACATAAGCCCGACGAGGTTCCATCATAAACCAATTGACAATAGGAGGAATAGCACACTGACCTTATATACTATGATCGGAAGGTTCATACCTTTTGATGTGGGAACATATTATCTCCAGCACGTTCCCGCAAATGCAACAAGTATATACCGAGTTGCACTTGTCTATAAATTACGATCGCGAGCCGAATAGAGGCTAACCACTCTATATCACATAAAAGTCCGATACAAACGGACCGGGTAGAGCATGGGTCATGTATATATGAGCGCACATGCACATTAGGCGCAATCCCATCATATAATCCTAAAACTAATCGGCAATAAGAGGAGTAGTTCACCGACTTTATATAGTAGGCTTAGAATGTAGAAATCGTTCAATGTGGAGCGTATGCTTTTTGACAAAAAACGATAATGTTTTGTAACCCTATGCATTGATGTGCTCTATAAAGGCTTAATCTTACAGGCTCAATCCACAACAACAAAGAACTGTCGGTCGATAGTCTTCAACTAAACTTAAAACTGCGAGCACTATGTGTCATCGAGAACTTTCTACTTGTGTCATCGACTAATTAAAGTAAATTTGAGGTATCTTGTTCTTAATTAAAAAAGAGGAAAAATAACAAGTTGGTAGAATATTCACTGTTTAAATGTATGTCAAGTTGGTAAGTGTTATAAATAATTTTTGTATCATCGACTCTTTTTTTAGTCTATATATGTGACCCCTTGCTTAAAAATTTGAGGTATCTTGACTTTTGTGTTGTTTAGAGAATCTACCAACTATATTATTGATCCTTTACGGGACATGCTTGCATCACTTGGGATCATAACGACACTTTTGTTGTAGATATGATAAGATGGAGCATACAAATTTCATAGAGTCCAGTTGATACAAATGAGATTAATTCCCTTACAATATACTTTCTACTTGTCTTATCATATCCCTGGAACAAGAGAAACATAATGTTCCGGCCAATATCTAAGTTGTCTCAAATAAATTTGAATTGAAAATAGCTATGCCTGATTCCTAGATCCTAAAGAATCTACAAATTAAGTCTATCTTTGTTGCATCTGTACGTTATATGGTTAGAAGTCGTCAAGCCTATATTGTTGAGGCAAGCAAACGTCGTAATTCTGTCTTCTACCCATGTATGAGTAACCCTTTCTGAACTTGTTGGACCCTTTGCCTCTCATCTCCGTCTCCGCCTCTACACAGAAGATGGCACAAACGGGTCTGTGATCAGAAAATCTCGACTCCACACGGGTGTAAGATACTTGCTGCATGCCTTCACCGTGCCACAATATCCTGTCACACCAGGCAGGAGTCCGTCTCTTCTTCTTCGACTTTACGTTCTCTCCGGTGTAGGAGTCCGAGTCTCGGCAGTACTTGTAAGTTGGGGCGAAGAGTATTTTCCCTTCTTTCCACCCATTAAAAACTCTCCCACCTTCTCTCTCGATCATCAACTGATCTTTCCCTAAGAGGAAATCCCTGTTGTTGCCTTCTAACAGTGCTGTTGCCTCCTCAAAACTCAACGAAACTCGATAGTTGAGGTCACCGAACCAGAGTATGCGGCTGAAACATGTTGTAATAACAAAGATACATGGGTAAATTGTGCAACTAATGAGTTTAAGCTATGACATAACTACAACCATACTCGTGATCTATGATCCTCTCCGGTGCTGGATGTTTAGAGTTCTTGCACATGTTTGCAAACTGTGTGCTTTTAAGAATCTCCGCAACGTCAGCGTTCCTCCTCAGCTCATCCCCTTCTTTCTCTCCGGAGGCTAAGTGACTACACACAAAGCAAAAGCTGGTTTTGTGCAAAGTCATACTCACGCATATACATCCCTGCACAACAAGCTTCTCGATCAACACAACCCTGCAAGTGCAGCAAAGGTATAAAAAACAAACGCACCTTGTTTCCAAGGCGACACATTATCCCTCTCCCAACCTTGCAAATTCTCAAGTGCCCAATGTGTGGGATGAGTTGATGTCGAGTCCACACAGAGAGAAAGATCCCGACCATTTGCTTGCAAGCTACAAGCCGATACTTGGCCTGAAAGGTGGAGGACAAAGGCTCTGTGGAGGAAGGAATGCCTTGTATGGATAAATAATCATCATCTTCATATTGTTCACTGGTGTTCAATGGTATATATGTGTCAAGGTGTGCTCTCGGCTTCCAATCGTCCGCAGTGGAAGGGTAAAGATAGCAGTTACAGGTTTTCAAGAGGCTACTATCCACTTTCAAGCTCCTACTAAGAACTTTGAGGTTTGGCTTTTGGAAAAACTTGGATTTGGACTGCTTTGATCCATGTGATGAATCAGAAGGTGAATTGAGTGAAGTTTCGTGATGCGGAGTATTGAGTGCTTCATTTATCAAGGCAATCCACTTGGCTGCTGGCTCGTTGTCTTCGATCACGAGAACATTGCCTGCATTCAGAGGAACTATTTCCTGAAACCTGAGAAGAATTTAATACTTGAGAAGTCGCAGTACCCTTTTTGGATAAATGCATGGGATAGATGTCAAGTATTAATGTGGCGTACCCTATGACATAGATGTCCGAGGGCTTCTCCACTTGCAACAAATCTTCAAGGTTGAGGTTAGGTGTAGGAGTTCTTCCTCCCACATTCCATGTTGTCACGGATATACTGGAATTTCCAAACATAGTCATCATCATATCGAATTCAAAAATTGATAATAAGACAGCAACAAATGCACATTACCGAAAAGTATGGCGTTCTATGGAAGGTCCCGTTAAGTGTTCCAAGTTTGATAAATTTAGACTTTCAATCCGCGCACTTGTACCATATCTTTCTGCGAGTGCTACACTAGTCAAACAATTCATCCTCTATTTACACATAATTGCGTAATCTATCAGAAAATACCTTGGGAAGAAGATGGCAACAGTCCGCCGGATAAACTTTTTCTGATTACCGGAGAAACCTCCGTCAAAGATGGTATTTTAACCGACAGATGTTTATCCAAATCTAGAGAGCATGTGAGGAGGAAATTAGCGCTACATTTAACCTAAGAAAAAGATTAACGTTATTGCTGCTAACCTGCTTCATAACCATCATCGTCTGAGGCAGAGGTCTTTTTCTTGGGATTGAATATCTTTGGAATGATCTTCTACAGCAACAAACACAAAGAAGGCAATTGGTAATCATAAAGAAGAAAAATGGTTATGAGGAAATGAGAAATTGAACCTTCTTCTTCTTATCGCCGGTAGAGAAGGCAGAGTCGGAGTCGGAACCGGTGGGGCTGGCCATTTCTTCGGATTTGGGGCCGTGGTGATTCATGTCACTGCATTTACAATCTCACGTTCTATTCTTGTTCTTGTGTTGTTTGAAAATTTGAAGCGCAGGAAAATGGAGAAAAAAGTTTGAAGGCCATGGGTGGAGGCTCTTGTTAGTATCAGACTTTCCCGCCAATGGTTTCGGGAAGCTCTGCCTCATCATTGGGAATGGAGACTCGTCATATTGTTATGCTACCTATTTTCCTTTTTAAAATAGAATAGTTTATTGTTCCTGTGGTACACGGATATTTAGGTTCCGTTTGGATCTCCACCCTAATTTTTTTGTAAAATACATTATATTTGATAATGCACGGTGGTTGGATAACAAGTTGTGTAAGGCATTATGGTCATAATGCACAAAAAAGAATTTCTTTCCTTACGTGGAGAGAGATTGTGATAGATAACACCAGGAATAACATGTGTTCGCTTGAAAGTGTGTGCGTCAAAGTCTTAAATTTATAAAACTGAAACCAAAGCAAAACGAACCCGCAGTGTGCGGATCGGCGTAGTAAAACAAGAATTCCAAAGTATCGAACACAGGGATTTGGGGGGAACAAATCCAGTTTGTAAAATCGTCAGGGAAATAAAAAGCTTTTGTAAAGATGATAAGGAAAACAACGATTCTAAAGATTCGGGTATCCAATTATGGCAATCGATTCAAGATATTCTAAGGATATAAGGACAGAGTCGGTATTGAAAAGGTATATCTAAGTTAGGGAATTGTACGGTGAAGTTTCAAACCCATATATCTCATTCAAAGACTCTCTCTGTAAAGGTTGTTGAGGCTGCAGTATAAAAAGGATCAAAGGATAAGAATTAGGGCCTGTTCGGCGGAGCTTTTTCGATAGATTTTCATCAAGCTTTACGTTTTTAAAAAGCTAAATGGTGTTTGGCAAGATAGATATTCTATTAGGTTTAGCTTTTTGGGGAGTTTTTTGAGGAGGTTTTTATAAATCTCCTACTAATAGCTTTTTGGGTAGATTATCATTTTTTTTACGATTTTACCCCTATTTTACACATTTAATAATTTGTACATTTTTGTCCTTTTTGACTTTTTGGTAAATATTACATACAAATCTATCCACAAATCTACTCTTGCCAAACATCAATTAGATTATTTGTTAGATTTTCGGAATTTACAAAGTTCTTTGGCAATCTACTCAAAAATCTACCTAAGAAGCTAAAACTACTAAAAAATCTCGCTTCACCGAACACGCCTTTACTCTCAAATACCCATGCTCAAACCCAAGGTAATCAAAGACAAGCCAAAACGGTTAAGGTTGTGACACTCGAAACCGAAGTAGAGGATGTTGAGTCTCACTACTACCTAGAAAAGGTAAGCCAAAGCTAGGTTAAAGCAAATCTTTAACTTTGGATCAAAGCAAAAGCAAAGGACGTACGACAGAGGAAAACCACGGTCGGATCTTGAAGAACCACGGCCGTAAAACTTAAGAACAGGCCGTGGAAAGCCTCGACGACGAGGTTTCTCGCAACTCTCAGGGTCTTATTTGCTTTGGTTCAATCTATCATCATCTATGCCACAACTATCAACCCTTCACCTTAGAATCGCTTAAGGTTTTTAGCCAACTATCATCATCATCAAATCAATAATCAAGTTTAAAAGAGAAAAAGGGTAAAACTTCGAAATCTCAATAATAAACTCAAAATCAATGTCAATCAAACACAATAATCGCAAATTGCGTTCAATGAGTGTAGAATAAGATAGAAATCTCTCACAAATTTCAAGGAACAATGAAGAACGGGATGTCAATCCACCTTCAAGGTGAAACCCTAAGATCTTCTCTAAGTACGCAATCTTCGAAATGCGTCCTTCTCCGAATCTTCCCTGTAGGCAATAGAATCTTCCGAAATCTTTCTAAGCAATGCTCTCGAAATGCTGCTGAATGCAAGACGTCCGTTTTTCTCCTTTCTTCAGTCTTCTTATAGGAGGAAAATAGGGTTACAAAAGCCAGATAACTTCTGCTGGCGTGGCAAATATGACACGTGACGACCGTTACAAGAATCACGGCCTAGTGCAATTTTCCACGCCTGTGGAATGCGCCGTGGAACCAACTCCTTGTTCTCGACCTTGTTTTCCACGGTTGGAATTAAATTAAATTACAAAACCACGACAGTGGAAACTCATGTATGACCGTGGAATGCTTGAAACGTGCATGAAATCTCTTATTTCCGAAAGTTTTCCACTCATATCTCTTCCTTGGCTTTTCCAATGCATCCTCTTGATGCCTAGCATGATCAAATACTTCTACTCACTCAATATATGCTCCAATCCAAGCCCTTATTCACCTGAAAATACAACAAAGCTTGTGTAGATCTCTATATCGACAAAATAGGTGAATGTGCTCATAAATGCTTCCATGGAGACCGGTACTGATACCGGCGGCCCTAGTGTTCCTGTTGTCGATCTTGATGACGAGGCGACAGAAGAGGAGGTAGCAGCACCACCACCACCATCTCAACGCAGATCCTGCAGACGCAGAGATCCAAAGGCTTACCGACAGATTGATGAGCTGACCGAGCATATGATTGACTTCTGTGCGGCTATGACAGTTGACATGTCCCAGCGCTTTGATGATGAGCGTAGACACAGGGATGGATGGATGCACCAGATAGGGGAGAGCCATCATTATCAGCGTAGGATGATGGAGATCCAGTTCCAGCAGATGATGGGCTATCCCTTTGACCCATCCCAGCACCCCTACATTACATATTCACCACCACCGCCAGCTGACGAGGATTAGAGCTGCATGGATTTTCTTTCTTTATTTATTATGCAGTTCAGCTAGTTCCGGTGAGTTTTTTGTTTCCTAGACTTATATCTGACCCATTGGGACAATGTGTCCCAAGTATGGGGTATTTGGATGTATCTTACTTGACTTATGTGTGTATGTTTGTATGACTCCCGGATATTATGATCTTATTCTGCTTTACTTGGCTTTATGTGTTTATCTGTCATTACATGCATACATACAGGTTTTGTTTGAGAAAAACGTCGAAAACTGGTTTGAAATTTTTTTTATGACCTCGACCGGGATGTTCATGGCCGACCGAGGTTAGCCACCTCGGATGACATCAGAACACCTCGACCCAGGTGGGTTCTTAACTGAGAGTTTTTCGAAACATTTTGTGCTTGTTCTCTGGATATGACCTCAATGATGATTCTGTTTCCAAATTGGTTTGAAATCTTTATATGCTCAAAAGGTTTTATGATATGTTTAAGTTGCAAAATGTTTTGCTTAAAGTTTTAGCATGTTTAATACTTTGTTTTTATCAAAATTATGTTGGATTTGAAGGTTGACACCACATGATGAGTTCTATCACATTCTTCGTAGGATGATTAAGGCAATTCATTCTCTTCTCTTCTTCTTCTTAATCATGCTTTAGCTCCTCATATACATATTTGCCTCCCTTTACCTATCCGGGAATTTGGAAGCAAGCAAAGAAAAGCAAGTGAAAGTGAAGCTGAGATGTTGATTGAAAGTGTTAGAAAGAAACAAATAGGTTTGGGGAATCAATCATGATGATGAGTAACTCGGCACCATTCACATAGCCGGGTGTTTGTGTCTTGCCAAAGTCGGATTGAGCGATATTCCTAACGGGTCATGGTATGTGCATCAAGGGTTTGAGGCATCTCGAGAAATTGATGATTGCTGATCTTCTAGAGTTCGGTTATTGTGCACCTCGTCCATGCATCCCAAAAAGTAAAGTAAAAATAAGCAAAGCTTATTGGTGGAGGATGTTAAGTTTCAAAGAAAGTGAAGTAAGATCCTTTTCCCGGATTCTAGCACCACACACCCTATATACATCCCACCCTGACACGTTTCTTGACCTCTTTTGGAATCCCTTGAGACCTCGAGCTTGTTGATTGACTTGGTGGTTTAAACTGGATTATACATGATTGATTTTGATAAATATGATTTATTATGCATTCTATGATTTTATGCAAAGATGAACAACTTTCTTATTGTAACACCCCATATTCTGAGAACTCGGGGAGCTACTAGTTAGGACCTCACAATGGTCCCGACCATAGTTTGACAACAATTTTACTTGGTTCTTACAACAAGGCACAAAAGTATTTAAAACATTTGAAAACTGTAAACAATATATACATGGAGAATATGTATTAGCCTTACAAGAAAAGATACTAAAACGACGCATATGAAGAACAAAAGACATCCCCGTCCCCAACTAAATGAGTACGTGGACCCGGCTGACCATTTCCTCCGGATCTCTCTACAATTGTCTTAACCTGCAAGGCATCTACAAGCGGTATAAAACCGTTAGCTAACATTCGATGTATAAGTATAAAGGTAAAAGCACAAACACACAACATACACAATCAACATGCAACACTCAATCCTTTTATTATCTTTAATTAGGTGATAGGTTATTACTAATGATACTTATTTTGTGACACGAGGGATTCCCAAACCTCGCCCCTGTCCCCGTTTACCAACGCGGAATGGTACTAATGCATCTGACCGTCTACGTGACTGGGCTGGTCGCAGAGAACCTCCTAGACTCTCGCAAGAGCTAGGCAAATGATGTCACGACCCGTTATCATACACTTGGGTCAATTACGTAAATAATAAAGTCAGCCTAATCCGGTTTCGTTATTTATTATAACTAACAAACACCACTCATACACATCACACTCATACAAGAAGCCAGCTAAGTAAGTTTGTGGACTTACCTGAATCAGATCTCGACTCTCTTAATCACAACTCAATCTGTAACTGTATAACTCGGTTGCCTGTCAAAGGAGGCAAGTGTGTCAGCACACTTTCTAGGTAATTAAAAGTCTAAGACTTCTAAGGTAGTAGATCCTATTATAACAGAATTTAATACAGTACCAATTTATGGTAAAATGACTATTTTACCCTTGGCCCCGAAACTTCCAAAATTTCCATAATTCATGCCTAAACTCTTATTTGAGACTAACGAGTCATATTCTAACTCCTAAAGATGAGTTTAGTTACAAACTGACAATTTACCCATTTTCCTATTTTCGGAAAGATCGTTAAGGTCCTACTTCGGCTTTAAATCTAAAATTCGAATAATCTTATAAAAATTCTGAAATAATTCCCTAGATCATCTATGATATCTCATCTACTCCTAGGAGCAAGAATTTCTTAGAACTGTTCAACCATCACTTCTACAAAAATTTCCAAAGTTGGTTACAACACTTGAAATTTTCTATACTTAGCCAAAATCTGAGTATATTTTCTAACTTTACAACAAGTCCACTTTGAGCCTCTATTACTCTAAATCCCACCGTTGGATTCATCCAAACTTTTGACATATTAACCTATGCATGGTACTAAACAACATCCCAAAAACTGAACGGTGTATCTTGTCTCTAAGGCATTGAAAAGTATACTCAAACCTGACTGATCAACACAGTTTTTGGAAATTCAGCAAAGACTTAACAAAACAGCACACTGTCTTAACTTTGAAAAATCATAACTCCTAAACCACTTGTTGGATATATTCCAAATTTTGATATGTTCTACTACCATACGCCAACTATATCATATCCAAAATTCAAGTCCAACAGAGATCAAAAGCCTATTCAAAACTATCTCACAAAATAACATCGCATGCTGTTTTTCCCAACACTCAGCACAGTAATAAAAACTGCATGAGGAATAAACTTTGCAACATCATAACTCTCCAACCGTAACTCTGATTCCTCTAATGTTTTAGTATGCTTTACTATGCAATACCGTCTATGACATATCCGAAAACCAACAAAAAAGAATGAGTTTAGCATACCTAAATCTGGCCCAGAAGTTTGATCCTCGACACAGTTTCGAAAATTCAGAAAAAGGCTGAAACTTCACAGATCTACAGATAGTAACTCCAAGTCAGGTTAAGGAAGGTTTAAATCTCGATCAGGACCTGAGGAAGAAGGGAAGTAGGAGAGGAGAAGGAAGGACTCATCTTGCTGCAACTGCCGTGATGTACAAGGTCTTGGGGAGACCGGTTGTCCTTCACTGTCGATGCACAAGGAGCTCCTGTTCTGGTTGTTGTTGTTGTTGTGGTGAAGCCTCGGTATGCAGTGGTGTTGCAACTACTGTCTTGTTCTGGTTTGGCACGAGATCTTCAATGTGGAAGCGGGTTACCGGTTTCTACGGAATTGAGTAAGGCTTGAAGATAGGGAGGTGTTGAACGTAATGGCTAAAAGTTTTGGGAAGTTCAGCAGATCCGTCTTGCTGAAGCAGCCCGGGTTGTTTTGGGGAGAGATACGTAGACTGGGCTGCTAAGGAGAAGAGAGTTGGGCTTCCTGGGCTGGCGAGGAAGGAGAGCAGCGTGCGGGCTGGCACGGATCTTGGCTACTGGATCACGACGGCTGTTGCATCCTAGGCTGGCTGGAGGCAATGGATGGCTCTTCTCTTCGATTTATTGGGTTGGACAGCTACTGGGCCAGAACACCCACAGAACAGGCGGGCTGAAATAGGGCAAGGGTAGGCTGAAAAACAAGGTGAAGGTTGGGCTGCAATAAGAGAGAAAGTGGGCTGAAGTGGTATTAAAAACAAAGGTGGGCTGAGTTGTCACAACTTGTCAAAACTCGTCATGACTTCGTCAAGCCCATGCATGGTCTTCTCACGCATTTGTCATGGCCTCGTCATAACTCGTCACAGCTCTGTCATGGTCTCGTCACAGCTTTGTCACAATCTCGTCTCAGCCTTGTCACGATCTCGTCTAAAGTCGTCGTTGAGGATTAATTATAAGAATTAGGGTTTGATATAATTCTATCATTTTATGTGAATTAAATTCTACATAAAATGATAAATAATTATAAGAATTAGGGTTTGATATAATTCTATCATTTTATGTGAATTAAATTTTACATAAAATGATAAAATTTGTGAATAAAGAAATACTAAATAGAATGGGAACCGTTAACGGCTCGAAGTCCGAATTGATTCGGAATTAAACGGAATAAAAATTCCGGATATTACACTTATATTCATAAATTGTTTTGATCATGTCTTGATTTTATTTTCCATGAAGCATTCTCTTAGAGTGATCTATGAGTGGAGCACATAACTAAAAATGTTTTGAAATGCTTTTCATTGATCTTTCTGACTTATAATCCATTCTATTTTGTATTTAAGATTTGGAACTTGATTGGGGATAAGCAAGGAACAAGTATGGGGTATTTTGATAGCATGTATTATAGTCTATATTTTGATATTGGTTTAGACTTTTTATCTTCATAAATGTGCATGTATGTATGTATATTCTGCGATTATATTGTTGTTTTGTCTACCTTTGCGGGAATCGTGGTCTACACCTAGTTTCGTTGTAATTGTAGGTAAAATGGAACGTTTTGGACTGAAATGGAGCGAAGGAAGCTAAGGAGTCATTGGAGCTACATTCTGGAGCTTTAAGAAGATCTCAAGAAGCATGGAAATGATTAAGAAGATTTACTTTGGACCAGATTTGAGATGATTTACATTCAGCTGAGATTCACCTCGGTCAGCTACAATACCACCTCGAGCGAGGTGATCTTGAGGAGCGTCTGGACCGAGACGAACACCTTACCGCCGGCGAGATCTTTATTTTTGGCTGAGATCTTCTTTTTTGTAAAGAGAATATCACATATTTTTTGCTGGATTTCTGGAAGGAAGATATTATATTTTGCTGATTTATTTTGAGAGATATGGATATATTTTCTGGGAAATTATCTATTTAAGATATTTTATCTTTGGAAGATAATTCTCCTATATAAAGGGTTGGATTTTCTACAATTCAGCCATGCTTGGAGCATCCGGCATCTTCGGATCAAGGAATTTCTGGAGTTTGAAGGGTTTTCTGAAGGAAGTTTTGAAGGAAGAATTGAAGGGCTGAAGTTCAAGGAAGGAAGGAATCATAGTTGGAGTTGACTTTTGAAGGAGTTTGTAAGATCTTCTTAGATTTCTTTTTGTTTGTTGTCTTTGTTGATTTGTGACTGAGGAACGCTTGTTTGTTACTTATTTGATTCAGTTATTGAGACCTTTGTCTTAAGGTTTTCTTGTTTGAATATTGATTCCTTTCCTATAAATTTGATTATTGTTATCATGATGATTGTTGGCTAAGTTTCTTATGCGATTCTATGGTGAATGGCTGAAAGTTGTGGGAAAGACAATGATAGAATGATCTTAATCCCAGCAGGACCCTGAAAGCTCGAGTCTTTAGCTTAACCGTAGAACACCTAGGTCAATCATTGAACATCTCGGCCGAGATGAAATATAACTGAGCGAGGTGAACCTTTCCTTAACCTTATCTGAGTTAAGAGTTTAAGTTTGCCAAACCCTATCCTTGTTATACCTTTCCTGGTTCAATGCAAGCTTAGGATGAGACTTACCCGGTGATTCCTTTGTTTGTTTACCTAAGATCATGAGTGTAGGTAATAAAGATTTATCCTTTATTGGTGTTTAAGTGTGCCTTCATCCCATCTTCGTGAGTTATCTTGAGACTTACCCGGTAAAGGTTGATTCTATTCCCTTGGGTGGTGTGCTGGTTTGAGATTATAGTTTCTTTCCTTAGTACCTTGAGACTTACCCGGTAATAGGAGCTTTGGTTTGGGATAGTGAGTAGTGAGACTTACCCGGTGATCTATTCCCACCTTAGAAACACCTTTCCTTTGCAACCCTCAGCTTTGTCCACATTATCCTTTGAGATCTTGAGTCGGAACCACAACTAGATGCTTTAATCCCTAGAATCCGTATTTCCTTTATTTGACTTTATATCATCTTTGATTGCTTTAATTCGTAGTTATTTGCATATTTGACTACCTGATTTCGTGCTTTGTTTCACCATTGTCCCTGTGTTCGACCCCTGGAATTTTGTTTTTATTACAATTGATCCGTACACTGCGGGTTCGCATATGGTTCAAGCATACTTCTTGGGTTATAAATTTTGAAGCTTGCACACACCTTTTGGAGCGAACAATGAACGGGATGTCAATCCGCCTTCTATCGAAACCCTAAGATCTTTCTCCAAATTCTCAATTTTCAAAATGCGTCCTTCTCCGAATCTTTCTTGTACGCATTATGATCTTCCAAAACAATTCTTCCTGAATGCCCTAAATGCGAGTCCGCCGAATCCCTTTTGGAGATTTTTACTCGGGGTTGTCACCGTCCCCGGTCTGTCTTGGGGCTGCCTTTCAATGTTGAAGGCTATTGAACATTTATAGGGATAAATCTAGGGTTTAAATATAAAACTCTAAACATTTGGGCTGAAAAGAAGTCGAGCCCATTGGTATCAGAAAATACTTTGGCGCGTCAAACGGTATCGGAAGATACTTTGGCGCCTCAGACTGTATCAGAAGTTACTTTGGCGCGTTCTAGCTTCCTTTTATGCTCCTTTTTGTCCCTCTTTAAGGCTTGATCCTTCAATATGCCATTTCGGTCCATAATTCGTCAATTTACCTACAAATGCAATAAAACTCTGTGTAGATCTCTAGTCTCGCAAAGTAGGTGAATATAACCATAAATGTCATGAATGTATGTCTATGCATACAAAATAAAGGGAAAATATATATAAATACATACCTAAATATAGGTTATAATTTATGTCATCAAAATACCCCATACTTGCCTCTTGCTTGTCCCCAAACAAGGTTCAAACTTAAGATATAAGATGATATGGATTATGAACATGCAGAAACAAAGGAAAACCACAATATTTTGGTTGTGCTTCTATTCATAGATCACCCTTAAAAGATTGCTTCATAGCTAATAACAATTATCATATGGTCAAATTGAAATATAGCATGGAAAAGATAATCACACTTTGTAAGAAAATCATAACATGCATCATAACTTGAAATATATCAAAATCAATCATGAGAAATTTAATTTAGACCACAAAGCCAAACAACAATCCAATGATCTTAAGGACTTTCAAGTAAAGGTCAAGAAACCTGAATAGGGGGGACTTTTCATAAGGGAATGTGGTGCAAAAATCCGGGAAAAAGGAACAACACAAATTTTTTTCTTTCTGCAAACTTGAATCAACCACCATTGACAGCTTTTCTCTCCCTTTTCAGCACAAAATTCTTTTTAGACTTTACTTTTTGGAAGTATGGACAGCGGTGCACAAAAACCGAAGCCTAGGAGATCGATGATTCTCTATTTCGAGATGCCTCAAACCCTTGATGCACATACCATAATTCGATAGGAATATCGATCAATCCGACTTTGGCAAGTCACAAACACCCGGCTATGTGAATGGTGCCGAGTTACTCATCATCATGATTGACTTCCCCAAATCTATTTTCTATACTTTGAATGCACAAATTTTTTTCATGCCCCCCCCCACATCAAACATGCCAAAATTACACTCATCCTAATTTCCGAATAGGTAAAGGAGGCAAAAATTTCATTGAGGGGATAGATGAACAAAGAAGAAGCAAGAAAAATCGAGGTGCCTTAATCATTTCAAAAAAAAGTGAAAGAACTTATAATACGGTTTCAACCTTCAATACTCAACATGATTAATGAAAGCAAATTATCAAACATTCATGAAATTCTAACAAAAGTATTCAAATTCCACATATGTCACAAATTAATTCAAACATACAAGAGTCATCATAGCTATTCCACAAAACAACATTCATCATAGAGATCATGTCCATCCTAGAAGCACAAAAAAAATTTAAAATTTTTCAAAATTTTCAAAAATCATATGATGCAAGACATAAAACATGCAGATGCAAGACATAAGACATGCAAATGGTATTGCAAATAACTCCACCTCATACTTAAAACTCTCATTGTCCCCAATGTGAAGAAAATAAAAGATGGAAAAGAATACTCACAAAGTAAAAATGGCGAATTAGGTAAGGCGAATCATCAATCGGGCGGTGGTGGTGGGAATCTATAGAAGCTCAATAGGGAACTCTAAATATTCCAATCGGTGTCGAAGAATGAAGGAGGGGAACGTCTGTTCGCCCGAAAACGTGCGTGCAAATAAGTTTTAAATTTATAAAGTTAGAATAAGAGCAAGCGAACCCGCAGTGTACGGATCGGCGTAGATTAGCAAGTATTCCAGAGTATCGAACTCAGGGAATTGGTGAAACAAAACCAATTTCAAGAAATCGAGCAATGTAATTATAGAAGCTTTGCAAATATTGGGAAAAACAGCAACCCTAAAGATCCAGGTATCAAATTGTGGCAATCGATTCAAGATATGCTATAGATATAAGGACAGAGTTGAGAATTACAAAGGTATACTAAAGTAAGGTAATGTACGGTGAAGCTCCAAAACCCTATATGTCTAACCAAAAGACTCTCTCTATAAAGGTTGTTGAGGCTACAATATAGAAAGGATCTAAAGATAAGAATTAATCTCAAATACACAAGCCCAAACCCAAGAAATCAAAGACAAGCCAAAACGGTTAAGGTTGTGATACTCGAAACCGAAATAGAGGATGTTGAGTCTCACTACTACCTAGAAAAGGCAAGTCAAGGCTAGGTTAAAGCAAATCTTTAACTATGGATCAAAGCAAAAGCAAAGTTCGTAAACCAGGAAAAATCACGGCTAGATCTTAAGAACCACGGCCATGGAACCCAAAAACAGACCGTGATTTAGGGTGTCGACGAGGTTTTCTCTAACTCTTAGGTTCCAATCAAATTACGATCGATCTGTCATCATCTAAGCCACAACTATCAACCCTTCACCGTAGAATTGCTAAAGGGTTTTTAGCCAATAATCATCATTATGATATCCATATTCAAACTAAGAAGAATGAAAGATGAAAACCCTCAAAAACTCAAATAAAACTTAAAGTCAATCTTGAAATCCAAACACAAAGTATGATGTTTATGAATCTAGTAGAATAGGAACAGAAACGTCACAAAGATCTAGAGAAATCACAAAGAAACGGGGTGTCAATCCGTTCTCGAATGAAAAACCCTAGAATGTCCAAAGTACACAATCTTCCGAAAAGTACGTCTTTCACCAATCTTCAATCTCCAGCAAGTCTCTCCAACGGTGGCCAAATGTACGCGAAAGTAAGCGTAAGCGAGCCTAAGCGAGGGATCCCAAAACTCTCTTCTCTAGCCTTTTTTTTAAGGCGAGGTAGGGTTACGAGAAAGCCCAATGACGTGGCTGACGTGGCAAAATATGACACGTCACAGAATTGCCAAAATCACGGCCAAGTACAACTTTTCACGACCGTGGTTTAGGGTGTGGAATCAGATTACGGTGCCATAGGATTTCCACGACCGTACTTTAGACCGTGGAGTGCTCAAAACTCAAGTCCACGTTCATGATGCTAAGTCCACGGCCGTGGTTTAGAGCGTGGTTCTCCAAATCCTCTTCCACGACCGTAATTCAGGGCGTGGAGTTGCTTTTCCTCTTTCTTTTCCTTTGTTTCGTGCAATCTTCCATCCATGCTCCTTCCTTAGCCTTCCTAGTGCATCTCCTTGCCATTAAATGTGATCAAACATCCCTTTCCTTCCTCATTTCCTCCGATACAAGCTTTATTTACCTAAAAACACAAAGAAGCTAGTGTAGATCTCTATATCGACAAAGTGGGTGAACTAGCTCACAATTGCTTCAAACACATATCTAAGAACACTATAAAGAGGGAAAAACAACTAAAACAAGTGCCTAAAATATCGTCATATTTCATGCTAACAACGTCTTTCGGCCGAAAATTTTTTTCACGGCCTATCGGGCATTTCCACGCCCGTGGAAATAACAATTTGGCCGTGATTTTGCGTGCTTTTTCTTGGTTTCTCTCGACATGGTTTTCCATGGACATAATTAAATAAACCACGGCCGTGGTTTTGCCTTTTAACCCGTGGAAAGCTCTATTTCTGCCAAAAATCCAAAATTCGTTATTCCTTTGGCTTCCTTCACTTCTTTTGGTCTTTTCTCAACCCTGACATCCAAAGACACAAACATACCGGAAGGTATCGACAAAAAACAAACAAAAACAACTAGTCTAATCTATCTAAGAAAAAGGAAAAGGGAAAAAGGATGCATTACCTTGGGTTGCCTCCCAAGAAGCGCTTGGTTTAACGTCGCTAGCTGGACCTATCTCCATAGATGACTCAATGCACCTTGAACATCTTGGATTGCTCTTCAAACCCATCATTAAAATCCTCCAAAAAGGTTCCGGTTCCTAATTTTATCGGTAAGTGGTAACATCTCCCACGTACAAGCTTGTACGGCTTGATTCTCAGCGGAATCCTCCTAGCTTTCCTGCGTTTTAAAGGGACATAATCTAGCCTTGAGTCCTATCCTTTCCTAGATCGAGAAATCAGTTTCTCGAGAATCCTCCTAGCTTCCCCATCTCCATCTTGGGTATGATGTATGGTCTTCGTCATGTGAATGACCCCATACTTGAACAAGAAACACTTATTGGCATTAGCGTTGAAGTGCTTGCCAAATTTACTCCTTGTAGTCCAAGGAGCATCTACTTCCAACAACTTTAATGGAGGTTTCATCTTCACCTTAGGATGTTCTTTTGGAAGACACCTCCAACTCTCCAGTGCATTCCTGAAAAAATCAGAAATTTTAATAGGAATTTTAAATGAAGTAAGAGAATGTACCTTGTAAAGTTCTTCAAGGCTTGGGACAAGTTTCATGTTGGGATGATGATCCACACATGAAATATCACCCAACTCAGCTGGATCCTCTTCAACCTTGGCCACAGTTTCAGTAATTTGGCCAAGGTTCTCCACTTCTTCCTCTTTTTCCAGCTCAACCGGTTCTTCTTCAATCTTGATCGCAATATCAGCAATTGTGTCGAGTTTTTCCACTTCTTCCTCTCCTTCTTCTTCAAGAACTTGTAGAGGAACATCGGGTTCAATAAGAGGAATGCTCAAGGCTTGGAATTCTTCCTTGTTGGATAGGTGATTTTCCATGGCTTTATAAGATTCAGAAATAGCCTTGAGGCCGTCTTCCACCTTGTCTATCACTTTTAATATCTTTTCCAGCATCATCTGTGTCCGATCCTCGGATGGTTGTTGTGGAGGTTGCACTTGAGGAGGTTGCTCATAAAACTTATGAGGGGGATTGAGCTCATCCCAAAAAGTAGCAATTGCAATCTTAGAATCAACCTAGTGTAGATTCATCCATTATTGTCTTACTTGTTGCATTAATCGTTTTCATAAGTTTTTGTGCATCAATTCAACCAACCCCCCCC
>BSUD01000008.1:78976587-79023961 GCA_033239045.1 Fagopyrum esculentum
CCCCCCCCCCCCCCCCCTTGTGTCACTTGTCACTATAATCGATAATTGCATCTAAAACACCTTAACTCTCTTGGGTTCGACCCTTACTTAATCACTATACTTGTTCTTAGTTCTAAGTCGGGATTTACTTTTGATTGGGTATAGACGACCATAGAAATACCGTCGGTCAACAAGCCAGCTTTGAGACCTCTTTTGGCCGTCGGATTGAGGCTCAGTAGACCCGCATTAAGGACATCTACCGCCGGCAGGAGCACTTCTTCAGCCACTTCCCGTACCCACCGGAGGAGGGTCCGGATGGTCCAGTCGGACCATCCCACTAGTGATATCATTCCTATTCCCTTTCCCACATTTATCTTTGCTTTCATTTTCCACTTTGAGGACAAAGTGTGCTTCAAGGATGGGGAGGGACATATCATTGCATGTATATTTGTTTTGAGTATGTTTGCATTGAGTTTTTATAGTTTGAATTCAGTTTGAAATTCAGTAAAAAAAAAGAAGAAGAAAAAGCCAAAGAAAATGAAAAAAAGGCATGAAAAAATCCTTGGATAAACCGAAAACCCGAAAGTGGGTTTAGGCAAAAAAGAAGGTAGTCCGACCAACCTTAGGTTGGTGCAAAATTGGACTTGAGGGATGTGAGTTCCAAGTGAGATCATCAAAGAAAAAGAAGAACAGTGGCAAGGTGAAAACCCGAAAGGGCACCTTGGCAAAATGAGCGGCACCGAGTGTAGGTTCCCTTTCCGGCGTTTGGCGACATAAGAAGGGGAGTCATAAGGAGGTTGTCCGGCTAGGTCACTCTTGGAGCAATAAGGATGGTAGTTTTCTCACCTTTTTCTCACATTTCCTCTCTTTTCCTTCTTTCTTTCTTGACTTTTCTTTTGTTTTCATTGTCTTTTCTGCTTGCCCATGCTTCCTCAGGCCTTTGAGTTTAAAAACTATTGTCATTTGTTTTACTCGGGACGAGTAAAAGGTCTAAGTATGGGGGAGTTTGATAGGTGATGGAATCACTATCATTTAGGTTAGTTTTTAGAGTCTTTTTGTTACATTAGTGTCGGTTTATGCTACTAACTCCTTGGTCCAGAAGAAGAAGACTAAAAGAAGATAAAGAAGGAGTTATGAGCACTTAGGAGTGAAGATCATTCACGAAGCAAAGCTTCTGTTGCCTCACCGTCCCCGCGGAGTAGTGTCACCTCCCCTGCGGGTGACAACATACTTTGGAGCACAGCCTGCGCCATCGACAATGCCAGGAACGAAGATTGTCACCGCACATGCGTCAACCCTTGGCGCCCCTGCGGTGACTTGCCTTGAATAAGCGAAGACCAGCGCCCCTGCGCCTCAACCTGGGAGTTGGAAGATGAAGAGTCAGTGTCACCGCCCCCGCGTTGACACTGGGACGCCCCTGCAGTTCGGCATCTGAAGCGACACAAAGTTGAAGATTCAGACATTTGAAGATCATTAAATATCCGCCCCTGCGAAAGTGCTAGGCCGCCCCTGCGGCTACGAAGAAGATCAAACGTATTCGCCTGAACCGCCCTTGCGGATCTGAAGGCTGCCCCTGCGGTTCAGCGACGGTAGGCTTTACTCCGGCTGTTTACACCACCTTTATGGCATTAAAGGTGCCTGTTTTGGGCTGGTCATTTACTCCTATTTAGTGTCATTTGTAGTATAAATAGACCTAGGGTTGATTGCTAGAAGAATCCAATTAGAATCCACTTTTTCCATTATAATTATCTTGCTACCTTTGTAATGAGTTGCTATTTCCCTTGCTACATTAGATCATGAACAACCCATGACGAACTCTTGACAAGGCCTTGACAAGTTTCAGCCCACTCCATTTCCTTCCCGCTTGTTTCAGCCCATGAAAAAATCCTCATGCTACCTTTCATCTTGAGCAAATCCTGCCAGCCCATTTCCGTAGGCACAGTTGGGCTGCCCGTCTTCCACTCCTCCATCCCGATCCTTGTATGCAACCCAGCATTGGCTTTGTTTCCGTCCAGCCAAGTCTTGCCTTGCCCCTCCGCAACCCTAGAAGACAGCAAGCCATGGAGCTCCTACCTTGCATCTTAATCTTCGTCATCCCATGAGGACAGCCAGCCCAAGACTTAACTACTACTCTCTCTCCCTTAGCGAACCACCGTAACGCTTGCACGTCTCTCTCTGTAACCTTTTGTATTCAAGTCTTTACATATTCTCTCCCTTCTTCACTCCATCACCAGCGCCACTTTCCTTCTATTCCCTTTCATTCACGCAGCTAGTAAAATCAGAATTTGCGTACCTTCCTTCTGCAGCCAGAGTCATCTCTCTTTCCCTTTCACGTCTGCAATCATCCTCGCTAAACACAAGCCGACCTCTTGCCTTCAGTCTTCTCTCCTTGCACCCTTCACCTATTCTAGACTCGGACAAGCGGCACATAAGACTGGTGCACAGCAACAACATCGCCTCGCGATCTGCCTCCCACTCTTTGGTTGAGAGACGGAATCCGGCATGTCATATCAGCCTGCCTATGTGCCTTCTACGCAACCACAGCCCAGGCGGGAGTCACATGGGAGCTTCGTATCTGTCAAGTTCCACCCTCTTCACTCCGACACTCTCCTAGCGGGACCATCTTCTTCCTCCTTGTAGTGACGACCTTGCAAGTATCAAGTTCTTTCCCATCCCCTCAGTTTTCTATCCTAATTAGCGACCGTGGCTTAGGCTACTTTTCCTTAACCTTTTGTGCAAGGAAACGGATAGTGATAGTCCCTCATCGTCGGTGCTTTGGACCCAAATCTTCACCTCACACGCAAGCCATGATAACAGCAAGCCGGCCTCACATGATTCCTTGCCTCGCGTCGTCTACAACGCCGTCCAGTTGGTAGTACTTGATTCCTCTTGATTCATGTATACGTGAGAAATTACTCGACTGATTTAATATATTATTGTCCTTTCCAAGAATCGAACCTGAGACGTGTCGGCTAGATCCAGAAACCAAACATGCTGTTGTTGAGAATTGAAACCATAACCTCTTTCAGCTCTCATTTTTATTTCTAGAAAACTAGGTTACGCAACCCTCTTTGAATCCATATTTCGATGATTTAGATTTATTATTCACCGTTCAATTATTAGTATGATACAGAGGGATATGCTTAGTTTGATGTATCAAAAGTTAGGCTGATTCAACGGTCGGATCTGGGTCTATGAGCGTACAAAGTAGGTTAGTTGTGTAGTTTGAGAAATTTGTAAATTTTTGGCTAAGTATCAAATTACTAAATGTTGGGACCAACTTTGGAGATTTATATAGAGAGTTTGGCTTAGTGTTTTAGAGAGATCTTTGGCCTAATGATTAGTATGCATATCATAGAAGACTTGGATAATTTCCTTAGAATTGTTATATTTTTATTTGGGCACCGTATCATGAGCCAAAGTTTGATCATAATGACCTTTTGGAAGGTTAGGTAATGTGTAGTTTTTTAGTTTCTACCTAAACTCACTCTTAAGAGTTAGAATATGATATTTAGTCCCAAGGAAGAATTTAGGCATATATTATGGGATTTTTGGAAGTTTCGAGACCAAGGGTATAACGGTCGTTTTTACCTAAGGAGGGTATTTTAGTAATTTCTCTTCTGATAGGATCTTACAACTTAGAAGTCATAGACTTCTAAGTATATGGGAAATGTTTTGATCCACTTGCCTCTTATGACAGGCAATTGAGTATTCTACGGTTGCTGACCGAATTGAGATTTAGCAGTCGAGATTGATTCAGGTAAGTCCTTTGGGCTTACTTAGCTAACTTCTGGATATGAGTGTGAATAATGATAGTGGTGTTTGAATGATGTGTTTATAGTTGTACTTGTTATTAATTATCGACTGACCTACACATTTGGCCTAAGAGTAACGGGCGGTGGCATTCTGCTCAGTTAGCCCGAGGGCGCTGGGGGTTTCTTTAGGGACTAGTCCATACTTGGTTTGTGGGGACGCCACCGACGGAGGTGTGCCAAACCATCACCAGTTGGATAAGGAACGGAGGCGAGAAATCTTAAGATCTCTCGTGCCGCAACTCTACAAACAAAATAAGTGAATCACCTAAGTTATCAGATAATAAACGGTTTGTGTGCCAGCATGATGATTGTTTTATTTTGCCTGAATTGTGCTTGTGCTTGTAATTTTTTATTCTACTTATATCTGGATTGTTAGCTAACGTTTTATCTGTGTTGTAGATTTTGTAGAGATAGGCAATGGTAGAGAGATCCGGGGCGGATGGACATTGGGGTCCACGTACTCATTAGATGGGGACGGGGGAGTCTTCCGTTCAGCATGCATGTTATTATTATATTTATGTTTTGTAAGGTTGGCGTGTGTTGATCATTCATGTAAATACTAATTGATGTTTTTCAAAAAAAGTTTTAAATACGTTTGTGCCTTGTTGCAAGATCCTAGTAAAGTTGTTGTCAAACTAAGGTCGGGACCCATTGTGAGATCTTGACCAGTAGCTCCCCGAGTTTTGAGAATTCGGGGTGTTACAACATGGTATTAGAGCGAGGTTGGCAACAATGGCACTTGAAATCTTCTGAAAGATCGAATGTAGAAAATAACTAGAACCCGAAAGGGGTCTGAAATTTTCAAAATAAATTTCTACTTCAAAGTCATGTGCATAGTCAGGTTGTTGGGATAGTAGTACGTCGGACCACACTCACCCTTCGTGGATCTCTGCAACTTGATAGGGTTAGTAAAATAGTATATGGACTTGTAAGATTGTACACTTATGTATGTTATATGGATATGTATATACATGTAGCATGTTAGCACCCTAAAGGATAATTCATATCATCCTTCAGTTGAGATATCACGATGTTGTCATCGCCTCGTGATAAAATGTTAGTAGGTTTTATGAGTATCAATAAAAGATAGTGGAATCAAACCACGGAGCAGAGTACTAGATCTAGCAAACACCCTGGTGACTCCTACAAGTATTCCGAAGGACGGGTAGACAAGAAGGTGAAGATTGCGAGATGATTCTTAACCACAATAACAATTAGATGAGAAAGAATAGCATATCAACTCAAATAGAAGTAATATGAAGCCGTTCAAGAGACTTAACGGATTGAAGACGAGAGATGAAACTCCAAGATGCATGTAAGGACTAACTAGAGCACGGATCGAAGATGATAATATTAGGACACAAATCAAGCAGGGTAGAGTACGACCATACTTTGCAGGTTAAATGATATTGCAACCAAGGTGGTTGCCGCGATAGGCAAGTATGGACATGAGAGTACAAAGAAGATAGGGTGTTGACCCAAATGGTAAGGATTAAAGGAGTACAAAGACGAAGAATAAATTTCATTGCCATGGAGACGAGTCGATTTCTTCGTTATACGAGAATTTTGAGAGAAATCACGATACATGTATCAAAGAGAGTAGAAGTTTGAAACTGAGACAACAAATTTTTATAAAGGCGGAATAGTAAAACAACAAGAACCATGGAAGAATAATGTGGGAGGATGATCTTGGTGGACTCGAGCGTGCACAATGACTCCTCTTTCACATAGGAATCTAAGGTACCAAAATTAACGGTTCATACTAGAGAACCGCAAGCAGACGATGCCCAAGGTAAAAAGATTCATGAAGGCGTGCTTAAAAGCTATTGTGGAGGACTGGATAAGTATTGACGACAGATGAATAATACAAGTGGACTCAAAAGAGTATAGTGATCTTATAAGAGAGAAACAAAAGTGCAGACTTTGCAAGGAACTAAAGGATGGAGAATCTAAAGGGATGGATTTTCACTAGGTATATCAAACATCGAAGGAGATAAATGAAAAATAAGTCTATGATCTTGTACAAGGTCACCTACAGACTAACTAGTAACAAATGATAATTTATACGTGTGAATTGACTGGTGATGATTGGTCAACAGATAAGAAGAATAATGGTGGAATTTTACAAGAATTTGTTCGACACATGAAAGATCTCTATAAGAGATCAACGACGAAAATTGTGAAGTTAAATCAATGCAAATACAAGTACCCTTGACAATAACATGAAATGAGTCCAAACTAGTAACTCTACTTTAGAATTTCGGGAGAAGATTTTAACGGCATGTAATGACCCCCTTATATCAGTATTGGTACAAAGAGAATTGTTGTGAGAAATTGATTACCTATTGGCTAAAAAAAAGAAAGTAAAATCACAGTTAGTAAGGAAGGATTCGTATAAGAAGAACTAGAGGAGTAAGAAGAAGTAGATGATTTTGATCATGTCCTGCGTCAATCAAGACAGAGGGTGCTTAACATTCCACACAAGTGAGACTGATAATGCTCCTCCAAGAAAAAAGCTGAGTTAATTTTCCAGATTCACAGAGGAAGCCTTTGGGACTAAAAAGGGTGACCCGGAATAACTGGAGTTATAGAGGCGGCGCAAACATATAGATTATGACGTTAGTGCCTTGGTGAAATGTCTTGTCGAGTTGTGAGGTGATTGTAGATGAAGTCTATATCTGGATTGGAACATACATGAAATAGAGTAATGTTGAATGATTGTAAGTTGTTATGTGGACCTTGTATCTCTCCAATAAGATAATTACCGAAAAATGTTTATAAAGGAGTTAATTAGAAATCGTGGTACTCCACGACAAACTCAAGCTAATCCCGATAATCCAATAAAATGTAGATGGATGAGTAGCTATGGGAGCACATACACATTGTGTGCCCTGAGTCCTTTCTCGACTAATGGGCAAAGAGTTGATGAAACTAATAAATCCAATCAACGTGGTCCGTAAAGCTCGTACAAAAGTATAAGGACAACCTAATGGATGTGAGTCGAGGTCGGATTTTAGAGAAAATCATATGCATATAATGTTTCCTATACAAATGATACCGGAATATGTTTAGCAGAAGTCATACGATAGGGCCGATAAAACCATGGTGTTTGAAGCGTAACCCAGACGGATAACTTAACTAGTGAGAAGAAAAGCCATTGATCAAAAGGCGAGTGTTGTCAACTTTAATTAAAGTGTTGAGATGATGATGCCCTTATGAAACCTATTCGAGAGTACAACATAACTAAAGATCTAATACTGAATGAGTGGAAATGATCAATTGATAGTGGGAGACCAATCCGGACAAAGAAGAGGTTACAAGATAAGTCATATAGTATAAGAGTTCACGAGAAAAGTATGGGAAACCATCACGTGGTTGATATTATTGTCTCAATGTAAACTTGTTACCGCACCCTAAGAATTTGGAGCTAGAAAACTCCATGTCAAGATGGTAAATAGGTCAAGGTAATGATTTGTAGGTCAATGTGAGGTACCCTACGCTAGAGTTCAAATGGATTATGGAAGGATGACCACATTGAGTAGGCTTGGCGACTAGTAGGTACAGTTCTGATGAGACATAAGCAAATTCTGAAAATTTCTAAGACCGTACATTCCAATCCTTCCAAGAAGGCATGATCGGTGAGTTATTTTGCTGAAGAGTTGTCTAGATCAACTGTGAAACTCCATGGGGTCGAGGACCATAATTTTGACAGATACGGACATTTTATCTCAAGGTTTGGACAACCAATACACAAGGCTTAGAGTACGAGCTTTCACTGTACTTTAGTGAATCATCCCTGGAATGACAGTCGGTTTGGGAGGACCTTGCCGTTATTAGAAAGGAGATTACGGGCGCGAGTTTGGTAGTTCATCCTGACTAACAGAGGACACCACTATGATTAATGGTTAGTGACAATAGATTGATCAGAGTGGCGCATTGGAAGCGTGGTGGGCCCATAACCAACAGAACATGAAACTCAATGTTATGTCGAATATGACCTCAAGTTAAAGAATCATATATCGATATGAAAATATCTACATGGTATGTGGTTTTGGATTTCAGCAAGTTGAAAGCCTAACATGATGTAGGTGTTGAGTCATTATTCGAGGAAAGGTCTAATTGAGTCTTGATAGGGAGACAAGACCAAGTGAGTGGTCTTACAAAGAGCATTGGACACCTAGTAAAGTGTCGGGAGATGTATCAAATCATTGTTTCAGAAGCGATAGTCGGGATCTTCCGAAAAGTCGGAACAATTGGATTTAATAGAAGGGAGTAAAATATTGTGGTCATTTTCGGAAAGTCGCTAAGAGTATCTGAAAAAGTCGATGGTTGTAACCATATGATAACTTAAAGAAGATTAGAAAGTTAGTGATCGACTAGCACTCCTACATCATCAGCCATGAGGATCTCATAGTTGGGCCGGATCATACTTTTGTAGAGTTCTAGTGGTCTAAACGAGGAGCCGACAGGGATACTAGGGAGATAGAGGAGAGCATTAGAAGAAGTTATCCCGAGTTCTTTGCGGAGTTAGCAGCTACTTCTGTACAGATGAGTTAGTGCTCGGATGTTGTTCTGTGTGACTTTTATGTTATACATTAGATTGTGTGATTGTGTTTCTATATGTGTCTAATTATGTTGATTGAGTAGTTTTGCATGTTAGGAAGTCAGAGGGAAAATTTAGTAGAAACGGAGTTAGATACTTCTATTTATGACAATCATTTGACTAGATGCCCTTATTCTAAGTTTCGGGACGAAACTTATTTTAAGGGGGTACTGATGTAATATCCGGAATTTTTATTCCGCTTAATTCAGAATCAAACTGGATTTCGACCCGTGGATCTTTATTATGATACCTAGCTCACAAATCCTATCCTTTTATGCAAGTCTAAACTCACATAAAATTATGATTTGTTAACGAAACCCTAATCATGCAAACCCTAAATTATACCTCTATGTATTTAACAAGGTCACGACAACCTTTTGATTAGATCATGATCAACCCATGACGAACTCTTGACAAGGCCATGATAAGTTTCAGCCCACTCCATTGTCTTCCCCCTTGTTTCAGCCCATGATAAAATCCTCATGCTACCTTTCATCTTGAGCAAATCCTGCCAGCCCATTTCCGGAGTCACAGTTGGGTTGCCCGTCTTCCACTCCTCCATCCCGATCCTTGTACGCAGTCCAGCATTGGCTTTGTTTCCGTCCAGCCCAGCCTTGCCTTGCCCCTCCGCAACCCTAGAAGACAACAACCCATGAAGCTCCTACCTTGCATCTAGATCTTCGTCAGCCCATGAGGACAGCCGGCCCAAGACTTAGCTGTTACTCTCTCTCTCTCTCCCTTAGTGAACCACCGTAACGCTTGCACGTCTCTCTCCCCAGCCGTTTGTATTCAAGTCTTTACAGATTCTCTCCCTTCTTCACTCCATCACCAGCACCACTTTCCTTCTATTTCTCTTGATTCACGCCACCCAGTAAAATCAGAATTTGCGTACCTTCCTTCTACAACCGGAGTCATCTCTCTTTCCCTTTCACGTCTACAATCATCCTCGCTAAACCCTAGCCGACCTCTTGCCTTCAGTCTTCTCTCCTTGCACCCTTCGCCTCTTCTAGACTCGGACAAGCGGCACATCAGACTAGTGCACAACAAGAACATCACCTCGTGATCTGCCTCTCACTTCTTGGCCGAGAGAGATTGAATCCAGCATGTCATATCAACCTGTCTTTGTGCCTTCAGCGCAACCACAGCCCAGGCGGAAGTCACATGGGAGCTTTGTATCTGTCAAGTTCCACCCTCTTCACTCCGACACTCTCCTAGCAGGACCATTTTCTTCCTCCTTGTAGTGACGACCTTGTAGGTATCAAGTTCCTTCCCGTCCCCTCACTTTTCTATCCTAATTAGCGACCATGGCTTAGGCTACTTTCCTTAACCTTTTTTGCAAGAAAACTGATAGGGACAGTCCCTCATGGTTGGCGCTTTGTACCCAGATCTTTAACCTCACACGCAAGCCATGATAATAACAAGACGGCCTCACATGATTCCTTGTCTCGCGTCGTCTACAACGCCGTCCAGTAGGTACTTCTCGATTCCTCTTGATTCATGTATACGTGATAAATAAAAGGAGTGATTTAGTATATTATTGTCCTTTCCGAGAATCGAACCTGAGATGTGTAGGCTAGATCCAGAAACCAAACATGCTATTGGTGAGAATTGAAACCATAACCTCTTTCAGCTCTCATTTTTATTTCTAGAAAACTGGGTTACGCAGCCTTCTTTGTATACATGATCGATGCTTTAGATTTATTATTCACCGTTCAATTTTTAGTATGATATAGAGGGATATGCATAGTATGATGTATCAAAAGTTTAGGCCGATCCAACGGTCCGATCTGGGTCTACGAGCGTACAAAGTAGGCTGGTTGTGCAGTTTGAGAAATCTGTAAATTTTTGGCTAAGTATGAAATTACTGGATGTTGGAACCAACTTTGGAGATTGATATACAGAGTTTGGTTTAGTGTTTTAGAGAGATCTTTGGCCTAATGATTAGTATGCATATCACAGAAGACTTGGATAATTTACTTAGAATTTTTATATTTTTATTTGGGCTTTATATCTTGAGCAAAAGTTGGATCCTAGTGACCTTTTGGAAGGTTAGGATAATGTGTAGTTTTCTAGTTTCTACCTAAACTCACTCTTAAGAGTTAGAATATGATATTTAGTTCCAAGGAATAATTTAGACATATATTATGGGATTTTTGGAAGTTTCGGGACCAAGGGTAAAACGGTCATTTGTATCTTAGGAGGGTATTTTAGTAATTTCTCTTCTGATAGGATCTTACAACTTAGAAGTCATAGACTTCTAAGTATATGTGAAATGTTTTGATCCACTTGCCTCTTGTGACATGCAATTGAGTATTCTACGGTTGGTGACCGAATTGAGATTTAGACAATCGAGATTGATTCAGGTAAATCCTTTGGGCTTACTTAGCTAACTTTTGGATATGAGTGTGAATAATGATAGTGGTGTTTGAATGATGTGTTTATAGTTGTACTTATTATTAATTATCGACTGACCTACACATTTTGCCTAAGAGTAACGGGCGGTGGCATTCTGCTCAGTTAGCCCGAGGGCGCTGGGGGTTTCTTTAGGGACTAGTCCGTACTTGGTTTGCGGGAACGCCACCCGCAGAGGTGTGCCAAACCATCACCAGTTGGATAAGGAATGGAGGCGAGAAATCTTAAGATCTCTCGTGCCATAACTTTAAAAACAAAACAAGTGAATCACCTAAGTTATCAAATAATAAACGGTTTTTGTGCCAGCATGATGATTGTTTTATTTTGCTTGAGTTATGCTTGTGCTATTTTTTTATTCCACTTATATCTGGATTGTTAGCTAACGGTTTATCCGTGTTATAGATTTTTTAGAGATAGGCAATTGTAGAGAGATCCGGGGCGGATGGTCAGCCGGGTCCACGTACTCATTAGATGGGGAAGGGGGAGTCTTCCGTTCAGCATGCATGTTATTAATATTTATGTTTTGTAAGGTTGTCATGTGTTGATCATTCATGTAAATAGTAACTGATGTTTTTCAAAAAAGTTTTAAATACGTTTGTGCCTTGTTGCAAGATCCTAGTAAAGTTGTTGTCAAACTAAGATCGGGACCCATTGTGAGGTCCTAACCAGTAGCTCCCCGAGTTTTGAGAATTCGGGGTGTTACATCTAGAATCCCTACCGGGTGCGTGATTGACCTATCCGCCATGTAGAGGGTCATCTTGACCGGTTTTGTCTCTACAACTCCAACCTTTTTACATATATTGCAAGTGATATGATGCTTACACTAGCTCCAAGGTCACACAATGCCTCGTAGGTCATCTCTCCAACGCCAATGGGAACACAAATTGACCCCGGATTTCTTAGTTGGGGATGCATCTCTTCCTTCATGATTTGGATGAGCTCGAAAGATCTCCTATTCGTCCTCACCTCACCATACTCCTCCAACTTCTCTTATTGGAGAGGATCTCCTTTAAGAATTTTCCATACCCCGGCATACCTAGAATAGCATCCATGAACGTAATGTTAATATGCAATTTACTCAATAGTTCAAGGAACTTACCAAAGTGTTTATCCAAGCGGGCTCTAGCACGAGATTGTGGAAATGGAAGTGGTGGCTTGAATGGTGGTGCAAATACATAAGTTGGTTCCTTCTCCTTTCTCTAGTCCTCCACATCTATCTTGGGATCTTCCTCAATCATCACTTTCTTCCTCTTGTCAACTCCCTTGGGCAATGGCTCATTAGTCTTCAATCCAGTTCTTGTTGTTATAGTCATGACTTGCACCTTAGGATTATCTCCGTCTTTCCGGGTAGTCTTCCAGATCCCTTTGAGTTTCCCCCGCTTTTTGGAACACTTGAGTTTCTAAGACCTTTTAAGCCTTAGCAATGGAAGTAACGGTGCTTTCTAATCGACTCAATCTCCTCATCAATTGTACAAACATCATCTCGGTTCGGTCTTTGGGAGGTTGAGTAAATCTAGGTGGAGTTTCTTGTGAGGCTTGAGTTGGAGCTTTAGGTCGTAGAGCTTTTCTAGAAGAAGTGGGAGACTTCAATGCTCCATTCAGGTTTGAATAGGAGAACCCGGGATGGTTGTGGTTAGGACGGAAGTTGTTGTTCTGGAAATGCTGGTTGTTATTGAAGTTTCTAGGTCCTTGGTAATTTTCTTGATAGTTGCCTTTTCCCATTTAATTTCCTCCTTATAACACAATTGAGCTTGAGCTTGCACTTGAGCTTGAGTACTTGCCTTCAAAGTTGTTGCATAAAGCTTTTTCGAGGACTTAAGGTCATTGTTTATTACCTCAAGCTTAGAATTGTTCAATGTAGACTCACTCACTTCATGCACTCCGGGTCTCCAATTCCTCTCATCACTCTAACTATGAGAATACTTTCCAATCACCAAAGATTTATTTTCAACAAACTCTCAAGCATCATCAACATTATTTTCCATAAACGTACCTCCCGAGAGCGATTGAAGCCGGAATTGGCCATCCTCGTCTAAAACCTTGAAGTATATCTCAACCAATTCTATCTTTGGAATCCCATGGTGAGCGCAATCAAGTAGAAGATCCTTGAATCTCTCCCAACACTTGAACAAACTTTCCTTATCCTTCATCACAAATGCATTAATCTTCCCTCTAAGCTCGGTTGTCTTGGAAGACGGGAAGAACTTGGTGAGTAATTCGGTGGTCATCTCCTCCCAAGTACTAATACATCCATGCGGGATAGATTGATATCAAGCAAGGGTTTTGTCCTTAAGGGAGAAGGAGAAAACCCTCAACTTGTGGTTGTTGTTCTCCAACCTCGGGGGCCTCAAAGTCTCCATTTATATCTCGTAATCCAATATATATTGGTGTGGAGACTCCCCTCCAATCCTCCAAATTGGTTGTGACAAATCATTTGAATGACTTGAGGGCGGAGCTCATAGTCATGAGCGGAGGGATCTCGAAAGTTGACTCCATAATGGTGTACTTTTTGAGCCGGATCCATTCTTTGTTTAAGTGTTATGACTCTCCCACAACCAGCTCAACCCTAACATTCCTCACCGGTGGAGGAGGTGTAGGTACTTGTTGACCAAATCCCCGGCAACGGCGCCAAAAACTTGTTCGCCACTTAGCGTGCGTGCAAATAAGCTTTAAATTTATAAAACTAGAATCAAGCAAGCGAACCCGCAGTGTACGGATCGATATAGTTGAGCAAGAATTCCAGAGTATCGAACACAGGGATTTGGGGGGTTAAATCCAGTTAAGAATTGTCAAGCAAGTAAATGTATGAGCTTTGTAAATTATTGGGAAAACAACAATCCTAAAGATCCAGGAATCCAGCTGTGGCAATCGATTCAAGATATACTAAAGATATAAGGACAGAGTTGAGGTATGCAAAGGTATACGAATGTAAGGTAATCGTACGGTGAAGTTCCAAAAACCTTATATGACTCACCTAAAAGACACTCTCTATAAAGGTTGTTGAGGCTTCAGTATAGAAAGGTTCTAAAGGTAAGAATTAACGTCAAATACCCAAACTTGTAATCCAAGGATCAAGACTAACTAAACCGATTAAGGTTGTGACACTCAGAATCGAGGTAGAGGTTGTTGAGGCTTCACTACCACCTAGAAAAGGCAAGCCAAGACTAAGTTAAAGTAAATCTTTAACTTTGGATTAAAGTAAAAGCAAGTTCGTAAACTGACACAAAATTACGGGTAGTTCTTGAATTCCACGGCCGTGGAAGCTCAAGAACAGACCGTGGATTAGGTTCGTCGGCGATTCTCTCTAACTCTCAGGGTCCAATCTATTTACGATCGATCTATCATTATCTAAGCCACAACTATCAACCCTTCACCTTAGAATTGCTAAAGGGTTTTAGCCAACAACAGTCATATTAATATCAATTTCAAGGTTTAAAAAGAATGAAAGGTGAAAACTTCCGAAAACCTTCAATAACTTTCAAGTCAATCTCAAATCCACAATTCAAGAACAATAATATCAATAGATTCGAAATAATGCAAACAATCACAATCTTAGATAAGAACGAAGAACGGGATGTCAATCCGTCTTCTAATCAAACCTAAATAAGAAGCGAAATCTCCTTACGAACAATCTTCCAAATCTTCAACTCTTCCGTCAATCCGGAAATCGCAATACGCAAAGCGCAAATCTCTCAATCACAATCTCCGCAAAAAATGCGAAATTAGGGCAAGTCCAAGTGTAAGCCTAAGCAGCTGTGTAAGCGTAAGCGAAGGTGACGGAATCTCTCCTCTTCCGTCCTTTTATAGGGTAAGATAAAATATTGGCCCGGCCCATTGCGTAGAAGATCGTGGCTTCAAAGTGTGCGTAAAAGATCGCCAAGATCACGGTCGTGGAAGGGTTCCACGCCCGTCATTTAGAGCGTGGAATCTGGTCACGGTTTGACACAACCCTCCACGGCCGTGTAAGTTGCTGGAATGCACCATGCCTCTCTTGCCAAGTTCCACGGCCGTGGATTAGAACGTGGAATGTAGTACGGCCGTATTTTAGAGTGTGGTTTAGGGCTAGTTCGTGATTTTCCTTAGTCTCGTGTCATTCTTCAAGTTAGCACCTTCCTTAGCTCCTAGTGATGTCCTCAATCCTTGGACATACTCAATCAAACTCCGTTCTCTCTCAATCCGTTCGGAAATAGCTCTTAATTGCCTACAATCAACATAAAGCTTGTGTAGATCTCTATATCGACAATATAGACAAACTAGCTCACAAATGCATCAATGCTTAATCAATGACTATCAATATGGATGAAATACACTTAGAAAACGTGCCTAAAATATCACAATATTTCATGCTAACAAATAACCCCATACTTGCCACTTGCTTGTCCCTAAACAATGTCTTTCAAAAGCTTTTAAAACACAAGTTAGGATGAAATATGTGTACCTTCTCAAAGCAAAACTTCTTTTAGATGAATGTGCCTTCTAATCAATAGATCATTCTCAAATCTTGCTTCATTCGCTTATAAGACTTTCATATGCATAATCAAGGAGTAAAGAGTAAAGAAAGCTCATGAATTAATCAAACTTCCATGTAAACATCATAACCTTCAAACATTATCAAAATCAATCATAAGAAACTTCAATTTAGATCACCAAGCCATATAACATTCTTTTGATCTTAAGGACTTTCAAACAAGGTCTAGAATGTGGAAAGGGAGGGAAAACTTTAAGGAATGTGGTGCATGAATCCGGGAAAGTGGACAACTACTCTTTTCTTCTTCTCTTGCGGTTTCCGCAGCACTTTCAACTTAGAGCTTCGCTCTTTTCTTTTCATTTTTCGACTTTACTTTTGGAGTTATGGATAGAGGTGCACAAAAACCGAAGCCTAGGAGATTGGCGTTTCTCAATTTTTATGAGATGCCTCAAACCCTTAGCGCACATACCATAACCCGCTAGGAATATCGCTCAATCCAACTTTGGCAAGACACAAACACCCGGCTATATGAATGGTGCCGAGTTACTCATCGTCATGATTGACTTCCCCAAACCTATAATTTCTTTCTATTCTTTTGATTGCAAATAATTGCTTTCAAGGCCCTCCCACATCAAACATGCCAATATCAATCAACTCCTCCAAATTCCTGGATAGGTAAAGGAGGCCATTATTTCAATGAGGGGCTAAATGATCAAAGAAAGAAGAAAGAAAATCGAATTGCCTTAATCATCTCAACAAGAAGTATAAGAACTTATAGTGTGATTTCAACCTTAATTTCTCAACATGATTTAAGTAACATTCATCACATTATGAAATTTGCAAAAGGAGGTATAATCAACTCATTCAATTTCTTTTCAATTCACTATTTGTTTAAGCATGCGATTGTCATCAAACTCAATTCACAAGTGGTGATTATCATAGAAATCATCTCAACTCTTAGAAGCACAAAATTTTCAAAAGTTTTCAATTTTTATGGGTTTTTCAAACTCTTTTTCATGCAATGCAATAATGAAACGTGCAACAATATAATGAAACATGCAAGATAGTCTCAATAGAAGCAAACAAAGTGAGTAAGAATTATTACAAACGAATAGTCACACCCCACCCCATACTTGGAACAAACATTGTCCCTAATGTTCAAAAAAAATAAAAAGAAGAAAAGAAAGAAAGAAAAAGAACTCACAAAACGGTGGTGGAGCGGCTAAACTGTCGATCATCAACGGTGTCACTGCGGTGGAGGCGGTGGTGGGAATGGAGAGAAGCTAGGATCATAGTACCGCCCGAATTGTTGGCGGTAAACATCCCTCATCATATGGTCAAGGTCATCCACACGTGCATCTCTCGCATCTGCGCGGATCTCTAGTGCTCCCACCCTATCGGAAAGGCTGGTGGCCCAATCCGGCAGCTGCTCATACCAACCTGGAGGCTGGCTGTACCATGCCGGTGCATCTGAAGGTGTCGGTGCTGGTGGTGCCTGTGTAGCCCATGGTGGAGGAGCTCCCATCCAATTTGCTGAGTCCTATACCACGCAGGTGGATCCGCCATCCAAGTCGGTCTCTCGCTCACGCTGGCGCGGTGAGAAGAAGATCCTGAAGCTCTAGCTGGACGGGGTGAATGCCTAGGAAGGTCAGGAACCACATCCGGCTGATCCGGGAATGTGCCAAAGTCATCAGCTCCTCCTCCTCCTCCCTCATACTGGTCTCTCATCTCCTCCTCCTCAACTACAGGTGGTGGTGGGACATATGGAGGGGCTGCAATCCTGTTCGCATGCATAGCAGCGAACGTCTCCTTCCAGTTATGGCGTCCAGCCATAATGGAATACTCTGGGAGCCACTCAATGCCTCTCCCTGTCCTACTCTCCCATGGCATAGCAGCGTAAGGTGGACCTCTATGGGTGGGGAAGATAAGGCCTTTAGTCATAAGGGCCTGAAGTCCTAGGGGTACAGCAGGAATGCGTGTGCAGGCGGAGAAATCTACCCCTAGCTGTCGAGCAAGGTGGTTGACTATCCCACCATATCCAATGTTGCCAGCCCTCTTATTCTTTAGCTTGCTCATGGTAGCAGCTAAGAGGGTGGCGCAGTCAGCAGGTCGTCCATATAACATGGAGTACAGAAGAAAGAGCTCATCCGTCTTGATCTTCTGAGGTGTCTCCGTCCTAGGGAAGAGACACTCAAAAAGTACCCGGTGAGCAATCTTCAAGGCTAAGTGATACATCAACTTAGCCTTGGTATCAGCTGGTTGCCAGCGGTCCTTGCTGGCATAGATCATAGCGACCTCTTCCCAGAAATCCTTGGCGTACACGCCACTAGGGAAACGACCATTGAAGGTCTCGTGGAACCCAAAGAAGGCTCCAAACTCCCGGATGGAGAAATCATAGTTTCTTTCCATCAGCCGGAAAGAAACTGTCCTATCAACATGGCTGTGCTCAAAAGAGACCACAACCTCTCTCGTAATCTCCTCATAGGCATCTTCTCGGATAGCCGAGAAGATGACTAATCCGGCTCTATCCAAGAGCCAAGTGATGTCATCTATCACATGTAGAGGCGCTAAGTCCTCCAACAGTAGGTATCTAGGCCCTATAACAGTCCTCTTATGGATCCTCTCTAAGGCGTCGAGGTGATCCTCGTGAATGGTAGGGACCCTAGGGCGAGGAGGTGATGGTGATGATGGAGGTGAAGATGGAGGTGAAGGGGATGAAGGTGGTGGTGCTCTAGAGGAGGAAGAGGGGTTGCCCTTCCTTTTCTTACTCTTATCTTTCTCTTTGTTCTTGTCCTTATTCCTACCGGACACTCTCCTCACAAAATCCATTTTCTGGCAAAAACAACGGTCTGTTCTTGGTGTTCCACGGCCGTGGAAGTTACAGAGACCGTGGTTTGTCTCGACTTTTCTCAAAACTCAGCAATCAGTCACCAAACTCAGCAATCAATCAGTCCTAGACTAATTTCTTCCAATTCCAATCAGTTCTCCTACAAATTCTATCAAAATTAAGGCCGAATCGACAAAGATAGAGAAGAGCGAAAAAAACCTAGGTTTTCGGATTTTAAAATCCGAATTCTGCTTTACTTGGTGATTTGCCGCTCGAATCGTTGCTTGGATCTCGTTGGTGGTTGGATTTGCTTCAGTTTGGGGCAAAGAATCGTTAAAAACGATTAACGAACGAAGAATTGAGGTGAAGGGCGTGGAATCGGCGTTTTTGGGCGTAATTTGGGTTTTGTGTGTTGTGTTTTTGTGAAGAACGTAGTTTATATAGTGGTCGTCAAAAATTTTGAAAACCACGGTCTATCGGGGGGTTCCACGGCCGTGGAAATGTACGGAACCGTGGTTTTGGTAATTTTTCAAAGGCTTTTGGAAATTACGGTCACTGTAGCTGTCACGGCCGTGGTTTAGGCCGTGGAACTCTCTGTAATGCTCCAAAGTCCAAGTTTCGTCATTTTTCTTCAAACTTTCTCTACCCCTTTCCTTTTCTACTGTTCCTACATCCAAAAACACGAACATACCGGAGGGAATCGAAGGCAAAACAAAGCAAAAAAAACGTCTAAACTAAGCTAATCTATGAATCAAAAACAAAAACGTAAATGCAATACCTTGGGTTGCCTCCCAAGAAGCGCTTTGTTTAAGGTCCGTAGCTAGACCATATTCGCACTTATTCGAGTGCGGTAGGCGCGAACTCTTCAGCTTGGAGTTCCGGCATATACTTCTTGAGTCGTTGACCGTTCACCTTAAAGCTTCCGCCCGCTTCACCCCATACTTCAACTGCACCATGGGAAAAATACGTTTGATTAGAAAAGGTCCGGTCCAACGAGATTTAAGCTTACCTGGAAAGAGACGAAGCCTTGAATTGAAGAGGAGAACTTGATCTCCCTCTTTGAAGTCCTTTGGAATGATATGCTTATCATGCCAACGCTTTGCTCTCTCCTTATAGATCTTGGCGTTCTCATAGGCGTTCAAGCGAAGTTCTTCAAGCTCATTAAGGTCCAAGAGACGCTTCTCTCCCGCTTCCTTCATGCTGAAGTTCAACCACTTGATGGCCCAAAACGCCTTGTGCTCTAACTCTACCGGTAAGTGACAAGACTTCCCATACACAAGGTTGTATGGTGTGGTTCCTATGGGAGTCTTGTACGCAGTCCGGTACGCCCACAATGCATCATCAAGCTTCAAGGACCAATCTTTCCTAGTCCTTGAAACCGTCTTCTCTAGGATTCCTTTGATCTCCCGGTTTGAGATCTCAACTTGTCCACTAGTTTGTGGATGATAAGGGGTGGCGATCTTGTGAGTAACCCCATACTTAGCTAGAAGAGCTTCAAAGCGCCGGGCAATGAAGTGAGAACCTCCATCACTAATGATAGTCCTTGGTGTCCCAAATCGTGAGAAGATGGTCTTGTTAAAGAACTTAACCACCACCATGGCATCATTGGTGGGAGAGGCAATTGCTTCCACCCATCTAGAAACGTAATCCACCGCCAAGAGTATGTATTGGTTTCCACAAGATGATGGGAACGGTCCCATAAAGTCAACTCCCCAAACGTTGAAAATCTCCACCTCTTGGATATTATTGAGAGGCATCTCGTTCCTCCTAGAGATATTTCCTGTTCTTTGACAAGCATCGCAGCAGGAAACAAAGGTTTGCACATCTCTAAATAAAGTAGGCCAAAAGAATCCAGATTGCAATACCTTAGCGCTAGTCTTGTTCGAACTAGCGTGTCCTCCACATGGTAGTGAATGACAATGGCGGATGACACTTTGCATCTCATCTTCCGGCACACATCGCCGAATAATGCCATCCGGACCTCTCTTAAAGAGGAGAGGTTCATTCCAAAAGTATTCCTGAACATCCTTAAAGAACTTCTTTCTTTGTGCGTAGGATAATCCGGGCGGTATCTCCTGACAAACCAAATAGTTAACAAAATCAGCAAACCAGGGTTCGTTACCTTTGGAGATCACATCGATGCGCTCCTCTATAATGTGTAAATGTTCGTCCGGGAAGGAGTCATCTATAGGTAGATGGTCGTCCTCTAGATGTGTTAGACGACTCAAATGATCCGCAACAGAATTTTCCGAACCCTTCTTGTCGCGGATCTCTAGATCGAATTCTTGTAGGAGAAGAATCCATCTAATTAGCCTTGGCTTTGCATCCTTCTTTGCAAGGAGATACCGGATCGCAGCATGATCCGTGTACACAATCACCTTTGCACCTACAAGATAAGAGCGAAATTTGTCAATAGCATAAACAATGGCTAAAAATTCCTTTTCCGTAGTGGCGTAGTTGAGCCGCGCTTCATCTAGCGTCTTGCTAGCATAGTATATGGCATGGGTTCTCCCTTCCTTTCTTTGTCCAAGAACAGCTCCTATAGCTACGTCACTAGCATCGCACATAACCTCAAAGGGAAGATTCCAATCCGGAGGTTGGATAATAGGTGCTGAAATTAGAGCTTCCCGGATCATGTTAAACACATCCAAGCATTCCTGCGAAAACTCAAAAACTGCATCCTTCATCAATAGATTGGTGAGCAGTTTTGATATTTCAGAGAAGTCTTTTATGAAGCGTCTATAAAATCCAGCATGTCCTAGAAAACTTCTTATCCCTTTCACCGAAGTTGGGGGAGGAAGCTTTTCTATGGTCTCTATTTTAGCTCTATCTACTTCTATCCCTCTACTAGAGATTAAGTGTCCTAATACAATTCCTTCCTTTACCATAAATTGACACTTCTCCCAATTAAGAACTAGGTTAGTGTCTTCACACCTTTGTAATACAAGAGCAAGGTTAGAAAGGCAATTGTCAAAAGAGGAACCGTAAACGGAGAAGTCGTCCATAAAGACCTCCATGATTTCCTCTATATATTCGGAGAAGATGGCCATCATGCACCTTTGAAAGGTGGCTGGGGCGTTGCAAAGCCTGAACGGCATCCTCCTATAGGCGAACGTACCCCATGGGCACGTGAACGTGGTCTTCTCTTGATCATCCGGGTGTATCGGAATCTGAAAGAAACCACTATAACCGTCAAGATAGCAAAAGTGCGATTGTTGTGCTAACCTTTCAAGCATTTGGTCGATGAAGGGTAGTGGGAAGTGATCCTTCCTCGTCGCGTTGTTTAGCTTGCGGTAGTCTATGCACATCTGCCATCCTGTTACGGTTCGGGTAGGAATGAGTTCGTTATTCTTGTTGGTGATGACCGTCATTCCTCCCTTCTTCGGAACCACTTGAACTGGACTCACCCACTTGCTATCGGAGATAGGGTAGATGATACCTGCATCAAGCAATTTAAGAATTTCCTTCTTGACAACCTCCTTCATGGTCGGATTTAACCGCCTTTGAGGTTGTCTTGAAGTCCTAAAGTCCTCTTCCATTAGTAACTTATGCATGCATAGGGAAGGTTTGATTCCTACTAAGTCTTCAATAGTATATCCCAAAGCTTTTCTATGTTTCCTAAGGACAACCATGAGCTTACTATGTTCATCTATGCTTAGATCGGAACTAACAATAACCGGAAAGGTAGAATTAGGTCCAAGAAATGCGTACCTTAGATGAGTAGAAGTGGCTTTAGTTCCATTGCATTCGGAGTTTCCAATGGTTCTTGAGGAGTCTCCGATGCCTCCTTAGAAGTGTCTAAGGGTGTAGAAGGTGTGGGAGAAGAATCCAAAGAAGTTGAAGAAGTGGCACAATTGCCTTCGTCCACGGCCAAAATTACGGTTTCTCTGACTTCTCCACGGCCGTGATTTTGGGCGTGGAATGTAGTTACGGGTGCTCTGTTTCCTCCACGACCGTGTAACCCTCTGGAGTGAGCCACGCTTTTGTTGGTGAAGTCCACGGCCGTGGAATATAGTGTATGGCCGTGGATTCTCACGTTTTTTGCTTCGTCGTGGAGTTTCTCAAACTCCTCTTCACATACTTCTTCTTGTGCTTCTAAGGCTTCAATTGCCTCATTGCACTCCTCTTCTTCCCCTACATCCATTAGACTCATAGTAATAACCTTTTATAAAGGATCTTTGAAGAGAATAGCACTTACCTCCTCTCTAGACAACCCTTCTTCATCTTGGATATTGAAAATATCCTCATCAAAGATTGGTTCCTTCACTAGAGTGGAAGGAACGAACTCTACCTTCTCTTCTCCTATGTCAAAGGCGAGTCTAGCATTCTTGCAATCGACTATGCAGCCGGATGTTGCAAGAAACGGTCTTCCGAGAATGATCGGGACCAGACTATCTGCAGGAATGTCAAGCACAACAAAATCAATGGGAACAAAGAATTTACCTAGCTTGACCGGGACGTCTTCTACAATACCGACGGGACGAGTTATGGATCGATCCGCCATGTACAACGTCATCTTCACCGGTTTAGGGTCGCCTAAACCGATCTTCCTACATAATGCAAGTGGTATGATACTCACACTTGCTCCCAAGTCACATAATGCATCATATGTGACATCTCCCACTCCTATGGGAATGCATAATGACCCCGGATCCTTGAGCTTTGGGGGCATTTTCTCCTTCATGGTCTTGATGAGATCCGAAGAATCCGAACTCATCTTAACCTCACCGAAATCCTCTAGCTTCCTCTTGTTAGAGAGGAGCTCCTTCAAGAACTTGCCATAAGCTGGCATACCTACAATGGCAGCAATGAAAGGTATGTTAATATGCAATTTGCTCATGAGTTCTATAAACTTACCAAATTGTTTATCTAGACGCGCTCTCGCTCTAGATTGAGGGAATGGTAGGGGAGGTTTGTAAGCTGGAGGAGGAACGTAGACATCTTCCTTCTCCTTCCCCTTCTCTTTTTCTTTCTCAACGGGGACTTCAACAAACTTAGGCTGCGGATCGGTGGTTGTCACTCCGCTCCTAGTTGTGATTGCCATCACCCTTCCCTTTGGGTTGTCCTCCGTTTTTCCTGGAAGTTTCCCTTGATTCCTAGGAACTTCCTCTGCATGGATGAACATTTGGTTTTCTAAAACCTTTTGGGCTTTATCAACCTCAGAAATGTGATCATCAACCTTGATGATGCGGGTCTCTAACCCTTGAAGCTTTCCCAAAATCGTCTCCAACATGGGATCGGGCTTCTCCTTCTCCGAAGTGCTTCCTCCATTGGATGTTTGCCCCTGGCTTTTCAAAGGAGTGGAAGAGGAGGAAGGTGGGGTTAGTGAATTTGAATTGGAAGAATAAGGATTACCGGAATTTTGTTGATTGGGACGCCAATTGTTGTTGTTTGAACCCCTATTGTTGTTCCAATTGTTGTTCCGGTTGTTGTTCCAATTATTCCGGCTATTGTTCCGGTTATTGTTGTTGTTGCGGTTTGTATTCTCACCACAGTTGTTGTTGTTGCCCAAGTAGCCAACATCCTTTCCGTTTTACTTTGGAAAGTTGGTCTTGATAGCTTCCTTCAACTCTTTAATCTCATTGTTGAGAGAAAAGATTTGAGTTTGAGCTTCATGTGTGAGCTTTGCTCCTTGCTCTACACGATTTCCTTCCACCTTCCGGTGAGAATACTTCTCTATAACTCGCGCTTGCTTCTCAATGAAGTCCCAAGCATCATCTTCCCTCATGTCCATGAATGTACCACATGAGAGGGATTGGAGCTTGAATTGTGTCTCCACATCCAGCCCCTTATAGTATATCTCCAAAAGTGCAAGCTTGGATATGCCATGATGAGGGCAATCCAATAGCAAATCCTGAAATTTTTCCCAAGATTGAAACAAACTTTCGTTAGATCTCATGGAAAATGCATTAATCTTACCTCTTAGCTCCGCCGTTTTGGATGGCGGAAAGAACTTAGTGAGGAATTCCGCGGAAAGATCCTCCCATGTCTCAAGCTTTCCACTTGGAAGAGCTTGATACCAAGATAATGTTTTCCCCTTCAAGGAGAAGAAGAAAGGCTTGAGTTTGTAGCTGTTGGTAGTAGCGTTCTTAGGCTTCATCGTCTCCATCATAATCTCAAAGTTTTGTAGATGTTGGTGTGGAGATTCAGCACTTGTTCCACCAAATTGGTTTTGGCGAACAATGGTAATAACTTGTGGGTTGAAGCTAAACCCTTGTACATCATCAGCATCAAAGTTTACACCTAAACGGCGTGGTTGATGCGTTGGATCCATTCTTTGGCCAAGAGTTCTTGGCTCTTCTTCCACACGTTCGACCCTCGCATTCGCATTCCTAGGTGGAACACGGCGATTTGCAGCTGGCCGTGGATAAAATGGATTCACATTGATCGTGGGATCAATTTCCTCTAGCGGTGGCATGGAGGAGTCGCTATCCTCATTGGATGAGTTAGCTCTAACTGATCTTCCCGGTCTCCTCTTTTTCTTTTTCTCTTTACGGTTGTTTATTTCCAACCTCATTTGGAACATCATATCCGTTAGATCATCAACCTTCATTTGGTGACGATCCGTTTCTTCCCTACGAGTCTTCTCACTCCATTTGAGTTGAGCTTCCTTTTTCGCTAACTCCGATTGGAGATCACGTTCTCGTTCTTCAGCCATTTTCTTTTCCTTACGCTTTCTCCTTAAAGTCCTCTCAAGCTCTTGATCAAGAGGTAAGAGGTCTTCGGTGTTCCTAGACCTGCGCATGCACTCGAAAAGATATCAAATAACAAGGGAGAAGCTCCCAAGCTTGACAACCGATAACCGAATTCGGCCTAGACCAAATCCCCGGCAACGGCGCCAAAAACTTGTTCGCCACTTAGCGTGCGTGCAAATAAGCTTTAAATTTATAAAACTAGAATCAAGCAAGCGAACCCGCAGTGTACGGATCGATATAGTTGAGCAAGAATTCCAGAGTATCGAACACAGGGATTTGGGGGGTTAAATCCAGTTAAGAATTGTCAAGCAAGTAAATGTATGAGCTTTGTAAATTATTGGGAAAACAACAATCCTAAAGATCCAGGAATCCAGCTGTGGCAATCGATTCAAGATATACTAAAGATATAAGGACAGAGTTGAGGTATGCAAAGGTATACGAATGTAAGGTAATCGTACGGTGAAGTTCCAAAAACCTTATATGACTCACCTAAAAGACACTCTCTATAAAGGTTGTTGAGGCTTCAGTATAGAAAGGTTCTAAAGGTAAGAATTAACGTCAAATACCCAAACTTGTAATCCAAGGATCAAGACTAACTAAACCGATTAAGGTTGTGACACTCAGAATCGAGGTAGAGGTTGTTGAGGCTTCACTACCACCTAGAAAAGGCAAGCCAAGACTAAGTTAAAGTAAATCTTTAACTTTGGATTAAAGTAAAAGCAAGTTCGTAAACTGACACAAAATTACGGGTAGTTCTTGAATTCCACGGCCGTGGAAGCTCAAGAACAGACCGTGGATTAGGTTCGTCGGCGATTCTCTCTAACTCTCAGGGTCCAATCTATTTACGATCGATCTATCATTATCTAAGCCACAACTATCAACCCTTCACCTTAGAATTGCTAAAGGGTTTTAGCCAACAACAGTCATATTAATATCAATTTCAAGGTTTAAAAAGAATGAAAGGTGAAAACTTCCGAAAACCTTCAATAACTTTCAAGTCAATCTCAAATCCACAATTCAAGAACAATAATATCAATAGATTCGAAATAATGCAAACAATCACAATCTTAGATAAGAACGAAGAACGGGATGTCAATCCGTCTTCTAATCAAACCTAAATAAGAAGCGAAATCTCCTTACGAACAATCTTCCAAATCTTCAACTCTTCCGTCAATCCGGAAATCGCAATACGCAAAGCGCAAATCTCTCAATCACAATCTCCGCAAAAAATGCGAAATTAGGGCAAGTCCAAGTGTAAGCCTAAGCAGCGGTGTAAGCGTAAGCGAAGGTGACGGAATCTCTCCTCTTCCGTCCTTTTATAGGGTAAAATAAAATATTGGCCCGGCCCATTGCATAGAAGATCGTGGCTTCAAAGTGTGCGTAAAAGATCGCCAAGATCACGGTCGTGGAAGGGTTCCATGCCCGTAATTTAGAGCGTGGAATCTGGTCACGGTTTGACACAACCCTCCACGGCCGTGTAAGTTGTTGGAATGCACCAAGCCTCTCTTGCCAAGTTCCACGGCCGTGGACTAGAACATGGAATGTAGTACGGCCGTATTTTAGAGCGTGGTTTAGGGCTAGTTTGTGATTTTCCTTAGTCTCGTGCCATTCTTCAAGTTAGCACCTTCCTTAGCTCCTAGTGATGTCCTCAATCCTTGGACATACTCAATCAAACTCCGTTCTCTCTCAATCCATTCGGAAATAGCTCTTAATTGCCTACAATCAACATAAAGCTTGTGTAGATCTCTATATCGACAATATAGACAAACTAGCTCACAAATGCATCAATGCTTAATCAATGACTATCAATATGGATGAAATACACTTAGAAAACGTGCCTAAAATATCACAATATTTCATGCTAACATGACACCTCTCCTTAGGCCGTTGCAATTGTCGGCCTTAACTTGAAATACGTCATGGGCCATTTAGACGAGAAATCTCAGTTGATTTGGGTGAAAATCTTAGCCGAGATCCTTCACATGCCGGGACCGATATTTCTTCATGTTTCCCTTCATTACCATAGAAATTTTGGGTGGTGTAAAGGTAGGAAATCTCGCCCGAGATCAACACCAATTCACCCGAGGTTTCATGGTGCTTCTCCATAGCTCCCTTTATTCGCTCCTTAAGTGGAATTCCTTCCTTTGGTGTTTCATTATGTTCCACCTCGAGGCTCAATCCTAATATGTGTCAATTTTTTTAAAATGTCTGAGAACGAGACAAGAATCCGTGTAGACATCTTTTCTAGCATTATATGCAAAGTCGAGCCTAAATGTCACGAACTCATGTCAATGCATGCAAAACAAAGAGAAAAGCTACCTAAATGCAAATCTAAATCTAGGTCATAATTCATGTTATCATTATTGATGCGTATTTCACCTCTTTTGGCAAGATATATGTTCTTATAATGCAAAATTGCATTCGTATTATGTTTTCGATATCTACTTCCAGTTGTCTCGTATCTTAGGCATTCAAGGCCTACTTTGAGGGGTTTTCGATCCATAAACCAAACCCAAGTATGACAGCTTGATCTTCCCTAAAGTCAAATATCACAATTCAATATCACATGTGATTGAGGATCTATTGCCCGAGAAGCTTAGGAACAACTTTGGATGCAAGTCAAAGAGTTAAGGTTGTAAAGGAGCATAAAATCATACAAGATGATATTCCAAACGGGATGAGACGACTTGTGAGACGATATCCATGTCATATCAAGCCACCCCTATGTCGTTTGGGTCGGCCCACACCATCTATACCACTCATGCCGTTTTACCATGCCGTTTGGACTTCGGCGGGATATATGAACTATGATTAACTCTCATATCCTTTGTTGAGCGTTTTTGTTAACATATTTTGGCCCGGGATTTTCTCTATATATTTTCCATTTTTAGACTTCTAGGGCTGTCAGGAAGACGCAAAGTCTGAACCTAGTCGCGGTTGGACTTTATTTTGTCACGTTGTTATTTTCTTGCTTTGAGTTTTATCATATGTAAAGCCTATTATTTTCATATGATTTCTCTCATTGATCCATGTCTGGCCAAATCTCTTTTGATCTAAGGGGTTTGTTGAACCCTGTGACAGATCGATAGTTACTGTTTATGTGTAGTTTAAGTATAGGGTGCTATACTCACATTTGCATTTCATATTTCCCTTTTCATGTCACAAGTTTATTATTATTCTTTTTTCCCTTTTCTTGAGTATTCCTTTTCGCATAAATTCATAAACAAAAAAAAACAAAATACTGCATTCAGCATAGATTGAGTCGGTTTTCATCATTCTTACTTCTAGAATTTGGAATATGCAATGTTATTACACTTGACTTGCCAACGATGCTTTGGATTACTACTTCTTACTATTAGATATGCACAAAATTTATTGGATGATTATTGATTATTAGTTTGCCCAAACATAGCCCTTGTAAGCTCTCTAGCCGCCTATGGACATGCATTTTCATGCGTCCTTTCTTTCTTATATTTGTGTGATCTCTAGCATCTTTAGTTTCTGGTAGAACTTTTCAACCTTTATATATGTTTCCGTTCTATTAGCCACTTCTCGCCTTTATTTTCCCTTCTTTGGTGCCCCTCAAAAATGCCTCACAACCATGTATAGCCTCATTTGACCCTATCCGGGGTTGTAATGAAAGAAGAGAATGAAGAAATCAAGTATGGGTTGTTCCCTTGAAGTGTGGTAGTGAATCCAAGAAGTAAATATGCGATTTTGTTATTCTTATTGAAGATGTTTTCATCTTTGATGGAGATGACAAAAAGTTTCCGCCAAGTATGTAGCAACTAGTAAATAATGATTGGTTCAAAAGTGAAGAAAAGCTTATCTCTCAAAGAAGATTTATACTACTACAAAAATCAATGTGTTATGGTTCATGAAGAAGTACAAATTATGAAGAAAAGTGTGAAGTGGTAATGCATTGACAATGTTTCAAGTTATACAGATTCGGTGCCCCGGATACTATTTTCTATTTTACCTACTTTTTAACCTACCAACATCACTTCTCCATGTCTCATATCCCCGTTACAACCTTTATAAAAGACCTCGTAATATTTAGCTTGCATTTTAGTTTTACTTGAAAGGTGGTGAACCTTGAGAACGCCTTGACAAGCTTATGATAAGATCTTTTCATGTTTGTTGAGTTTGAGAGACTATTGATTTATGTTTAAATACATATTGTGAGATTGAGAACAAACGCATTACCCTTGAGTTGTTTGAATGGTTGTGATTCTCTATTTATCCTTTTACAATGATTGATGTTATGATGACATGGTTTGAGTTGTTTGTTTTCCTCTGAGTTGAGGCACTCATTTGTTCTTTCACATAGTATGCATACAACATGATTGATAACATGAAGTATGCCCTTAGTGTATACTTACATTAAGATAGATTTTCCCTTTGTTTTGCATGCATAAACATTAATCCATGACATTTAGGTTTAACTTTGCATATTATGCTAGAATAGGTAACTACACGGATTCTTATCTCGTTTCACGCAATTCGGCAACCTTTGGAGCGGAATGCAACATATGAGGACTAAGCCTTGAGGCGGAACATGGCGGAGAACCAAGGGAATCTAGGAACACCACCAAAGGATTCGAGAAAAGGAGCTAAGGAGAAGGAAATCACAGAACAAACCGCGCTCCCGAATTGTGAGTAGAACCGCGGCTGAGATTATTGCAGAGCGACCGAGATTTATCTTTTGACGGCCCAAAGCGCAAGATCCTTAGGAGGTGACCCATGGTCCAACCTAGAACATCCCTATTAATTCCCAAACCTACAACATTGAGAAGGACGCTTAGACTCTTCGATATTTATGTTTTCATCATTCCACGACGGCAACACTTGATTTCAATTTGAGAAAGATTTGTGAGAGAGAATTCTTGGAGAGAAAGACTTAGGTTCTTGAACCATTTCAGTTTTTGGGTTGCTTTTCTATTGGATATTGAAGACACTTTGCTAAGTATTTCTTTCTTTTCTTTGTTATATTGCTTAGGGTTTTCTTAAATTCTTATTTTACCTTTCTTGATTTGAATATGTGTGTTGTTGGCTAAACCACTGCGATTTTAGGGTGATTGGTTGATGGTTGTGGTTTAGATGATGATAGAATGGGCCTTTATGTTAGAATTGGATGATTATAGTTGGTTTAACCCTCGCTCCCTAGAACCTCGACATGTTCTTAAGGAACCGCAGCCACGGTTTATCTTAGAACCACCCGAGGTTTCTTTTATTGATCCGTGGATGATATATATTTATGCTTGGGCATTAGATTGCTTTAATCCTAGTCTATGTTGAGTGTTTTATACCCTTAGATCCCTCTAAGGCTTACATCTTATCTTGAGAAGAGACTTACCCGGTGATTTCCGTTCTTAGGTACCTTTGATTATGAATTCTACGTAATAGAGGATTCAAACCCCTTCAGTGGATTGAATGTGCCAGACTTCTTGCTTAAGTGATTTTAACTTGTGAATTATCCGGTAAAGGTTAGTTCAATTTCCTTAGGTAGAGTGGTTGGTTTGAGTATATGTCCTATCCTTAGAGCCTTGAGACTTACCCGGCAGTAGGTGATTTGGTTTGGGATAGTGGATTGAGATACCTTCCCCATGATCATTCCCACCATAGAAACGTCATTCCTTAGTTATCCCAATATTGTCCTAGTTTGTAGAAGTCTTAAATCTGAAACCGTAACCGAATACCTTGATCTCTAGGGTCCGCATTGCTCGCTTATCATATTTATTATCTTTATTATGATTTGATTCACTCATTCATTATTTTAATCTAAGTTTGTTCTAGTTTTGATCATTGCATATTTCAATTTCACCTCAGTCCTTGTGTTCGACCTTGGAATATTTGTTTTTGCCACATAACGATTCATACATTGTGGGTTCGCTTAGTTGTTTAGGCTTTTATTTAAGAGTATAAATTTAAGACTTTATCGTTCATCATTATCACACCCGTTTGGTAGCCAACGATGATCTTACTCGAGGATGAGCAAGGTATAAGTATGGGGTATTTGATAAGTGTCAAGTGTAACATCTTATAAGCCTTAGAGTCATACATTTTATACCCTTACTTCTCTCTCATACATCACTATTTGTATAGAAAGCATCCACTTTTCATATATCGGTATCAACCTTGGTCTTTTTGTGTTTCAGCCATTTTCAGCATCAATTGTTCCAGAAATACATCCTCTATTAAGTCAACAGCTTAAGAGAACACCTTACATGACTGAAAAACTGCAACACGAAGTTCCTTGAAGATATCATGAAGACAAGATCCAAGATATGAGCAACAACGCATGCCATACGACATGCAAGGCAATCTTTATGTTGTCTCAAAGCTGTTTAGGCTACATCACCACTGCAAAAGACTTTTTTGATGCCAAGTCAGAGCCCAACACATAATCAACGAGACGACTTGGCCAGATGGGGTTGAGATGGCCTCTATACAATCTCTACCAATGGCCGTTTTTATGCCATCTCAACTATGTAGAAAGGAAAATCAAATCTTCCGATTTTATCTTTGGAATTGAAATATTTTGTGTAAACCCTAAACTGCGAGATTTTCCCCTATATAAACATGTATTAGCCGTATGGTTAGATATCTTGGATCACAACCCCGCACCTCAGAGTCCCTCTTACATCGATTCCCCTTGTTGGAACTAGACACTAGTGAGTTTATGTTCTTTCTGATTTTATATATTGTCTTTGCTTTATATTCGATCATGTATGGCTAATCTTCCTCCTAATCTAAGGATTGGATGATCTAATGGTTTGATTTATGATCGCATATATCTTTGTGAATTGAGATTGTGATATTGCTTCTTTTCAAAGTACTTCATTCCTACCTTTTATTTACCTTCAAAAAAAGTGTTGTTTATAATTGGTTTAGATAAAAACAACTAAAGGGTCAAAAACGAAGGGCGTTTTATTGGAGTTGTTGAAAACACTTAGTTTTGAGAGTACTAGTTTATCATTACCTCGAGGATTTCAAACTATGACATAAAGTTATGGTATTTCTACCTTTTCTAACTAAATGGCAACAAGCGAATGTTTATCTTGGTCTTTTCCGGATTTTTTAGTTCTCAAAAGGGTTTTACTATACTTGCCGAACCGTCGGATTGAGGGCTACTCGAGTTGGAAAGCACGGTCTTTATTTATCTCTGCCAAAGGCTATTTGAGATGGTTACGCACAATATTCATATCACATTTTCATGAGTCTCATATATGCAATAATATTTTAATTCGTTATAGTGAAGATTATTGCTTCCTTATATTACCTTCATCCATTGTTGCCTACAAATAACTATTGCTTTCGCTTGCTATTGTTGTTGTCTTCCTCCTTTCTTGTTACTTAGACTAATTAATTATTAGTATCTATCAAATCAGACGTGGTCCTTCTAAATTCATTACCCGAATATACTACACCCGATCACGTATCCTTGTGGACGAAGTTGTTCTTAACAATTTGTTTAAAACTCCCACGATAATTGAGCCAAAACTATATCTTCTTGGATCCGATTTCTACCCTATATAAACACATGTATCAGCCTTAGGGTTAGCATCCAACTTTCGTATTTTATTCCGCACTTAGTTAGATTTGCAACTCCCTCAACCGTCCTTTGTTTAACGGTTTGTCTCATTGTGTTGAACGAAAAAATGTAAGTTTTATGCAAATTTCATACTTTTTCAATCGTTTTGCTTTTCTTTCTATGTGTGACTAAGTTTCTTATTGATCTAAGGAGTAGTTGAATCCTATAATGATTGATTTATAATTTTTATATGAATTGTTGAATTGAGATCATAATAGAATTTGCTTCTACTTAAGTGTGCTTCATTCTTATCCCTTGATTTACCTTCATTGAGAATTGACATTTACTTTGGGAGTTGAGATAGAGTTAGTTTTCTACGAGAGCGTGCATGTTTTATTGGAACGATTAAGAAGAACTTAGTTTAGGAAGTAGGGCATAACCTTTACCTCGAGGAGTCGTACATATCCTAGACTTGCTGATTTAATACATTTTCTGGTTTTTCTGAGAGAGCGTGGTATGTTTTGGTGTCTACCTAGTTTCTATGTCCTCCATGGGTTTTTCTTATGCAGTTGTTTCTGCAAGAGCATCTTTAGGATGGGTTAAACACGTGTTGTTTATTTGTAGCAAATGCTACATTTGGTAGTTACCTACAATATTCGTTGATCAATGTTCATAATATTCATATACATGGTTATATCTTGATTTATCATAGTGGGGTATTTGTTTCCTAAGATCGCTTCCTCTTTTATAGCTATCATCATCATTACATGCTTTTGTCCTTTTGACAACCCTAAAAACAATTTCAAAACAGATTTTTTTATCCCTTACTATTTTCTTTTTAAATTCCCTTTCACTTAGCGTAACTATCTATTAGGCATATCGAAATCAAACGTAGTCCTCGTGAATTCGACACTCGATATACGACCAATCCCGTCATACTTATGGGTAGGTTTTAGGACCATTCGTAGTATCCATAGAGAATTGAATATCATTCACTAGCAATCATGCAAGGTAATGTAGAAAACTGAATTAGTAACAAAGGGTGATCATGAGATTATTAAAAAACTAGGAAAACTATCCAAATGTTGAAGGTAAAACAAACAAGTAATCGATAAAGACAACAAGGTTAGGGGGCTAAACCTCCCAAACTAGTGCTCGCAAGAAAAGTAGAATAGATTTCAATTGTTGAAGGGGAAACCATTTTATGCAAAGCATGTTCCCAACACAGGATAATACTTGAAGCAATGGTATTGTCACCATACAAACGATATAAAGTCTAAGCACAAATCAAGTCATACAAGCCATACAAAGCACTACAAGGTATGACTCAGTCTAGATGGAAACATATGGATAAGCAAACAAGGTATGCGGGAAAATTAACGCTAAACAATGCTATCTAAGCATAACCAAATATGACCATCTTGAGAGGGAGTGTGAAGCATATCAATCATGACATGTATCACCTTAATCATACTACTTTATCATAATAAATATTGTCACTATATGAATCATGTCAAGTCTAAGGCATATTTTCAAAGCAAGTAAGGAAACACATAACATCAAAGAGGATCTCATTTGTAATGTATAGCAAAACAAGCTTTCAAGGGGTGAATAAACCATCTACACCTAAACCGTAGGAATTCAAGGAAGATGATTAATGATGACATGAATTATATACCATTATAATCATGCATATTGTAGAGGTTTACCTCGATTTACCTTGCATTTAGAGAGAATTTGTGTACATTTTAGGCTTTATTCATTTATATTCCGGAAATAGAGGTTTACACGAGTTTTGGATGAATTGTAAGTAAATTCGGTGGATTTGGAAGCAAAAGTGGTGCAAGGAGCATCTAAGGCTATTAGGGAAGCTTAAGGAGTCTTAGAGGAATCACAAAGAGCAAAGGAGTTGTGTAAAAGAGTCACAAAAGGGAGGAAGGAAACAAGCCAAGAGACGAGCATTTTCTGTTGAAGAAAATCGTGCCAATTTGTACATAAATCGGACGATTTTTCTCTGTAAAAATTGAGCGGTTTCCTTTATAAATTGGATAGCACGATTTTCCTAGCTTTCGGCCCAAAGATTTACACGACTCGAAGCCCATCACTTGTGGACTTGAGAAGTGTTTTGCCAAGCGGCCCATTTGCAAGGAACTATACATTGGAACCCTAGGAACGAAAATCGGGACCTCGCAGCGGGAAATATTTACACAATTGAGAGAGATTGAAGATTCTTGGAAGGGGATTGAAGGAAAAGTGTCGGGAAGTCAATCTTTGTCATTAGTGTGAGATCCTTTGTTCCCTTTGCGATTCTTGTGGTTTGTGAACACATTCCTGAGTATTTTGAGAGATATTTGGATTGGATTTGAGATTTGTTTACAGATTCAGAGATTATTGAATTTTTATTCAAAGTTCGGGTTTATTTGATTTATTCATTCAATCTCAATTTTGATTTGATTTTGAAAATGGTTGGCTAAAACTCTTGTGATTCTGGGGAGAATAGTTGATGATTGAGGCTTAGATGATGATAGATTGAACTCATTTAACCATTTGGACCCTGAGAGTTTAGATTTTAACTTTGTGACAAACACAAAAATCGCCCTGTTCTTGAGGAAAATCGGACGATTTTCTTAAGATCCTGTCGATTTATTTCCCTGACGATCTTTAATTGATTTATTCTTTAACCAAAGTTAATTCTTGCCTAAATCCCAACCTTGCTTAACCTTTTCTACCTCTATTTAAGTGTTTAAAGAGACTTCATCATTGATTCTACATTTAATAGATTAAGATTACAAGATTTGGGTAATAGAGAGACTTAACATCCTTTATTAAGGTTTAAGTGTGCTTTCTATCTTTACCTTGGAGAGTCATATCTTGGGGTTTTGGGTAGTTAGTTTGAGTGTAATTCTTATCCCTAGACCTTTCTATATCGCAGCCTCAACAACCCTTATAGAGAGAGCCTTTGGATTAGACAAATAGATTTCTAAACTTCACTATACGATATCTACCTTTGAAACACATAACCTTGGCAATATAAACTCTATCCTTTGATCTTTAGAAGTGTCTTGAATTGAAAGCCGCAGTCGGATACTTGAATCTTTGGAATCATTTACCTCCTTTATTAATCACAAAAGCTTTTGCACTTTGTTAGATAAATGAAATCGATTTTATTCTCACCAAATCCCTGAGTTCGACTTTGGAATTTCTTGTCTTACTACAACTGATCCGTAAACTGCGGGTTCGCTTTTACTTAAGTTCTAGATATAAATTTAAGACTTTTACGCACACTCTTTTGAGCGAACAATTAACCATATCAATCAATACAATCACAACATAGAGACGTCTCGTTGTTTGCAAGAAAAGCCTAGATATACACATCTAAACCACTTTATAATGTAAGATATCACCAAGTATGAAGATATATCATCTAGGTCTAAGAAATACCCATATCATTATAAATCTATACTAAAAAATATTTTCTTATCATAAATCTACAATAAACAAAGCATGCAAAGCATGGTTTAGGACTTTTACCCTAGACATAGAAGGATTTAGCCTAACATCACGAAAATAATAAGAGAAAATTAACAAACTTGCCATAGATAGGTAGAACTCCACAAAATAATCAATATTGAAAGAATGGGAGTGATTTAGAGTTACCCATCAAAAGATATTGCAACTTGAAGATGAAGAACACAAACTTTGTTCTTGGAGGCCAAACAAAAAACACTCTCTTTTTTATTCAAATTCTAACCGTAGATCTGAAAATAAAATGTTTCTACCTCCAATTCCCCTTCAATATATAGTTAATGGTCTTATTTACAGAGTTTTGTAGGTGGTTCAAACCCTAGAGACTCTCGTTGGATGGAATTGAAAGAGGTGTACTATCTAGATCATGGGCTAACTCGGCCGGATTGAGAAAAAAGCTAGACCGAGGTAGGGAAAACTTGGGTTGGGTTTTGATTCTGAGCATGAACCTTTGCCTATTGAACCAAAACTCGGGCCGAGGTCCTTGACTAGGTGTTGGTTTTTTTAAGTTTAGCAAAAATTTGAAGGTCTTTCTTGAGGATTCATCTCGATATAAACTAAAAAGTTGTAGCCCTTCGAAATACCTTTCCAACGAGTACTTGTTGATCTTCTAGTTCGTTCCGAGACCTTATATAACTTCGTTTTACTAAAATTGTGCAACAATGGCCTCTAAGCTATCTTGTTTTCACAAGTCCTCGTTGTTGGGTTTATGTTTCTAGCCTTCTTGAGAACGTCCAAATGCTCATGGAGTAGAGATGGAGTTACGATGCTTTTCAATGCTTGACATGGATGTTTGACTTTAAAGATCCTTTTTGTTCGATTTTCGGGTCAAATCGCCTATAAACACACAAAGAATGAGGTAGGCGTCTAATTGGCAATTTAAGAACAAAACTAAGAATAAACGTCTATTTCAATGGAAAACAACATAAAAAAAAACATCACAAAAACGTGTATCAAAATACCGTATACTTCGCTCTTGTTTGTCCCCAGAAGAACAAACACAAAGCATTAAGAAAACGCTAAAAAAGCAAAAAAAAAAATTTGGTAACATGTTTCAAATTATTGATCATTTTTAAAATGTTATTATCGTGACAAGGTTAGTGACAATGTCAAAAGTAAAACTTAAACCGAAACTCATAAAGTCAAAATAAAATCGAAACTCAAACTCAAGAAAAGAAAATCACAAAGTTCAAAACTTGTAAACTAGAACAATGAAAGTAGTGTAATTTACTTAAAAACAAAAAGACCAACCTAACAGCAACTAGGGTGGGTTAACTATAAATTGTTTTTTAGAAAAGACCTAATCACTCATCAAGTACATAACCTATTAGGGGTGCCCATAAAATAGGTGGCAAATATCTTTTTTTATTTTAATTTTTGAGTCAAGGTGAACGACGACCCAATTAAACCCACCCCGAATTCCGTCTTATGTGAGACGTCCGATTTCCTCTTCATGTACAGGGTTGATTTAACCGTTGGCAATGAATTATGCACTATTTGTAGTATGTAATGCACGTACTACACCATGTTTGGGCGTATAGGGCTGTGTGAGTCTTGTGTAACGGCCACATAAGAGACAAGAAGCATATTGCTATCTCAAGTCCCAACCTTTTATTTGGAACAAATGAAACTAGGGGTGGACATGAATCCCGGTTAATCTCGTTCGGTCCCGTCCCCCCGGCGGGATTTGAAAGAAAATGTGTATCCCGTCCCGTCCCGTGAAAATTTTTGTTGCCTTTGTCCGACCTCGGATCCGCCATGTCCATTGAGAAGATGGTGTTCGTTAAGAAGTTCAGTGACATTGTAAAAGTTGCTTCCCCTATGTTCACTGTCTTTCCGTCCCGTGTAAAAGTTGCTTCCCCCCTCAAGTCAAGTCTGGTGGCGGCAGATCTCGGAAGGTTGTCCATGGGCAGATCTGAGAGGTTGTGGGAGAAGCGTCGAAGGAGTCGAGAGAGAGAAATCTAGGTTTGGGAAAAATTTTGGGATTTTGCAAAAAAAAAAAAACCCTCAAAAAAGGAAAAATTAAAATTAAAAATGGAGTGGACAATTTTGCCCTGATATTTAACACCGTTCAGTTAGTTTAGTGTGTGAACATTAACCTAGGTATTAATCTTTGGTCGGACTCAATAGGTCAGGTACCGTTCTGATAGTTTAAACGATGGGGTACTAAAGTTTAGTCATCCCAAAAGATGGGTACCGTTTTGGTAATTTTCACTTTTTATAAATATTATATAGATAAATAAGATAAATAAATTATAATTTTAAAAAAAATATTATTGTATTTTCAAAATTATTAGATCGATAATTTTTAATCAGTCATTCACTCATTCTTTACGACTCATTTGGTTGGATCTAAAATATTAGAGTTTCTGCTCTCCCTTGATTCATTCCGCTCGCCGCCTTGCTCGGGTCCGTTCCATCGCCGATCTTGCTCTAGTCCGTTCCATCGTCCTTGTATTTGTGGATTCCCACAATTGTAATCGATAGTAAAATAGATGTAATTTTCTGTAAATTATTTGTTGTTATTTTTTGAATGTGAATCGATAAGACACTTTGATGTAACTTGAATTTGTTTTCAATGTATTAACTACTAATGTAGGCGTCATGAATTGATAATTAGGTAAGTTTTTCCCCGATCACTTGTGTCATGAGAAAAAACAAGGTATACATATTGAATATAATCGGTGCATAATTTTCACGGATTCGTCCCGTGCCACATGAAACAAGGCCCGCTTGGGATGAAGAAAAAAAATACATAAATCTCGTCCAGTCCCGCAAATAACTTGCGAGACGGGACGCAGAACGACCCGTATCCCATCCCGTCCCGTCCCATACCCACCCCTAAATGAAATGATGCCTCCTTGTTGGGTCCTTCTTGTGCAAAAGCCCATTAGTATTATTTAATTTTGAAGTCCAAAACTAAGAGCAAAGTCATTTTTGAAAGCCCAATTATTTCTATTCTTAGTTTCTTTCAAATTTACAGCTTCTGAATTTGGTGTACTGTGTTTGTTTGTCGCAACAACCCGCACGTTTTCCCTTGGGCATGGACAAATTCCGAACCGCCATGGAAGCGAGTCGGTCGACGCCGGATACCGACCCCGCCGTGACATCCGCCGCTTCCAGCTTTGCAAATCTAGAGATCACCGATCCACTGACAAGCCATCGCTACACGAACCTGAACGATCTAGGGCACGAGGTTTCCTCCCTCCAAGACCTTGCCTTCCGAGGCTCATGGCGATCCATCCTCGACAAGGTCTCTCGAGCCCGATCCCTCTCTCTCCTCCGCTACCCGCACGATCACCTTCTCTACCTCTCTTTCAACGTCCTCGCCCTCTCCAAGCTCCGTCGCTTCTCCGATGCAGTTTCCGACATCGATTCTCTTGAGGACTTGGACAGCACATCCTACCGCTATGAGTCATACCCTAATCTCTATCCGAATCGAGTCGGTTCCATGGTCCCCTTCTCTCTTCGGTGGCTCCACTCACAGCTCCCTTCAAAGCTCGGTAAGCGTAATGAAACCCTAGACCGTTTGTATAAGCTTCTCGATTTCATTAGATCTCAAATTAGCGCTAAAGAAAGTTCAGGTAATTTGGAGGTTTCGCTGAGTGTGTGGAGGAGGAGGGAGGAGTTTGTGATGAGCACAATAATTGGACACCATTTGAATCAGAAAGAGTTCTCATTGTGCTTAGATCTGATGAGGGACATGCTTGCAAAGGATCCGAATGATCCTGTCCTTTTGACAAAATTAGGGTATGTGCAATTGCAATTTGGGGATTTAGGTGGGGCAAGGGTTTCCTTCAATAATGTAGAAGATCTAATGAAGGAAGGGAAGTTTGGTGGGGATGGAGATGCTTTGACGGAGGTTGAGATGAGTAATTTGGTAGGAAGGAATAAGGCTTTGATTTATCTCGTCGAGAAGGATTACGTCTCTGCAGTGAGAGAGTATGATGTGTGTATCGATAGAGATGGATTAGATGTGGTTTCCATTAATAACAAGGCCATCTGCTTGATGTATTTGAGAGATCTATCGGATTCAATCAAGGTGTTGGAGAATTCTTTGGAGAGGGTCCCTACTGTGGCTTTGGATGAGACGCTTGTGGTGAATTTGTGTAGCATGTATGAGTTGGCATATGTAAACCATTCCGATATTAAGAAGACGTTGAGTAATTGGATATCTCGTGTGGCTCCTGATGATTTTGATTCTTCCTGTACCCGAGTTTGAGGTATCACCCTCTTCTTGCTTGCATTGTACTCTGATTGATCATCATCTATAATATTTGCATTGGTTGGAGTTTGTGTTTTCCCTAGCAAAGTGAAGGGTAATATAATTGTTATCAGCATGTCAAGCGGGGGGAAGTCATTTCAGCTAATAACTACTGGGACATCATTCAAACTCCCTAACTGAAATGTGGTTTTTTACTCTTATTGATCAATGTCTATCTTATTTGCATTTGTTGGAGTTTTCGTGCGGATGCAGCTCTGGACACTTCCTATCTTATTGGATTCTAATGTGAACAAATTAGCATGCGTAACATGATACTTACCTGTCATGTTTTTTTTTAAGAAAGAATTTGGTGAAATAGGCTCTTTTTCACCTTTGTTTTGTAGACCCTCTACTTTTTACACTCTAATTGACTACCACTATTACTCTATTAGGGGAATGCATTTTGGGTACTTAATTTTTACACTCTAATTGTCTACTTAATAGATAAATATTTGTAGCCTAGTTAGTGAATTTGGCCTTATTCTAATGGTGGTCTTTCTTCTGTTTTGGGTACCAGAAAACTCTTGCTATTGTTGTTGAGTAGCCCCTGCTTGTAGTAGAGCTTCAACATTTTCGTAACCTAGTTCCGTGACCCATGAAACTGTTCAGTAAACAGGATAAGGTGGTGGAATTGGCCTAGCTTGATAATATTGAGGCGTTGGCATGGCTCTTTCCAACAATTAGCATGATTCTTGCATGTGTTTCTTGGTTATTCTTGATTTGTTTTGACACAATTTTCATTTGCAGAAGGCATCACATCTGAAGGGTTTAGCTGAAATGGAAGGCTTCTGGTTGGACATCGAACATAGCTACAGTTTACAAATGAAATGAAGCCGGAGGCCATCCGTGCTAGGCTCTGCACTGCTGTCTGTCATCCATCACCTTTTCAACGTTGGCTTCAGGATTGTTACAGACCTGTAACGATTGTTACAGACCTGTAACGACATTGTAGAAACATACTGTTCTAACAGGAGATTTCTTGTTTTTGTGTTTCACAAATGGATTGGATTCTTTGTGTTTAGGTGTCGGCATCATAAATTCTAAAAATTAATAACTTCACAACTGGATTGAAGTAAATAATAATTTAGCATCACCAAATAATTAAGCCCCGTTTGGTTGTAACTCTAAAAACGAAAACGGAACGAAAATAAATTGAAAGAATTTGGCTAGTAGGCTCTTTTTGGTTTTTGTTAAAAAAAATAAACCCTATATTTTTTTTGCCACTTTCATTTAATGGTAATTAAAACTAATTAATCCTTCGATTTAAAATAAAAATAAGGGAAATTCCGGTTGGTACCCCTGTGGTATGGGGTATTCCGGATTTTGCCCATGACTTTTTCCAAGTTCGGTTGGTACCCCACAGTTTTCACATAATTCCGGAATTTGCCCAACCTTTAAAAAAATCGTTAATATTAACATTTTTATTACAAAATTAAGGGAAGGGAAATTGAAAAGAAATAAAAAAAAACAAAAGGAAATTGAAAAGAAATAAATAAAAAATGAAACCTACCAAATATATTTATAACTTCTAAAATTGTAATTTTTTGATACAAAAATAAAAATAAATGAACAATAAAAAAACTCATTAACATTAACATTTTCTATTAAAAAAAATAAAGGAAAATAAAATTAAAAAGAAATAAGAACAAAAAGAAATTCCAGAATTATAAGAAATCCTAAATTGTATCAAAAATTTACAATTTCATATATAAGAAATATATTTGATACATTTCATTTTTTATATTTCTTTTCAATTCTTTTTATTTTTTATTTTATTTCTTTTCAATTTCCTTTTTCTTTTTAATATCTTTTCTATTTCCTTTCTCTTAAATTTTTAATAGAAAACATTAATGGTTAACGAGTTTATTAACCGTTGGGCAAATTCCGGAATTATGTGAAAACTCAGGGGTATCAACCGAACTTGAAAAAAGTAATGGGCATAATCCGAAATACCCCATACCACAAGGGTACCAACTGGAATTTCCCTAAAAATAAATTGTTTGTTATTTATTATTTGTTATTTAAGTGTAAGTTTTAATTTTTAAAAACTGAATTTGTTATTTATTTTCTTTTATTAATTTTTTTATTTTATTTTCTAGAATGAAGAATTTTTTACATACCGGAATTTTCACCTACCGGAATTTCACATACCGGAAGTTATCATATCATACCGGAAGTTATCATACCGATGCCAGAAGTTATCATACCAAAAGTTATCATATCATACCGGAAATTATCATACCGAAAGTTATCATATCATACCGAAAACTATCATATCATAAACATCAAAATTTTACATATATTACTCCATAAGTCCATATTTTCAATCTGTGTATGTTGTTCGACTCTCTAACTATAAAATATGTCGTTACAGTATTTTTCATCACTTTTTAATTATCGTTAAACTCTATATTTTCTTCAAATATTAACTAATTTAATTTTAATATTTCTAAACTTTTTGAAGAACACATATGAACTATTAAAAATTAAACAAGTCTTTAGTATTTTCATAGATTCATCAATCTTTTTAAAAAAAAGTAATTCAATAATCCAGATTCTAGACTTGCAAACTTGAGTGTTATTTTATAATATTTTTAAATTAATTGAGGGCATGGTTCATAAACGTCGGTTTACGATGAACAATGATATTATATAGCTCCACCATGAATATGATAATGTGAATATTTCATGTTTTGATACAAAAAGCAGTTAACAAGTAGCAAGTGGAGATGTCGACCCTACAAAACTAACAATAATAACAATTATTAGAAAAATATGTGATATATTATGATAATCAAAATTTTTTATTTTATAAGTTATATTATAGATAGTGTGAATTTTTCTTTATAACATTAATATATAGTATGATAATTAAATTTTATGTATAATAAGAATGAGTATAAGGATGAAAAATAAATAAATTATAAGGATATTAAAAGGAAACTTAAAACTTTGTGTATACTAAGAGGAGAAGTCCAAACTTGATGGGTACCAGGAGGAAAAAAAATTTTAAAACAGTGTGCTGCTACTTGTGTGATGGTGTTTAGTCCGATCGAAATCAGATCAATTTTAAAAAAAAAAATCAACGTTTCAAAAAAATCAAATCTGATCAAAATTTTGTTGAAAAAAGATTCGGTTGAAAAAACAAATATTAAAGATGGTAAGGAATCTCTTTTATGAAAAAAACGATTTACAAATCTTTTCATTTATCACAAACGAAATTTTTGTGAAGAAAATGAAAAAAGAGAATTTAATTTTTGTGAAAATAAAAACTGAAATAAAATATAGATATTTTAAAATAAATGAACTTGAACAAAAATTTAAAATTTGTTCTTGCTTATTAGATGGTGTTTAGTTTAGGCCGATGGCAATCAAATCAAAATTTTAAAAATTTTGGGCATTTAAAAAACGAATATAATCAAAATATTAAAAAAACAATATGTTGCTTATGAGATGGTGTTCAGTAAGTATAATATCCTTGAAATATATATCATTGGACTTCTTGAACGGATGACTAAACCAAAAATTAATGACAACAACTTCGGTATTTCATTTCATACGATAATTGATATTTAGCTCATCAATTTTTGTAGTAATGGTAACCGAATTTATTTATTTTTTAAAAGAAATCAAAATTTCTAACAATAGAATCTTTTTTAAAAAAAGAATCGTAATCAGTTTTTTGTTTTTCAAAAATCCGAAAATAAATGGATTTAATATTTTTAAAAGAAGCACTTTTTTTAAAAAAAAAACATTTTCTTGTCAAAGTAACAAAAAAATCCGAAAATTTTGATTTCTTTTAACAAAATTTTAACAAATCAGTTTATAGAAAATAGAATTCGTATTCGAATTATTCTTTTTTTTTTAAGCAAAAAGAAACCATACTTTGTAAAAATCGAATCTTATTTGTTAGAAAAAGAATTGTAACCAAATTTTATTTATTTAAAAAATCAGAAAGTAAAAATAACAATACAGATTTAAAAAAGAAATTTGTTAAATAGGATGATCAAAACCGAAAACAATCGATATAACTTACTAAAACAAAGGACACTACTGCCACGTGTCAATCAACTAGGTATGCCACATAGAATTTTTGTGAAATATTTACTCAAATGCCACTCCTAAAAAAATTTATGAGAGATTACTAAATTACCACTCCTAAATAATAGAATCCGAATTATTAAATAAATATTAAATATTTATATATATATAAATAACTAATTACTAAATAAATATTAAAGATTTATATCTATAACTAATCTATATCTTATCTTATCTTATATATATTAAGGGAGAAGCAATTTTTGCCACGTGTCCTCCCAGAAATTAACCTCAGCCCAACCAAAATTTTAATTCAATAATTAAAATACAGATTCTATAATCAGAATATTTTTTTAATTCAATAATTTTAATAATTTTTGAAAAATCCAAAATGATTTGTATCTTCTTCATAACCGAAAATTTCATTAAAACCGTTTTCTGATTTTAAAAAGAAAAAAAAAGAAGAAGAAATTCAACTTTAAATTTTATCCTAATATTTATTTAAAGATACTCCTTGATGCACGTATCCCATTTAAATCGATTTCTGATTTTGTATGTATATCTTCTAAACTGTTTTCCGATTTTTATGTTCAACACAACTTCTCTTATACACATCTTCTCTCTTATATATACAGCCGACTACATACATTTGCAAGCAGAAATCTCTTGATCAACTTGAAGAGATATCCCTTCCCAAAGGCCTTCTTTCACTTGGCAACTTGATTGAAGTCGGCTGGCTTTGTACGTCTCTTCTCAAGCAGAAGAAATGCGCACATTACCAATTCATCAAGATCGTAAAACCAGTTTTGTATGATATCGAGGTCGTTGCTTTTGTTGGGAATTGTCCGATGAAGCGCCTATCTGGTGTTATGGATAAGGAGCTTCTTCTTTGGATCATCGTCAACGAGGTATATATCGACGATCCTTCTGCCGACAAGATTACTTTCGGTAACCCGACCGGAATTCAGAGGACTTTTCCGGTGTCTTTTTTGAAGTTGATGATAATGGCAAGTGAAAGAGAATTTGGACTATCATTATGGTATGATAGTCTTCATAGAAATATCATCCTGTGGTGTGTGATTTGCCATTTTAACTAGCATCTATATATAGATAAGTTCCTGTTGTATCGAAGATTGTTTGAAATTACCTTTTAATAAAAATTGAGGTATACAATATTCTTTTGTTGATTATACATTTAATTAACTATAAAAATTTAAATCACTAATCTTAAAATAAGATTTTCTATGTCCATTAAAAAATAGTACATAAATACGATGGTATGTAGGATAATCATTGGGAATTTAGGGGCAGGTAACCTCTAAAAATTTTCAAAAAAATTAGAATTAAAATAAAATTCATAATATTTTTATTTCATAATTTTAAAATTCATATTTGAAACTAAGAACATAATTTACATATTTTAAAAAAAGATATTTTATTTATAAATATTAATTAACTAATTCTGTAACATCTTTATCCCTAAAATATCTCCAACAATATTAAAGTAAACAAATAAAAACCATTTAAATAATAGATTAGAGTTTGAAAAAAATTAAATCTATTTTTTAATAATTATTTAACATTAATTTTGTAACCACATAACATCTTTATCCCTAAAATCTATGCAATTCAATACATATAAAAAATCTCAGCAAAATCATTTTTGAAAAAATTTACTTTTAAAAGTTATCTTATCTAATCTTATCTATATGAAAGGAGAAGCGTTTTTGTCACCTATCCTCCCTAAATTTTTCTTAGGCTAACAATATTTTTAATTTTGTAATTCAAATCAATAAACTAATATCCGAATTAAAAAAAACCAAACCAGATAACAAAATCTGAAATACAGTTTAAATATATTTTTTAAAATCGGAGATTTTAAAAAATATTGTAATTAGAATTTGCTAACTTGCTTCATATTAATCTACAAAGCCTATGTAATCACGTTTAATAAACGAAAGATTATCTCCCTTAATTTTTTTAAAATAAAAAAGAAAAATGAGAGTGGTTCCCTACAATTAAGGAATTAGTTTTAATATTAAAAAGATTCCCTCCCTTAATTAATATTGCTTATTTTTTTTCAAAGAGTCGCTTATTTGTTGGTATTAAAACTAATTACAAAATTTTATGTACATAATCTGCGTGCGAAATTATGTACATAATCTGCGTGCGAAATTATGTACATAAAATTATGTACAGAATTTGTGGGGACCACTCTCATTTTTCTTATTTAATTAAAAAACAGTCATATTAATTAATGGAGATAATCTTTTTAATGAGAGTGGTCCCCACAATTAATATTCACTTATCTTTTAATTTAATTTATTTTTTTAATTTTTAATAGTTATTTATCTTCCTTAATAAGGGAGATAATCTTTTTAATGGGTGTGATCCTCCCAATTAATAGCCTCTTTATAATTTAATTTAGATTTATTTTTAGGGAGAAAATTGGAGGGGCCTAGATGGGCTTCCCTACACCAATTTTCTCTTTGAGAACAAGGAAATGAGGAAAGCATAACTTTGGGATTTTATTAAAAACAAAAAAGATATATATATTTAAAATATTTATTTTTTCCTACAATGTTTAATAAAATGATGCTTTTTTTTACACGATGACGAACTATTTTTATTATACAATTAGTTATGTAACATGTTTTATTATATGTTATTAAATTATATTTTAATTATCATCACATAATAGTAACATAACCTAAAGATATATGGTTAAAACATTTTTTTGAACAATTCCGCACAAGGTGCGGGTAATACACTAGTTATTTAGTAAAAGAAACACTTTTTTTTTACATTTTCTTGTTACGATTCAAAAATTAAATACTTTTTAAAACGTTTTAGTAACAGTATTGCTATTGGCATAAGATATTTGAAAACCATCCTTATTTGTTAGAAAAAGAATTGTAATCGAATTTTGTTTTAAAAAAAATTAAAAAATAAAAAATAATACTACCAATTTAAATATGGTATTTTTTTTATATATGAGGATCAAAACCGAAATCGTTCTTTAGTACAAGGAACACTTTCTTTTACATTTTTATAGTTACATTTCAAAAATTATTATTTTTAAAAATATTTTTAGTAATAGTATTGCTATTGGAAAAAGACATTTGAAAAACCTATCCTTAAATAAATTTTTTAAAAAAACAAATCAATTTTTTAAAGCTCATTTTAGTAAAAGAGCTTCTACGGAAAAAAA
>BSUD01000008.1:79024188-79042197 GCA_033239045.1 Fagopyrum esculentum
TAATAAAAACGAAAAACTTTGATTTCTTTTTACAAATTTAAAAAGTTGATTTTTGGAAAATATAATTCATATTCGAACCATTCTTTTTTTTAAAAGAAAAACAAAATCAATTTTTGTAACAACCGAATCTTATTTGTTAGAAAAATAATCATAATCAAATTTTGTTTTTAAAAAAATCAATAAATAAAACAAACAATACGGATTTAAAAAAAAAGAAAATTGGTGTAGAGAAGCCTTTTTGTATCTATCATACAATCTAGACCCTCCAATTTTCTCCCAAAAATAAAACTAAATTAAATTATAAAGAGGTTATTAATTGTGAGTAAATGGGGTAAGTAGGCTTTTATTGTATAAATGTAGATTAAGTAGGCTTTTTTGTTCAATGTGTATTAACTACGCCCCTTGTAATTTTGAGAAAAAGATAAAATTTAAAAAAATTTAAGTTATTTTCAAAATTAAAAAGGAAAATGAGAGTGATCCCTACAATTATTCAAAATTAAAAAGATTCTCTCCCTTAATTTTTTAAAATAAAAAAGGAAAAATAAGAGTGGTCCCCTACAATTAATGAATTAGTTTTAACATTCAAAAGATTCTTTCCCTTAATTAATATTGTTTATTTTTTTTCAAAGAGTCGTTTATTTATTGGCATTAAAATTAATCACATAATTAATTATGTACATAATCTGCGTGCGAAATTATGTACATAATCTGCGTGCGAAATTATGTACATAATCTGCGTGCGAAATTATGTACATAATCTGCGTGCGAAATTATGTACATAATCTGCGTGCGAAATTATGTACATAAATTGCGTGCGAAATTATGTACATAATCTGCGTGCGAAATTATGTACATAAAATTATGTACAAAATTTGTGGGGACCACTCTCATTTTTCTTATTTAATTAAAAAACAACCATATTAATTAAGGGAGATAATCTTTTTAATGAGAGTAGTCCACACAATTAATATTCACAAGTCTTTTTAATTTAGTTTATCTTTTTAATTTTTAATAGTCATTTATCCTTCTTAATTAAGGGGGAAAATCTTTTTAATTAGAGTGGTTTCCACAATTAATAGATTCTTTATAATTTAATTTAGTTTTATTTTTAGGGAGAAAATTGGAGGGGTATAGATTGTATCATGAATACAAAAAGGGCTTTGCTACACCAATTTTCTCATTAATTGTTGGGGATCATTCTTATTAAAAAGATTTTCTCCCTTAATTAAGAGGATAAATAACTATTATAAATTAAAAAGATAAACTAAATTAAAAAGATAAGTAAATATTAATTGTGGGGACCACTCTCATTAAAAAGATTCTCTCCCTTAATTAATATGGCTGTTTTTTAATTAAATAAGGAAAATGAAGTGGTCCCCACAAATTCTGTACATAATTTTATGTACATAATTTCGCACGCAAATTATGTACATAATTTCGCACGCAAATTATGTACATAATTTCGCACGCAAATTATGTACATAGTTTCGCACATAATTTGCAGATAAAATTATGTAATTAATTTTAATGCCAACAAATAAGCGACTCTTTGAAAAAAATAAGAAATATTAATTAAGGGAGAGAATCTTTTTAATGTTAAAACTAATTCCTTAATTGTAGGAGACCACTCTCATTTTCTTTTTTTTATTTTAAAAAATTATGGGAGAGAATCTTTTTAATTTTGAATAATTTTAGGGACCACTCTCATTTTCCTTTTTAATTTTAAAATATCTTAAATTATTTTAGATTTTATCTTTTTTTCAAAATTACAAGGGGCCCAGTTAATACAAATTGAAATATAAAAGCCTACTTAATCTACATTTATACAATAAAAGCATACTTACCCCTTTTACTCACTTAAAAAAATAGTTTTTTAAATACGATGATCAAGACCGAAATCGTTCTCTTATTGAAAACCGATTTATAAAAACCGGATCTCATTTGAGAACATTTTTAATTAAAAAAAAGTTTTTTTTAAATACGATTTTTTGAAAAAATAGTTTCTTAAAATACGATGATCAAAAGCAAAAAAGATATCAAATTTTGTGACAACCGAATCTCATGTTCAATAAACAAAGTCATGGTGAAATAAATTTTTCTGTAAATACAATGAGCAAAAAGAAACAATTTTTAGTAATAGTAACGAATTTATTCGAAAAAAAACTTATTTTTAAGAGAAACACTTATTTTTTGAATAAAAGATTTCCATTAAAATAAAATTTTCATCTTTGTATTCGATATTTTGAAAACAACAACAAATCTCGAATATAAAAAATTGAGTAAATGTGCAAAACCGATTGGACTAACAACCTCATTCAAGTATGCAGATAATCATTTTCTCGGAGCCTCATTCTAGTATGAAAATAATCGAATATGAAAATTGAATCAATTAAGAAAATATTGAGTAAGAAATAACATACCCCGCGCAGTATTTTGTGCAAATGAGCAACAATCAACAACCTCACGATCGAAGGTGGATTCTGAGCCGATGGCTGAAAACATGTAACACCCGGTGCTTAAGAGGATCTTTAGGATAGCCTTGGGAGGGTTACCATAGGGGCGGCACATGTGCCGCAGGTGCGGCTACTCGCGGCCACTGTTTTCCGCGGGGCGGGTAAGCAGTGGGTCGCGTCATTTTTTTCCGTAACCGATGAAGGTAACAAAACCCTACCTTTAAACCCCGTAACCCTACTCCCTTATTCCTTTTCTGAGTACTGTTAGTTGTTGGAGCTTCACCTTGGGTGATTTACATAAGTGAAGCTTTCCCTTTTTCCCTTTTTCTCCTTTTCCTTCACAATTGCTTCTCCTCACATCTTCATCATTTCCCTTCTCTTTTGGATTTCCGTCACAGCAGCGTGTACTGCTCACCTTCACCGGACTGCAACGATTTGCCCTTGTGGAGGTCGTCCGTGTGGATTTCCGGAAGAACCGATCATCCCCTTCGAGTGTGTTGTTGAGTAAGGGTAAGTTGGTTTCCCTTCTTTCCTTTGATTACCATAACGCTACAGTAAGACCGGACTAAATCTACCTAGGGTTGCAAAAAGTTTGATGAAGAACGAAGGTAGGCTTCGAAGAAGAGAAGACGGAGTTCGCAGTCGCTAGTGTCGCAACCGCGCCTACACAGCCCCGTGACCGCTCCTCACCGCCCCCGCACCTTGCTCCTGCCGTAGGTACGACCTTTGTGTCCTTGCCGCCCCTCCGGCCTTCACCACCGCGGCTGCGGTTTTCCTCTAGTGAGACACTTAAGTCGTTCTTTTGACTAGTGTGGGCTTTTGGTATGTCTTCCCTCCTTCCTTGTACCCGAGCATGATGTAGTATCATAATTAGATGGCCTAGCAGATCTTGAGCAAATCCCATCTAGTGCGTTAGTTTTAGGATAGTTTCCGAGTTGCGTTGAGGTTTGCTTTAGATAGGGAACTGCTAGGATGCAGTTTCATATGGATGTGTTGTGGTTGTAACACATTGCCTTGACCTATATCAGGCTTTGAGGAGTCAGTTCAAATCGAGTTATGTAGATAGCCGAGAGTAGTCGATTTCTAGTAAGTCCGTAGGACTTAGCTTTCTATGAGATATTGGTTCATGTTTGAGTGGTGTATGTTGTTGTGTTGTGACCTTTTGTATCATACATATATCGACCTATATATTGGCCCACGGGTAACGGGCGGTGATCACTTGTCCAGTTCTTCCGAGGGAGTCTGGGAGGTGCTTCGTGACTAGGCTAGATTTGGATATAAAGGAATGGTACCGATCCACTCCTTATGGTATACGGATCGGTGCACCGAACCACTCCGGCTGGATAAAAAACCGAGGGCAAGAGTTTGAGACTTCTCGTGTCACACTTATAATTGAATAAGGTGAATGACTTTAACGAAGATAATAATATCAGAGTTTCTGTGATAACATGATCCGTGTTTACCGTTTTCCTTGTTTGTGTTTGTGCTTCGGCATTTCCCTTTATGTTATAGTTAGCTATCAGTTTATCCGTTTTGTTAGATGCAATGCAGGATAGGAAAGTTGCCGAGTGATTGGAGGCGGTGGTCAGTAGGGGTTCCCGTACGTGATAGGACGGGTGTGGGTTTACTTGTTATGTTTTGTTACGCTAGAAATGTACCACGCAAAAGCCTTACAATTTATAACTCGATATATTCTTCTAACTCCTAGCAAACATACATTGTATGGGTCGTTTTGTAGCAAGGATAGTACTCCAAGGTCGAACACGAAGACTAAGGTGAAATCAAATCAAACAAGTGATCATGGATAGTGCAAATCTAGTCTAAGAAAAGAGATAGAAATAAAGAAATGAAAATCATGATATTTTTGGTTGGGTTGTTTATGGTGATCAATCAAGATCAAAGTCATGCAAGATTTATCAATCAATCAAACAACACAAACAAGCAACACAAACACAAGATGTGAGATCAAAGTAAGAAAAGCGGATTATAGGGATTCGGACTTCCTGTTATGGCATTGAACTCAAGCTTCTAATCAACCTTGGACAAGCTGCGGTACGTTGGGAAAGGGTGTTTCACTAATGGGATCAATCACCGGGTAGGTTCTCATGGTCCACTAATCCCGCACCTAAAGTCCTATTACCAGGTAAGTCTCTAGGAACCTAAGGTTGGGAATTCTACACAAACCGGATTGCTACCTAGGGGTCAAACCTCTCCTTACCGGGTAAGTCTCGGGAAGGCAAGTCCTAAGCAACATTCCTAGCACACTCGGTCCAATAGCGGCTTGTGAGGCTCACTACTACCTAGAGTTCATCATCTTTGGTATCTAAGGTTGGAAATTACCGGGTAAGTCTCTTCCCTCACTTAGTTTGCTAGCATTAAGTCACCCTAAACTAGATAAGGATTAACAAACACTAGGATTTCAACAATCTAACATCCTAACATACGGATTTATCAATATAAGCACAATAGAGCAAAACCACATGCTGATCATAAGAAACCACAGTCGTGGTTTAGGAGGAACAGACAATGATTATGGTCGGGGTTAGGATTCGAGCATGCAAGTCATCCAAAGGTACATTCAAGTCTATTCTATCATTATCCAAGCTATAACCTTTTGTCCATTACCCTAAAATCACAACTAATTAGCCAATAACATGCATTTTAAGATCTAAACTCATCATGCAAGCATACATGGTTTTCATAGCTTATGGTGAATGAAAGCAAGTAAAAACAAGAAATCTTGGCTGAATATGAGTTTAAACAAGACTTACAACCATTCAAATGCAGCTTCAAATCGTTCCTTACAACACTTCCAAAAGCTTCTCAACAAAAGTCACTAAAAATCCTTCAAAGTCTCACTCTAGATCTAAGTTTTGATGATGTTGTTCTTCTCTTAAATGAGAGTGTTTTTGTTGTTCTTCCAATTCTCTCCACAATGGATGATGAGAGAGAGTCCAAAAGCTAGTCTGCAGGCTTTTCGAAGTCCACATTCAACCAAGGAAAGTAAAGGTCGGGCAAAAAAATCGCGTGACAAGTGTCAAAGCTTTCCTGACAGAAACCATGGGTCAAAACCACGGGCGTGGTTTTAGCAGCTAGGCCGTGGCTTTGCCAGTTCATCCCTCCTTGGATCACCAAGTCATGAGTTGGCACAAGACATGCACCAATAAGGTCTTTTGTGTTCTTCTTTGCTTCTAGCTTGCTCCTTAGGGAGTTTGGATGCGTGCCACCACGAGGAATGATCCTCGAATGTAGCGATTAAGTCCAAAATCTTTCCAAAATACCTACAAAACCGACAAAAGCTCGTGTAGACGTCTTTTCTAGAAATAAGACTCGATTAAGCATAAACACCACAAACTAATGCCAAACCATGCATGAATAAGGAGAAAAACTATCTAAATTAATGCCTAAACTAGTGTCATAAATCATGTCATCAAAATACCTCATACTTGCCACTTGCTTGTCGCCAAGCAAGGTTCAAACCTAAGCTACAAGATGACATGAGTTATGAATGCGGAAAAACAGAAAATATTTTTACAATTGTGCTTCTAGTCATAGATCACCTTCATAGTGATGCTTCATGGAAAAGGATGAGCAAATGTGTATCAAAAGAACAAATGCACGGAAAGACAATAATACTTAACTCGAAATCATATATGCAAAGTAAATCGAGAATGTCTAGATGATCATGAAGTTATCAAATCTAAATCACTTAAGTCAAAACACATGTGCATAGAGGTCTTAAGGACTTCGGAAAGAAGAGGCCAAGAAACGTTGTCAAAGGTGGGAATTTTAGGTCATGTGATGCTAATCCGGGAAAGGAACTAACTCCACAACTTCATTTTTGTTCAACTCCACCATAAGTGTACATTTTCTCCATCTTTTTTTTTTCTTTTCTTTCTTTTCTTTTTCTTTTTTATTTTTGAGACAATAACATTGGTGTACAAAAGCTTAAACCTTGGTGATTAGCGGTCCTCGGGATTTTTCCGAGGTGCCTCACACTGGGCACACATACCAAAGCTCGTTAGGACTATCGGTTAATCCGACTTTGGCAAGACACAGACACCCGATTATGTGGATGGTGCCGAGTTACTCATCATCAAAACCAACGTCTCCAAACCTATATTTTTTCTACACTTTCACAACACATTCAACACTTCATTCATAACATTCATACACTGCCTTCAATACGCCACACTTGCTTTTCACACACATCACACTAGCATGCTCCTATTTCCGGATGGGTCAAAGAAGTTCAAATTTTATCAAGTGAGGTGCTTCAAACAACATGATCAAGATGAGAAGAATAGAGAAATGAATGCCTTAATCACTCCTAGATGATGTGTAAGAACTAGCATGCGATTTTGATAATCAATTTTCAATCCAACCTAGACAATAATCTTCATCACAAATCATACATGAAATTCAAGAGAAGTATTCAAGTCCACATATGCATAAATTCATTCAACACACAAAGGCCATCCATAGCCAATTCACAAAACAAACTCATCATAAGGTTCATATCCAAACTAAGAAGCACAAATTTTTTTAAAATTTTCTGATTTTTTGGAATTTTTGAGATAAATATGTACAATGCAAGACATAATGAAACATGTGACAATAATAGGAAACTATCCTAGATGCGATCATGCAAATGATTATGAAAACCACACCCCATACTTAAAACCACATTGTCCTCAATGTACAAATTAAATAAGGAAATGAAAGAGAGTCCTCACAATGTAAAAATGGTAGTGTTTTCGGTATTCCGGTTCACTCAAGAGGACTGGTGGTGGGTGATCAATCAAAGATGGTATAGAGCTCTTGATTTTCATTATGACGTCGGGACCCGCGCTAAGCACCACAAGCCGTCCAAGTCCCACTTTCGCTCCACCCACGCTCGATTTGGGATCATCACCATCATCTTCATGCCTTGCAAGACACATTATATTCCCCAGCACATTCCAAAATTACAAAATTGTCACCGCACCTCTTATAAATCATTAAATGACATGAACAAATCTACACCATCGGATCAAGTTCATCAATTGTTAAAATTACCCCGTAACTTATCACAAAAATACTCCTTACTTGAAACATTAAGTCAAAGATACATTATATTTATATCATATCATCATTTAAATAGATGATTAACATATTTTAAATAGGGTAAAATGGCTAACTAAGCCTTTCTTACCAATATTACTCTATTAAGAGTAACCATAGCATAAACTTATTAAGTAAATATACTCTTAGTAGAGTGTTCGCCCCTAGAGGTGTGTGCAAATAAGTTTTAAATTTATAAAACTAGAATCAAGCAGCGAACCCGCAGTGTACAGATCGAGGTAGCTAAGCAAGAATTCCAGAGTATCGAACACAGGGATTTGGGTGGGAACAAATTCGATTGCAGGTTATCAAGCAAGTAAATATAGGAGTTATGCAAATATTGGGAAAACAACAATCCTAAAGATTCAAGTATCCAGTTGCGGCAATAGATTCAAGATATACTAATGATGTAAAGACAGAGTAGAGATATGCAAGGGTATACTAATGTAAGGTAATCGTACGGTTGAGGTTCCAAAAACCTTATGTAACTCACCTAAAAGATACTCCCTATATAGGTTGTTGAGGCTCAATATAGAAGGATTCTAAAGACGAGGATTAGTATCAAATACCCAAACTTGTAATCCAAAGGTCAAGACTAACTTAACCGATTGAGGTTGTTGAGGCTCACAATCGAGGTAGAGGTTGTTGAGGCTCACTACCACCTAGAAAAGACAAGTCTAAACCAAGTTAAAGCGAATCTTTAACTTTGGATTAAAGCAAAAGCAGGCTCGTAAACTAGAGGGAAATTACGGTTGGATCTTGAGATTCCACGGTCGTGGAACTCAAAAACTGCCCGTAATTTTAGGTTGTCGACGATTCTCTCTAACTCTCAGAGTCTAATCTGTTTGCGATCGATCTATCATCACCTATGCCACAACTATCAACCCTTCACTTTAGAATTGTTAAGGGTTTTTAGCCAATAACAGTCATTTTGATATCAATTCAAGAATCAAGGAGTAAAAGATGAAAACTTTCAAGAACTATCAATATTCTTCAAATGAATCTCAAGATCACAATCAAGAGCAAGTGTTTATCAAAAGATTCAAAACAGAATAAACAATCACAACCTTAGGAAGGAAGAGAAACGGGATGTCAATCCGTTTTCAAATCAAACCTAAACAAGAAGAGAGATCTTCTTGCAAAATCTTCCAAGAACTTCACTCTTCCACAAATCCGAAGATCACAACAGCAATCTCCACTAAAATTGCGAGGTTTGAGCAACTCTCCGATGCAAACTTTGATCTCCAATGAGATCTCCCAAATACCTCTAAACGAGGGTTTGTGCGTTGCTAAGCGTTGATCCTTAGCGTCGATTGCTAAGTGGGAATGTACGTCTATGCGTGGATGCAAGAACGCTAAACAGGCCTAAGCGATCATGATGAAATCTCCTTTCTTCCGTCTTTTTATAATGCAGGGCAAGGTGTCGGCCCGGCCCGATCTTCAAAAGATCATGGCTTCGAAGTGTGGCGAAAGATTCGCCAAGATCACGGTCGTGGAAGATTCCACGACCGTAATTCTAGGGCGTGGAAACAATTACGGTTAGTTCCACGACCGTAGAATCCCCTGGAATGAACATCGAATTCTGACTCTGAATCCACGGCCGTAATTCTGAACGTGGTTTTGGATTCCGGCCGTATTTTAGGGCGTAATTTAGGGCATGAACGTGATTCTTCCCTAAACTCGTGCATTCCTCAATCTAATACTCCAAATTGCTTCCAAAAAGTGTCCTCGATCTATGGACACATCAACTCAACTCTCCTTTGCTCGATTCCGTTCGGAAATAGCTCCAAATCACCTATAATCAACATAGAACTTGTGTAGACATCCATATCGACAATATAGGCAATACTAGCTCACATATGCATAAAGATCAATCAAAGACTATCAATATGAATCAAATACGATTAGAAAACGTGCCTAAAATATCACAATATTTCATGCTAACATAGAGTATTAGTGGTTAGTCAGTTAGAGTAGTAAAAATTAGAGGGGTCTATGATAGGTGATGGAATCGCTATCATTTAGGATAGTTTTTAGAGTCTTTTTATTGCAATTGTGTCGGTTTATGCTACTAACTCCTTGGTCCAGAAGAAGAAGACCAAAAGAAGCTAATGAAGGAGTTATAAGCACTTAGGAGTGAAGATCGTTCACGAAGCAAAGCTTCTGTTGTCCCACCGCCCCAATGGAGCCTTGTCACCGCCCCTGCGGGTGACGCCTTACTCCGGAGCGCTGCCTGCGTCTTTGCCAGCGCTAGCCATGAAGTATGTCACCGCCCCTGCGTCACTCCTTGGCGCCCCTGCGGTGACTTGCCCTGAAGAAACGAAGACCAGCTCCCCTGCGCCTTCCACTGCGCCTCTGTCTGCGCCTCAACCTAGGAGATGGAAGACGAAGAGGCTGTGTCACCGCCCCTGCGTTGACATAGGGACGCCCCGGCGGCTTGGCATCAGAAACGGCAGGAAGTTGAAGGGTCAGACGTTTGAAGAGCATTAAAGATCCTCCCCTGCGAATTTGCCTAGCCGCCCCTGCGGCCATGAAGAAGACCAAGCGTTTTTGCCTTCACCGCCCCTGCGGAGCTGAAGGCCGCCCCTGCGGTTTAACGTCAGAAGCTTTACTCCGACTGTTTACACCACCTTTATGGCATTAAAGGTGGCTGTTTTAGGCCGGCCATTTACTCCTATTTAGTGTCTTTTATAGTATAAATAGTCCTTTGTTGATTGCTAGGATCATCCATCTTGTTAGCCAACAAATTATCCACTTTTCCCATTTAGATTATCTTGCTACCTTTGTAATGAGTTGCTAACTCCCTTGCTACATTGGGTTGGTTTGAAACTACGTTGTTACTTTGGTTGTAAGTTTTCTTTAATATAAGTTTTTATTCAGTAATGCTTTGTGTTTCCTTGATCTCCATTGTCTAATTGCATGTTTTACTATTACTTGAGATTGATCACCTTAGGTTCTAAAGTGCATGCAAATAACTAGGATTAATAGGTTCCGGGTTCGGGTCTTTAATCTAGTAGTAAACTTTAAGTAATAACGGGTTGTAATTACTTAAAGGAAAGGAACACAAATATAAAGATAAGCTTAACGGTTTTAATCTTTTTTTTATATCCCTTAGTCTTTGTTTGAAAGTTAACTTGTTATTTGTTCTTGTAGGTTTACAGAACACTAACCTGCTAAGTTGTGTTGATGCAGGTTGGCTCAACACATATATATGATCGAGACGGGAGATTACTTGAAAACTTGTAAAAGGAACTCACCAAAGTAGCAATTGCATGCTTAGAATCAACCTAGTGTAGATTCACCCATCATTGTCTTACTTATCGCATTAATCGTTTTCATAAGTTTTTGTGTGCATCAATTCAACCAACCCCCCCTTTGTTACTTGTTACTTGTTACTATAATCGATAATTGCAATTAATAAGACACCTTAACTCTCTTGGGTTCGACTCTTACTTAACCACTATACTTGTTTTAGTGCTAAGTCGGGATTTACTTTTGATTGGGTATAGACGACCATAGAAATACCTCTGATCAGTCTACAAAACAAAAGCTTATAAAAAAAAAATCCTACTTTACTCAATTCTTTTTATTTTAAAATATAGGTTATAGCATATGATCGTTTGAATAAGGGATTACCAAACTTTAAATATAAAATTAGTATTTCTTTATTTCTTTACTATATGATAAACTACACTTTCTCGATAAATAGTATATTTTTTGTTTTTGCCTCCAACCCTTGAATAGTGTAGTCCCGGAAATGTTCTCACACCTTTGTTAAACATATGTTAATGTTCTCTCCTTGTGTGCTTAGGGTCTGTTTACTTGCTGTTTATTTGTGCTTCATTTAGTTTATTAACTCTAAATTTAATTTTTGTAGGTGTTTACTTGGGGATTGATTTATTTCTCTACGAGTTTATTTGGGTTTATAAACCACTCAAAAATAGATTTTCCATACCAAGATTATTTTTGCTTGGATGAGTTTTTTTTTTGTTTAAAACCCACTTTCAGCCTTGTGTCTTTTCCATTCCGATATCATTTGTTCATCTCTCGGTATTCAAGATTATTGTTCAATTTTTACAAGGGAATAAGTGTTTTTTGAAGTAAAATAAACCCAATAAAAAACTCTTAGTAAACATCCTTATCTGGTTTATTTATAAACCCGTTGAGAAATAAATTTGAAAACAAACTATAAACTCATATAAACTCATTTAATCAGCTAAAGTCTAGACCGCCTCTTCCTCCATGAATATGGCAAGCACCATTTCTAAGTCTTCTATGTCTTCCTCCTTGATTGATTAAAAACACCTATAAGCACCTCAAGCGCCTAAGTTTAAGAAAACGAACATCTATAAACACTTTCTCATGGCAAAAACTGTAACACCCCGAATCCGCGGGACTCGGAGTGCCACATTGGGCTAGGATCTCACAATGGATTCTGACCATAGCCTGACAACAAGTTCACTGGACCTTACAACATGGAAATGACAGATATAAAAACAAATGCATAAAACTATATAAACTGTACAACCAAAAGGTAAAACAACATAGCCGAGTATAAACAACAACATCCTCACACAGGAGGGAACAAAAGATCATCCTCACACAGGAGGGAAAGTAAACAACCCCAAAAGACCACAACATCCTATGTACGAGAGGTCCTCGGCCTGCCACTCTGCTAGATCACCCAACAGCACGCCTATCTTGTTGGGCACCTACAACATGGTAATAAACCATTAGCTAACCATACATATATAGAGTAATGCATAAGCACAAACACAATCAATGTAAAGATAAACACATCATCATGATATCACACATTTACCCATTTTATCATCTTAATATAATAGTCATTCACTCAAATCGCGTATATATATATATATATATATATATATATATATATATATATATATATATATATATATATATATATATATATATATATATATATATATATATATATATATATATATATATATATATATATATATAGATAGATGAAAGTATGTGGCACGAGGACCGATACATCCTCACCTCTGAGCCTGATAGCCAGCTGTACGAGTATCGGTTACACAATCCGTGTACCCTATGGGAGTGGATTGCGCCCTTCCTGTAAACCAGTCTGGCCTGACATCAGTGAACTTCCCAGACTCCACGGCGGGATGAAAGGGAAAGGTTATCACAACCACGCAACGAGGCAATCAATAAAACATAGGTCGGTATAAACGACATCTCATGCTATTATAGCAAACATATAACGCACACACCACTCATGCAAACACCCAATATAGAGATGGTAGCTAAGTAAGTCCTACGGACTTACCTCAACCTCGTACATAACTCAACCACAAACACCCTCCAATCCTGAGAGAGTGGCACTGCCTAATAACAAGGCATAGAAAGATATCAACCTCTATTCATCAAAGGGGTCACACCTAGACCCAAAGGGGTCTATAGGGATCATACTCAACCTCAAAGCCTTAACCAACATCAACCTAAGTCCTTAAAGTCGTACAAGGCATAACTCAATCATAATCTCATCAAAACACGTCCTCACACATCTAGCATGATCCTATACACTCACACTAGGAAAGGAGGGAACAAAGGCACCCTAAAGCAAGCCTAGGAGTAACACGCACATGCAGAACCAAGTGTAGGGCCTTGCTGATGCAGGTGGCCACAAGGGCGGATCCCAGGTGGCGCAGGGGCGGCTCAGACTGGCGCTGGGGCGGCTGCAAGGTGGCGCAGGGGTGGCTGGACAGCAGAGGATGCCTCTTCAGCCCTTTCTTCACTTCTTCCTTCGATTCTTTCACTCTTTCTTCACTCCAACATCAACATACATACAGAACATAAATATATATACATCAACACAAGCCAAACATGGCTGAAGCATGATCCAAGCCTAAGGAACCTAAGCTAAACTAAAGAAAGGTATGAAAAGAGATAAGAAGATGAAATAATGAAGAAAGGAAGGATGGAAGCCATGAAAGCTTACCAAGATGAAAGTCCAGAAGCTCAACACATCACCAAAACATCCTCAAGCTGGCTCACAAGGCTCAGCAACCATAACCATCATCAAAGCCAAGTACAACTCTCACAAACTCAACCAAACTCAAGAGAAGATCAAGCAAAGATCCAAAGGAGAAGAGAGGAGAAGAAGATGTACGTAGGAGAGAGATGAAGCTAAAAATGATAAATCCTCATCAGAAGGAAAGAGATGAAGGTTATAGAGGGTGAAAAGAGTAAAACACGGGTCAAAGGGTCAAAGAAGACGGCTGCAGCAAACAGAGCCACAGGGGCGGACTCTGTGAACCGTAGGTGCGGCCCAGGCAAACCGCAGGGGCGCCTACTTGGTCACGCAGGGGCGGTCTAGGCCTAATCTGGGTCCTCAGCTCACTCTCTTAGCAACTCAGCAACTAGGCTCTTACAAAAACGAAAAATCCTATTCAACTTTCAAGATGGAGATGCTAGACTTAAAATATAACAACAGCTTGAGTGTTCGGTGGTTTGTTGGACTGTTTTTAGACGTGGTATGATTTACTAGTAGGCTCATTTTTTTATTTTTCCTCTTACGGAGCCAATACTCTCCCCAATTTCATCCCAGCCTGCCACCTTAACAAAGGCCACAAACTTTTATAGATGAATACCATGCTACTGTATGACTTGAGCCCGCCGGTAGGCCAATTGAAGGGGATGAAGAGGAGATAAAGTAAATCTTTCAATTCGCTTGGTGTTCGGTAGACTAGTTGAAGGGTGTGAAGATGAGGATGAATCGATTGAAGGGAGTGAAGATTATTGAATTTTCTTCAACTAGCGAGCACCAGATTACGGGTATGAACGTATTTTCTTCTCATTTCTACCCTTTCAAAACACCTCCTTTATCTGAAGCCCTGGGTAGTAGTCGATTCTTCCATTCTCGTCTTCTCTTTGTTCTCCCCTTCGATGCTCAACCAAAATTTCTATCTCTAATTTCAGGTTAGACTTGAGTGATTCAATCAACCACAAATATAGGTAATTATCTATACTACATACTTCTTTCAGAATCAAAACGTGGAATTTTTTAGAAGATTTCTAGTTCACTTTGTTTGGTTAGAGATTAGGGTTCCGATTTGTGTGTTATACAGTTTGAAGATCTTAGATAACCACAATTGTAGATAATCGCAACCGACTTCACTTGATTACTTAAGAAAACAAGTCGAATTGAATGATAACCAGAGATGTCAAGCTTGATTTTTCTTAAGATTGGTTTTAGTTATTTTGTTATATGTGCATATTTGAGCTGAAGTTTTGGTTCTACTGATTGATTTGAACTGAAGTTTTGGTTCTTTGGCTTATGAATTGCAAATTTGATTTTGGTTCATAAGCGAAAACTTGAAGGATATTAAATTGTTTGCTCCATCTAATAGTGATCAAGATGATTTGTTGAATAGCCTGTTTTGCTGATGTGAAGGTTTGGAATATGAATGAGCAACATCAGTATGCAAGAGCACGACTAATATGCCTAAAGGGATATATGAAATCTTTGATTTTGGTTCATCCAAACCTATTGTAGCATGAGCAGACGACTAATTTTCCTATGATCCCTTCACCTAATTAGTGATGGTATATAATGACATCTTTACTACATATTAGAATTATCTGTGTCTTTTATTTTCATTATACTAGAATTAGAATGTAAAGATTGTCCCCTTATAATGTTATAAGATATATGGTCATTTTTATTACACTTGTTATGTTAGTATATTTGTTATTCAATTTGGTTATGGAATTTAACTTTGCATGTTCTTACAATTAATTAAATATGAAATTTGTATTTCATCTCTATTTTTAGTTTATTTATACGTTCAATGGGTTTTACTTTTGAACAATTAATAATAATAATAATTACAATTAACAATATATATTGCAATTAACAATTTTATTTCATTAACTGGATAGTAATTTTCATATAATTACCTTTCATAAATATCAATTTTTTGTTATAATTTACCTACAATAATTCTCTTCCTACCAAACACCTAACCAAATATTTGTTTCTATCACATTCATCTTCACTCTCACTTTCAACTTCAACTTCAATCTCTTGTTACCAAACGAACCAATATATATACTCTTGCTTCAGTCAAATGCATCATGCATGTATTATTTAAAGTTTAAAATTGCATTGTTTCTCATGTTGTGTAATGTGTACTTTAACATGGTTAGGCCAAACTTCAAAGGTGATGTAGAACATCTAAAAAAGATCATTTGTAACTTCCAATTTGTTGGCGCAACCACAATAGGAAGCCTTAGTCAAAATTTGACAATGTAGAAATTCTACATCTATTTTCTCCCAAGGTTATTAATATTCCATGTATTGAATATCAAATAGCGGGGTCGATGATGTTTATATTTATATTACAAGAATCGAGTTAAATAAATTATTTATTGTACGGTTTTCTTTTGTACACCACTCTAATTTTACTCTATACTAGATAAACCGGCGTGGCTTACTCGTGTACAATAATTTATAATTTTTTATAGTCGGAGTATCGTTAAATATTTTTTTGGCGGTGTCTTAATCGAATTATAAATGGTGCTAACATCAAAATATGCTATTTGATATATGGTTAGAGCCATTAGGCTAATCACCGGCAAAATTAATTTTATATATTTAACAAGGGGTAAAGTTCTTTATATCATCATCATCATTGATCAATCGAAGATTCTAAAGCTGCCTAATTGAGAAGCTCTGATTATGCTCTCTCAACAACAGTTTTAAACAAGAGAATATGCAGCTTTTGGTCCATTGAAAATTACAAGAACCCATCAACCGAGTGTCACAAATGACCTGAAGCTTGTTCCTACTATGCAGTGCCATGCTGGTCCATATGCCCCATCAAACTCCTGCACGGATTTACAATGTTTAATCCCAAAGTAATCAAAAACACAAAACCCTAAGAAACCCTGATTAAAAAATGAATTAGTACCTTTTTCAGGGATAGAGCAAGGGCTTTAGAGCTGAATTTTTCCAAGCTATCATACGTCTTTCCAGCACAACTAACAACATGGAGCTGCATAACTTATAGATATACTTTTTACCACATCCATCTAAACATTAGTTTGATAGATATGATACTTCATTAAAGTAATCGTTCATGCCATTTTGTCAACATCAGTTGGAGCATAAATAGTGATAACAATTATGTAGAGAAAAATCTGCTAATATAAAGGGGAGAAATTTTGCAACTTAAACATCCCTAAAGTATTGCTTTTCTGCCAATTTTCTTCGGGTAATCAACGATTGAATTATACTGAAACACAATTCACCAAATTCAGTATCAATTCAACAAAAATTTTCAAATGATTTTTGAAGTTGATGTTCTTAGATATATCTACACATAGATAGTGTGAAACTGCATTGTCTTCAAAAACAATCAACTAAGACCACAATATTATCTTGCCAATAAGCCATAGTTCTACATGAACTGGGCCACTGAGCTAATTTATAGAAAGAAAATGGAAACTTTTCAAACGTCAATTTTATTGACTTGGCAAAGCCTCATAAATTTGTCTATAAAGTTCATCCTGAAGTGCCTGTAAGGCTACAAGGACGATTATTCTGGAAATGATGTCGTTATACCTCCAACATAATCAATATGATTAGGATCTTTCTCGTGTAGTACTTTATAGCAACCAATTTCATGCAAGACCATTTCTCATAAGACTTTCTTATGCAAGACCCACTACGCAACTATCCTTCCACTTTGTAAGAGTTGAACCTTAATTTGAAAAACCGTATTAAGGATTTGTTTAACACACAATCTTTGGGTCATAGAAGCATATTTCTTATACATAAGCTTTCTACATTGATTTATGAAGCTAAATTAGAACACAATAGACCTAGATCTATAAGTCTCAAATCGATACCCTACAAAGAAAATGATCAGCGAGAACACAAAAAAAGAGTTCACCTAAAATAGAAAGATTATTATGAATTAATTAATCCTGAAGAAATTGACATACCAAAGCGAACAACAGATTTCAAACAGTCGATTGACCTCCAGATTTACACCTTTAAGCCTGTAGTTCCTGCATTCCGCAACCCAAACCAAACTATTATAACCAAATTTATTGAAATAAAAAACTATGAAAAGATTCAATAAAATCAAACACGTGCAAAACTGAAAGGAGATTAAAATAGAAACATACCTTTGGGAGGAGTGCTAGTGCTTGATAGGGGTAGATGCAACGTTTGAAGGAGGATCATATTGAGATGGAAAATTACCCCCTCTTTAAATTGTTGTTGTCACCACAACTGAATGCAAAACATGAGAGTTTGATGAAAGAAAGATATTTATGTGCCCAGAAAACACGTTTTTTCACTTAATCTATGTCAATGAAAATAAACTATATCAAGAATCAAGTCAAGATCAGAATAATTGCAGAGTGCTGGGACCTAAAAAAAAAAAAGAAA
>BSUD01000008.1:79042521-79056533 GCA_033239045.1 Fagopyrum esculentum
CACACACACACACACACACACACACACACACACACACACACACACACACACATATATATAAATAGAAAAGTAGGATGAAAGAGAAGCAAGATTTGGAAGGAGGAGCCTTCCATATTGAAAGGTGACTACATAAATTTCAGAAGCAAACAAAGAAGGATACGAAACTAACCTTGATGCTGACAAATGAATCATTCAATAACTTTGCAACCTCTTCACTCTCAACATACTACACCTCCATTATATTACATGACACCTAATGTGTAGGATCAAATTATAAGTCAAATCACAAATAGGAAACAAATCATATAACCAAGAAATTCAGGAAAACCAAATAAACACCAAACAAAGAGCGAGCAGATAGAGAGAAATTGAAGAAATTAACTCCTATACCTTCGATTTTGATTCTGACATACCATAAATAAGAAACTGAGTAGCGAGAACCAGGGAGGCTGCTCAATTGCCAATCTCGAGTTTAAGAGAAATAAAAATGGAAAAAGAGTGTAAAGCCTAAATAAACATACAAACATGGAAATGAGAAGAAAAAAATACCTAATTTCAGTAGTTGCGTGGGATGGAGCTTCTGTTGTAGACCGATGCCGTCTTAAAGCGATGAAGCTGGAAACTCAAATACAAGTGCGATGAATGACTCGTAGGTGGCATCTCCAGAAGGCAACACGCTAACAACACGTGGCGAGGCCACACACCAGTTGCAGTCAATGTTGCTGATGGGAAGACACATGGAAGATGAGAAAATTAGGTGGCCGCGACCTAAGGATACGAGAGGCTGAAAAGAACCAAAACAGAGAGTGAAGCGATAGTTCCAAACGGGTATTTGCAGGCCTTGAGGGATGTGCGCCCAATTAATAATATATAGTAGGTTAGGCGTTGTCACGGGTGCATTTCAAGCAGCTCAAACGAATTTTCTTTTTGTATCCACAATGTTTTAAGTTTCCTCTTGATACCCTCATTGTATAATTTATTTTCTCTTTATACCCTTTCTTAATAATTTTTTTTAAATGAGAAAAGCTTCTTCTTTTAACAAAATAATAAATGAGGCTAAACATTTTATACATAGGTCTTTTTTTAAAAAATATTTCAAGTTGACACCCCCTTACAGTTTAAACGAAATTGAGCATTTTTTGGAAAACACTAAAAACACAAGGGCACCATCTGAACTAAAAAAACATGAAACAATTTGGCCTACTAGGCCTTTTTGAGTTTTTGTTTAAGAAAATGTACCCCAAATTTTTTACTATTCAAATTAACCTTAATAGGTAAAATAACAAAGCCTCAACCGTCATCCCGCTCATTCACGAACAAAGGCTTCATTTTCCTTCATACAAGAGAAGCGGTTCTCAAACAAAAACTCCCAATCATCTCTCTCAATCTCTCTCGTAATCTCCATTTTCTTCAACTTTGATTTCTTCTTCGTCTATCTTCGGCCATCTCCTTCACTTGAACTCTCATTTTCGTCTTCGTTTATACCCGAAACACACCAGAAATTGATTCGATTTTCGTAAACCCTAAGAAACTGAAAATGTCGACTCGATCAAAAGTCCCTGCTAACCAATCTTCTTGTGATGCTCCTACCTTCAACCTTCTAACTCCTACGCCTCCTTTACCTGTTGAAGAGGTCATAACAAACAAGGGCCAGGCTTCTACTGTGTCTGAGGATGAAGCAAGTCTTAAAATTGTATTATTTGGTGCTCGAACAGTCGATATACATGTGGTCAGTATTTTGTTGATACTCTTTCATAATTTATGGTATTATAGTTTCTGGTATTTGTTCATATTAGGGTTTGTAAGTTTATTCATCATTTCTGGTATATGTTTTGATATGGTTTGTTCTATGTTTTGTTTCATCTTTATATTTACATGAGTTTTCTGGTATGTTTGTATGTTATTAGATGTTCTGGTATGTTATTGGTTTCAAGTTTTCTAGTATTTGCTGTAGTTTAAGATTCTGGTATGTGTTTATTGTTAGGGTTTCTGGTATTGCAGGTTGATGTACTACTTTCTGATATGTTTTCTGGTATTTGTTCATATGAGGTTTTTAGTTTAATGTTTTCTGGTATTTGTTTTAGTTTAAAATTCTGGTATGTGTTTATGATTAGGGTTTCTGGTATTGCATGTTGATGTATTACTTTCTGGTATCTTTTCTGGTATTTGTTCATATGAGGTTTAATGTTTTCTGGTATTAGATGTTTTGGTATGTTATTTGTTTAATACTGTGTCTGAGCATGAAACAAGTTTTTAAGTTTATCTATTAATGTTTTCTAGTATTTTTTCATATGAGGTTTTTATATTACTTTATGGTATTTCATGTTGATGTATATATTGATATTATTTTCTAGTATGTTTACACAGGCTGTTGAAGAAAACGTTATTGATGGACATGAAGACTCCTTTGTAAGTTGAATGCTTAATATGAGTTTCTGGTTTGTTGTTGTAATGTTTTTCTTGCATTAACAATCTTGTTTCCTTTACAAGTTCATGTACAGATTTGATGATAACCCAAAATACGAGGCAACACGGATAACTGTTTTATCTCGTGTAAATATGGTCAATTTTTTACTTGAAGGGTTGGATGTCAATTGGCAACTATTGTTCAAGAACTCTATATTTTCAGACTTAATCTCCCTTTGCACAAATCTTAAAATTTCCAACTAATTAATACACTTCATGCTTCTGCATGAGGTGAAAACTGACCGCAAACACTCTATGTGGTTTGCAATTGATAGCATGTATTATAGTCTATTTTGGGTTTGGTAGACGTTTTATCTTCATAAATCTGCATTTATGGATGTATATTCTTTGATTATATTGTTGTTTTGTCTACCTTTGCGGGAATCGAGGTCTACACCGAGTTTCGTTGTATTTGTAGGGAAAATGACACGTTTTGCATCGAAATGGAGCTAAGGAAGCTAAGGAGTCATTGGAGTTACATTCTGGAGCTTTGAGAAGATCTCAGGAAGCATGGAAATGATTTAGAAGATTGATTTTGGACCAGATTCGAGATGATTTATATTCAGTTGAGATTCACCTGACCGAGGTGATCTTGAGGAGCGTCTCGACCGAGGCGAACACCATGTCGCCGAAGAGATCTTTATTTTTGGCTGAGATCTTCTATTATTGGAAGGAGGATATCTTATATTTTTGGCTGGATTTTGAAGGAAGATATTATATTTGGCTGATTTATTTTAAGAGATATGGATATATTTTCTAGAAAATTATCTTTTTAAGATATTATTATCTTTGGAAGATAATTCTCCTATATAAAGGGTTGGATTTTCCACAAGTTCAACCATGCTTAGAGCATCCAGCAATTGAAGGATTTTCTAGAGTTTTGAAGGAAGAGTTGAAGGAAGTTTTGAAGGTTGAAGTTCAAGGAAGGAAGGAATCATAGTTGGAGTTGGCTTTTGAAGGAGTTTGTAAGATCTTCTTAGATTGCTTTTGGTTTGTTATCTTTTCTGATTTGTGACTTGAGGAACGCTGATTTGTTACTTGATTCATTCAGTTATCGAGACCTTTGTGTTAAGGTTTTTTTGTTTAAATATTGATTCCCTTCCTATTAATTTGATTATTGTTATCATGATCATTATTGGCTAAGTTTCTTATGCGATTTTAGGGTGATTGGCTGAAAGTTATGGGAAAGACGATGATAAAATGATCTTAATCCCAACAGGACCCTGAAAGCTCGAGTTTTTACCTTAACCGTAGAACACATCGGTCAGTCATTGAACATCTCGGCCGGGATGGAATATAACTGAACGAGGTGAACCTTTCCTGAACCTTATCTAAGTTAAGAGTTTAAGTTTGCCAAATCCTATCCTTGTTTCACCTTTGCTGGTTCAATGCAAGCCTAGGATGAGACTTACTCGGTGATTTCTTTGTTTGTTTACCCAAGATCATGAGTATAGGTAATAAAGGTTTATCCTTTATTGGGGTTTGAGTGTGCCTTCATCCCATCTTTGTCAGTTAGCCTGAGACGTACCCGGTAAAGGTTGATATCATTCCCTTGGGTGGTGTGTTGGTTTGAGACTATAGTTCCTTTCCTTAGTACCTTGAGACTTAACCGGTAATAGGAGCTTTGGTTTGGGATAGTGAGTAGTGAGACTTAACCGGTGATCTATTCCTACCTTAGAAACACCTTCCCTTTGCAAACCTCATCTTTGTCCGCGTTATCCTTTGAGATCTTTAGTTGGAACCACAACTAGATGCTTAAATCCCTAGAATCCGCATTCCCTTTATCTGACTTTATATCATCTTTGATTGCTTTAATTCGTAGTTATTAGCATATTTGACAACCTGATTCCGTGCTTTGTTTCACCATAGTTCCTTTGTTCGACCCCTGAAATTCTTGCTTTTATTACAATTGATCCGTAAACTGCGGGTTCGCATATTGTTCAAGCATACTTCTTGGGTTATAAATTTTAAAACTTGCACACACCTTTTGGAGTGAACAAGTTTTTGGCACCGTTGCCGGGGACTTGGTCTAGACCAAGCCGGTTTCGGTAGTCTTTTGGGGCTATTGCCCTTGTTGCTTTTGACTACTTTACTTGAGTGTTTTTGCAAGATCTTTCCTTAGGTTTATGCGAAGAACTCGTGTTGGAAAGGTAATCGTTCCCTACGATCCCGAACCAGAAAAGACCTATAAGAGAAGATTGAAAGAAGCTAAAATGGCTAATCAAGACAATCACGATCTTGAAGCCGAATTGAAGGAGGCATGGAACATCTACGCCTCAATAAGGAAGAACTGCAGCACGAGAGAGAAGAGACTCGCGCAAGAACAGAAGGAATTGAAGTAGATATGGCCGCTCTAAGGGCCTAGTTTTTGCCTCGACCGATGCAAGATCCAATTCATGTTGCCCCGGCCGAGGTACACTTACCACCTCGGATGCCTATCCGAGATGTTCTTTTTGCTAGAGTTCCACAAACCCTAGGACAGAGGATGGACCCCAACCAGTAAGTCAGGCGTCCTGGAGTCAACCTAGGTGATCCAGCTGAGCATGATTATGAACTTCGACTGCAAGTTCTAACCATGATTTGACAATGTCAATTTGGAGGTTTGGAGAGAGAGTCTCCGCATCAGCACTTGCAAAATTATGAGATTCTGATGGAGACCTTGAGACCTTCAAGAGTGGAGAACAACAACTACAAGTTGAGGCCTTTCTATTTCTCTTTGAAAGACAAGGCACTTGCTTGATATCAATCTCTTCCGGCCGGAAAAATTAACACTTTGGAAGAGATGACGACGGAGTTTCTAACTAAGTTCTTTCCTCCCTCTAAGACCGCTGAACTGAGGGGAAAGATCAATGCTTTTATTATGAAGGACAAGGAGAGTTTGTCCAAGTCATGGGAGAGATTCAAGGATCTTCTATTGGATTGCCCACATCATGGGATTCCAAAGATTGAGTTGCTGGAAATTTATTTCAAAGGTTTGGATGGAGCGACTCAATTCAATCTCCAACTACTTTCAGCCGGCACATTCATGGACATGCAAATAGATGAAGCTTGGGATATCATTGAAAAGCAAGCTTTACATATGGAGAAGTACTCCCATCAAGGAACTGAAAATGGAGCAAGGAGATTTAGCTTCCAAGACACATCATCAAATGGAGCTCAACTCACCTTGCTTAGCAATGAGGTAAAAGCATTTAAGGAGATTTTAGTAGCTCAAATGAAGAAGGAGCAAGATGGAGGATATCAAGGAAGAAACAACTATCAAGGACCGCAGAACAACAATCAACAAAACTCTGCTTAGGTATTTATAACTATACACCAACCTTTTCAGTTCAGTTTGGTACCTCCATTCCACTTTCTATTGTTAATGTGTTTCTTTCTTGTTTTTGTTGTATATTTTTGTTCATAAGGTTTGGCTTAAGCGAGTTTTCTAAAATTACCGGCCTTGAGTGTCGGTTCCATGTATACAATGAAGAAGAAAATGTCGACATGAAGGAGTTGTTCGGCATCCCCAGGTGTAAATTGGAGCATTTGGAGGAGAAAAATTCAAAACTTCCTAAGAATAACGAAAAGAAATTTAAGATGGCTCTGCTGCTCTTTGTTGAATTTGTTTTGCTTGGGAATGACAAGAAGAAGTCTATCTCCAATCTTCCTCTTTCCCTTCTGAAGGACATGAATGCCTTTAATTCTTATCCATGGGGCGCCTTGTCTTCATAAGACACTTGACAACCTTAGGGAGTGCGAGCCAACAAAGTTTCGGAGATCAAGAAATTACCGCCTTTCAGGTTTTCCTTTGGCATTCCAGGTATGCTTATGGTTTTCCATTTATGTGCCTCTGGTATGGTTATATTTGGTATTTTTGTTATGGTTTACATTTCTGGTATGATTGGTTTTCATTTATGTTCCTCTAGTATGAGTAATTAGTTACCAAAAATGTTAATTTTGTGATTTTATGGTATGCTTTATTGCATTAGCATTTCTGGTATGTGTTTCTAGTTTGTATTTCTTGTATTTTGTTTTCATGTATTTAATTCTGGTATGATTGTTTATGTTGTATAATTGAGGTATGTGATGTATTGTGTTGTTTTTGGTATGTTCTGAATTATATACTTTCTGGTATGAGTTTGCTTGCTTTCTGGTTTTATGATATGCACTTCTGGTTTCATTGCCTGGTGTGATATTATGCTTTTAGTTTCATATTATTTATTTATTTCAGTTTCTTGTATGGTCTATTCATGTGTTTCCTGTCTATAATTTGCAGGTTTTCATCCTTGACTCTATCCCCAAATTGACATCGTTGTTTGCCACATGTGTTGATGAAGAAACAACCCCACTTTGTCTTAAGTGAGTTTCATCAATCAAGGGGAAGATGAAATGTTGCTTCCAAACAATCAAAGATACATCGTCATCGGTGACCCAAGATGACATCAAAACTATCCCACTCTCCCTAGAAGAACTAGAAACTGAGGATGACTACAAGTGGTGGGGATGAAGTTTTGGACCCAACTGGCTATCTATGTCATTTTTTTAAAGTTGGGTTCCACAATGTACGTGTATGCAGGCCCGGAGGGCCTGGTGTCAAGGTTATCAAGGATGCCCCAAAGAAGGAGGAATCCGATAGTGATGACTTTGTTGCTGCTCCTCCTCCTCCTCGTCATATTTTGAGGTTGCCAAGACCACAAAAAGTTGAAAAGAAAGAAGATGGCTCAAATAAGAGGATAAATAAAGAGGGAAGGAAAAGGTATTTCAATATATTTCATACTCAATCTATCTTTTAATTATGTGGCATTAGTTTCTGTTATGCTAGTGTCTTTAGTTTTATTGTATGAATGCCTTTTTGTTTTCTGGTATGTGTCTGTTAGTTTCTAGTATGCATTTTATATAACTTCTGGTATAAGTTTCTGTTTTAGTTTTTTGGTGTGAATGCTTTCTTACTTTCTGGTACGTGTCAATTAGTTTCTGGTTTGTGTTTTATCTTAGTTCTGGTATGAGTTTTGTCTTACAGTCTTGTATTATATGTTTTCTGGTATGATCTTTTGAAGCTTGTTTCCTATGTATATTATTATGTTTTGTTTGGTTTCAGTTTCGGGTATGTTTTTCATTTACTTAATAATGTTTTTTTAATGTAGGGATGCATCTAAGAAACCTAAGACAGAAAAGATTGTTGAGGAAGCTGAATGGTAAACTGAAGTTGAATACGCATTGATATTATCATACCAGAATTATTAATTTTTAAAATATTTGTTCAATTGTTTTAGCCCCGAAGAATAAATGATGGCATTGGCTACTTCCCTTGAGGTTGATGTTGCACCATCTAGCTTTGTTCGGATTTTTGATGCTCCAGGAATGGATACCAATGTCCCTACAGAAGCTGTGGTTGCATCACCTCTCCCTGATCCCACTACCTCCACTATTCCTACCACAAACAGATAATTGATATTTTACATACCAAAATTTATTAGTTTCAAATGCTTATTTAATATCGCATTTGTAAACTTGTACTATGTTAATGTATAGGGTGCCTGATTGGGTTGATGATTTAATGAAATAAATACAAACCCAAAATCAATTGATTTCTGAGTTGGTCAAGAAGGTTGAGCAACAAGATGCCACTATCAACGAAGTTATTATGAGGCAGAAGGGACAAACTATGATCCAACACAAAATAGAAGGGCAATGTTTCAGGATCCTCACCAATGTTCAAAGGATGACCGGTTCTTCTAAAGGCACCAAACCCTCTAAGAAGTCGGGCCCCCACCTCCAACTGATGCTCATAAGGTAGAAATTCTTGGGGTTTCTTCAAGTTCTGAAGAGACGCCATCTCCAGAAAAGCCAAAGCCCCAACCCCAGCCCAAGGAGGATGCTGAAGTTGATAAGCCAAAGGAAAAAGCAGTGGAAGAGGTATAATACACTACTATTCTTCATGTGTTTTGTTTCCATGCATATTTGTTAATGTTTGTGTTATGTTTTCATTTTGGTACGGAAACCAATACCAATGTAGACGTGAAAGGGAAAGCTAAAACCAAAGGACCGAGGAGAATGGGTTTACGTCAAAAGAAACCCAGTGACCGTGTCGTATCTCCCTATCTCGTCCCATTAAAAATCCCCGAGGCACCCAAGCATAATTTCTTGAGCAAGAAGGATAGAGGTGCTTTTTATGCTTGGTACCTTGACCCGAAGACTTCAGAAGATTTTATTAATGGATTTTACCATTCAACAAATAAGAAAAACTTCAAGCTCTTACTCCAAAAAACTGGCTGGTTGTGGGATCATGTAAGTTAACACTAAACTTACTTTTATTCAAGTTAATAATTTCTGGTATGATGTTTTTCTGGTATGACTTTCTATTACGAGTTACTGATGTGTTTCTGGTATAAGGTTGGTTTACATTTTGTTTTTTAAAATTTCTGGTATGATGTGTTGAAATGCTTTCTGGTATGAGCTAGCTAGTTGTATAAGAGTCTGATATGACTTTGATTTGTGCTTTTTTTTTGTGGTTTTTTGGTATTATGTTTTTCATTAGTTTTATGGTATGTGATTCTTTCATTTTGCCATAAATTATCATTTGACTTCCTGAGATGATTTATTGCTTGAGCTTTCTGGTATTTATTTATGTTTTGTGATTTTGATATGATGTGTTTTCATGTATGTGTATCTTGCCTGATAGTTTTCATGTCTTGAATTCTGGTATGAAATTTTTATGTGTTTTTGGTATGATTCTCATATGAGCTTCTGGTATTGAATTATTAGTTTTTTTTTCCCTACTTTACAGCAACTGGATGAAATGATTACTTACCTCCGAAAAGCTGTAGTTGAACATCCCGAGGTTTATGGTCGTGTTTCCATTCTTCCCATACCATTCATCAACTACTTCAACGATGTGCGCTATAAATAATTCTTAGAGGCGAAAAATACAAGGAAGTTTAATTACGGTGAAGAAATTGCAAATTTATATTTGGACTTGATCCCCCCATCTTCGCCAAGAGCTTATGAAGTCGATACAATATACACTGTCATCAACACCTGTGGTAAATACTGGATAGCGCTACAGATTGATTTAATTAAATGATGTGTTGTTGTATATGAATCAATTGTGGACTGTATGTTCGATGGGGACTTGATAAATTTGCTTACCCCATTCCTTATTATGTATCCTCACATTCTGAAACTTCATGGAGAATTCGAGAGGTTTGAGGACAAGCTTGATAAGCCATTGGAGTATGTTCGAAAGACAGCCAAAGAAGTTTCACAGAACAACCCAAGATAATTTCTACAATACTACTCATATGTTTCTAGTATGTTCATTAGTATGATGTTTTGGAAAAACACTTATATAATCTGTTGTCTACAATTGCAGTGGAAGTTGTGGTGTATTCACAATCAAGCACATTAAGTATTTGTCATCTGGACGAACTGATTTGTCAAACATATGTCAAGAATGCATCCTAGCTTTCAAGGAACAATTTTGTGTTATTTTGTACCATAGGGAGTGGGTGAAACCCCACGAGTCCCTTTGAAACTGAACTGTCCTATATGATGTTGTCTACAATTGATAAACTGATATTTTGGTATTGACTCACTCTGTTGTAACAGTCATTCAGGTTGTATATATTGACTCTTTTGTAATATAATCTTGTTGATGACTCAATAACAAGTATTCTGTTAATATAGTTTCTTTACCAGAATTGTTTATGTTGCGATTTAGGATTCTAATATTTCATTTATGTGCCTCTGGTATGAGTATATTTGGTATTTTTTGTTATTTGTTATTGTTCGCTCAAAAGTGTGTGCGTCAAAGTCTTAAATTTATATCTTGAACTTATGCAAAAGTGAACCCGCAGTGTACGGATCAGCTGTAGTAAGGCAAGAAATTCCAGAGTCGAACTCAGGGATTTGGTGAGAATAAAATCGATTTCAATTATCTAACAAAGTGCAAAAGCTTTTGTGATTAATAAAGGGGGTAAATGATTCCAAGGATTCAAGTATGCGAATGCGGCTTTCGATTCAAGACACTTCTAAAGATCAAAGAACAGAGTTGATATTGCTAAGGTTATGCGTTTGGATAAACGGGTACAACATACGAGATCACTGACACTCCTTCCTACCACAAAAAATAAGTGAGAGAAAATCAACAATTTAACCTCTCAATTGTACTAAATAATTGTCCTAAAACTTATCAAAGAATTTTGGTGAAGGGAAGCATGAAGACAAAAGCAGCGCTTAATATTTTTGCAAAATTCAAAAGTTGCGCAGAAGCGAGAAAAGTTGAGGTTACGTAGACGCAGACGTACGGCAATGGAAAGAAATTGATGAGTTTGGGTGACGTCTTCTGTTGGGTTTATGACTAGGCTTTGTAGGCGGGTTAGATGCTGCCTAACTTCATTTCTACATTTACATTACGCAGAAGCCAAAGACATCCAAAACCTCAAACCCTAATTTAACTTCAATTCCAAGACACATTATTCCCTTTTCTTATATAACCTAACAACCAGAGGCCGGTTGACCCAAACCAACACAAAACCCAGAAAACAAAATGGCACCAGAGATTGTATTCTTTGACTTGGAAACCACGGTACCCAACAGAGCTGGACATCAGAGGTTCTGGGTGTTGGAGTTTGGCGCCATGGTGGTCTGTCCTCGCAAACTCGCCGAGACAGAAAGCTTCTGCACCCTTATCAGACCGGGAGACCTGTCAGCAGTGCCCTTGAGGTCGAGCAGACCACAAGGGATTACAAGGCAGGCTGTTGAGGAGGCTCCGTCCTTTGAGGATGTTGCGGATCGAATATACGACATTCTTAATGGGAGGATATGGGCAGGCCACAACATTCAGAGGTTTGATTGTGTTCGCATTAAGGAGGCCTTTGCTGATATAAGCCGACCTCCTCCCCAACCGGCCGGCATCATCGATTCTTTGGGAGTCTTGACGGACAAGTTTGGCAGACGAGCTGGCAACATGAAGGTAACCTCATTCCATTATACAACTTCCCCACGTCCCATGCATATATATATATATATATATATATATATATATATATATATATATATATATATATATATCGGCATATTACTAATGTTTCAAACTATTTTTTGCTGTTTCTCCAGATGGCAACATTGGCCGATTACTTTGGTCTTGGAGTGCAGAAACACAGGTACAAACATACCCAACTAATTAAGGGTCGTTTAGTATTTATACTTTAGTTATATATATATGGGTATCAATTTAATACCCTGATATCAATCATATTCATATCCTACGTTCAAGGATATCGGTATCAATTTCGTGTCGTTATATTTTTGGAGGTATCGACATTTCTGCTTAGTTCTCTCTCGACATTTTTTTTTCTTGAGCGGCTCTCCTTTCCTTCTCCTGTTTCGTCCCGGTGATAGCCACCTCCGAGTCTGCTGCTACCGTCGTCGACCGAAGCAAGGAACCCCTTTTCTTTTCTAGGGCTCGTTCTTTCTATGGTGAAATCTGAATCTCATTGTCCGGGTTTACCAATTGTATTACGAGGATTTTAATTTTACTTTTTGCTTATCTAATGAATTTGATTTGGGGTGAAATTATGAAGATTTTGTTTTTTACTTCTTTATCTCGCTTTCGTTTGACAAATTTTTAAAATAGTGATACTCATACGTTGATACCCATATCCACCGCCGAGTCTGATGTTACCGTCGTTGACCGCTAAGTGTATATATATATATATATATATTAATATTATACCCTTCAGTATATATAACATATGAAAGTCCAATGTTGTTATGAAACAGAAGCCTTGATGATGTCCGGATGAACTTGGAGGTGCTCAAGAATTGCGCAACCGTCTTGTTCTTGGTACGTCAGCAGATGGATCGATCGGCTCTAGCTGTTTAAATATTATCAACAGTCTGAGTCTGTGGTACAGTACTTGATTAATGAAATGCGTTGTTTGTGAGCAGGAATCGAGCCTACCCAACTTGTTGAACGTGAATCCGCAACCCAATACATCAGCAGTGACAACCAGAAGCCAAGCCAAAGCTATGAGAACAACAGTGATCAGCAGTAGCCCGAGATCTCCTCCTTACCGTATACGTAGAGCTTCACCATATCCAACCACAAGTTTGAGAAAGGTACAAATTTTCCATAAGGTAGCGGAGACCGTCCTCTCGAAAACTCGAAGAAGCCAGCCGCTAATGTGCAACTTTCTAAAACATTCCACCTCCATTCTCCGATAGTTACACAAGATGTACGATTCCAACTGTTCGTTGCCGTATAAACAAGGACGACGCATACAAATTTGTCTTGGAGCATATTTCATTTTTTTCAGAGTTAGAATTATTATTTGAAGCTATTGGATTGATGATGAATCTCCATACATACAATCAGGCAAAATTAAATTGTCAAGCTACCCATTACATTCAAATCGAATATGTATTCATTTAAGAATATAAGTTTGTATTTATTCATGGATATATGCAATTTCAATTGAGTTTTCTCAGATACGTACTGTATATAAGGACATTAACACCAAAAAAAAAAGAGTATATAAGGACATAAGGTAAATATATAGAATAAGAGGGCTATTGTGTAATAAAGAGAATATATGCAGCATAATCTGTTATGAGCTGTTGTTAGAGGTATCAAACGGGCTGACCGGGCGGGTTCGGGTCGAATCACAACAGACTCTGGTTAGAATTGGGTCGGGTAAAAAATAGGCTTGGTTTTGAAACTATTTGTTTCGGATCGGGTCAATTTGGGTCGGATACCAACTGTTCGGGTTAAAACGGGTTAGCAGGCAGCATCAGTTCTTTTCGGGCTGTCAAATGGGGTTGGCGGGTCGAGTTTGGGTCGGGTCACAATAGTCTAAGGTTGGAATCGGGTCGGTTAAAAATATGTTTGGTTTTTAAGCGGGTTGTTTCGGATCGGGTCACTTTGGGTCGGATATACTAGTTGTTCAAGTTGGAACGAATTATCGGGTAGCCTCGGTTCTTGGGCCATAACAAATCGGTTTAGTTGGTTCTCGGGTCATCTCGGACCAGATTATTTTTCGTTTTTAATGTTCGATTAGATGTGCCAATTGAGGCGGATCATGTTCGGTTGGGTCAAAACATGATATGATTTTCTAGCATCTTGATTCAGGTCGGTTTTGGATGGTGCAATTTATCGAGTTTAATACGAATTACCTATTTAGGTGACTTAGGTCAAGTAGCTCATAAATATACACTTTTTCATTAAAATTTATGTGAAGATTTGGATCTGATAATATACTTTTGGGTAATCGTGTATGAATTGTATATGACAAAGTTTAGGCAACAAATCGATCCGGCCCGAATTCAAAATTTAAAAAAACCCTAATCCAGATACGATTTAAAAACGATTGCACATCTAGATAATTATTCGTTTAAACCGGAATTTAAAACATGGTATCCAAAGATGAGTTTAGTTGGATCGGATATTTATTTGCCAATACGATTAGTGATCTAAATGTGATTGAAAGTGACTTTAATTTGATTTGGATATCCAACTAGTTTTGAAGATCCGTTTGATAAAAATATCAACTGATTCATTTGAT